>OX463226.1:118243809-119443809 GCA_949820135.1 Sylvilagus floridanus
AGGACATACTACAGGGCAGTTGTAATCAAAAAGCATGGTACTGGTACAGAAACAGATGGATAGACCAATGGAACAGAATAGAAACACCAGAAATTAACCCAAACATCTACAGCCAACTTAGATCAAGGATCTAAAACCAATTCCTGGAGTAAGGACAGTCCATTCAATAAGTGGTTCTGGGAAAACTGGATTTCCACATACAGAAGCATGAAGCAAGATCCCTACCTTACACCTTACACAAAATGCACTCAACATGGATTAAAGATCTGAATCTATGACCTGACAGCATCAAATTATTAGAGAACATTGGAGAAACCCTGCAAGATACAGGCACAAGCAAAGACATCTTGGAAAATACCCCAGAGGCACAGGTAGTCAAAGGCAAAATTAACATTTGGGATTGCATCAAATTGAGAAGTTTCTGTACTGTAAGTCACTGTGCACTTAGTCTTCATGTAGGATCTCTGTCCTTAATATGTTTTACAATGTGAATTAATGCTATAACTAGTACTCAAACAGTATTTTATACTGTGTTTCTGTGTGGGTGCAAACTGATGAAATCTTTACTTAATATATACTAAATTGATCTTCTGTATATAAAGATAATTGAAAATGAATCTTGATGTGAATGGAATGGGAGAGGGAGCGGGAGATGGGAGGGGTGCGAGTGGGAGGGAAGTTATTGGGGGAGAAACCATTGTAATCCATAAGGTGTACTTTGGAAATTTATATTTATTAAATAAAATTTAAAAAATCATTCATTTATGGTTTATTGAGTGTTTCTTCTGCTAATTGGTGCTTTCCTCAGTCGTCATTGTCTTTCTGACCTGTTGTTACTTTATATCCAACTGCTTTTTGAAAAGTTTTATTTGTGATTGACAAATCGTCATTGTCCATATTCGTGAGACACAATATGATGGCTAAATATGTGCCTATCTCATAGAGTGACCAAATCAGGCCAGTTCACATCTTTATCACCTCAATTATTTGTCATTTCTTTGTGGTTAGAACATTGACCATCTTCTAGTTATCCTGACTGCTTTTATGAAGAGATACTTGTCTTGGGAGAAACCAATCAATCAGCATCAGCCCTCAAACGGAAAGGGCACATTTGTATGTGGTACTGTACACTACCACCTTTGCTTCTCGTTGTAACAGCCTGAGGTTTCTCCAGGAAAAAGAGCATCTGTAGGAAGTGAGCCTTGGGTTGAATTCAAATGTAAGACTTCTGTCTTTCTAACATCTTGTTCAGTTCATTAAGAGTCTTGCCTCCTGCTGTATTAGATAAAGAGATCATGGTTTTCCTGAGGTTAGAAATTCAGGTTAAACAGACATCAGAAGGGAATTCTCAAATGAATTTTCAGTAAGTGCATTGACAGTCTCAGAAAGCTGAACTTTAGCAAATACAACGTTCTTTTCAATTAATGTCAAAACATCAGCTAGCTTGCAGGCCTGTTACACAAATGTGATAACTATATACTGTGGTTTTTCAGTCTGGCCCAGTTGTGGGTGAGGTTTAATTATAGGCAGTTTCTCTGAATTTCTGTTGAATAATTTCAAAATTTAAAAAAAAATGACCTTTTTGTGTGCCCTGGGGTTATTCTGATATGAAGCCTTCACTTCCTGATTTGTAGAATGTTGCAGCTGCATCTAAGGTTGACTCAGTAAGTGCTTTAGGAAATCTTTCCCAAGAAAAATATAGGTTTTCATTCATGAGGTTGGAATTTTGATGGCATAATATACATATGCATATTTATGAGGAGAACAGTTGGAAATTGCTTCCTTCTGGTGTGGTTAGTATAGGACACCTTCCATAGTCAAGAGAGGATATAGTCTTACCCATGTTAAGCTGTGGATGGGACAATGATGGAACAGTACTGTCTATTTTTTTTTTTTCTAATTCTATGTTTTCAAAAATTACATGCTCTCAGCTGTATAAATCTCAAACCTCAACAGAAGGTGAATCATGTCATTGAATACATGAAAACATAGCAGGCTAAATAAATGAATGAAATATAGTATTGTTAACTTATATGACATGTAGAATGCTTATAATTTCTGAATGTCCCCGTTGGATGACTGGGTGTCTAGCAGCAATTCAATAAATTCTACAATCCATAGAGAGAAGGCATAGAGCAAATTACATAGAAGGAAACTTTTCTGAAACAAATGTGTATTCAACTATATAGTTGTAATCCTGAGAGATGCTTTTTAAAAGGATGGCAATAAGTGTAATGGATATAAATGTACCATCATATAATATTAGAGTATTCAAGAATAATTTTATGCTCTGATTTTGTACAGATTAATTTGAACTGTGTATTTTAGTTAAATTGAAATTTATAATACTGCATTTGTTAGAATTTGCTTGATGACTCACTTAAAAGAATGGCTCTCTAGTGGAGTAGGCACTTGCAGCAGTCATGAAAATGCACTACTGGGATCCCCACTTGGAGGGGCATAATTGCCTTTTGGTCCCTGCTGATTCTCCATGGATCCCCTTCAGGTTCATGTCAAGGTCTCGCTTCCTATTGGCTGTTCCAACCTGAAGACTAAGTCTGAAAGGAATACTAAAGCAGCCTCCAATGAGACACAGGACTCACTCCATTGGTTACTGTGGCCTGAGGACTCCTTATCTACCTGGATGAATTCTTCCTGAACTTCTCTGCCACCCAATACATATTACTATTCAGTGTACCTTCCTTTCCCCTTTCATACTAAGAGGGATCTTCAAAAAGTTTGTAGAAAATGCATATTATAAAAAACCATGAATTTCTAAATAATGTTTGATATTCTATTTTAATAATGTTAATTCTAATTTTCATGAGCTTTCTGTAGTACTCTCATTTAGGTCTCAGATTTGCATTGTGATCTGAAGGTACTTCTTACCCACTGTTGCACCTTACCTCAGTAACTACCTTCAGTATCTAAAACTGCGTTGATATCTGCCTTTCAACAGACACAAATTAGTGCACATAGTTTCAAGAGTCATATGGGAACCTGCCAGGAACTGGGCGGTTGGGCAGACTCACTCACTACAGGTGAAGAACATAACATCATGGCTATAGATAGAACCCGGGTTAGTCCTGGAACTTGAAGACGGCCCAATTACAGTGGTTTGCAGGTTGATGACTCAGGCACTTGAAAGTTATAGGGGGTTGGTGATAATGCTCACGAGGACACCAGAGTCTGTGTCTGATAGTAACTTAGATCAATTCATCCACAGAATGAAAATGAAGAATTGAGGGCCATTTACAGGACAACAGAACCTAAATGTAAAAGTCAAAGAGCCTCTGGGATGGTTTACAAAGAAGCCATTCCTACTACAATAGAATAGCAGACTTGGTTGAGTGGCAGATCGACATTATGTTTTAATTAATTAATTAATTAATTTGGAGGCAGTAGAAGGGAAGATAGAGTGAAGGAAAGAGAGAGATTGACTGATTCCATTTACTGGTTCACTCCCCAGATGCACACAATGGCTGAAACTGAGTCACAGTGAAGCAGCCAGGAGCTAGAAACTCAACTCAGGTCTCCGTGGAGGTGTCAGGGACACAACTGCTTGAGGCATCACAGCTTCCCTTCCACGTCTGCTGTTGGGAATCTGGAGTCAAGAAACACAGGTAGGACTCGACCCCAGGCATGCCAACATGGGATGTGGCCATCCTAGCCAATGTCTATACTGTTTGGCCAAATGTCTACCCCTAAACATTTTATAGTCAAATCTACAGAGCTCCAGATGTTTGATGGTCCAGCCAAGGAAGATCTGAAATGGTAAGGTCAGGGCTGTGATTAAGAAAATGGTGGAAACCTGAAATACAGGATGCGTTTATCTGGATGGATGATTCTAAAGAGTCGACTCTGGACACCACCTCAGAGTCTCTGAAGTACCCATCCCTCCCTATTAAGACTTAGCAGAAGATGTTGCAGCAACCTTCTCCTGCAAAACAACAAGTGTGTTCCCCAGGAGGTGCCTCTACCTTCTTTCATGTGTACCTGTGTAACCATGCTTCTAGTTTCTGCATCAGATAAGGCCAGAGGTTTCAACAGAACCCCAATGACACTGAGTTCACCAAAGGCATTAATGAATCTGAGACCGTAGCATTACTGGCATCCCTAAGAAATCAGCGATGGCTCTCCTCTTACAGCCAGAACTAGCAGGAGCAATGGTAGCTACAGAGATGGGTTAATATCTTTGTAGGGTAACGGGGCTTTGGGGTAATAGAAACCAGATTGTGACTCCATTTTGATGGGACCTGGTTGATAAATAGGGTGATATTATTAACTGTGGTCCTGATGGAATTTTGCTGGAACTCTCAGAGGAGGACTTATACCTTTCACCCTAATAATGGCACAGCTTGATTACCACACCCTAAAGCCTTTCCTATGGACACACAGGCTTTGAATGTGTCCTCGAGTGCCTCTTGATGAAAGACGACTCAGATGTGGTGCACATAAAAAAGGCTGTTCCCATAAATACCCAAATTTGAAACTGCCCAATATCCACTGAAAAATGGAATCCAGTGCAGCACTGTGGCCTTTTATATCTACATACCTCCACAAAGGACTTACTCCTGTACTGACGCCTGTAATTCTCTTGTCCATCACAAAGACAAATTGGAATGGCTATCTCTTCGTACAAGATTTAAGGGTGACTAGCAGAATTTTCAGTCCTGTTGTCCTCAGTTTTGATACTTTCCTTTCCTGAATCCTTGAGACTATTGAATTTTACAGTGACTGGTGCATGTTCAGCATTCTTTAATGTCTCCTTCCTCCTAGGCTCACAGTCTATTTACATTCACTTGGGAAAATCAACAGTACCCATGGACAATTATGACCAAGCATTTACAGAACATCCCCTTACAGCTTGCAAATATCCAACTATATCTGAGTCATTAGAGACATCCACCCAATTTTCAAGGACTTGACTCTTATACAATATATGAATGATTTTCTGTTTGTTCTCTAGATTAAGAGTCTTGCAGAATTGATTTCTTCCCCTTGCTGACAGTCTTAGTGCACAGCTATACATAGTCTCTGAGGATGAATTTCAATTTTATCAGACCCAAGTGTATTTTCTTGGCAATGACATCAAACAAAAATTAAGAATCTGTTTTCCTGCAAAGATTGCAATCTATTCATGACTTTCCTGGCCAGTTACCAGAAGACAGTTTAGAGGATTTCTTGTTCCCACTGGAAGTTGTGGACATTAAGTTCCTAACTTTTCTGGACCAGATGCCCTGGCCTATGAGCTAATGAGAGCTGGCACTCTTGAGCTCTTGTATCACACTAACTCACCAGACAGAGTCTTTTACCACTCAAAGGACTCTGCAACTATTGTAAATCTTTCTATTTGAACATTGAGACAAATTTTAACTCAGCAAGAAGATGGGCATCAGAACTTAATTGGTTACTATATTTTCACATTGATTTCATGACAAACATGCTGCTCCTGTTTGCCCACAATGTCAGCAACTCAAGCTCAATTGCAGCCTCTAGTGACTTGGTTGTAGGCTTTCCACTTAACCCTATAGCCCCTCCTATCATTCAGACTATTCTTTGGACCGAAAACACCTGAAAATTTTCCATTGTTAGACTGACTTCCTTTGAAACCATATGTATGTATGTATGTATGTATATAAAGGGAACAGATTTAATATATGCCATATATACAGTTTTAAGAACATACTGATACTTCCTACCCTCTCCCCTCTCTTGCTCCTTCATTCTCTCCTCCTTCCTTTTTTTTAATATTTGCAAGGATATACTTTCATTTTACTTTATAATCACAAGCTTAATCCTCCACCAAATAAAGAGTTCAATAAATAGTAAGCAGAAAAACCACTGTTATTCAGGAATATAAACAAGGCCTTTAAACAATAATCAAACTGTAGGAAGTCAATTTCACTCATATGCATTACATTTTTCTACTCCATGTATTAGTTACCACAAATATTTTGGGGACTGGCTTATTTCACTCACATAATGGCCTGCAGTTGCATCTATCTTATTGAAAAAATATGTGATTTCATTCTTTTTTATGGCCAAGTAGTATTCCATCACGGATGCTTACGGCTGTGATCATAGTGGTATCAGAGTTGTGCGTAGAACTCCAAATTCATCAAATTGTGTGCATCAGATGTGCAGTTCTTTGTTATGTCAGCTATACCTCAATAAAACTGTAAAAAAGGAGAGTTTATATATATTATTTGCGCATACTTCCACACATTGCTGCAAAACTCTGAAACTTTCTACTTTCCTTCATCCCCTACAGGAGAGGAATTTCATGATCATTTGAAATTATTTTATATGACCTCTTTTTAACTCCTGTAGACAACATAATTGTGAAGCTTTTACAAATGAGTCCTGTTTGAGAACAGAATAAGGGACCTAATAAGTAGTGTGTGCCATCAAATTCTACTAAGACTTAGTCAAAGCCAACTCTCCAATATATTAAATCTATACAAGTTGTTAAAAACTGTAGCTCTTATTAAGTCCTGTCAGTTAGCTAGAGATAAGAGACCAAATATCTCTACTGAAGCACTTTTGTAGTGGCACAACATTCTGGTATGTTTTGGAAGGAACCACATTTCTTAATTGCAGCTAGGCTACACCAGTTCAACAAAGCAACCTCACAAAACACTTTCAAGAAGTTTCATGGTTTAGCAAATTAACATGTTAAACAAGCTACATTAACACATCCAGGCTTCCTAGCAAATCTGAAACACAAGGCCAAAATGAATTCCTGACTATTGGCATCAAGCCTCCAGTCAATTCCAGAATCAAGCACCTGATTCTGAAATAACACATTGGGGAAAAAAAACAGCTTGTTTTCTTCACTTAAGATGCATCTGGTTTTACCAAAAAATTTAGTCTTCATTGAGATGTTGAAGTAAAGTCTCATGAAAAACATACTATAACTGTACAGGGAAAGGAAACATTTAAAAACACCCTAAAGAAGTACTGATAGGGAAACCTCAATGATATTGAATACATCTTTGATGTATATTCCAGCTGTCAAAATCCAAGTCCTGTGCAGCAGGAAAGGTGAAATAAGTATGTGTGACAAAACTCTTAGGCCATTTAGAACATCTGCAAATAGGCTTCATCCATTATTCTCTTATGATTATGAATATATTTAAAATTTTATTTATTTTTTATTTATTATTGAAATAAAGAGAGAGGCAGAGAGGCAGATAGAGCTCCTTTCTACTGGTTCATTCCCCAGATGCTAGCAATGGTCTTGGGCCAGGGACTGAAGCTGGGTGCTGGGAGTTAATTCAGATCTCTCATCTGGGTGGCAGGGACCAATTACTTGAGCTATCACTGATACTTTAGCAGGAAGTTTGAATTAGGATCTGCAGCTTGGTACTGAGACCAAGCAGTCTAGTATGGGAGCACAAACATCTTAAGCCACATTGTAGCCACTATGTCAAATGCCTACCACTAAATATGTTTTTGGTTGACGAATATTGCCTGTATTCTGACTTGCTGGAATTGATTCCTTCCATCAAATAACTGTGCTTACATTAGCAAACCAAGTTTTAGACTCTGGGATTCTTGCGTCTACTTATCTTAATTTGAGATATCCATGGTATTTTAACAGTAATTAAGGGAATCTCTGAGGTCACCCAGAAGCCTCATTGTTCCTACCTTCACTGTCCTTAGAGAAATCTACCAGCCAATGGCTTGTTAAAAACAGAAGTTTGTAAAACTATTTGGGCAACATGAGTTTCTATGGCCAAGGGTTTTACTTTTAGCTCCCTAGGCCTCAGACATGTTTTCTTTTTAAACTTTGTTTTTGTTTTATCTAAAAGACAGAGAGACAAATGGTGAGAGATCTTCCATTTGTTCAGTCCCCAAATATCTGCAACACCTTGGGCTAAACCAGGCTGAAGGCAGGAAATAGGAACTCAATGCAGGTCTCCCACACGAGGGACAAGGACACACATCTTGAGCCATCTTTGGCGACTTCCCAGGGAATACATTAGAGGAAGCTGGATCAGAAGCAATGTGCCAGGGATTTGAACTGGGCACTCTGATATGGAATGTAAGTGTCCCAAGTGGTGACTTAGCTGCTGCACCAAATCTTGCTTCATTTATGCATATTGTCAGGGAATTCATAGACTATGGCCATTTTAGCTGGTTGCTGATGCTTGTACATGTGGGAAATCACCACATATCCTTGATGTTCAAGGACCACTATAGCCAAAAGTTAAAGAGCCATAAGGCCTAACTTACTGTCAAGAAGCTCATGTAGCATTTTTAAATGATGAATATCAAAAGCATTAAAGGTGTTAAACATGGAAACCTAATATGCTGAAAATAAGACCCATGTAAGATTCCTTTTAAATATTGGAGGGAGGCAGAGCCAAGAAGGCTGCTAAGAGGTTCTAGTATCCCCTTCCCCATAGAGAGACATCTATCTAAAGAGCTACACATACCAGGTCTCCTTCGTAAGAGGAACAGAAGCTAAGTGAGAGACCATGATACCTAGTGTTGTTATAAACATAAGAAAAGTAGCATTGAAGACAGCAAAAAGAAAAGCATTCCCCATGTTAACCCTCCCCCAGCTCCTAGGAGGGCTGCACGTGCCTTCCCCTTTGAGAGAGGGAGAATCCCAGTGCCAGGCCCACTGTGAACAATTACATTCATGCTGAGCCCACTAGCCTCTGCCCCAGGTCCTTTCCCATGTTCCATTATTTGGATCTTCCATAGCCAGGCAGCCTCTGCCACCCCAACACCAGCAGAAAGCAAACTCCAGCCATGCAGAGAGACCAGGAAAGGGGACCTGGGACCATGCCTTGGATCTCAAAGCTGGGCCAATGGTGCTGAAGTGTGGCAACCAAAGGCATCCACTACCCAAGTGCTGCACATGGAATAAGTATTTAGATTTGCCCACATGAGATGGACGCCTGAATTCTGGTAGGTTTGGCTCATTCTGGCCATAGAAGGGCTTAGAGGGCACACCTGGGACTTGGTGGGGCCCAAATAGAGGGAACCAAGGTATGAGCAGACCAGAGCCAATCTGGGGCAGTCAGTGGAGTTGTCCTCCTCATCCTCCCCCAACCTTGAATGGAAAACCAGAGACAAAGGGGCTGTGACTTGGAAATCAGTGCTGGGCTGGTGAAGCCTAATGCTGGGCAAATACAAATGATCTCACTGCCTAGGCCCAGGCCTGAAGCTGGCGTCTCTGGACTTGCCTCAATTTCAGGTGGGGATCTGTGCCCTGGTGAGACAGATTTTTTAGCATGTAGCATTACCAAGCCTCTCAAAAGTCTAGTATGTGCAACCAAGATTTCATAGGGTCTGGTGACTGTGAGACCCTGCTGTGACTCACTTAAAGCCTTCATGAGCAGCTTCCCCTATGATTTTGGGAAGACATCAAGGAATCACAGGACTGTTTTGGAGCTCACTGCCATGAAGATAAAACCCAGTGTTGAACAGATTCCAACATCCATGCCCCCAAGCCAATGCCCACAGACAGAGCCCCTGGACCTGCTTCAGTGCCCGGTGGAATTCCATGGTCTTGATTGAGAGATTTCATTTCCCAGCCAGCACCACTAGTGGCTGAAAGCTACAGCATTTGGCAGGGAGTTCACCTCAGCAACAGGC
Organism: Sylvilagus floridanus; assembly: GCA_949820135.1. Taxonomy (NCBI): domain Eukaryota; kingdom Metazoa; phylum Chordata; class Mammalia; order Lagomorpha; family Leporidae; genus Sylvilagus; species Sylvilagus floridanus. Next base: position 118,253,425 of record OX463226.1, read on the forward strand.
TGCCCAGAGCCCATGCCAGCAGCAGAACAGAATTGTTAGAATTTCTAGAAAGACAGCCATAAACAAGGCCAGGTCACAAAGCCAACCCTTCAGTGCCTACTGATGTACTCCAGCAAGCTTCAGGAACTCCAGGGAACCATGGCCTCACCTGAACAGCAAAATAAGTTGCCGGAACCCAGTATCTACAAATTAAAACTTTTAAGTGCTGAGCTGAAGATATGTTTTAAGGAAGCACAGTGAAATTCAACACAACCCAAAGACATGATTTGACATTTTATCAGAGACATTTGATAGAGAGGTAGAAGCAATTAAACAAAATGGAGCAGAAATCCTTCAACTGTAAAGTATACCAAGTGAAATTAAAATGTGATGTAGAGCTCCAATAGCCAAATTAGGCAACAAGAAGAAAGAATCAGCTCAAAGACAGATTATTTGAAAATGTACAATTGAAGGGGAAAAAGATTCAAGAGGAATGAAGAAGGCTTGTGGGAAATATGTGGCAGCATGAGAGCGTTTTGAGTTATTGAGAATCAAGAGGGACACGAGAATGCCAAAAAGGTAGAAAAGATTTCAAAGGAATAATGAAAGAAAACTTCCCCAAATCTGGAGAAAGATACAACTATTAGGTCACCAGTCAGATTCAACTTAACCAAGTTTATCTATGAACATACTATGGTCAAGCTCTCCAAAGGTGAAGATAAACAGAAGTTCTTAAAGCTGCAAGAGAGGGGCCGGCGCTGTGGTGTAGTGGGTTAAACCACCGCTGTAGTGCCAGCATCCCATATGGCTGCCAGTTTGAGTCCTGGCTGCTCCACTTCCAATTCAGCGCCTGCTAATGCTCCTAGGAAAGCAGTGGAGAATGACACAAGTCCTTGGGGCCCTGTGCTCCTGTGGAAGACCCAGGAGAAGCTCCTGGCTTCAGCCTGGCCCAGCCACAGCCATTGAAGCCATTTGGGGAGTAAACCAGCAGATAGAGGACCTCTCTCTGTGTCTCTCCCTTTCTCTCTCTAATTCTGCCTTTCAAATAAATAAAATGAATCTTTTTTTAAAAAGCTGTAAGAGAAAAGAAGCAAATAACACTTTAAAGGAGTGTAATTTCCCCGATTGCAGACTTTTCAACAGAAAAAGTTATAGTCCAGGAAGGAGTAAGATGAGCCTTTTGTAGTACTCAAGGAAAAAAAATGCCAGCCAAGAATACTGAACCCAGCAAAGTCATCTCAGACATGAGAGTGACATAAAGACATCCTAAGACAAAGAAAAGCTAAGAGAATTTATTACCACCAGATGTGTCTTGCAAAAGATATTAAAGGGAATTCTTCAAACTGAAAGAAAAAGACTAACAAATAAGAAGGAAATATCATAGGGGTGGAGGACTCTCTGGTAAAAGTGATTATACCAACAAATTCAGAGTGCTACAATATTGTAAACATGGCGTTGTTTATATCTTTACTGTGAGAACTACAGCAATTATAATTACTACCTAAAAATGTTGAGACAGTTAATGTGGAATGAGGTCAGACGTAACATCAAAAATTCAGATTGTGGGGAGGAATGGAGTGGAAACATGGATTTCTTTGTCAACATTTCTTATCTTTTCTTTTTTGTTTGTATCTTTGCCTTTATAATCAAGATTAAGTTGTTATCATTTCAAGGAAAAAGGTTTTTGTAAGCCTCATAGTAACCATGCAGCAAGAACCTGTATTAAGAGCGTGTTCCTTTTGGGAAGTCAAGCTGTTTTCCTTATTCTTGTTTCTTGAATCTCTGTGTTTATTTTTAGGCATTTGTAGAAATACTTGTAGGTTTTTTTCCTCTGATTTCTTTTCTCTTTGAATTATACTTCTGTGGCTTAGTGAAGTGTCTGCTCTTTCAGTGAATACCCAGAAGTGTTTATTGAATGGGGAAAAGCTGAAGGCTTTCTATGGTCCAGAACAAGACAAAGATATCCCCTTTCACCATTTTTATTCAGTGTAGTATTGGAGGTCCTAGCTAAGGAAATTAGGCAGGGGAAATATTAAGGATATCCAAGTTGGAATGGAGAAAGTTAAGCAGCCATTGTTTGCAGATGACATGATCTTACCTACAGGAAACCCCAAAGACTCCATCAAAAAGCTGTTACTTAGTGTATTAAGTGGAGGATAGTCTTATGTCTCATAAGTTTTAGCTAAGCCTAAGTGCCCAGATCCATTGCCTGTCTCCTTAGGTGCTTCTTTGATTAATGATAAAACTTGTTCTCAAATAAATATGTCTATTATCACAAAAATTAAAAGAAAAATAAGAAAGGAAGCAAGAGAAAGGGTGAGAGGGAGAGAGGAAGGGAGGATGGGGTGGGAAGTGTCATTATGTACTTACAACTAATAAATTCAGCAAAGCTTCAGGATACAAAAATCAGTAGCATTGTTATATGTACCAACAGTTAATCATCTGAAAAAGAAATCTAGAAAGAAATTTCAGTTCCAATAGCTCCAAAAATACTTGTAAATAAATTTAACTGAAGTTGTGAAAGATATCTACAATTAAAAATATAAATCTTTGATGAAAATAAAGGGGACAGAAAGAAATGGAAAAGAATTTATTGGAAGGATCAACATTATTAAAGTGTGCATAGTACCAGAGCAATCAACTGATTAAATGAAATCCCTATCAAGGTCCCAATGACATTTTAGGAAAGGCACTAGTAAAATTTGTATAGAACCACAAAGAACACTGCATATCTTGAGTAAAAAGACAAGACATGGAGTCATTGCAACCACCTGACTTTAAACTATAGTACAAGGCTACAGTAGTTAAACATCATGAAATTGCTGTAAAAACAGATCCCTAGGGAACTGGTGTTGTGTTTTAGTGGGTAAAGTGAACATCTGCAGTGCTGGCATCCCGTATGGGCAGCAGTCCAAGTCCTAGATGCTGCATTTATGATCTAGCTCCCTGCTAATGCACCTAGGAAAGTGGTGGAAGATGGCCCAAGTGCTTGGGCCCTTACCACCCATGTAGGAGACCCAGATGAAGCTCATGGTTCCTGGTTCCTGGCTTTGTCCTGGCCCAGCCCTGGCTGTTGCAGACATTTGGGGGACTGAACCAGTGTATGAAAGATATCTAGCTGTATCTCTCCTACTTTCTCTGTGACTCTTCCTGTTGTAATAAATAAAAATTATTTATTTTATAATTTCATGTATACAGATTTAGGAATATAGTGATACTTCCCACCCTACCCTACCTCTTGCCCACACTCCCATCCATCCTCCTTCTTCCTCTCTTATTCCCTCTCTTAATTTTTACACTCATCTACTTTCATTTTGCTTTATACTCAAAAGATTAATCCTATACTAGAATAGTCTTTTTAATGAATGGTGTTTGGAAAATTGAAATGCAGAGGCAAAAGAGTGAAACTATACCACTGTCTCTCACCATTTACAAAAATAGGCTCAAATGGCTTAAAACCTAAATGTGAGATCTGGAAATTTTGAGACCATCAGAAGACAACATAGAGAGAACACATCAAGACTCTGAGATGGGCAAGGAATTTCTGGATCAGGTACTAAAAACTTATAAAATAAAACAAAAAATAGACAAATGGTATTTCATCAAATCAAAGAGCATTTGTATAGCAAAGGAAGCAGTTAAGTGAGTGAAAAGATGACCTTCAGAACTGGAGAAAATATTTGTAAACTATCTGTGTGACAAGGGCTTAATATCCAGAATAGATAGAGAATTCAAAAATTAAGTAATAACCCCCCAGACAGTCCAATTAAAAATAGGTAATGGATCTAAATAGACATTTCAAAAAGGAAAACATACAAATGATCAATAGGAATGTGAAGAAAACAGCATCACTAATCATCAGGGAAATGCCAATCAACACCACATGATAGATCACCTAACTACACTAAGATTGGCTATTATCAAAAAGACAAAAGATAGAAGACGTTGGCAAGAATTCATAGAGGAGGGAATTCCTGTACACCATTGGTAGAAATGTAAATGAGTACAGACATTGTGAAAAACAGTATGGAGTTTCCTCAAAAAAATAAAATAAAATCACCATATGATTCAGCAGTCCTACTTCTGCATATATATTCAAGGGAAAAGTATCTGTCAAAGACAACTGCACTCCCATGTTTATTTCAACACTGTTTGCAATAGCCAGGAAATGGAAACAACCTAAAATATCCATCAGTTGATGAATGGATAAAAAAATATGGTACACATGCTCGATAGATTATTACTTCTCCATAAAAACATGAAATCTTGTTGTTTGCAGCAACAAGGATGGCACTGAAGGTCATTAGGTTAAGCGAAATAAGCCAAGCACTGAAAGACACATATCACATGATCTCGTTCACATGTGGAGTCTAAACAAGTAGGTGACGTCACAGAAGTTAAAAATATAGTTGTGGTTACGAGAGCCTGGAACAAAGTGTTGGAAAGTGATGGACTAGGAAAGATTGACTGACATATATTGTATTATAGTTACAAAAAAGTAATAAATTCTGGGGTTCTATGGCATATTATTGGAAGGTAGATAATTTACTATTTCTTTATTAAAAACACAGAATAGGATTTTGGGTTGTTTTCCCTGTCAAGAGATGTTAAACATGAAAAGGATAAATATATTTACCCTGAATGGACATTATATAATGTTCATGCAATTAAGCATCCCATAGTATCTCATAAGTATGTACAATTAAAAATGTTATTGGAGAGGATTCTGAACCCCAAAGACTATGGTGAAACTGCTTGCAACTTCCCCTTGAATGTATCCACCTTTCCGACCTCCAAGCCAGATTACGATTAACACTGAGTTTCTCCTAGGATTCTCCAGATGTAGATGGTACCATCAATAGACATTTTTCTCAAGAACTTCAGATCAAAACCCCATTATACCAGAACAACTAACCACTACTCTCATCTTTCTCTTTTCGTGACTGTCACATTCAAGATTTAAGGATTTTGATTGTGAAAATGAGATTCTTTCAGGTTATTCCCTTAATCATACTATTTTGGATAAAGCAGTATAATCTTGCTTTCTGCAGATTTGAGGTGGGTATAGACTCTGTCACGGCTGATCTCAGCTAGGACCTGGTCTTGTTAAAAGGCATTGCTCAAGGCTTTCTGCAAAATCTCCTTTTCATTCTTATGTCCAAAGTAATTTCCTCTGTCCTCTCCAGATGCTTAACTACTTTTATGTAGCCACTCACTCAACAAATGAATTAAATTCAATTACAGAATAAAGGTCACAAGAAGCTCTGATGGCAGTCATCAACAAATAGGCTCAGGGTACTATTGCTGAGCAGTCTAAAAAAACAAATAGATTAGGAGTTTTGAAAAATAAAACAAGATATGGTCGATAAAGTTGAGACTTGACATCCCTGTGGACCAAGACAAGAGACCTTGAGCAACCTTGAATGCATAAAAATTTTCTACTTTGGCACTGGAAAGATGTTAGCCCTCACAACCATTCCTTCCGCCTTTTGCTGGTAGTTCTCACACGATCTTAGTGCCCACCCCTACTGATAAAACTACATGGCTCAGTGAAAGGTTCCAAACCACAAGAATAATTCATCCCTCTTCCAAGACCCATGTTTGATAAATCTTTCCTGAAATGAACAGTACTCAGTGGCCTACTCTTCCTGAATTTTAGAACATCAGTTTAATCCTTCCTGAGAATAAAGCACCTGTGCATGTGTATGTGTGTGCACACATACACTGACACACACACAACCCACACCAGGGTTTGCCTGGATGCTCCCTTACCTATTTCACCCCCATCCATTCTTCAGATATCAGGATTTAAATGTCTCAGAAAAGTCTCTTTGGTCCCCTGCTATATACCCTTTCTCTTATAAAACATATAATTCACATTTATCTACTAGGTGATTTTTCCATGACCATCTTTCTTCCTGAATAAACTGTATGATTTTTGAAAGCAAGGATCAAATCTGATTTGCTCTCATTTTATGCCCAGTTGCTAACCACAATGTGTGGCATGTAGTGACCTCATGTAAAGTGTTGGGAGAATGAAATGAACAAAGTAATGTAATTTCATTCATTCCTAACAGTAGGCAGGAGTGATTTCATCCATGGGACTGAGTTTCAGCTATCTAGAATGAAATTTCTGCATTGTCTCTGCTGTAGGTGCTTTGACACTGGGCTTCATTTTACAATTTATGGCTCTTAATGGGCATTTCATTTTCCCTGTTACTGAGGCTGTCTATCTTTCAGCTCTGTTGATACAGGTAACCTAATAGCCATTAGGTTTTGTTGATCTGAGTACTCGGATTATTTAATTAATGAGGAAGAGGAGAGAGGAAGGAAGAGGAGAAAGAGATAGAGGAGGAAGGGGAGAAGAGGAAGAAGTAACTTTAATAATGAGACATATTTATAGAATAAAATATATTTCATTATTTTTGGAGGTAATTTGACTTAGTATTACCATAAGCTGCATTTAAGCCAAAGGAGATCTGATTGCTGCCTGATCAGGCAGTGCCTCAATTAGTGAGTGATGTGTTTTTCATGCCCTTTTAGAAGGAAAATTGTGAGCTGTCATAACATGGTTCCAAATGGGAAGATAATGTCAAAACTTCTTATAAAACACTGCAGGGTATTTCAATTCTCTTAGCAAGAAAGAGCACAGATTTAATTATGGATCAAAATGCCTTCTGCATCCAGTGGAGAGAGGTGGGTATTGGAAATCCTATAGTGACACTTATTTTTCAGTATGACAAGAAACCAGAAACCCAAATATTCAAATGATTCAATTTATATTTGTTCCCATGGTTTCTAATATGTAGCAATACTTCATACGAATCTATTTGAAAACAAAAAAGGTTAATGAATTTCTTAATAATATGCAGGTATACCTAAATCTGTTTTTATGGTCTCAGGCAACATTCACAAATGCACACGTTTATAATCGTTGGGGTGCTGGTAATGTACTGCCGATATCACACTTACCAACAGCACAGTGAATTATTACTTGTGACTTGATTAGAACGTTCCTAGTGTTGCAAAGGCCTGAAAATGAAGATTTCCATAACAGCATCAGTGCTAAGCCTGGGAGCTGGAAAGCAAACTCAGGAAAGAGAACCTCCTATCACTCCTCCCTGGTGAACACTCAATTTGTAGAGTGAAACGCAATCACAGCATTGTTACTATTCACTGTTTTCCTGTGGATAAACTCTAACTAGCAGGAACTAACATTTTCTGTCCTGGATTACCAAGAAAATGGACGTAAGTCCACATTCTCATTATAACCTCTCATTTAGGCAAGACGTGGAGGCCACTGAGAAGCAAGGGCTGATGAGTAGCAACCACTGTCAGCGTCAAGAGTAAGGCAATGATACATCCTGTGTCCTTCATCGCACAGACAGAACCGATACAAAAGCAACTATGAATAATTCTTTCGGGTTTAACGAGTGAACGTTTGATCTGAAAATAAGAATGTTCACTTACTTTTTTTCTCATGAACAAGAATACTTGAAAATATGTATCAGGAAATATTGCACTTAAATATTTTATAACAAATGTTTCAAGTTTGAAATAAATAGCACTCATCAGTTCACTCTAAGAACTCTTTGTGGTAGGCACAATGACCTCCCAAAGATATCCGCATCCAGATTGTCCAGAATGTGTGATGTTACATTGCACAATAAAGGGGACTTTGCAGATCTGATTCAGTCTAGGATTTAAAAATAGGGAAATTAGTTTGATTGCCTGGACAGGCTAATCTCATGAGCCTTTAAAAGCAAATTTCCTTTTCCCGGAGGCAGAAGCAAATGTGTAGAAAGGAGTGTGGAAAAGGGATGGAAGAGATACTTAAGAATCGGAGGCACTTGGTCACTATTTCTGGTTTGAGGATGGATGGGTAACTGCAAGAGGAATGCAGGGAGCCAAAGAAATGGAAAGAGGCTCCTGGTCATCTGCCAGCAGGGGCATGAGGAACTCAGCCCCAGCAGCTGCTAGAAGTTCTGTTCTACCAACCTCCTGAATGAGCTGGGAAGCGGAATCTTCCCCAGGGCCTGCAGACAGAAGCGGTCCTGCCTACACCTCGATTTTAGCCCTGTGAGACTCCAGGCAGAGGTACAAGGAAAGCCATGCTGTACTTCTGGTTAAAAGGAGCTCAGGTAAAGCTAAGTGTTGTTTTGAGCTACTAAAGTTGTGATAATTTGTTAGGGAAGCAAAAATGGCTCCACCTTAAATTACAGTTAGATAGGAAAATGAAATTCTGGTGTTCTATTGCACAGTAGGGTGACTATTGATAATGATGATGCAATGTGTATTTCAAGAAGGCGGAAGAAAGGATTCAGAATGTTTTTAACATAAAGACATGAGAAATGATTGAGGAGCTAGATGTGTTTACCCTGATTTGAACATCCCATGGTGTAACAAAACATCATATGGTATCCCATAAACATGTACACTTTTTATATGTCAATTAAAGACATTTAATGGATTATGTGTCTGATTAAATTTACTGATGTATAAAATACAGAAAACGTCTGTCCACATATCTTTTTGTTCTCTGAGGTCCGTTTTCTCCAAAATGTTCCAAATGCTCAATAGGAAAAAAACGTAGAAACAAAAAGCTTTGAACTCTGCTGAAAATCTTGAAGAAATATATTCTGAGACAGCTTACACTTGGCAAGACGTGTCCTTCCATCCTCTGCCTTTACTTTCTCGCCTAACCAGGCAGAAAAGCCCTCCCTGGGAAATTGGAAGCCATAGGTAACGCTGCCGTGCTTCCGTTCATTTAACACCTGCTGCAGAGCCCCTCATTCTTATTATCTCAGCAACAGATTTTGTCCTTGAACATTTTGTTCAGCAGAAGTACAAAAAGAAGCAGGCTGTTGACAAAAAGGGATTATTGTTTTTCTGAATCGGCCCTTTTAATTTAAAGTGGAGCTGTAGAGAGAAGAGGGATTCCTTTGCCAGGTTTCCTTTCAACCTCCTGGGGCTGAACAATACTGCTGTTAAGATCTGGTGCACCTCACCCTTGAATGCCGGCTCCTCCATTGTGCTCTGTAGTCTTCAGTGCTCAATAAAGGCTTGTAGAAGGAATGTGACAAGAGTAGTCATTTTATTCTACCTGTCGTGGAGGGCTGGGGCCCAACTTTTATGCAAAGTTTTATCTTAAGTTTGCAGTGTCCCTGGCACTGCGTCAGCTCACTGTATAGAGTGTCTCATGCAGTTTGGGGCACCACACCCGTGTATCACAGGACGGAGGGCGTCCTGCATTTCTTGCCTATGGAAAGTTGCTCTCGCTCTACAAACAGCACAAGGACCTGGGAAGCATAGGGTGTGCCTTGAAGCTAAAGGAGCATCATTTTTGTAGGCTGTGGAGTGGCCCATTCACTTACTGCTGTGGAGAGGCTTGCACTGACATTGCGCTTACAGAACACCTAACAACTAAGGTGTGCCCCGAGGTGAACTGAGTGATGTCCAGTCACTGATGCTAAAGCCAAGCCAAAAACAAACAGTCCATTTCCTTGTGCAGGAATGATTTAATTTTCAATCATACACATCATTTAGAAGTTTTCTGATGTTAAGGAAATGATAATTTTGGTTTTTCTACTTACTACCTGTTGAATTCTTTATTTGGTGGAGGTTTAAGCTCGTGATTATAAAGTAAATTGAAAGTTTGTCATTGTAAAAAATTAAAAATAAGAAAGGAAGGAGGGTGGGAAGTACCATTATGTTCTTAATATTGCATATATGAAATACATGAAATTTGTTCCCTTTATATAAATAAGTAAAAAATAGTAAATTAAAAAATTGAGGCCAGAGTTCTAATATTTGAGGGATAATTAACTATAAAATTTTACTTTTAAATTTTCCTAGATTTTTTTTTTTAGGGAGTAAATGGGGACGCTCCTTTATTAGCTCCCTAATAAAGTTTATTAGTGACATATTTAGGTGTACACACACATAGACTTTCATATTCTTTAGTTATATGTATTTTATCTGTATATTTCTTTTTTTTTTTGGACAGGCAGAGTTAAACAGTGAGAGAGAGACACAGAGAGAAAGGTCTTCCTTTTCCACTGGTTCACCCCCCAAATGGCTGCCACGGCTGGTGCGCTGCGCTGATCTGAAGCCAGGAGCCAGGTCTCCTGGTCTCCCAAGCAGGTGCAGGGCGCAAGTATTTGGGCCATCCTCCACTGCACTCCCGGGCCACAGCATAGAGCTGGCCTGGAAGAGGAGGAAACGGGACAGAACCTGCGCCCCAACTGGGACTAGAATCCGGGGTGCCGGTACTGCAGCGGAGGATTAGCCTAGTGAGCCACGGTGCCGGCCTTATCTGTGTATTTCTGTACTCTTTATTTGTGGTTCTTTTTCATGACTCAGAATCCTTGAGAATATATATTTGAAAATAGTTACATTATGAAAATATTTATGCCTGCTTTTTAAAAACTGGAAAAAAGTTACAGCGATGTGTTATGACTTTGATGACTCCAAATTCCTTCCTTGTCTTTAATCCCATGCAACTGCTAGCAAGAGGGATATTGGGACACAGGTAGGCATGCAGTGAAACACAGTGGCAATGTAAAAATGGGCATTTCCAGGCCACGGAGAAAAACCTGGAACATGCTTTACTCATAGCCCTGAGGAGCCACTGACCCTACCCTATGGTTTCAGTCCCATAACCTCCAAAAATGCAAAAGAACGCATTTCCATTGGCTAAGCCACACAGCTTGGGGTATACTGTTATGACAGCTCTAGAAAGCTCTTGCACATGTTTAGACTACTTATCAGCTTGCCTCAGTACCTATTTTTGTGGTAGGCAGATGGCTGTTTAAAAATCCCTACACTGTGGTCCCGAGACCTGAGAATGTACAAGCTTATATTGCAAATGGATCTTGTAGATGAAATTAAGGCTATGCACCTGAAAGTAGGGGAGATTATTTGCATTATTTTGGATATCTGTATACACATAATGAGGACAAAACCACAAGATAAGCCTCAGACCTACCTCTGCTAGGTCTTCCAGCAGGCTCAGTGGACTGAAGTAGCAAACTTGTGTCTTCTAAAGTCTGAATGAGAATTTATCACCTGTTGTCATTATTTAAGTATGTTAAAAATCAATATTAATTTTGTTTGGATTTCAAAGCATATTGAGGATGGTGTAAGATTTTTACATTTATCAACCATGGGTCAAAAAAGATGAGGCCCGTCTACATTAGTGTTTCCTTCCTGTGTTCAAAACGATCCTCTGTGAACGGGGCAGTCCCAGTCCTTCACCTCACACGTACTTCTCTACAGGAAAAAGAATCACAAAGAGTGAGAGACCTGCATGTTCACTAAAAGAAATGGTATTGTGTCAGCTTTTAATTTATTTTAGAGACTTTTCAAGGTGATTGCCATTTTATACCCTCTCTTTATTTTTCCACATTGATTTTTAATTGCTTCTAACATCTTACATTTTTTTGCCTTGCATGCTAACCTATAACTGCCTGCTCTTCTTCTCTCTTTGTCCAACCGGCTTTTATTTTCACTGAAGTGAGTAACTCACACACTTACAGATGACCCTTTTATATGTCCTGGATGCCTTAATGTATTTCGTCTTCACTGTACACCTGAGACACACCTTTTGCAGCCCATAGAACATCTTCTATGTCAGGAAGTCGACTCCATGCCCATGTTTTCGGCGTTATAAAGTGCTGATGCTAATAAGGACTCTATGTGTGTGTGCATGTGGGTGACTGCATGCACTTGAAAGAGGATGTCTGTACTAACTTCCGTTCTCTGCACTTGGCCTTTTAGGATGAAATGACTAAGCACAATCTTCCTAAGCTTATCAATTACTCCATTTTTACAAGTCTCAAGTCGTGTCTTGATAACCAGAGAAACTGCCTTTGACTAACTCATCCGTAAGCGTGCTGATGAGTCGGCAAGTCAATATGGCACGTTCCTGGTTTGTAAGCTAAGTTTCTCTTTTGTGTGAAGCAAGACACTGGTCTTTGACAGCTGGGGAGGGGTACCCTCTGGTGCTAGCATCCGGGTTAGGGGGCCCCTGTGAAATGAAGCAATTCATGCTGAGTGCAATCTCTCCCTCACAGCTCACTGCCATCATTTATCCAGGGCTCAAAGGTCAGGTGAGGAGGCTGCTGTACAATAAAGCAGAGAGCTCTTTTCTGTCCTGCCATGTGGGTGTAAATTAATATTTTTGGAGTTATATATCAAAGGGGGTGTTGTTGATATCCCACTGGTAGGAGAATTAATTCATTACTTGTGGATTATTAGTGCATGCTCAGCAAATAGGTTTTTAAGATTGGTAAGAGGCAGCAAACATATTGGCTAATTAAACTTCCCATTTACTTTTTAGGTTTCAGTTTGGAACTTTCAAAACTTGTGCTTCAGTGGAACAGGCTTTTTTCTTTTAATGGAGATTTTAAATTGACAATTTTATGGCAACAAAAAAATTGTCCTAAAAGCCTTGTCATTTTAGTACTAAAGAGACTGACGAACAGATTTCTGGCTTCACAAAGCTATCATACACTGAAAAGAGTGGCTGCAGTTCTTCAGGTTTTATAAAAGTCTCATTTAAAATTGTAAGGTCTTAGGCTGGCACTGCAGTTCAATAGGCTAATCCTCTGCCGTGCGGCGCCGGCACACTGGGTTCTAGTCCCGGTCGGGGCGCCGGATTCTGTCCTGGTTGCCCCTCTTCCAGGCCAACTCTCTGCTGTGGCCCAGGAGTGCAGTGGAGATTGGCCCAAGTGCTTGGGCCCTGCATCTACATGGGAGACCAGGAGAGGCACCTGGCTCCTGGCTTCAGATCAGCACAATGCGCAGGCCGCAGCGCGCCAGCCGCAGTGCCCCAGCCGTGGCACGCCGGCCGCGGCAGCCATTGGAGGGTGAACCAACGGCAAAAGGAAGACCTTTCTCTCTGTCTTTCTCTCCCACTGTCCACTCTGCCTGTCAAAAAAAAAAAAAAATTGTAGGGTCTTATCTCACATGAGAAGGAAAACTGTTCAGATGCAAAATAAAGAGAAGAATTGCTTGATATAAATTTGTTTAATCTCATGAGAAACCAGCTTTAGGGCAGGTGTTGTGGCGTAGTGGGTTAAGCTGCGGCCTGCAGTGTTGATATCCCATATTGGGGTGCTGGTTTGAGCCTCAGCTGCTGCTGGGAGACAGCAGAAGATGGCCCAAGTACTTGGCCCCACACCAGCTATGTGGGGGGTCAGGATGGAGTTCCTCACTCCTGACTTTGGCCTGGACCAGACCAGGCTATTCTGGCCATTTGGGGGAGTGAACCAGTGGCTGGAAGATGTCTCTCTTTCTCTTTTTCTCTGTGTCACCCTGCCTTTCAAATAAAGTAATTAATATATTTTTAAAAGAAACCTATTTTTTCTGTTAGCCACACTTGGGATTTGAAGCTTTAGTTCCCATCTCTCATTTATCCCACTAAGACTCAACAAGCCTGCAGACCCGGCGCTAGTGTGTAAGATGTCCTTGATGGCTAGGAATGTGGAGCAGTGGTGTAGATGCTGCTTGGGACGCCCACATCCCACATTGGAGTTTCTGCCTTGGTCCTGGCACTGCTTATGATTGCAATTGTCTGCTACTCTAGACCCTGCGAGGCAGCCGTTGATGACTGGCCCAAGTACCTGGGACTCTGCCATCCACGTGGGGGACTCAGATGGAATTCCAGCTTTCTGGCTTCAGCCTGGTCCAGTTCCCATTGTTGTAGGCGTTTGAGGAATGAACCGACATAGGAAAGACCTCCCTCCACTCTCTCTCTTTATTTCAAATAAAAATTAAAATACAAACAAAATACATCTTTCAACAAGTTGGAGATGGTGCAGGTACAGATCATTTGTGAGAGGGAGCATTCCCAGGGCAGGTCCCACAACATCGACGGCTCTGTGGAGATGGCTGTGTGTAACAACCCTGCTTACTCCTCAGTGCCTCCGGCTGTGCCTGGCCACCTGTCAAAACCTTGCTGTCAAACCTCCACACTCAAGAAAAGGTGTGGCCGGCACCTGGCTCCTGGCTCCGGATCCGCACAGCACGCTGGCTGCAATGCACTGGCCGTAGTGGCCACTTGTGGGGTGAACCAACGGAAAAAGGAAGACCTTTTTCTCTGTGTCTCTCTCTCACTGTCTATCTCTGCCTGTAAAAAAAAAAAAAGAAAGAAAAAAGAAAAAAGAAAAGGTGTGTCAGACCTGCTACCTGATAGCAAACCATCCATTTTCCCCCATAGAGCGTCCATCAGGATCTTCTCTCAACAGAAAAAGTGCAACAGACCTATTTACAAAACAGCAGAGGAAATCTATGTCAGCTCTCAAGGATCATTGGATGTATGAGGGGAACCAAGCAAATGAATGACAAAGCTCATCCTGGGAGGTGGTGATAATACAGAGAACTGAAGGGAGATAACACAAAACAAGTCACTATAAAATTAGTCCTGTCATGAGATAGACGAAGATATTGCAATCTGTGTAAAAAAGAACAGCACGGTATAGAAAAGTGTGTCATTTAGAAATATAAGAGTTTATAGAATTCACACACACACACACACACACACACACAAACACAAACTATTTCCTAGAATGTAGAGCAAGACAAGAATGAAAACATCAGCCCTTTGTGTAGTGCAGAATTGAGAGAGATGCAGCTGTGCGTGGGGAGGGAGGTGGAGTCTACCACCAGAGGAGCAGTAGAGAGGACATGGTCCCCATACTCAGTGTCCACAGCTAGACAGGCTTTGGGGACGTTTTCAGATAAGTGAAATAATTTTTCAGTGCTGGGGAAGGATGCAAATCTTCCCTCTGAAAGAATCCAGAGGATGAACAAAGTGAAAATAAACCCTATTGTTTCGTCTATTGTGTGCTGTTACAACTGACTAGATTGTTTTAAAACAGGACTCTCCTTACCTTATGGTTCTGAAGGTTTGAAGTCAAACATTGAAGGCCTTTATGCTGGATCATTCCATGGTAGAAGGTGGTAGGAGAGTACACAAAGCAGGGTAGAGGAGCTAAACTTATCATTTTATTGGGAACCCAGTCCCCAAATAGACTCACTCCTGAGAAAATGGCATTAATACATCAATGAGGTCAAAGCCCTCATTGCCTAACCACCTATTGAAGCTACTACTTCTCAACACTATTGCACTAAGTTTTCAATGCACAAACTGTTTGAAGAGCATAAAGAGAGCAAGAGTGAGATCGAGAGAGAGTGAGAACTAGTGAGAGCTCTCCCTTCTGCTGATTCACTCTCCAAATGCCCACAGAGGCCGAAGCTGATTGGGGCATTACCTGTAGCAGCTACCCAGGGTCTGCCTTGGGAGGACGCTGAAACTGGGAGCTAGAGCCAGTTATTGAATATGGACCATAGGTATTTTAACTGGCATCTTAACTACTAGGACAAAGTTCCACCCCTCATCATATAAACTTTAAGGGATACATTCAAATCAAATCACCAGCTTAAATTTGTCAATAGAATAACAAGAAGAGAAGTTCCTAAAAATCTTAGGAAGAAAACAACAAACAAAACCAATCAGGCTATCTATAAAGAAATGAGAATAAGACATATTATATTTTATCACCAATATTCCATACTTGAAAGATAATAGAAGAATGTCTTCAAAACTCTGAGAAGGAACCTGTAACCTGGACTTTCAATACAACTGAACTATCAATCAAATATGAAGCCAGAGAGAATATAATTTTGTCCACTTGATGTCTCAAAACATTTATTCTCTCTCATGCCATTGCTGTGAAATTTTTGACTGACTTCCAGGATCCATGGGAGAATGAATTCAACCCAGATGAGTTAGTGAAGAAGTTTCTAGAATGGTTGGCCATTGCAGCACCAGGATTCAGATGGAAGCATGAAGATAGAGGCCTCCAGAGAGGAGGCAGAGAGCACTCCACTCAACAGATGATATGATTGAGAGGTCAGAGAAGTTAAGGAAAAATAAAACTTCAGAAGAGAACAATGATAAGCCCAAAGCCTAAACACAGTGTGCTAACCTATGCCACACTAAAGTCATTGATAGACAGTAATTCATCTGATATTTGTCCTAGGAACCGTCATCTGTACACTGGAAAACAGAAATGACCTAAGGAATGTGTATTTATATAGTTCTGTTTATTTGTCTTTCAATTTTTAAAATCAACCTGTAAACAAAGCACAATTTGTTTGAGTTTGCATCAGATATATCTGTGTTTTCCACTTTGAAAATATAGAATTCTTGTGGGGTCTTATCCAAAAAGTCTTTTGCTAGGCCAATGTCTTGCAATGTTTCTCCTATGTTTTCTTCTAGTACTTGGATAATTTCAGGTCTTAAATTTAAATCCTTGATCCATTTTGAGTTGATTTTTGTGTATGGTGTAAGGTAGGAGCCTTGTTTCAAACTTTTGCATGTAGAAAGCCAATTTTCCCAACACATTTGGTGAAGCAACTTCTTTTCTCCACGGAAGGTTTTCAGCACATGTGTCAAAGATTAATTGGTTATAGATGTATAGATTGATTTCTGGGGTTTCTATTCTGATCCATTGATGTGGAATAGTGGAATACACACACATACACACACACATTTTTATGTCAGTACATGCTGTTTTAGTTATAATTGCCTTGTAGTATGTCTTGAAATCTAGTATTGTGATGCCTCTGGCTTTTATTGTGTAAGATTTCTTTGACTCTTCATAGTCTTTTGTATTTCCATATGAATTTTAGGAATCTGTTTTTTTCTAGTTCTGTAAAGAATGTCATTGGAATTTTAATGGGGGGCACATTGAATCTATAAATTACTTTGAGTTTTATGGACATTTGATAATATTAATTCTTCCAATCGCTAAACATTGAATGATTCTTCAGTTTTTTTGTGTGTCTTCTTCTGTTCCTTTCTGTTTCTGTTCCTACAAAATGTTTTATAATTATCATTGTAGAGGTCTTTCATTTGAGACTGTTCTTATAAGTTCTTTCTCAGTCAGATAATTGTTAGAGTTTAACAATGATATTGATTTCTGTCTTAACAATTTTGTATCCTGGCCTTTGCTGAATTCTGTTATCAGTTCTAATAATCTCTTGGTAGAGTCTTTTTTTTAAAAGATTTATTTATTTATTTGAAAGTCAGAGTTAAACAGAGAGAATAGAGGCAGAGAGAGAGAGAGAGAGAGAGAGAGAGAGAGAGAGAGAGAGGTCTTACATCCAATGGTTCACTCCCCAGTTGGCCGCATGGCCAGAGCTGTGCCGATCTGAAGCCAGGAGCCAGGAGCTTTTTCCGGGTCTCCCATGTGGGTTCAGGGACCCAAGGACTTGGGCCATCCTTCACTGCTTTCCCAGGCCATAGCAGAGTTGGATGGGAAGTGGAGCAGCTGGGTCTCGAACTGGCACCCATATGGGATGCTGGCACTTTAGGCTAGGGTGTTAATCCACTGCAACACAGCGCTGACCTCAATGGTAAAGTCTTTTGAATCTTCCATATAAAGAATCATGTCATCTGCAAACAAGGGTAATTTTACTTCCTTCTTTCCAAATCAAAGCCACAATGAGGTAACCTCTCATTCTAATTAGAATGGTATTATCCAAAAATTAAAAAGCAAAACAAAACAAAACAGATGCTGATGAGGTTGTGAAAAAAGGGTACCCTAATACATTGTTGGTGAGAATGAAAATTATACTATCATTGTGGAAAACAGTATGGATATTCCTCAAAAAACTAAAAAAATGGATCTATCATATGACGGAGTTGCCCAAGCTCTGGGAATATATTCAAAAGAAGTGATATCTGAATTCACATGTTATAGCAGCCCAATTCGTGATAGCAAAGACAGAGAATAAACCTAGATGTGTGGGGCCAGCGCTGTGGCGTAGCAGCTAAAGCCACTGCTTGCAGTGCCCATATGGGCACTGGTTCAAGTCCTAGGTGCTCTACTTACAATCTAGCTCTCTGCTATGGCCTGGGGTGTTGTGGTGGATTTGTTCTGATAGGAGGAGTGTGGTGGGGGCAAGAGATGCAAAGTCACCACACTGACCCCAGGAATCCAGTGAAAGTGGGCCAGAGGCAAGCAGCCCACAGACTCATTTATTTGTTTATATAGCAGCTTAAATAGCCAAAGCAGCCAATCCAGTCAAGGGGTGGTTTGTGCCCTAACCAATCTCAGCCTGTTGCCAGGCAGTATCCGAAGCCATCCAATCACAGCCTGTTGCCAGGCAGGCTCCATTGCCAGGTGGCTTCCCAGGGGGTTTCCGAAACCACTCCTGAGTAACTGACACTCACTTGCCAGCAGCCATCTTGGCACGGCCTTCTCATTCCACCCCACCTAGAAAGCAGTGGAAGATGGCCCCCAAGTCCTTGGGCCCCTGTACCTGCATGGGAGACCCAGAAGAAGCTCCTGGCTCCTGGCGTTGGTTGTGGCCAACTGGGGAAATGTACCAGTAGATGGAAGACCTTTTTCTCTCTCTGCCTCTCTTCTCTGTGTGTAACTCTTTCGATAAATAAATAAATAAATAAATCTTTAAAAAAAAAAAAAACTAGATGTGCACTAATTATTGACCAGATAAAGAAAATGTGGTGTATAAATAGATAATGAATACTACTCAACTGTAAAAAGTATATTCTTGACATTTGCAACAAAATAGATGGAACTGGAGATCATTATGTTGAGTGAAATAAACCAGACATACAGACACAAATACCACATATTTTTCTCCTATGTGGAAGCTAAAATATATAGTGAGAGTTTAAAAATTGTGTGGATGTTATATTATTTGTTATATACATGGTTTTATATATTGTTTTCTTTTTTATTTTAATTTTAATTTTTTTAAATAGTCTTATTTATTTATTTATTTATTTTTTTGATAGGCAGAGAGGACAGTGAGAGAGAGAGACAGAGAGAAAGGTCTTCCTTTGCCGTTGGTTCACCCTCCAATGGCCGCCGTGGCCAGTGCGCTGTGGCCGGCGCACCGCGCTGATCCGATGGCAGGAGCCAGGAGCCAGGTGCTTTTCCTGGTCTCCCATGGGGTGCAGGGCCCAAGCACCTGGGCCATCCTCCACTGCACTCCTGGGCCACAGCAGAGAGCTGGCCTGGAAGAGGGGCAACCGGGACAGAATCTGGCGCCCCAACTGGGACTAGAACCCGGTGTGCCGGTGCCGCAAGGTGGAGGATTAGCCTATTGAGCCACGGCGCCGGCCTATATATTGTTTTCACTAATTTATACCATCTTTAGTACAATATACCCTTCTTTCCTCACTTTATGATTATTGTCATGAATTCCACATTATGTGATATAGATATACCTATTTTCAAGAAAAATTAATATGTATGTGTATAATATTTGCATATGAAGTGAATATAGCCAAATGTTAAAAATTGTTGAATCTTAAATTTTAATTCCTCTAGGAGTACAGAGAAAAATGAAATAAATTCTATGCACTTTTATATTTGTTTTTCCATTATGCCTACATGTGCCAATTTCAACTGTGCTGCAGTAATATACATATATTCTATATATGTCCATATCATATACATTATATATACTTTTATATATTCTGGTGTTTTTCAGAGAAATAAGTAGATATGTTGTATTGGAAAAATGTTGATTTCTTGTTAGAAAGAGAAAATATAGAAATCTGTACAGAGGTAGGCATGGGGGGAGGATGTATATGGCAGGTAGAAGATGTGGTTAGGGTACTATTAGTGATATTATATCACCCAAGGAAAGTTGTCTGATGGGCCAGCGCCGTGGCTCACTTGGCTAATCCTCTGCCTGTGGCACCAGCACCCTGGGTTCTAGTCCCGGTTGCTCCTCTTCCAGTCCAGCTCTCTGCTGTGGCCCATGAGGGCATCGGAGGATGGACCAAGTACTTGGGTTCCTGCACCCACATGGGAGACTGGGAGGAAGTAACTGGCTCCTGGCTTCGGATCGGCACAGCGCTGGCCATAGCAGCCATTTGGGGAGTGAACCAATGGAAGGAAGATCTTTCTCTCTGTCTCTCTCACTGTTTAACTCTCCGTGGCAAAAAAAAAAAAAAAAAAAAAGCTGTCTGATATTAGTGATAATTGATCCCATGGAAATTATTTAGAATATTATTCCAGATACTCAGGCAATTGATAGAAAAAGTTTATATAATTATAAGTGTACAACTTTATAAAAGAGCGTATGAATCACCACAATGAATTGTATTCTTAAGAAATGAATGTAAAAAAAAAATGAATGCATAGATGCATGCATTAATGTTATATACTATTACACAATTTGAAACAGAAAGAATTAAAAGCATTTGTCCCTGATGAAAGGTGTTGGGATAGTGAGATCTGGGCAAGAATGAGGAAACATCAGGGTTTTTTTTATCATGAGACATTTTCTTTTTTTTTTTTTTTACAGGCAGAGTGGACAGTGAGAGAGACAGAGAGAAAGGTCTTCCTTTGCCGTTGGTTCACCCTCCAATGGCCGCCGCGGTTGGCGCGCTGCGGCCGGCGCACCGCGCTCGTCCGATGGCAGGAGCCAGGAGCCAGGTGCTTTTCCTGGTCTCCCCATGGGGTGCAGGGCCCAAGCACCTGGGCCATCCTCCACTGCACTCCCGGGCCACAGCAGAGGGCTGGCCTGGAAGAGGGGCAACCGGGACAGAATCCGGTGCCCCAACCGGGACTAGAACCCGGTGTGCTGGCGCCGCAAGGCGGAGGATTAGCCTGTTGAGCCACGGCGCCGGCCTATGAGACATTTTCTAACACATGATTTTGCATTATTCTATGAAACATGAAAAAATCAGTTGAAAGTGTTTAGAGTGCCAATAATTCTATAGACATTAAAACAATTTGGTTATTGTTTAGAAAGTATCATATTTAGTATAACATTGGAATACTATTGCCTATATACAAAAACCTCTGAATTATTACTTTCAGGTACTCAGTGGATAATTTAACTCAATCCACTGCACTTAGGGCCAAAAGCACATCAACAGCTTCGTAACAATTAGAAGCTGTAGAGTGTGCTTACCGACCCTAATCGCTGTCACCTAAACATAAAAACAAACTGCTATATGGAACATGTCCAAGTGGTTTTGAACAGTTCACCCTCAAATAGCTCAAGAAAAATTCATTACAGTCTGGAACTATTTAAGCGAAATGAGCAAAGGGGAGTTGTGTTTCAGTTAAGGGAAGCAATTAGATGCAAAGGTTAGAGAAGAAGGTTGGGTTTTTGGAGATACCTGAAATTCAGAAGCTTACAATTCATAATAAATTATAATTATAATACATATATTACTAGAAAACTTCAATGCAAACTCTTCAAAATAGTCACACAGAAATGCTGTGTTTCGATAGAAAATTTGACCTTGCTCATTTGGCATTTTGATGACAAGAACACTGCCAGTGTGTGTGGTGGAAATCGTTGGCCATTTCCATCCTGTTCTTGGCACTTCTCAAAGCCTTATCTCATCCAGAAATATAAATACTGAGGTCTACTGGGTTGGAGTATAGCTTTACAATAATGTGTGAATAATGCACCATCAATGGAAACCACATTTTGCGTTTAGACTTCAGAGCTTTTGCTAGGCTAGCAACACACAACAGGATCCTCTCCCATGACACTGGGTGGCAGCAGCAGATGCAGCTCCCCATCAGTCCGGCCACAAAGGTAAACAGTGGAGCCTCTGCAGTGCACTGTGTTGCTAAGCTCGGATGTTCAGTATGCTGAGTGTATTAAGTGAATTTCTGTTGGCAGTATTTCCAATTTTTGATAGACCTACTGGGAGGTAACTCTATTGTAAATTGAGGGGCAGCTGTATGGCAGATTAGGGAGTGAGGCTGGGGAATGAGAAGGGAAGAAAGGCTTAGGAGACGCAAATTCTGTATTTAACAGGTAAAGTTTAAAGTGCCTGTGGGGTATGGAGGTGCACACGTCCAGATGTCACTGGGTCTTGAGAATGCAGGGAAGTTCAGGTACAAGATTCCAAGCAAACATGTGTGTATCATCTACAGATTGCAGTTCAGATGCTGAGAGTAGATTAGACTGCCGACAAAGAAGGGATAGAATCAAAGGCCAAAATGGGGTGGGCACTGTTGCACAGCGGGTTAGGCTGTCACGGGGGAAGCTGGCGTTCCATATGGGAGTGCTGGTTTGAGCCCTGGCTCCTCTGCTTCCTACGCAGCTTCCTGCTAATGCATGTAAGGAGGCAACAGATGGTGGCCCACATACTTGGGTCCCTGCCACCACACTGGAGGCAGGTAGAGTCTCCAGTTCCTGGCTTTGGCCTGGCCCAGCCCTGGCTGGGAATTTGGGGAATGATCTAATTGATGAAGATCTCTTTCTCTATGTCTCTCTCTCTTTCTTGCTCTGCCTTTTGAAGAAATAATTAAATTAAAAAAATGCCAGAGCATTGTCAGGTGAATTTGTAGCTTTTATTAAGCACAGATGTCTGCTTATCTCAGGACTCTGTACTTACGGTAAATTTATCATGAGCCTTTTACTTAACGGAATAAATAGGATTGGTGCTCCTGGATTACTTTGAGGATCAGTATATTAATATAATGTGATAATATTACCTGGATTTCATGCGAGGGAATCTATTGCATGTACAATGATGGTGTGATTTTGTCTGCTGTCCTAGTGGATAGGAAACCCTGCTTCCCTTGAGTCGCACTTGTCATGTGCTCAGCAAGCAGTGGGTAACGACTATGAACGTATGTATGTGTAAAACCCTTCCTGTATGTAGAGGGGAATCTGTGCCAAACACTTTTATTAATGGCTTCAAGGACTACAAATACCTTACCTGGCTGAAAGTTTTATTGGCTATGATGAGTAGCTAAAAAGTATTATATCTTGTTAATTCATCATTCCAAGTGATTCTTTTATTGTTAGGTTGAGGTGATTGCTGGCATTATTAAACTCAGTGCAATATTGGATTTTCCTTACACATTTTCATTTTCATAGTGATAATGTTTTCTACAATACAACCCTGTTCGTTTATTACTTTAATTTCATTTTCTTAAGCTTTTGTTGTCATACATATCCTAAAGTGACTAAGCTTAGGGAAAGCCTCCAGATTTCTCATACTTAGCCCATTTGAAAATTTATGGAAATTTGATATGCCTTCCTGTTACGATATTGGCACATGGGATTTGATTCTCATCTTGGAGTATATTTTGTAATAACCAGAAAGAGCCTTCGTTTCCCTCTCTTTCTTGTTTTTTTTTTTTTGTTAGAGATAATGTGGTGCACAAACATTCATAGTGTAGAGAAATATGATCAATATTAACAAGATCAGAATGCTAGAATCACGACATTGAACCTGTAGAACATTTAATTATAATCCACTTTATAATTTCTCCTCCAATAGAAATTGCTTTTTCATTTTTGAATTCCTGATCATCTTGATAATTCCCTTGGCTTATATTTAATGGTTTTTGTTATATCATTGCTTTTGATGGAAAATTTATGGTGTAGGTTTCAACAGCTCTATAGTATTGAGACCTTTATCCTTTGGAATTAGATTCCTGTTCATTAAAAAATTCAGTCACTTAAATACAGCATTGTAATGATTTATCACTAAACAACAGCATTTTGGATAAAATGTTAATTACACCATAAACTTCAATTATCATAATGGTGGTGATAGTTGAATGTTCATTCTTTAATCCCTTCAGTGTGTTAACTCTTTCTGTTCCAACAGTGGGATATCATGCATCTGGTCTGGGATTTCCAGAGAAGCCCTTTGACCTAAATTATCCCTGGGACTTTGGACTAGTCTTGCAAAATGTCCAAACCTCAGTGTAACCATCTGTATAATTTAGCAATTTAACCTCCTACCAGTTCCAGATTTGTGATTCTAAGCTTTGTGTTTGCTTTGTCTTTTATCATCTCTCTTCTGTTCCTCATTTCCTACTCCTCTCTTTACTACTTTTCATGGGCAGGTCTAAAACTCACCCTGAAGCCGGCACATTTTCTGCAGACCTTAAGAATTAACAGCCATGGTGCAGTTTGACATCCATGTCCCAATGGTACCTCTGGGAATTTTTACAGAAGGCACTGTTGGTGTGAGCTGGGGAAAGAAAGGCTAAACCGGCAACCGTAAGGATGGATGATGAAAGCCTTGAATTGAGAATATTGTTTAGAATGTTAAATATTAAAAGTGCTGCAGATTTATTGTGCCCTTGAGGCTGAGCGAGTTCTGCGCAGCCTGATTTTCCTATGTGATAGTGCTATTTTCGTTGGTTGATGCAACCTGATAGCATCTTTTGATGAAATTCCATGAAACTGTGGGTTGGAAGCCTTTAGGGGGTCACCAAAAGAAACGCAGTCCTTTAAATGTCAACAAAACGAAAGGACACTGTCGATTTCTATTGGTATGTATAAACCTACCTGCACTTGGGGAGATTTTCTTTTCTAAGCCTTCTCATTCTTACTCAAGATATTTCTGTAAAAATAGGCAAATACTATTTGGGCATGAGTGTATTTATAAATCTATTTGTATAAAGTTGATGTAAATACTAGAAATAGAAGAAAATACCAGAAAAAAAGTATTTCAATATTGGTGAGAAAGGCTGGCTGTTGCTGCTACAAAGAAACAAAAACACAAGAAATAACTGCCGATTACTGTTTTAAATTGGAAATTAAAAAATTGAAATATGAAAACATTTTAGAAAACTACATTCAGCTTATAGTTTAAAAGCAGAATTTCTAATGGTGGGCTCTTATACTCCTGGACCACTCACTATGAATAGGGCCTCCTATCTGAATGACTCAGAGAATTGAGAAACACTGTGTAGCTACAGTTCCCACTTTATCATAGCAGGTGCCACTCACGAGCAACCAAATGGAAGATGCATAGGGAGGTATGAGGGGCTGATGTGACGCTTCCACAACTCCAGCTGTGTGAACCACTTAGCCCCTCCATGTGCTCAACAACCTAGGAGCTCACTAAACCCTGTTTTCTAGGGTTTTATGGGAGCAGCCTTCTGTTGGAACAGTTGACCACATCAGAGGCCTTTAGTGGATAGCTCAGTTCCCAGCATCTCTGCCTGCTTGAGCTATTACAGGTCAGAGGTGAGGGTAGGGCTAAAACCCTCCAGTAATGTGGTTGGGTTCCCTGACATTCAGAATTCACCTCATTAATATTAAGTCAGATGTTGTTGGGCGGACTCGTTCTGAATAGCAAAAGGCGGTCCTTTGAACTTTACTGCTTTGCCCACTTCTACCCTGGAGATATTTCCAGAGCTGGGAACCAAAGGCAAATATTGTAACAAAAGACAACCCCCCTGTCTTACCAGGCAGGAAGTGAGGGTCACAGATGCTCTGGACAGTGTCACGGGACCCTCCCCTCCAGCTGGCAAAGCTGTCATTTGGCTACTAGGACTTATCATTTCTCAGGTTCCTGAACTCTGCTCATCTCTCCAACTTCCCTGAAGTAGGATAGTCTATAAACCCTTGTCTTGGTTCCAAATGCAGCAAAGTTTGAAAAGCACACAGAGTAGGTGAGACTGAAACAAGAAAATCCCAGTCCTCAATCCATACACCCAACCAGTCATTTATCGTTCATAAATATCTTTTTAAAGAATTTCTTTACTTCTATTCATGCCATGTGTATGTTATGGGGCTAACCAAATGAGATTTAGAAACATAACTAAGAGGTTGACTACAGTGATGGATACAGCAATTCTCATTTTCTGTTTTATTTTCCCTAGCATCCTTTGATTCAGATTTGTTGGCTTTAGAAATATATATGTATTTTCAAATTCCTACTTATAATTTGAATCATCATGAATTAAAGTAGATTTTTTAGAAGAATAAAGTAAGTTGTGATTGTGTATGTGCAATGTGATTCAGTATTGAGCACTGTGTGCGTGTTATCTTTCGGTGTTGGGTCTATATATGATTTACAGTTTTGTATGCTGTGTTATTAGGAAAGTTTTATAATCACAAATACCAATAATGACAATTTAGGCACACATTTTACTTTTAAAAAGCCATAAGATTATAATACTATGCATGTACTTACATATTTGTCCAGATACTTTAGTTGCTGTTTAATTCTTAGTGATAATAGTAGATAATAATGTAAGCGCTCTGCATATCAGAAAATGACACAAATCCAAATACAAAAAAAGATTTACGTGGATTAAATCTCCAATTAAGGAACATAAATTAGAAGCTGCTAAATTGTACAAAAGCAAGTCCTATGCTTTTTTGTGTAACCAGACCACCTCGGGGATGGGCACCAGGTAATTCTGTGGCAATTTTCGTCAACTATCATCATGTTTATTATAGAAGGCATCATTTTTACAGATTAAAATCTAATCATTTATGTAATTAAACCTAAAGAGCCCTACTTTCAGAAATGCAGATGGGGCCCACATTTCAATACTAATCTTGACCTAATGTTACTATTATATTTCTCTAGCTAGGCAATATATTTTACCAAACAGTAGGGTAATTTAAGGATTAATTGCTCCAGAAATCAAGATAAAGTAAGTGGTCTGTTGTAATGACATCAAAGAGCACCCTGTTATTGGCTTTATCAACACTGTAATCACTGTTTACTAGGATCTTGTTTGTTGTTGCTTGTTTTGAAAAAGGAGAATAAAGAGTGACTTATTTGCTTCTTATATTAAAATAGTCACCCTCTGCCCCCACTTAAAAACAAATCTCATGTGTCTCCAGAATGGCGTTTTTATTAGTGCATTGCTGTGATACAGCGTGCTTGATTGAGGGTGCTGGACTGCGCTCTCAGCTCTCTTCATTTCACAACCATGGTTTCCAAATTCTTTTGGTTCTGTCCCAGCTCCACAAGGCAGCTTTCAAGTAACAGGACATAGTTTTGTTTAGACAGTAGATCTCAGAAAGGAAAACCTGTGCTACGCAGGGATACAGAATTAATATTAGCTGTCTCTAGATCGATGGTTAATCTCTTTTTATTCTAGTTCTTATGCATTTGGTTAAAGCTCTCTAAAATTGAATTCCTGTGATTTTCACTCACATGCAATTAAGAGCGGCATATATGCGCCTCCTTTACCAATTTGAAGCGACTTCTCTATCCTCAGGGTGGCTTTGCCTGTGGTTTGTGAGTGTGGACTGTAGGTGGCAGTATAGGGTACATAATCAATTCCTCAATTAAAGTTGGTTTTGATGGATGGCTCTGGAGACTGAGTAGGTGGACCTTTAATTTCAGGAGTAGTTTTCAACTTTGCATAGTATAAAAAACTCAATTTGAAGAGTGGAAATTTGCCTACTAATGACATGGTACTTCATGCACGGTCATGTAATGCTGATTTTAGTGTTTGACAAGTTAAGGAAATGTTTGCATGGATGAGATAGACTTGGACATAGACCTCAAGTAAGACAGCTTCTATTGTTTCCATGGAAACAACTTAATGCTTATAATTTTCACTAATGTCTGATTTATGTTAAAGAAGCAGGAAGCTGTCTGGTAATTTTCTTAATTACTCTTTATGACACACCCCAAATACCTACAGTCAGAGACCCTGTTTCCTAGGCAACTCTACCCTGAACCAGGGCAACATGAAATTACCCTGATCATCCCCAAATCATCCTGCCTTATATACTTCCACGTCCACATTTCAGGGAGGGTAGGGTGGTTTTCTCCTTTAGAGCGATGCTTCATCTGTACTTTAAAATAACTGTGGCCGTCCCTGGAGTAGAAAGTGTCTCCTAGGTGCTCTGCTGCAGTCTGTCTTCCAGCAACTCATGCGTGATGACTGCTGGCATGGACACTTTTTAACCCTTCCCTCCCTTTCCCTTTCTTTTTATATTTCTTAATTTCTTCTCGCTCCCTGCCTGCCTCCCTTGCTTCCAGCTTTCCTGTTTTTCCTTTCACGCTGGTATATAAAAGAGTACAGGCTTCAGATCTACCCATCCAATTCTACTGAAACCTTATACCTATTAAGCAAGCCTTGGGAAAGTGATCAAACATCTTTGAAGGTTGTTTTCCTTATCTGTAAAATAAGCCTAATGATGCATTCTTCATATAGCTGATGGGAGACAACTGAGTTAGTTCATGTTATTACCTGGCAGGTGCTATTATAAAGGCTCAAGTGAAGTTAACTTTATCTCATAATATGAGCAGAATAAATGGAAGCTATTAGTATGTTGATATTATTCAGACATTTTGGTATTTATTTCTCTCATAGAACACATGTATGTTATTTAAATATAATTTCACTTACAGTTCCCCAGCAACTTAATATCATTTCACTCTCAAATCTCAAATTCACGCATTCCTGTGTAATGATACTTCAGGTCAGCTACTGACATAATTCCATGGCACAATGGTGGAGGCAAGACTCAGGTTTGGGGAGACTTCTAGGACTGCCAGTAACTAGCTCTGGGTCATTTGTTGAATATCCTTTTGGACAGAGACTTAATTTTCCTGTAAGACAACTCCCAGAATTGTGAAAATTATCCTCTCAGAGAGGGACAGGGGAAAAAAAAGATGGGAAAAAACTAATCTAATTACAAGAAATGTAGATAGAAGAAAAGAGCAAAGCAAAAGCAAAGAGTTGATTAAGCCAAGGTGTACAGGTGGAGAAATAAATATTTCTGGAGTGACTGCAGGAAATATAGACATACCTGTTTGTGAATGTTTTCAGTTTTTACGTGAAAGCCAGAGTCATGATAATGTGGTAAAGATCACTTCCAAATGCAAGCTTTGGGGATGACAGAAGTAAATGTTGGGAAGTAAGCAAAATAATAGAAGATAAAGGAGAGACATGAGGATTGCAGGGATGAGCAAAGCTGAGAAGGGAAGAAGAGAGGCAGTGCTAACTGGAAGTTGGACATCTTGGGGGATGGGGTCTTGACTTGTTTTCCTTTATAAGTGACACCTGTGTCTATGTTGAATTGAAGTTGTCCATTTTGTCTTCCTTGAAGTTTGTTAGATGAATGAAGAGTGACAAGGGAATAAGGGAGGTCAGAATGTTTGAAAGAGGAAGGACTTGAGAAACTGCCAAGAGGACCTTATTGCAACATGGGGTAATCTAGTAATTGTTCAAATTGGCTAGTAATGTAATTGTGATGACCATTACAATGAACATTTGTAACGGAGCTGCCCAACCCTCTGAGCAGGCTGGAGAGAGGGAGAGGGCCACTCTTCGCTGGCCCTGATAGCTAGAATGTGTGTGTGTATTCTAAAGGTGGTTTGTTTAAGATTATTAGTAACAAGTATGTTGGAGAAGCAAGTCCAGCAGCTTAGAAATAATTGCATGGGTAGAGTAACCACAGTGCTATTCAACACAGATATTTTCCTCTTTTGGGAGATGTGGCCAAGCATTTTCTACCTTAATTCTTACAAAGCCTATTGTGCTACGTTTCTAATTAATTTTGTGAGGTGATCATTTTACAATAAATTCATTTTATTGTTTCATTTAACAAATTTTTGTTTTTATATAAAAATTTTGTTTCTGTTTATCTAACAAATATTACTTGTTAGTATAAATCAGTACTTTCCAAAAATGATCAGTTTTATAATCTCAAATTCCAGCATCCATTCTTTAAGGTGCTGTTTATCTTAGGTTTTATAATAAGGAAAGTTAGCTTGAATCCGGGTCCTAACTACTAAATATCTTTGTAATCTTGGGCAAATGGCAATCTCCTGTCTTAGTGAGCTTAGCTTCCCTCATCTGTCACACAGCACTTTGGCTATAGCTGAGATGTTGCCCGGAAGTACCATATCTCTTTGGAGTCCTTTTCATTCGCTCATATGTGGAGGTGGGTGCATTTAAAGAGAAAACTTTCTTGGTGTGTTAGGAGGGCAGGGGAAGAAAGGAAGATGGAGAGACAGGTTGAGGTCTCTTCTGCTGACCCACGAAAGTGAGGAGGGCAGGAGGAAGCCAAGTGGCTGACCCTGTCTGGAGTGCTGGTTGAGGAGCACAGGTGAGGGGCCCATTCCAAGGAATAGACCTGGTTTGTTATAGGGAAGATGAGAGGGTAAAGTCTTGTAATAAACTTGAGTGTGTCTGGCAGACGTCTAAGTTGTCCCTCCAGATTCTTCCTATGGGCGTCAACAGTATAATTCCCTCCCCTGTTAGTACAGGCAGAACTGTGAGTGTGAGGGAATACCACTGCATGCTTCGTGAAATTATACAGCAAAAGGGATTTCACAGATGTAATTAGGGTGCTTAGCCATTGACTTTTCAAAAATGTATATTTAAACATATTTTATTTACTTGAAATGCAGAATTACAGAGAGAGAGAGAGAGAGAGAGAGAGAGAGAAGTCTTCCATCTACTGTTTCACTCCCCAAATGGCTGTAATAGCCAGGGATGGGCCAGGCCCAAGCCAGGAGCCAGGAGCTTCCTGGGGGTCTCCCACATGGGTGCAGTGCTTGGACCACTCTTTGCTGCTTTCCTGGGTGCATTAGCTGGGAGCTAGATTGGAAGAGGAGCAGCCAGGACTCAAACTAGTGCTGCAGGCTGCAGCTTACCTCACTGCTCCACAGTGCCCACCCCAGCCAGCTGACATTGGTTTAATTAAAAGAGCTATGAGTGTGGTCCCAGATGATAGCTAGCCAGAAAGTGAAGACTTCAGTAACACAGCCATCTGCACAGAAACACTTTCTACCTGCAAACCAAGGCAGCTTTGAAGCGAATCCACAGTCAAGCATCCAGGTGAGAACGCAGCTCAGCCAACACCTTAATTTCAGCTTTGTGAGACCTTGGGCAGAAAGTGAAGGTGAGCTGTACTTCTAACATATAGAAACTAAGATAATAGTACATGGTTATTGTTTTAAGCTGCTGAATTTATGGTAATTTTTTCATACAAAAATGATAGAACTGTTATAGTAAGGAGCTCAAAGCCAACGTAGCTCGGGCATATGTATTGATATGACTATTTAAAGTCGCAAGCTAGTGAATCTGGAGCCATTGCTTCTATATGAATTTTATTATACTTTCTTAAGATTTTTGCTGGCCAGCGCCGTGGCTCACTAGGCTAATCCTCCGCCTGCGGTGCCGGCACTCCGGGTTCTAGTCCTGGTCGGGGCGCCGGTTTTGTCCTGGTTGCTCCTCTTCCAGTGCAGCTCTCTGCTGTGGCCCAAATGCTAGGGCCCTGCACCTGCATGGGAGACCAGGAGGAAGCACCTGGCTCCTGGCTTCGGATCGGCGCAGCGTGCTGGCCATAGTAGCCATTTAGGGGATGAACCAATGGAAGAAAGACCTTTGTCTCTTTCTCACTGTCTAATTCTGCCTGTCAAAAAAAAAAAAAAAAGATTTTTGCTTCTATGAATGTGAACAGAGGAGGGGCATAATATGACTGATTCTAGAATTAGTTGTATAATCCCAATCAAGCTCCTAAATGTCTCTATCTTGGATTTGGTGAGTATGCATCTTTACAACACTCAATAATGGATATTCACTTAGTTCACAAGATCTCTTTTCTAATATACAGTAGAAAATCTAGACTTCTACCACTTTGTCAGGGTTTAACCATCATCTCTTTTTGAAACTGTTCACATTTCAATTTCTTCTTTATATACTTTTTCATACCCATTATCTGTTCATGCCTTCTGTAAGCACTCATTATTACCATACGGTTTTGGGCTCTGGGGACACAGGAACACAGAAGACAAACAGGTCCCTCACTTGTCACCAAGGTTGGTGCACATTTTCCATCCCTTCCAGATAATTAAAATTCTCTGTTTATTTTTACTCCTTGACTGACAAATGAGACCGAGTGTTCAACTCCATGGGTTTCTAGAGCTGGTAAGTCCTTTTGCGGGCATACTCTTTGACCTCTTATTTGCTCCACAGTTCTTGAATGGAACTGGACTACAAAATAGAGCTATGGGACAAATGCTGCAACCATGACTGGAATGACTCACACCTGATGTAACTGAAAAATAAAGGGGCCCTTAGAGAAGGAAAAGTTTGTTCCGCAGCTCAGAGCCTCAGATAGTGAGTGCAAGATGCCAAGAAAGAAAGTGAAATAACCTGCAAGTTAATACATCACGGAAAATCTTTCTCAAAGTCCATGTCTCATCTATCCCTTTGCTTCTATGGTTATTACAAGATGGAAATACCAATAGATTTAAGATTTAATCAGAAAGATTTAAAATGTAGTACTCCAGAGTGGTCAGTGACCTTAAAATTGGATGATACAAATAAATCACATTCCTGTGGCAAAGGATTATGCAAGATAAATTGTTGAACTTTAAAAGACTAATAAATTATATTGTACTCAAATGTGATATCTTTTAATCCACAATGAAGTAGATGTCTGGAGTTTAAGTATTTTGAACAGAAAGTTAAGTTTTCTCTCTGACTATCATTCACATACTGAACACAATGTCTGGATGTGAAGTTCGCTCAGTGTAGGACTGCAACACAGACACACCTCAAGCACCTGGCGCATGGCAGAGTTCAGGGCTGCTGCTTACCTTTCATTTCTGGGTGTTCTAAGCTAGGCTTTTATTGGGGCATTTAGGATTGATTTAAAAAGACAATTCTACTTCTCACGCTGCAGTCATCCTTGGCTTTGAGGCGTCAGTGTTCGTCTATTCTGGAAATTAAAATGACAACCGGTAGTGTATTCTGAAAAATGGGAGGCATTCATGGGTCTTTCATTATAGGATTAGGGCCCCCACTTTGTGAGCTAATTTTCTGTAAGGTAATTCAGCCTGTGTTTCCCCATCTTAACGAGGATGAATAGCTTCGCAGTCCGTGTTGGGGCTTTAATTGTTTGTCAGACATTGCAGATCTCCTCCAGCAGTGCTAAGGATGCTTCAGTGTCCCCGTTCTTGAAGCGTTTCTGCCGGTCTGGCTTTTTGAGTAAACTCTAGTGACAATGTTGTTGACAAAACATGATGAGGATTCCGTCCATGTTCTGTCCTGGAAGTGAATTATAGGCAGTAAGAGAGCCTGAAGGTGGGTAGGCGGGAGAGGGAGCCTGCAGCGTGCTGACCGAATCTCTCACGTTGTTAACGATAATGAAGAGGGGCTGTTTCTTTGGTAAAATTGCTCTAGTTAAAAGCAGCAGACCAACCACTAAATCTTCACTCCATGACAATTTTGTTGTCTCCGTGTGCAGCTAGTGTTCGTTCCTCCTTCTGCCCTAATAGTAGAAGTGTATTTCCTCAGTAGCATGCCTGCTCTTCTCT
The DNA here is from genome assembly GCA_949820135.1 of Sylvilagus floridanus. Lineage (NCBI taxonomy): Eukaryota > Metazoa > Chordata > Mammalia > Lagomorpha > Leporidae > Sylvilagus > Sylvilagus floridanus. The sequence goes on from OX463226.1 coordinate 118,286,480, forward strand.
TTCTTCGTCATTTTCCCTGTGCTCACCAGAAACCTTTGACTTCAGATAGCTGAGAGTGCATCTCAAAAGCCCTCTCCCTGCCTTCCATCCCGTAATTTTGCATGAGATACCAGCGTATGTGTAGTGCCCATTCTGAGGCCTGCGGGGAGACCAGGGGCCGTAATTTAAGAGGAAGAAGCAGTAGTCAGTGCAGGCTTAAGAGCAGAAAAAGAGCTAGACCCACCCCAGAAAGGAAGACAAACGACCTGAGATCAAGGCCAGAACAAGAGTGTGGAAAACCCCAGCCACATAGTGCTCCGAGCCCAGGCACTGAAGAGTGGGGAGCTCTTATGAAAACGGAAGACTGAGGCGGTAGGCTGGTCCCTCTGGGGTTCCTGAGTAGGCAGAACTTTAGGAAGCAGCTGAACAGTGATCAGAAAAGGGCACAGCTATGCGCATAGTAGATCCTACTTAAAAAGACGCTGGCTTTTCTCTATGTCCTAGTAGCAGTTAAAACACACACAGACACACACACACACACACACACACACACACACGAGTTTAATTTGACTACTTGGCAGGTGGGAAAGCTGTTTCCCTGCCTGACTTCCTGAAGAAGGTATGAAATCAAGGCGAGTGTGATGGCACTCTGGGATGCGTGAACTCTGCCTGCTCCTTGGTTTCACTTTTGAGAGTGAACCATCCATTCATTTTCTCACAGTTCTTCGGGCTGGGTGTCCAGACCAAGGTGTCACTGTTTTGTGTTTTTCGGAGGCCTCTTTCCTTGGCCTTCAGTGACCACCTTCTCACCACATCCTCCTGTACTCGCTCCTCAGGCTGCGTCTGACCTCTGCGTCCTTGGACCTCATCTTCTTACAAGGACGCCAGTCCTGTTGGACTAGGGCCCATGTAAATACCTAAGTTAACTCTAGAAGGCCTCCATCTCCAATACAGTCACATTCTAAAGTATCAGGTATTGAGCCTTTAACATAACAAGTTTGAGAAGAGGCACAATTCATTCCATAACACCCTGGAGCTGCTAATATACAACCCTAATCCCTAACATCTACGTACTGACCTCTACACTTCTGTGCTGCCTCCAACCTAGAGACCTGCCAGGGCAGGTCTCTGGCAACAAAACCTTCAGTGCATTGCTCTGACCAGTTTAGTTCAAATTCTTGGAGCAATGCCCTATTCATTTTCGGACTGTCTGTGCTTGCCTGGTGTATCAGGTATGGTACAACCAGAGAAACAGAACCAGCATATTCAGTGATGAATATATGCTAGGGTTTGAATATTTGGTCCCCATAACTCAGGGGGATAGTCCCCATAGTCTTACATCAGTGGTGCTAAGAGGGGAGGGTTTCCTTTAATTATGGTGTTGGGTGGAGAGTTTGGATAACGACAGATTGGTTGATCGAGTCTCTAGGGTGGGGCCCCCATGATTGAACCCTGGTGGCTGTGTAAGGGTAGAGATAGACCCACATCCATGTGATGCTGTGAGTTGCCATGGGACTCTGCCAGAGGCTGAACTGGGTCTGGACTGTGAACCTGCAGAACCATGAACCAAAATAGAGAGTTCCCCTTCATAAAGTCAGGCTGCCTTGGGAATTTCACTCTATTGATGGGCATCTGACAAAGTATGTGTTCATGGAGAATGTGTGAGTGGTGAGTGTGGCATTGGCTTACACTGTGATGAGGTGGGGTAAGAATCTATCTCCACGTGTGCTGCTGGATCCTGGCCAGGAACTTGGGGGTGGGAGTGGAGAATGAGAAGGCTGAAACTCCATGAGCACCAGCTGCAACCCCTCCAAAATGGCCTGAAACCCATGCCCCTTCTTGCTGCCTCTGATTTAGTTACAAGGGGATCTTCTGTAGCTGGGGCCCTTCTTTGTAGAGCTGATCATGTGACACAGCCAGTGCTCGTGGGGGTGTCAGCAGGTCAGCAGCAGCATACACAGACCACACAGTGGCTGCGTCCTCACTGCCAACACGTACAAGCTCCCATAATCGCTCGTGAATGTCCCCCTAGCCACCCGTCCAGGGAAGGGGGTTCTAGAACATATACTTCCACCTGGGCAGGTTGGCCTACTACAAGGCAGGTGCACCTTGTGAGCCCTGTGATTCCTGTCGGGCACTGGGCTAGGCTTATAGAATTATTTCATGAGATCCTGAGAATCACCCATGAACTGGCTTCTATTTTTTCCCTCACAGATGAAGCACACAAATCACAGAGACCTCAATTTGCTAAAATGCATGAAGCTTCTAAGTGGCAAAGCCATGACTGGACCAACGTGGTTTCCAAACAAAGGTTTTTCAGTATCACCTCTGAAGTATACATTTCTTTAAACAAATTTTCTTGCTCTTTAAAATCTCACCTTTGGGGTGGGTGTTTGATATAGTAGAGCAGACTGCTTGGGACTCCAACATCCCATTTGGAGTATTTAGGTTTGAGTCACAACTCTGCTCCTGATTCCAGCTTTCTGCTAACCCTGGGAAGCAGCAAGTGGTGCCTCAAGTACTTGGGTCTCTGCCACTCATCTGGGAGGCTTGGCTCTTGATTTGTCCTGGCCCAGCACTGGCTGCTACAGGCATTTGGGAAGTGATTTGGGAGATCTCTGTCTCTATTTGTCTGTCTCTGCCTTTCTAAACAAAACAGTCGTATCTGGTTGAAAGGGCAGCATGTATGTCTGTTTCAACAGCAGCTGGAGAGAATATCCACACAGTCATTTGTCTTCATGGAAACATTAGCCAATTTGGAGCACCAAAATTTTACAATCAACTAAGTCATGTATCCCAAGACAACTGGGGATTTCTGGTGGGACAGAAGAGCCTCATGGTCACTTGCCGTCTCACTACAAATGTTGCAATGCTTCCAATGTACTTTAAATGTGCCGTTTACATAAAATGAACCACATCCATGACATCCTGTCACACATTGTACATTATGTTCATTTGCTTGCATGAATAATACAGTGAAGAAAATTTACTTGTGCAGGTTCATAGACTCGCTCCGGGATTTTTATTCCAGGCAGGGCAGCTGTTCTATCAATGACTATTTACACAACTTTCCCACAAAACATTGTTTTTTTTTTATATATAAGAAATAATTCAGCATTTAAATCTTCTCTGGTATTTCTTTCTAACACTGGCTCACAAGAAGTAGCTTTTCAATATGCTTCATTATTAAGAGACTCTACAATATGCCAGAGTACTATAAGCTTGATGTATTAGCAACATCTGTATTTTCATCTCACTGTGTAAGAGTTTTCCCACACTGCATATTTTTCACCATTTTTTTTCAAAATTTAAGCTATGTTTTCTATGTATTCTAGCAGTATTTGCTGACAAAGAAATGTGTGTGCCATTTCACTGTCTTTCATGTATTATTTTAGTCATTTTTACCATAAACAAAAGAACAAATGCTTACAAAATGTGTGAGTTTTTAGAAATTTTTAAGAAACCTCAAAAGAGCCTTCTAAGTATTTACCATTAGTTTCACTGAAAAATTTTAAGGTATTTTATTACTTGCTAAAAAATCAAGAAGTGGTATTTTCATGTGTTTGGTCTTGATTTTAAAATTAATTACTGATGTTAATATCTTACAATATATACATTTAGTTGCATATTGTAAATAATAATTTTTATATAATATTTTGCTTTAATTTTTTTCAAATCTAATAATTTTACCATCATTTTTAAACTCAAATAGAAAAAGCTTCTAATTGGAAAATGCAGTTATCATATCTAATATTTTTTTATCTGCCTTCCAGTGATATTCAGATAATATTATTTTCAACTTTGGTTTCTTGCAGATTTTTGTTTACAATTAACTACCCATTTTTAATTTAATGAAAAACTGGTGAATATCATTGAAACTTTATAAAATTGTACCCAAGGAAACTATCGTTTATGAGTTGTCCTCAAATAGTTTACAGAAGATGTGTATTATTTAAAAGTTGTGCATGCTTCTCAAAAATTTTTTGCACCAAAATAAACTTAGCTGTTAATTCAATTTCTGTGTACTCTTTGAAGCTCTCGTTTTGTAGCTCACTGAGGATGAACACATGAGAGAAAACCACTTGCAATCACCTTGCTGTGGAATGGAGGCACTCTGCTTTCGTGCAAACTGGAGGGGAGGATCTTCATTTTCAAGTCATACCATAAGCATTAGCAGAGTTCATTTCTCCAGCTAAATTGTGTTTATTTAAAAAGTTTTTTATTCTTATATATTTATTATTGATGTTTATTTGAAAGGCAGAAAGATTGGAAAGAGAGAGAGAACAAGAGACAGAGAGAGAGAGAGAGAGAGAGAGAGAGAGAGAGAAAGAAAGAGAGGGAGAAAGGCAGAGATGGGGCAGAGAGGGAGAAAGAGAGATTGGTCTTCCATATATGGATGCATTATTCAAATACCCACAACAGCAGATTGGGCCAGACCAAAGTCAGGAGCCAGGAACTCAATCTGAGTCTCTGGTGTGAGTGGCAGGGACCCAAGCACTTGAGCCACAGGCGGCTGCCTCCTACTATGCACAGTAGCATGAAGTTGGAATTGGAAGTGGAGTTGGGACTTGAGCCCAACACTGACATTTTGGATGCGTGTGTCTGAAGTGGCTTATTAACCACTGTGAAAATGCCCACCCCTCCTATAAGCAGCAGCTTAACCCACTGTGCCGCAACACTGTTCCTGAAATATTTAAAGTTTCTTACAGGTAGAATTCTTTGCAAAATTTGGTTTTGCGACACCAGAACCAAACTCTCCCACAGCAGATTTTATAATGTGGATTTTTAGGCATGCACAGATTCTATAAATTTTGCATATGACACCAAAGTTTCTGATTTTTTTTTTTTTTTGAGAACCAGACAGCCTAGGTGATACTTAAACACACATTAAAATCTGAGAACTCTGAGGGTAGAGAAAACAATTGTACCATCTCTTTGAATGCAATCTAAAAGGGGTTATTGAAGGAACTCTAGGAAATGTGACCATTTTATCCAAGGGTGCATTACTGTTAAGGGAGGAAAAATTGAGAATAACCAGACCATTTTGCTCTACTATATGATAGCAGATTTCAAAAGCTTAAGTAAAATTTCAGCCCCATTTTAAACGATAAGTTTTGAAAAAGAAATAGTTTGAGAGGTTTGGGCTTCTCTGAAAAGGCAATCCAGTATGCAATTATTTAACTTTCGCAGGATGAAAAGGGTGTGGATGTGGCTGTTTGTGTAGAATACTCTTGGAACTCTGCTTTCTGAAACTGTGCACAAGATTGAAGAGTTATGGGACTCTCTGTTCAAGGGTGTGTAGAAGATGTATGGGCAGAATTGCCATGGTGTAAGAAAAGGTGTAGCCTGAATTGACCTGAGGCGTGTTGAAAAGGCTATGCACAACGCAGGTTTATTGACTTATCTCTTCAGTTTCTTCACATTACAAAAAGCTAGGAAAGAAGGCCTCGCTATTAAGCTGATGACCAGATGAGAAGAGTTAACACCTTCAAGTGCTATTCTGTGTTCTTAGTTGTTTTTAATGGGCAAAAGGCATAGAAAGCACACAGATAAAAATCAACACACCCTAGAAAGAGGGTTGTTTCTTCCCAAACAGAAATAGATTGAATGTGGCACTATCACACACTAGTTCTGTGGCTTTGCGAAGTTCGTTTCTTTTACTATCTTTTTTCTTTCCCTAATAATGGCAGATATAGGGGAAACCTATTGGTTTGTTGTGATAATAAAGGTATAAAAATGTAAGATTCTTCTGCAGACATACAAAGTGTTATTATTATTTTAGAAATTTATCTATATATTTGAAAGGCAAAGTTACAGAGAAGGATGGAGAGAGAGATTTTAAGTCAAGTTTCTGTCTCAGATTTCTTGCTATCTTATCAAAGTGTTTCACAAAGAAAATTGGCAATTGCCCAACCAGCTGGGTCCTTTTGACTACATAAAAAATGGGAGAGGTGTGAAATGAGTGCCATTCTGATTTTTAAAGAGGGAGCAATGTCAGATTCAGAAAAGCACGGGTCAGTTTGATTAACATTGCTCTTCAGCAGACTTTATGTATCTTACTGAGAGGATGGCATGCTTGTATATATGTGAGACACAGATTGATACTTAGGGGGCCCAGATGGGAATCCATCGTGTGCAAGTTTCATCAGATGAAGTGGATTTCTTTTGATGACAAGGCTATGAGATGCGTGGAGTGAATCTTGCTGAGCAGAAGTGTGTGGATTATTTTGGGGCTGATTGGATGTTGATTCCCTTCCATGCTGTTAATTTTCTTCAGAATCCTGGCTGTCACCCCTTAAAATAGGTTAACATGAAAAAGCAGGTTGGTGAGTACAAGGTACGTGGATGTTTTTCCTTTGCAGCTCTGTAGATGTGTTCTTCTAACAGTGCATTCCTCTCAGTGGAAATGTCAACTGGGTTTTCTTGAAAGTGGGCATGGTTGAGGGGTTGGAGCACAGAGAGTCAGGGAGTGGATCCCAAAGATCACTGCACTTCTAACTGTCAGGGAAGACTTGTCTGTGCAGTTTTCTCCAGGGTTAAGCTACTTTTTACATGTGTATTATTTTTTAGCATCCAGTTTAAAACCCAGAGTTTCTTCAAACTTTACTTTTTCTGTTGGATTCAGAAATCCACATTATATTGCTTCCTAAATGAACCAGTTTCTTTGGAAAGTGGTGGGTAGATTTTATTCAAGAAGTTAAAGTTTGGAGTGAGCATTTGGCACAGAGATTAAGGTGCTGCTTGGAATGAGAGAGAGAGAATGAGACAGATTTTTCCCATCCACTAGTTCATTTCTCTCTCTCTTTCGCCTCCCCTCCCCCCTCTTTCAAAAAAGTAGTTAAGTCTTCTCTCTCTTCTCCAGTGGGGCGAATCTCCACGCACCTGACCAGCTACTTTAGATAATGGGAATTGCACGTTGCTCCCCGTGGTCTACACCTCTCCCTTATATTTGCTGATTCTGTGTCTGAAGCTGTGCTCATTCTGCGCTCAGTGCTCCTGGAATCACTCGTTCCTCTGCGTCTTGGGTGAGTGTTTGTCTTGTTTGTTTTTCTCCATCTCTGTTTCGTTTTATTTCACAGTTTTCCCATTTCATGTTTTCTAACCTTGTTAGGATTTTTCTGTTTTCCTTTGTATTTTATTTTTTGCTCTTTCAATGGGAATTTAAGAAAATGGAAGATAAATAGACACAGCAGCTAAGTTGTTTGGGTCAAAATATTTATATAGTAGCTTCTTCAGGGAAAAAGTATCCAAGCAAGATAAAAATCTCACTAGTCATGAGGATAACAGCTTTGGGAAATGCTGATACAGCATTTTAGAGTTTAGAGAAATAATAAACATTTAGCTCTGTGGGCATTGTGAAGTAGTTGTTACTAATTCAAGTTTAGAGATGAAGAAACTAACATTTAAATAGTTTTATTACTTGGCCTCAACTAATGAATAGAAGAGCTGGGATTTGAGCTAAGTCTCATGACTCCAAAGGAAACAATTTATAATAAATGTAGCAAAATTGTTATACAATGTTGGGTGAATTAGAAATAACTTTTAAAGTCATAAAATGCAGAGTAATGTAATTAGAATATCCATTTATTGTCTTACTACTCAGAATTTAATGTCTTTTTACACAGTTGTAATTATTATGGACGTTCTTGAGTTTTTGGTGGAAAAAATATTTTAATGTTCTTGCTATCACATACATCTGTGTGCATTTGCTTTTGGGACAAATTCCCCATGGTGGAAATCTCAACATTTTAATGGCTCCTACTACATATTGACAAATTGACTTACAGATGTTTTGTTCCAATTACCCTCGCTATCATAACACACTGTATTTCATTGTAACTCTCCAGTCATTGCTACTTCCATAAAATATTTCCAATGGGCCTAACGTTTAGGGTGTTGAAAATGAAGGTTCATGGTTACCAATGTTAAAAAGGACAAAGTCTATCTTGAGTCTAAATCTACACAAGGCAAGAATGAAAAGCCAGGAAAAAAAAGTAATATGATTTTGGGCTTCTGATATAAACAGAATTTCATTTTGAAAGTTTGAGTCCTTAATTTGTTAAATCACAACCAGAACACCAAGAGCACTGCATAATTCATAATATTCATTATGTAAAGAGAAAATCAGTATTCTGATTTTCAGTGTTCAGTGGTATCATTTAAAACAGGAGCGTGTTTTTTGTTTTGGTGTTTGTGTGTATGTGTGTATGACATGAACATGAAAAGGCTTCAGATTTTGGCACGTTAAGAACGATTTTAAATAAGACATTAGTCATCACAAAAGAGAACAGCAGAACATGGTAGCCTTAAAAATAGTATTCAAATTGAGTGATATGACACGGCCAGGGCCAAGATTTAAGTAATTTCAGGTCGATGTGTGGAAGAGCCTTCTAACAAATCAGACCAGTTTTAATATGCTTAGTGAGAACTAACGAATTTTTGGTTACTTAATTCTGTGGAGTCCCTAGTGAAAAGTTAGATTTGCTAAACTTAGGTTCTGTAACTGTGCTACTCACTGTTACAACTTTTCTTAAGATGATATTCAGTATGTCTCATAAGTTGGTCTGCTTTGTCCCATTTCTGTAGGCAACACCAATGGAGAATCATTTCAATAAAGTGATACTACTACTAGAGTTTCAATAATCAATTGCATTTATTTGTCTCTGAACCACTAAAATCAAAATAATTAAATACTTTCATTGTGTTATTAAAACAATACTCTGAGACATTGGAATTTTTCATTTTCTATAAACCAGAAAAATGGAAAACTTTCTTGGAAGAGGTTTATTGAACTTGAGTTGTTAACTTCTAAAGCAAACACAGTTGGCATGCCTATGAGCAATTCCACATCCATGGATGCAACCAATAAGAGACTAAAATGTTAAGTGTGTACGGAACAGTCTTTATTCTCATAATTCTGTAAATAATACAAATATTTACATAGCAGTTACATTATATCAAGGTATTATAAGTAATCTAGTTATTTATGGTATAGAGAAAGATATGTGTTTACTTCCACATAATTGGGAGGTTTTCAATAAATGTAATATTTTCATATTTCTTAAGACCTTTGAGTAATGAATTTATTCATTGATTCATGGAAGTGTTTTCAAATATGCATTTTTCCAGAGAGAATATTTGCTTTGTCATTATGTATCAAGTTATTTTATGTTTGATTAAAAGGGATTACTTACTATTATAGATCACTTATATTATTTGGATAGTTTTTTATTCATATGGGAAATTATTAAAGTAGAAAACCAATAAAGTGGGCATATACTCAGTTTCTTAATCTTCAACAGGGAAAGACAAAGTGGGATTGATGCTGCTTCAGAAGGCAAGCCAGAAGCAAGGGGACTAAATATCTTTTGTGTTCTAAAGTTACTGCACTTTGAATAGCTGGCTTTGAAAAATGAGTTTCAGAGGCTTTGAGTATATTGTGTGCTAGACAGATACAGCTGTGCAGGCACAGGTAGAAAGTTTATGGTACTTACTGGTAAGGAAGCATGTTCAATTCTAGTCTTATAATTCACATAACAAAGTGATGGATTTTTTATTAATCACTTTATAATTAAATGCTTGAATTTTGTCTAATACTTTAAGCAAACAAATTGAGAAAGCCTAAATGAATGGAATAGCCCATATAAGGAAGCAACCACCCAGTTACATAGCTGTCTCACCCATGGGGATTCCGGGACATTCCCAACACATTGGCTAAACAAGAGCAGCATGGATAGGAACAGATGTTGGTGGTGATTGATAGTTTTCTAGATATTTTCCTCCTATTTCTTCCTAGAGGTAGTATCTACCTCCCTTCCTTGTGCCTTAGTGTTACAATAGGATGATAATGTTTTATGGTTGTCCACCTCCATCCTTAGCACAATCATAACTTTAATCTTTCCACTTCTCCATTATTCCATCATGAGTCAAGTTTTTAAAAATGACTCTGCTCATACTTATTCTGTTAGCTGCTGTGTGTTGCTGTTGCTAATTCATTGTTGAAAGATCAAATTACTAAATCTTGAACAACTGGAAGCAATGCTATCTCCCAAAGGAGAGGAATGCGATACATCTTCTCTAATGCCAGCCTGGCCTCATTACCAGTCATTCTCTGGAAATTTCCCACTGAGGAAGGGGTCTTTGGAAACCAGATGTAGCCCCCAGACACTCAATTTTGAAAAAGGGTCTTCAAAAAGAAAATAATTGTTGTCTGTTCCCTGGTTCTGTAGGCACATATGTTCTCCACATTCATATCAGAATTTCTCATGTCATGTGCATATATGTGCTTGAAAGGGGTCTGTAGTACATATTCGTCATGGTCAAAAGTCTGTTTTATAGTGGTGTGTGAGATCACGCTTTTAGAAGTTGGAGATGTAGTAAGAACATTTAACTTCCACTTTTTTTTTTTAAATATCCTTATGAAACTATAGGCACTGTGAGGTTGTGTTATCGCCAAAAAGATGACTCTGAAGGAATGTATATTTTAATTAACTAGACTTAATGTACAATGTCTGTTTACTTAAATATCCTATTGTACCTAAAAATTTGATCTCTAACCATTTAAATCTCTTAATAAAAAGTTGAATCTGTTATGTTTTCAAAGTATCTTAGCACAAACAACCTTGGGGTTGCATTTTTCACCTCTTAAGGATCTTTTTTTTTTCCCTATAAAACCATTGCATGGTTTCTTTTATCCCCTAGCAGGTGGTGTACAAACCTTTGACAACAGCTTAGGTCAGTGGCTCTCAAGATTGAGCATTCCCCAGAGACATCTGGGACATTCCTAAGATACAGACTGTTGGGCCCCATCATCCATCTCTAATGCAGGGATGGTTTGAGATGGGGCCTGAGAACTTGTACATCTAATGAATTTCCAGGTGGTAACTCATGCTGCTGGCCCACGGACTAGAGTTGGAGAATCACTGGCATGGAATGTGTTTGGTGGTCTGGCCAAGGTGAGTCCAATCTTGGGCCACTTTCTCACACTCAAATGTGCTTATCAAACGTTCCAGTCCTCCAAATGAGAGTGCTCTGTCATGCTTCTCTGTCCTGTTTCCTGCCTCTTGTGGTCTTTGAACCAGTGCCTTCTCCATGAAGTCTTTTAATTTCCCAAGACCTGTGGGTTTCTCTCTTGCTATTTCTCAGATCATTAATATGTGGTTTACTGTTAGTGAGCCCCATGATTTTATTTTTCAATTCTTTCCTTGGGTCTTACAACAGAATTTTGGGCTTTCCTGAAAGGAACTCTAACTCTTTGCTAGATTCATATTTTACCTTGGTTATATCTATTTCGCTGCAATGGTTACAAATACTTGGGAACCAAACAGACTGAGCTCATATCTCAGATCTGTGATTTTGTGGCTGTTGTTAAATGCATTAATACTAATTAAATGCATTAATAATAGTAGAGGTTCTAAAACCTTACCAGCAAGTGTATCAGCAGTACCTATATGATACTGTAGTACTAGACTTTTGTAATATGCATGGGACAGTAATTATGTGTTAATACTTGAGTCAATGAATCATTGGATATCCCAGTAAGAACTGTGGAAAAAACTTGCCAGTGAAAGAGTCTGTCAGCAAGAATTATCACGGGGGTGGCATTGGCCTTGTGGCACAGCAATCAAGACTTTGATTAGGACACCTGTAATCCCAGGTTGGGGTGTCTCGGACTGAGTTCTACTTACAATTCTGATCCAACCTCCTGCTATTGTATATCCTGGGGAGGCAGCGGAGATGGCTCAAGTACTTGGATCCCTGCCACCATTAGGAGTACTCAGATTTTTTTAAACTTATTTATTTGAAAGAGGTACTGAGAGGAGAGGCAGAGAGAAAGGTCTTCCATCTGCTGGTTCACTCCCCAGATGGCTGCAATGGCCGGAGCTGTGCTGATCCGAAGCCAGTAGCTTAGTCCGGGTCTCCCACATGTGTGCAGGGCCCCAGGGACTTGGGCCATCTCCCACTGTTTTCCCAGCCATAGCAGAGAGCTGGGTTGGAAGTGGAGCAGCCAGAACTAGAACTGGCACCCATATGAGATGCCCGTGCTTCAGGCCAGGGCTTTAACCCTCTGCGCCACAGCACTGGCCCCCCAGATAGAATTTTTAAGCTCCTGACTTTGGCTTGGCCCAGTCTAGGCCATTGAAGGCATCTGGGGAGTGAATCAGTGGATAGCGGCACATACTTTCTCTCTGCCTTTCGAATAAATAAATGTACAAAAGTAATTTTTCACACAATCACGCTATTTTATTTTTATTTTTATTTTGACAGAGTGGACAGAGAGAGAGAAAGGTCTTCCTTTGCTGTTGGTTCACCCTCCAATGGCTGCCACGGACGGCGCGCTGTGGCCGGCGCACTGCTCTCATCTGATGGCAGGAGCCAGGTGCTAGGTGCTTTTTCCTGGTCTCCCATGGGGTGCAGGGTCCAAGCACTTGGGCCATCCTCCACTGCACTCCTGGGCCACAGCAGAGGGCTGGCCTGGAAGAGGGGCAACCGGGACAGAATCCGGCGCCCCGACCGGGGCTAGAACCCAGTGTGCCGGCGCCGCAAGGCGGAGGATTAGCCTGTTGAGCCACGGTGCCGGCCTGACGCTATTCTTGATGAATGCAGTATTTGCATTTGAGTAGGCTTTATTTTTAGATTCAGTTTATTTATAGAAAAATGAAAGTATAGTTTCCTTATCCCTGCCCCCTGCACAGTTTCTCCTATTAACAGCTTGCATTAGTTTGGTCTTTGATATAACTGCTTAGCTAAAAGTAATATGTATGATTTTCTAAATCCGTAGTGACAATGAGGCTTATTCTTCTTGATGTACAGTTCAATTGGTTTTAGGAAATGCATATTTATCTACCATTATAATTTCCTATAGGATAATTTCGTCACCCTAAATATGTCATTTGCTCCACGTATTCAATCTTCACTTTACCCTGAGTCCTTTACAACCAGTACTTTGATTTTTGCCTTTTCCAGAATGTTCTATCATTAGAATGACACAGTGTATGGCTTTTGGGGACTGGCTCCTTGAATTCTTTTTAATGGTCTATGAATTTTCATGGTTTTATATGAATGAAATCCCATTGTGTAGATACACCACGATTTGCCTATGCACACACCTATAGAAGGTCACCTTGTTTACTTCCAAGTTTTTACAATCATGAACAAAGCTCCTATAAACACTTGTGTGTAGCTCTGTGTGGCGAAAAAGTTTAACTGATTTGAAACAATATTGCAAAGTGCAATTGCTGGATCATACGGAGAACCTGCTTAGCTTTACAGGAAACTAACAGTGTCTTCCAAGGTGGCAGTGCTCTCTGCATTCCCACTACGGATAGGTGTGAACATGTCGCTGCACATCCCTGTCAGCATTTGGTGCTGTCACTGGTGCAGGTTTTGGCTATTCTAATAGGTGCTTACGGGAAGGATATGTATGTATAGCATCCGCCTTTGATTATTGCTGGCAATGTGCTTCTAGGCCAATAAACTGAGATGGTGGCACAGTGGAATGTCTGAGAGACCCCTGGATTTGCAGCTGGAAATAAAATTCAAGAGAGATAGGCCAGCCTAGCTGTGGTGAATGTGCTGTGTGGTATCCTGTTAGAGTCCCAGGAGGAACCACCTAATTCGTCTTGGGAATAGGGGAGCACAAGCAAAGAGCTGATCTTCAACGTAATCTTTCCATGTTGGTATCTGCTTCCCAGTCTCCGTGCCGGGGCACGGGGAGAAAAGTGAGTGCTGGGACCAAGGGCTTTGGGTTAATGTGTCCGATTTGCTACTGCTTAATCTAGTGACCTCAAGTCAGTTAACCTCCAGACCCCAGAGAGAGTTGTGCTACATGATTTATAAGATCCCTTTAAGCTCGCAAATCCTGTGATTGTAAAATCAATCTTGCCACTATATCACCACGGAACAAGGGGCAGAGAGCCTCCTAGCACACACTTTGAGACAAACGTTACGTTTCAGCGGGCAGAAAACTCCTGAGCACGTTGTCGGTCTTTGAAGCAGCTGAGTTTTGTGACAGGGTGAGTGCAGGTAAAGTTCTTTGGGGGAGACGTGGAAATTTTCAAAAGGGGGATCATGTATTTGACCCAAGCATGGGGATCGCAGCAGGCTGGGCATCTCTGGCTGGACTAGACAATCTGTGATGAGCAGTCACTGTGCAGCAGGGGTTTCGGAATGGGAGTGAGACTCATTTTAAGAGGCCAGTTTACAGCAAAGCTCTGCCTCCCTGAGTTAAAATTTTTTTTATTTTAAGACAAGGTTAACGGGATTGTGTGACAAGCAAATTAGAAACTGGATGTGGTAGAGAGGAAAGCAGGAAAGGGCAGGGGAATGACAGAAAAAGGCTTGTCAGGTCATGCGATTGCGCATTTGCGCCTGTGGCTAAGTGTGGTTTTTAGGGGCCAATGAGATCACCGCGCTCCCTGTGTGACTGAATGGCTGGTGTGATATTGCCAGGAACAAAAGGGGACATTTAGCTTTAAGAATATGAAAGGTGTCTCTCCGATGTTCCTGCCATGCTCACATCTTTATCTCCCATTAAGTCTCCCACAGAGCTAATTGGCCGTTTGGAAAATTTGCTGGGGCGCAGGGAATCAAATAGCTATCAGCAAAGCCCTGATGGTTTTTACCAACTCCCCTGGGTCTGGGAGTTGTCCTTAATGATAAGTCGGTTCTAATAACTGTCCTTTATGGTAGTAAGGGAAGAGAACACCTGCTCATGCATCAGGCTACTTTAATCTTTCTGAAATGATCCCCCTGAGACTACTTGGGTTTCTTCAGTGCAGTATTGTCTCTAACTGCCTGTGCTGGTGACTGAACAGGTGAGGGCTCATCAGAAAGGAAGTGCAGCCACAGTGGGCTTGGCGATGTTCCCGCTGGGGTTCGGCATGGAGCAAGGTTGCATGCATTAGCAGGCCGTGCCGTTTACGTATGTCTCTGCTCCTCGGGGGCCTAAGCCCACTGAGAAACGGACTCCCTTGTGATGATGGCTCGGGCAAAACAGTTTCTTTCACCTGAGATGTTGGGAAAGCTGGGTAGGCCAGCAGCATGGTGGCCCTTTCCACACAGACCCTTTGGCTGTGGTGTGTGTGGCTTTGAAGGATATCCTGGGAGAAAATCTGCCCAAGCCACAGAGAAAATGGCTTAGGGCATGTTTGTGGGACAAAAGGGGCTCCTAGCCCTCTGTCCACAACTGGGTCACAAAATCTAGTCTGTACCTGAGAAGCTATTTTCCAATGCAACCCCGTCACCATAGAAGACAGAATGTACACATACACTCTTTTCGGATGTTAACCAATCATAACAGTGTTGGGTGTATCAGGGTAATTAGATTGTGACTTACTATAGGCAGAACATTTTCGATGATCTCCATTCCACAAGGAAGATATAAGGGAAATTCTGCCGTGCTATGTTACATATATGACAGGGATAAAAAGATGCTGTGGTGGTATGCCCCCTCCATGGTTAATGGTAGGACATGCAGGAAGTCCAGCTCTCGTGTCCCCCACCTGCTCATTTGCACCCGGGTCTGTATTTACCAGTAAAATTCCAGCCCATGTTCCTGAGGAAAGGGGAAGGCATGGGGACATGTGCCTCTAACTCATCCACACCATGACCCATCCTTTGGGATCACAAAAAACAGAAGGAATGGCCTGCCATGCTCAGATCTAGCTCAACGGCACTTCCTTTATCAGAATTTTTGTTTTTCCTTTTAGCCATATTTTGACTTAGAAATTTATGCAAACTTTAACCCTTCTTGCTTATAGTGACATATTTTCCCAGTGACTTTGTTACCGGTTTCCTTATTAATAATTTGAAATTAATAAGCATTATGGCTTTTTGCCACGAATTCAGAACAATTTTGAATACTGGCATGAGTAGATCAGGCAGCATGATAAATTTTAAGCTTTTATTCAGTGAAAGAAATGCAAAGGAAAGTGAGGGCCCCATCTAAAAGAAATCTGGATTCATACTGAGCACCAGGAGCCAGCCACGTGGAGGAGCATGCAGGCTGGGAAGCATGGAATGGTGGCCTGAAGGCCCGGGGCAGGGAGGGAAAAGGAAGGGGAAAGGGAAAGAGGGAGAAGAGCCAGGTCACCCACTGTGTCCCAGGGCTTTAATCTACTTCCAAAGGGTGATTAGTTAGTCTGCTTGGTGGGTGGGCACACAGGGGCGTGGTGAAGGCGTGGTCTGCCAGCTCACAAACCTAGTCAATTTTATCCCATATGTCTGCCTACATCAACATTCAGTTTTCAGCAAAGCATTATAGCTATTCTTGGCAAATGAAAAGTGCAGTGTTGTTTCTATGCCTCCTTAAATGAAATTGTCCATTCTTCCAAAATAAAGCTACCTTGACTTGACTTTCTCCTTCACACCTCCCATGACATCAACTAATTAGATGTAAGGTGTTTTTATTAAAATCATTGCTAACAGCATTAGGAACCTACTACATTCCAATGCATTATCCAGCAGCAATGATATCAGAAATGACCCCCTAAAATCTATATGAAAATGTGGCCCCCTAAAGTTCCCTTGAAGTCCCATCTGGAGAGCCACATATGCTATCAAAATTTGGGGTGCCATAAGATATCACCATATGCTTATTAATCTGTTAATAAGCCCGAGAGTGTTCTTGCCTAATATTTAAAGAATTCTAAATGTTGGCAAAAATAAATGAGGCAACGTGGTACATTTTAGGCTTTTATTCAGTGAGAGAAATCATAGAGTGAGAGCTTTCTGAGAGAGCGGTAAATCTGGGTTCATAGCAAGCAACAGGAACCAGCCACGTGGAGGAGCCTCTAGGCCAGGAAGCCTACAGCAGGTGGCCCAAAGGCCATGTGCCCTGGAGGCGCAGGGTTAAAGCCAGCCCCCTCCTGGCAAGAGGCCAGGGCCAGGGAGGCAGGAATGAAGGGCAGACACACCCTGTCCTAGGCTTTTATTATTTTTTTAAGGGAATGAAGTTCTTATTTTTTTAACTTAACATAAATTTCCAAAGTAAAACTCTTGGATTACAGAGGCTTTTTCTCCCCGTAGCCTCCCTCTTACTCGCAACCATCCCATCTCCCACTCCTTCTCCCATCCCATTCTCCATCAAGATTCATTTTCAATTATCTTTATATACAGAAGATCAATTTAGTATATACTTAGTAATGATTTCAACAGTTTGCATCCACACAGAAACAAAGTATAAAGTATTGTTTGAGTACTTACTAGTTATGCCGTTAATTCACATAATAAAACACATTGAGGACAGATTCTACATGGGGAGTAAGTACACAGTGACTCTTAATGATTTAATAGTTGACACTCTTATTTATGACATCAGTAATCACCTGATGTTCTTGTCATGAGCTGCCAAGGCTATGGAGGCCTCTTGAGTTTGACTATGCCAACTCCAATCTTTAGACAAGACCAAAGTGGAAGTTCTCTTTTTTCAGAGAAAGGTACCTCCATCTTTGGCCCATACTTTCCACTGGGATCTCAGAGATCTTTCATTTAGGTCATTTTTTCCCCCCATAGTGTCTTGGCTTCCCATGACTGAAATACTCTCATGGGCTCTTCAGATAGATCCAAATGCCTTAAGAGCTGATTCTGAAGCCAGAGTGCTGTTTAGGACATCTGCCATTTTATGAGTCTGCTATGTATCCTACTTCCCATGTTGGATCATTCTCCTTTTTTATTCTATCAGTTATCAGTTAGTATTAGCAGATACTAGTCTTGTTTATGTGATCCCTTTGACACTTAATCCTATCATTATGGTCAATTTTGAACAGAAATTGACCTCTTGGACTAAGAGATGGCATTGGTACATGCCACCTTGATGGGAGTGAATTGGAATCCTCTGGGATGTTTCTAACTCTACCACCTGGGGGAAGTCCAATTGAGCATGTCCCAAATTGTACATCTCCTCCCTCTCTTATTCCCACTCTTAAATTTAACTGAAAAGTGCTCCCTTTTAAATATAACACCTAAGAATAATTGTGTCAATTGAAGAGTTCAACCAATAGTATTAAGTAGAACAAAATAAATACTAAAAGGAATAAAGTATTAAGTTGCTCATCAACATTCAGGACAAGTGCTGATCAAGTCATTCTTTCTCATAGTGTCCATTTCACTTCAACAGGTTTCCTTTTTGGTGTTCGGTTAGTTGTCACCAATTAGGGAGTACATATGATATTTGTCCCTTTGGGACTAGCTTATTTCATTCAGCATGGTGTTTTCCAAATTCCTCCATTATGTTGCAGATGACCAGATTTCATTTTTACTACTGTAAAGTATCTATAGAGTACATGTCCCATAATTTCTTTATCCAGTCTGCTGTTGATGGGCATTTGGGTTGGTTCCAGGTCTTAGCTATTGTGAATTGAGCTACAATAAATATTGAGGTGCAGCTAATTTAATTGCCTTTGGGTAAATTCCAAGGAGTAGGATGGCTGGGTTGCATGGTAGGGTTATATTCAGGTTTCTGAGGAATCTCCAGGTTGACTTCCATGGTGGCTTCACCAGTTTGCAGTACCACCAACAGTGGGTTAGTGTCCCTTTTTCCCCACCTCCTCTCCAGCATCTGTTGTTGGTAGATTTCTGTGTGTCATTCTAACCAGGGTGAGGTGAAATCTCATTGTGGTTTTGGTTTGCATTTCCCTGATTGCTAGTGATCCTGTACATTTTTTTATGTGCCTGTTGGCCATTTGGATTTCCTCTTTTGAAAAATGTCTATCGAGGTCCTTGGCCCATCTCTTAAGTGGGTTGTTTTGATGTTGTGGAGTTTCTTGATCTCTTTGTAGATTCTGTATTGTTTTAACCTTTATCTGTTGCATAATTTGTCAATATTTTTTTCCTTTCTGTTGCCTCTTCACTTTCCTGTTTCTTTTGAAGTACAGAAGCTTCTCAATTTGACTTTAATGCCAAATGTTAATTTTGGCTTTGACTGCCCTTGCCTCTGGGGTCTTGTCCAAGAAATCTTTGCCTGTGCCTATTGGAAGGTGTCTGGCGTGTAACAAATTTTCCCAGTTAGATGAGTCAACTAATTCACAAACTTCTATTGGAATTCTGCTCCTGGGAGAAGTTCACCGGTCCCTATAGAGTAGGGGCCGGGGAAGTCTCACCTCAGAGTTTGGGAGGGCTCCTTTTATAGGTAAAGGGGGTGGGGGTTAAAGGTTGAAGCAGGTTTGATCCACGTTGGTAGATCTTTTGGCACCCATGGGGACCTTGACAAGGACTTTTCATTCCCAGAAATGTGGGTAGGGACTCTCCATTCCCAGAAGTGTAGGCCTTGTCTCCTTGTGGATCCCAAATCTACCACCTATATCTTGCAGGGTTTCTCCAATGTTCTCTGACAACACCATAAAATTATTATAGATTTTGATTTTTAATTCATGTTGAGTGGATTTTTGTGTAAGGTGTAAGGTAGGGGTCTGTCTTCATGCTTCTGCACATGGAAACCCAGTATTCCCAGCACCATTTATTGAATAGACTGTCCTTGCTCCAGGGATTGGTTTTAGATCCTTGATCAAATATAAGTTGGCTGTAGATGTTTGGATTGATTTCTGGTGTTTCTATTCCATTTCATTGGTCTATCCATCTGTTTCTGAAGCAGTACCATGCTGTTTTGATAACTACTGTCCTGTAGTATGTCCTGAAATCTGGTATTGTGATGCCTCCGGCTTTGTTTTTGTTGTACAAGATTGCTTTAGTTATTCGAGGTCTCCTGTGTCTCCATATAAATTTAAGCATCATTTTTCAGATCTGAGAAGAATGTCTTTGGTATTTTGGTATCGCATTGAATCTGTAAATTGCTTTTGGGAGAATGGACATTTTGATATTGATTCTTCCAATCTATGAACATGGAAGAATTTTCCATTTTTTTGGTACCCTCTTCTATTTTTCTTTCAGGTTTTATAATTCTAATCATAGAGATCTTTGTCCTTGGTTAAGTTTATTCCAAGGTATTTGATTATTTTTGTGGCTATTGTGAATGGGATTGATCTTAGAAGTTCTTCCTCAGCCGTGGCATTGCCTGTGTATACAAAGGCTGTTGATTTGTGCATTGATTTTTATATCCTAGTTTGCCAAACTCTTCTATGAGTTGCAATAGTCTCTTAGTAGAGTTCTTTGGGTCCCCTAAATAATGAACCATATCATGTGCAAACAGGGGTAGTTTGATTTCTTCCTTCCCCATTTGTATCCCTTTAATTTCTTGCCTAATGGCTCTGGCTAAAACTTCCAGTACTATGTTGAATAGCAGTGGTGAGAGTGGACATTCCTGTCTGGTACCAGACCTCAGTGGAACTGCTTCCAGCTTTTCCCCGTTCAATAGGATGCTGGCCGTGGGTTTTTCATAAATTGCTTTGATTGTATTGAGGAATGTTCCTTCTATACCTAATTTTCTTAGAGTTTTCATCATGAAAGGGTGGTGTATTTTATCAAATGCTTTCTCTGCATCTATTGAGATAATCGTGCGGGTTTTCGTCTGCAGTTTGTTAATGTGATGTATCACATTGATTTTTGTGCACATTGAAGCATCCCTGCATACCAGGGATGAATCCCACTTGGTCTGGGTGGATGATCTTTCTGATGTGTTGCTGAATTCTATTGGCCAGAATTTTCTTGAGGATTTTTGTGTCTATGTTCATCAGGGATATTGGTCTGTAATTTTCTTTCAATGCTGCAACTTTTTCTGGATTAGGAATTAAGGTGATGCTGGCTTCATAGAAATAATTTGGGAGGATTCCCTCTTTTTTGATTGTTCTGAATAATTTGAGAAGAATTGGAGTTAGTTCTTTAAATGTCTGGTAGAATTCAGCAGTGAATCCATCTGGTCCTGGGCTTTTCTTTATTGGGAGGGCCTTTATTACTGATTCAGTTTCTGACTCTGTTATGGGTCTGTGTAGGTTTTCTATGTCTTCCTGGTTCAGTTTAGGTAGGTTTCATGTGTCCAGGAATCTATCCATTTCTGATTGATTTCCCTGTTTGCTGGCATACAAGTCCTTGTAGTAATTTCTGATGATTCTTTTGATTTCTGTGGTGTCTGTTACGTTTCTTCATCTCTGATTTTATTGATTTGGGTCTTTTCTTTTTTAGTTAGGCCAATGATTTGTCAATCTTGTTTTTTTTCAAAAATCCAGCTCCTCGTTTTGCTGATTTTTTTTTTTTGGTAGTGTTTTTTGGATTCAATCCTGTTGACTTCTTCTCTGATTTTAATTATTTCTCTTCTAGTCTTGGGTCTAGTTTGCAGTTTTTCTAGATCCTTGAGATGCATTGAAAACTCATTTATTTGGTGCCTTTCCAATTTCTTGATGTAGGCACCTATTGCTATAAACTTTCCTCTCAACACTGCTTTTGCCGTATCCCATAAGTTATTGATATGTTGTGGTGTTTTCCTCATTTACTTTCAGAAAATTTTTGATTTCTCTTTTAATTTCTTCTATGACCCATTGTTCATTCAGGAGCATGTTGTTCAGTCTCCATGTGTTTTCACATGCTCTAGGGATTCCTGAGTTGCTAATTTCCAGCTTCATTCCTTTATGGTCTGAGAAGGTGCATGGTATGATTTCAATTGTTTTGAATTTGAGACTTGATTTATGGCCTAGTATGTGGTCCTTCCTGGAGTAGGTTCCATGCACTGCTGAGATGAATGTGTATTCTTCAAATGTGGGATGAAAAGTCCTGTAGATATGTTAGATCAATATTGGTCTATAGTATCGATTAAATCTGTTGTTTCCTTGTTGATCTTCTGTCTGTGTAGATTTGTCTATTTCTGAGAGTGGAGTATTGAAGTCCCCCAGTACTATTGTATTGGAGTCTAAGTCTCCCTTTATGTCCCTTAACATATCTTTTAAATAAACTGGTGCCCTGTAATTAGGTGCATATACATTGATAATAGTTACGTCTTCCTGTTGAATTGATCCCTTAATCATTATTTAGTGTCCCTCTTTGTCTCTCTTAACAGTTTTTGTGTTAAAGTTTATTTTGTCTGATATTAAGATGGCCACGCCAGCTCTTTTGGTTTCTGTTGGCATGGAATATCTTTTTTTCAACCTTTCACTTTCAGTCTGCCTGCATCTTTGTTGGAAAGATGTGTTTCTTGTAGGCAGCAAATAGATGGGTTTTGTTTAATTCATTCAGCCAGTCTTTTAACTGGAGAGTTGAGGTCATTGATGTTCAATGTGACTATTGATAAGTAGTAACTTTGCTCTGCCATCTTTCCAAAGATATTTCAAATTATACTTTGAACTTCGTGTGATCTTTTACTGTGAGGTTTTCTTCTGTTATCTTCTTTCGTATTGATGACAGTGTTTCTGTGTTTCTGTTTATCACATCTTTAAGTATCTTTTGCAGGGCTGGACTAGTGGTGACAAATTCTTTCAATTTCTGTTTGCTATTAAGGGTCTTTATTTCACCTTCATTCACAAATGAGAGCTTTGCAGGATATAATATTCTGGGCTGGCAGTTTTTCTCTTAGTACCTGGGCTTATCTCGCCATTCCCTTCTAGCTTGTAGGGTTTCTGATGAGAAGTCTGCTGTGAGTCTAATTGGAGATCCTCTGAGAGGATCTGACATTTCTCTTGCACATTTTAGAATCTTTTCTTTGTTTTACTGAGTTTTATTACAATGTGTTGTGGTGAAGATCTCTTTTGGTCATGTTTATTGGGGGTTCTGTGTGCTTCCTGTACTAGGATATCTCTGTCCTTTTCCAAACCAGCTTGTCCCAGGCTTTTAATCCACTCTCAAAGGGGAGTGGTTAATTAACCTGATTGGCTGGTGGGCACCCAGGTGTGGCCAGGTAGGGGCGTGAGGTCACACAGGGATGTGGCATAGGTGTGGTCTTCCAGCTCACAAACCTAATTGATTTTTAACCTATATGTCTGCCTACTTCAGCAATATGTAAGTTGTCAACAGGCAAAGGTCCACATCTGTAGACTTTACACCAACTAGTTACCTGTCTTTCTTGTGTGCTAGACTGTCTTTCTAGTGTGCCTCTGTGGTGTGGCTAATCTTGCTTACTTTCATTCCCATTGTCTAGGTCCTGTGGTGCAGTTCCCCCTGTCTGTACCCTTGGGCTGTGGGTTTTGGATAATCCCAGCAGTTATGTGTGTGCATTTCTCATTTTTTCAAAAGCCTCAGAAGAAATGTTGGCCTGGTCTCTCCAATTTCCCCAAGGGGGATTTTCATCTTTCCTTTTCTTATGTTATCCATTTTTCCTTCCAAGAACACATTCATCCCACCCTTTTCTGTGCACCTGCAATCTCCATTAGTTTCATGTTTAACACTTACCACTCATGACATGAATTTAATCTAACATAAGAGCATATTTCCCTGGAAATTTAATTTATGCCTGACCATAAAGAGGTCTTCAAAGGAAAATAACCAAGTACTTACATGTTTGTCACTGCTTGCCTATTAGGGTTCAATAAATATTTGTTGCCCAAATAAAAGAAAGGTATCTTTCATTCTCTCTACCTTTTTTCTTTAAACTGTTGACTAGTGTTTTAGGGAAACATTCAAGAATAAATGACTGATGGGACTGGTGCTGTGGCACAGTGGGTTAACATAATAGCCTGAAGCGCTGGCACCCCATATGGCTGTACTGGCTGCTCCACTTCCGATCCAGCTCTCTGCTATGGCCTGGGAAGGCAGTGGAGGATGGCCCAAGTCCTTGGGCCCCTGCACTTTCATGGGAGACCTGGAGGAGGCTACTGGCTTCAAATTGGCACAGCTCTGGCTGTAGTGACCACTTGGAGTGAACCAGTGGATGGAAGACTCTCTCTCTCTCTCTCTCTCTCTCTGCCTCTCCTCTCTGTGTAACTCTTTCAAATAAATCTTACCAAAAAAAAAGATTGAAAAATAGGTCAACAAAATTGAGACAAAACATTAAACTGATTTTTATCTAAAATTCATAGTAATTTGTAACTTCAAACGTTTAGTTATTTTCAAAGACTTTAAGATGAGAGATCTCTATAATCCTCATAACTGATCTATTGAGGAAGATTGTAATGAAAATGTAACTACTTTAAAAGGTAAAATTGATAAATCTAAGATTCTAGCTACTAGCTACTTCTAAATCTAGCTACTTTTTGAGATAGCTTTTCTAGGAAAAAAATCCACAGATATGCAAATGAGACAATGAAAAAGGAGGTAAGTCTATGTTTAAAACCCTCTGGGTATGTAAGAGGTAAAATTCTATGTAAAATTTAAAGCATGTTTGAAATGAGTAATTGAATCAGTATAAACTAGATTAACACATTGCACTTTACATGTGGAAATAATTTAAAACAGTGATAGAAAATACCTTTAAAATGGTGATTACCTCAATGTTTTGCAAGTTAAGTCCTTCAGTTTTCGGAATAATTCTGCATGATTTATATAATGTTCTACAACAAACGTACACACAAAATAATTCTTCCTGTATTTAACTGATCATGTATGAAAGGATTGGAAACAAGTATCATATAACGAAACAGTATTTCTTCTTGGAAATCTATTATGATGATGTTAAATAGCCTGAATAAATGGTAAGTGGTAGTATAATAAAGCAATACTGTTTTTTCAAATAGGCTCTATTCCAAAAGAAAATAGATGGATTAATATTAGGAAAGCTATCGCTGACATGAAATCAATAGGTCAGAGATATGAAATGACCTTAATAAAACAAATATTTTATGATAAGGCAAAAGTCTAAGCTTCTAGTTTTCACTTGGAGATCCAGATCTAGAAAGTAATTTCACGCTGAGAAGTAATGACTTTTATTGAACCCATGAGAGAATTGAGGTCACAGGACAAATGACTAATGCAAATCCTGGAAAGGTAAACACCTGTGCTGCCTTTTAGAAACTAGAGAAATAGCAGCTTAAACACAATCCTAGTAAAAACAAATGAATACTTTCATGATTTATCCTCTAATATTTAAACAGAGAAATGATAGAGAAAAATCAATAGAACCAGAAGCTGTTTCTTTGGAAAAAAAATAAATTTGAAAAGTCTCTTGCCAAGCTCTCCAAGGAAGGGGAATAAGACATGGTTAAAACAGAGGATGGAAGGTGAGATGGGATTACTAATCCAATGGCGTTGAAAGGATGATGAAGGCGTACGAAAACAACTCTGTCCTGCTAAATTAAAGAATGTAGATGAAAGGGACTGATTCTTCCAGAGACATACTTCTAAAACACACTCACGGGATTAGATGATCTTGTTTTTTTATTTATTTATTTTGTGACAGGCAGAGTGGACAGTGAGAGAGAGAGAAAGGTCTTCCTTTGCCGTTGGTTCACCCTCCAATGGCTGCTGCGGACAGCGTGCTGCGGCCGGCGCACCGCGCTCATCCGATGGCTTGCTTTAAAAGACGAGGCTCAATCTGTTGTTTCTACAAAACCATTACAATCATGCACATTTTCCAGAAGATGAGAATAAGAACATATTTCCATGAATTCTATACTCCAGGATTATCCTAATATTAAAACCAGATAAAGATGGCTTAAAGAAACCCACATTCCAATATCTCTCACAAACCTAGATTATAAACCTTTGTGAGTATATTTGAAAGTTAAATGTAAAAAGGTTTATGGATCATGACTACTTGGATTTTATCCATAGAATTCAAGGATGGTGTGAGTTTTTTTTTTTTTTTTTGACAATCTCATGAGCTGTGTGAGCACTCCTAATAAATGATAATAGGTATAGAAAAAGAATTTGTCGAGTTAATATCACTTGAGAGAAAACAACTGTTAAGAAAACTAGAAATAAAGAAATTGCCTTAGCCTAATAATGGCCAACTACGCACATACAAAATACATAGGCGAGTACATGCTGAGAGATTGAATGTTCTCCTTCCAAGATCGGGAACAATTAAAGCAATTCCTGAAGCACTGACTGCCATGAAACACAGACCTGGAAGTATTTTTCTTACAGAATAAATTCCATGCAGATCTTTACCTGAAATTGCCCTTGCTTAGCATCTGCCCATTTTTTTCATTTTTTAAAATTTTAATTATTTGAAAGTGAGTTACACATGGAGAAAGAGGAAGAGAGAGAGGGACATAGAGGTCTTCATCCACATCCACTGGTTCACTCCCCAGTTGGCCACAACAGCCAGAGCTGCACCTATCTGAAGGTGGGAGCCAGAAGCTTCTTCCAGGTCTCCCACATGGGTGCAGGGGCTCAAGGACTTGGGCCATCTTCAACTGCTTTCCCAGGCCATAGCAGAGAGCTGGATCAGAAGTAGAGCAGCTGGGTCTCAAACTGGCACCCATATGGAATGCTGGCACTGCAGCCGGCGGCTCTCCCTGCTATGCCACAGCGCCGGCCCTAGCTTCTGCCCATTTCTCATCCTGCTTCCATTTCCTTTAATGGTTTCTCCTGGAGTACACACCTGACAGATCACACATGTGTAAGGCAGTTATTTCAAATGTTTGACGTATAAAAACTACCATATTTATGGGGTTCACTGAAGTTTTGATACCTTATGCAATGTCCAGTCAGTAAATGTATTTAAGTGTATTTCTTTCTGGTAAAAACATCAGAAATTCTATCTTCTGGTCTTTTTAAAAGAGAAATGGGCAGTGCATCAAGGTTTGTGTCTCAGTATGTTTTGGTGTAACAGGACCTTAGTCAATCCCCTTGTGTGACATTCTTCCCCATTATTCTGATATATTCTGTGTACTTTTTAAGTACATATTTTATATGGTCATCCTAATGAACATAGTATGTGGATCTTTTCATGTTTTATATTTACTCATTCATTTCCCTTTGTCTTTTACAAGTTGAATGCATAACATCTATGTCCTCATGTATAATCCTTTCTCTTCTGTGGCACTCAAATGTGTGTTACCTACTTGTTTGCAGTTCAGCATCACAACAGATAACACTGTAGAGAATTGCACGGGCGTCTTTGGGGCTTATGCAAAATTTTCAATGTTATACATGTAGAGATGAAGACACTTGACCATGATTTGTGTAATTAACTAGACTGATGGTAGACAGTTCTCTAGACTGATTGCACTGTTTCCTGAAAGCTGGTGTGTTGGCATTCCTGCTGCCCACATCCACACACACTCATTGTTTATCATGTGATTTTCTAGTTTTTTTCTAAAACTATAGACCACATACAATGCTCAGCCAAATTGCCATTTAAATTGCCTGAGAAATTAGAAATACACATTTGGCCTCTTTTATATACTTTTCTCAAACACAAAAACAATGGGTTCAGTCAAACATAAGGAGTGAAAGAAGGAAAGGGAGTAATGAGGGAAATGGTGAACTTAATCTTTATGTAACACAAGTAACTGCCAATCCTGTGTGGCTATAATGTCTACGACAGTCAGTAATGAGTGACTGCTACAATAGCCACATTCGGGAATAAATACTATAGATTATTTGAAAAAAGCTTTTGTAGTGCTAAGTAAAATCATCTTGAGTTTATGATGCATAGTGATTAAATCTCAACATGAATGGAAAATACAGGTTTTTTTTTTTTATAAAGCTTTTATTTAAAGAATATAAATTTCCAAAATACAGCTTATGGATTACAATGGCTTCCCCCCACATAACTTCCCTCCCACCCGCAACCCTCCCCTTTCCCGCTCCCTCTCCCCTTGCATTCACATCAAGATTCATTTTCAATTCTCTTTATATACAGAAGATCAGTTTAATACATATTACATAAAGATTTCAACAGTTTGCCCTCACATGGCAACACAAAGTGAAAAATACTGTTGGAGTACTACTTATAGTACTAGTACATACATACTAGTATAGCACATTAAGGACAGAGATCCTACATGATATATTTTTTTAAATTGATTAATTTTCTATGCAATTTCCAATTTATCACCAAGGTTTTTTTTTTGTCATTTACAATTATCTTTATATACAGAAGATCGATTCAGTATATACTAAGTAAAGATTTCATCAGTTTGCATCCACACAGAAACACAAAGTGTAAAATACTGTTTCGGTACTAGTTATCGCATTACTTCACATTGGACAACACATTAAGGAAAGATCCCTCATGAGACGTCGTAAGTACACAGTGACTCCTGATGTTGATTTAACAATTTGACACTCTTGTTTATGGCGTCAGTAATCTCCCTAGGCTCTAGTCAGGAGTTGCCGAGGCTATGGAAGCCTTTAGGGTTCGCCGACTTCGATCTTATTCTGACAGGGTCATAGTCAAAGTGGAGGTTCTCTCCTCCCTTCAGAGAAAGGTACCTCCTTCTCTGATGGCCCCATTCTCTCACAGAGATCTTTCATTTAGGTCTTCTTTTTTTTTTTTTCCAGAGTGTCTTGGCTTTCCATGCCTAAAATATTCTCATGGGCTCTTGAGCCAGATCTGAGTGCCTTAAGGGCTGATTCTGAGGCCAGCTCTTGTGCTGACTGTTGTTGTACAATGTAATACTTTATCCATTTTAGTATTTTTTTATTCTAGTACTAGTGGTTGAACACTGTAATTAACACACAATTATACTTAGGTGTTTAAATTTTCACTGAAAAGGGATCCCTGTGAAATGTGAGTGGGAATAAAAGAGGGAGGAGATGTACAATTTGGGACATGCTCAGTCAGACATGCCCCAAACATGCCAGGGATTCCAATACAATCCCATCAAAGTGGCATGTACCAAGGCCATCTCACTAGTCCAAGTGATCAATTTCAGTTCACAATTGATCACACTGATAGGTCTAAGAGTCAAAGGGATCACACAAATAAGACTAGTGTCTGCTAATACTGATAGAATCAACAAGGGAGAGATTGATCCAACATGGGAAGCAAGACACACAGCAGACTCATAGAATGGCAGATGTCCTAAATAGCACTCTGGCCTCAGGTTTTAAAAATGTTTTAACATAAATGCACTAGAGAATTATTAGTATTTCAGATCTGAAAAATCTGATAAATGGAAAACATTAAATATGCTAGAAAAAAAGAACAAAAACACTTAACACAAATGGCAGATGTAGAAATTAAATGAAACAGTAAGTCCAAAGGTTCAGCTCTAATAGTTTAAGCATCTTTGCATTTTAATGAAGATGTAGACATTTAAAATAGGAAAAACAATGAAAACAAATTTCTCACATGGTACTATTGAAATAACTCAACATCAAACACAATCGCACAATCAAGCAAGTGACCAGGCTCTTTCACTCGGCTCAGAGCACGGACCGTGTGGAAAATATCTATAGGCACAAATGACACCAAAGCAGAGGTTGCGAGGAAGACAACACATGAAACTCAAAAGAAAAGCACTATAGGTCAACCTCCTCTATAAATACACAGGCCAACAGCCTAAATAAGACAACAAAAACTAATTAGCCTGTCTGGAAGAATAATGTCCCTTGACTGCGACTGAGTGCAAACAGTGCAAGGATAACTGAACATTCAGGTAGCTATTAATGTAATTCATCATACTGCGAGATTCAAGTAGAAGATGGACACTATCATTTCAAAGATCCAAGATAAGATTCTGATGAGCTGTGTTAGTGTCAAAAGCTGAGAAATGGCGAGGCTGCCAGGTGGTTAGATGGTCAATTAACAAGGAGCCACACAGAAAGGAACAATCCAGACTTCATTTGGCTACTTCCACAGCTCCAGTAGGAGGCTAGAAAGGAGATGTTGCCCCTCCAGTATCACATGTCCCCTCAATTGGCTGCAATGGCTGGAGCCTCCTCCGGGTCTCCCACACAGGTGCAGGGGCCCAAGCACTTGGGCCATCTTCTGCTTTCCCAGGCAATAGCAGAGAGCTGGACCGGAAGTGGAGCAGCTGGGTATTGAACCCAGTGCCAGCCATACCACCCTGAATGCACTGGATCTCGTCTGAATCCTTTTTTTATTTTTTAAAATTTTCTAATTTTTAAGATTCATTTGAAAGAGTTAGAGAGGGCTTCCATCCGCTGGTTCACTCCCCAGATTGCCGCAAGGGCTGGAGCTGTGCTGATCTGAAGCCAGGAGCTTCTTCCAGGTCTCCCACGTGGGTACAGGGACCCAAGCACTTGGGCCATCTTCCACTTTTTTCCCAGGCCATAGCAGAGAGCTGGATGGGAAGTAGAGCATCCAGGACTCAAACCTGTGCCCATATGAGATGCCAGCACTGCAAGCAGGGGCTTTAACTTGCTGTGCCACAGTGCTGGCCCCTCTTCTAAATCCTTAATCCTTGACAGCAGCTCTCTGCTGGCTCACCAGTGCCCTGGTGTGCTGTGGGGACAGCAGCTCCGCCTTGCGGCATCTTCCAGACGAAGCCTCATAGTTGCCTAGGTCAGATTTGAAAATCATGGTAAGGTTTTTGCCTAGAGATGAGTTCCTGAATTTCCTCTTGTAAAGTGTATGTTTGCTTTAAACAAGACTTCTCAAGGCCATAAATAACAATTATTTTGTAAGGTGGGGAAAAAGAACTTCCTTACCTCTGTAAAACATATATGTCAATGTATTACAGCAGAGTATTTTAAGATTTTGGATTATTGCTCTCAGAAATAGGAAAATGATGATCATTATCTGGAAAAGAGCCCCATTAGAAACTCTCCAGTAGTGTTTTAAAACAGTTTGAAAGAAGGTCAAATAGCAAATATACTAGCAATAAATAGCAACCAGTTAGTGCCATGAGGAAAAGAAAAAATGTCTTTACATAGAACCAAATGCTCTAATAGCTAGGGATAAACGTAAAAATCTAACATGCAAGCAGCCAAAAGCTTTGGTGAGACCCTTATGAGGAAAACTATCCAGCTTCACCAAGGAAGTGTCCCAAGTCAGAGTCTGTATTTTGAACAGCTGAAGTATCAGTGAAGTTAATCTGCAAGTGGGGTGCGATGATCCCAATTTCTTGCTTTGAAATGATAATTGGAGATGTTGAATCTAAGCCTTCTCTGCAAGTATATATGGAGAAATATACCCAAGGTAAGTTTTAACAGATATTTATGTGGAAGACAGAGTGACCTATAGAGGGAGGAGGAAAGGAGGGAGAGGGAAGACTGACAGGTCAATCATTGTGCTATTTCCACCTCCTGGTTCAGTCCACCAATGGCAGCAACAGTTAGGGCTGGTCTATTCATGGTCTCCCACGGGAGTGGCAGGGAGTCCAAACACTTGGGCTATCTTTTGCTGCCTTTCCCAGGTGCATTAGCAAGGAGCTCAATTCTAAGCAAAGCTGGGACATGAAGTTGTACTTGGATTTGGGACGCCAGTGTTGCAAGCAGTGATTAATAAGTTGTGCCACACTGTTCCCTCCACCACCTCCTCTCCTGCTCCACTTCTTATCCCAGCTTCCCCCTTATGTTGAAACCCTAGGATACAGCAGGTGGAGGGTCAGCTCCTTGGGTCTCTGTCATCTAGGTGGAAAGCTCAGACTGAGTTCTAGTTACTGGCTTCAGCCTCACCCAGACTCTGACTACAGGCATTTGGGAGTGAACTAGCAGATGGAAAATCTCCATCTGTAAATTTTTGTTTAAGTTGAACTTCTACCTGATATCATTCACAATAATTCCAGATAAGTAAAAGACAAACTTAATTTTATATATATCACTATTCAACATCACACATAAATTATTTCAAAAACTTTCTAAATTTATGGAAGACAGTAATGCACAGTAAGTGTAATACAAAACGTGGAAGTTCAGAAACCGATGTCTAATAGGTAGGTCTCCAACATCTTTGTGACATCACAGTTCAACCCATAACAGTAACCTCTTGCTCACAGATGAGGCCTGTGAACTATTGCCTCTCCTTGGTGCAACAGTGATAACTTAGATTTCCATCTTTCGTAATTTTCTGTATATTTCTAAATGGGAAGTAATAAAGTATAAACTTAAAAATGAAACAATGTCTGTTAGTGAATCAGTTTAAAAACTCCTCATTGAAGCTATGAATAGTAGTTATTTACAGAAGGGCAACATTGCTAAATAAAATTATTGTCAGTAATTCAAAATGCACAAATTTTAAGTTTTTCTTGCTCATTTTCCAACAGGCTTCCCTCTTGTAAAGTATCTGGGAAACGAATTTGCTGATACATTTTTAAGCATTTTGTTCTGTATCGTTTTAAATTTATAAGACAAATTGTGAGGTTGTGATAAAGAATCCCTGTGGTGTATCTTCGCCTTACTTGACCTGTTAACCTGTCATTAGCATCTTTGTCGCTATGAGTGGATCACACCTACGTTACCTCATTTCTTGACTTCACTTCTTGCACATTCATTTTTCTTAGAGTTCTAGAAAGAGTGGCAGAAATGAGCTAATGTGTTACAACCAGCAGTGGTTGTGAGCCAGGCCAAGTAGAATACTCTCCTTGCTGGAGTGCTTAGTGACTGCCCATGGTAACCTCACCAAAGTTAGGATTACAGCGCAACTGGGTGACTGATGGTGGCTTGTCTGGGTATCTGGATAGCTACTGTTTCCAAGTAAACTGCTTGATAACTTGACTGCCTCCCATGCTGACACTTTCTAGATGGATGCCATTTCAGGGGTGGGGCATTGCTAGAAGCAAAGGGTAGAAGAGAAAGTGTGCTAAAAATGAAATCTGTAAAAGGGAAGTGTACAAAATGTCTTCTTGAACAGTAGCACTATTATTGGGCAATTAAAGTCATTTAGATTTGTCAGGCTCATTACTGCACATCTCGCTGTGTTTGTGACTGAGAGGGGCTTAAGGCATCAGGGATGCAGAAAATTGGTTTAAAATCCCATTTATAAATCCTGCAAAGCCTGCACAAACATGGCATCAAACCCAAAGAAGGGGGAGCATTTATCTTGTGGAGTTGTTTACACCCTTTTTTGCAAGGAGAGTTTTTTATTTAAAAATTTTTTTTTGCTGAGCCTGTTAAAACTGTTTACAGCAAATTGTTCTCTCTGTTCTCCACACCTTACTTCATATATTGCCCTGCATGAGATGCCATCTCCCAGGATGCTCTGAAAGACCTGCTGGGCTCAGCTAAAACAAAACCCAGTTCCTGTGACATAGAACATCTGGTACACTGTTTGCATGTCCTATGGCTGTCATAGATGAACACACAATATCAGCTGTTCAAGTGACGTTAGTTTCTGAATCTTAATTGTCTAGAATGATTTGATAACCAATTCAGCATTTTATAAAATTATTTAAAAAACTCTTTAGCTGACACTGCATCATTGGTGAAGACAATTAATATAATTTGAACTTTAAGTAATTTGCTTTTATGTAACTCTTTGGATACAATAGTATGGAAATCTAAAAAGTTGTACCCATTTCTTTAAAAATACTAAAGATTAATAGTGTATGTGTATATGTTTTTAATTATGAGCTTATACTAATCAATTTGGTCTCTTCTGAAGGTAATTTTGTAATCGTCTCCTTTCTCTTCAAGTGAGTTTTATTTTCTTATTGATTTCACTGTGTGTGTTTCTTCCATGAATCAATAGATGGTTACAACTGTCTCAGTCCAGAGATGTTGCCCCCTTTACCTCAACATTTGCTCTGCTCTGGTCTAATCTGAAGCCAAGATTAGAATTTCTACAGTTTTTTTTTTTTTTTTTTTTTTAAGATTTATTTGAAACCCAGAGTTAGAGAGGCAGAAGCAGAGAGAGAGAGGTTTTCTATTCACTCCCCAGATGACCGCAACGGCCAGAGCTGCATGGATCCGAAGCCAAGAGTTTCTTCCTGGTTTCCCACATGGGTGCAGGGGCCCAAGGACTTGGGCCATCTTCTGCTTTCCCAGGCCATAGCGGAGAGCTGGATCAGAAGTGGAGTGGCCAGAGCTCTAACTGGTACCCATATGGGATGCCGGCACTGCAGGCAGCGGCTTTACACTCTATTCCACAGCGCTTGCTCCTCTACATTAGTTTGATGAATCTACCTATATCAGTAAGTCAAAAATAGATGAGCCCAGAAATGGATCTTATCTTAGCTGTTTTTTCTTTCTTAAACACTGTGTACCATCAACTTAGTTTTTGGGAGAATTTTATCTACCCTCCTGTTACTGTTCCAGGACAGATCATCCTTCCTTAGCCTGAAATGCTAAGTGCTGTAGATGTTCTCCTAAATTATTCCTTCAACCTAGTTGGGCCTTTACTATTTGATGTTATCTCTCTGTTCAAACACTCCTTCCTTCTCTAACTTTTTCCTGTTTATACAACAGCCTGATGCAGGCTGGCCGTTGCTCTGAGTGTCGTGAGGTTATAGGCATCAAATGAAGTGCCTGATATACTGTTTCATTTAGTTGTGATACGCCCTGTTAAGCTAAAATACGAGGGGCAAGACTTCTTGCTAAAAGTGGCATTTTTGAGTGAACAATGCATGTTGGAAATTTAGGCAAAGTTGTAAAGGTCAGTTTAGGGATGAAGAAACATTTATGCAGAGTCTGTGAGGCAGAAATCCAAGGATCAGCTACCTGACATCTGATGAGAGAAGACCGTGGTTTCTGAAAGAATGGTGATGACATCAGGGGCCAGATCATGTAGGCTATTATTTAAAATGAGAAAAGGATAGTGCATTACCTTATGCTAAGACAAACAGGCGTCTTTTGAAGGTTTTAGGCACTGAATAAGAGATAATATTTGATTTGAAAATATGCTAGTTACAAGTGGACAGATTGGAGTAGGAGCCAAGATGGTGGTGACTTGGATCAAGGTAATGGCTTTGATAAAGCAAGCAGCAGACAATGGAGAAATATTGGGAAATATGAATGGATTAGCACCTGCAGAACATAACTGGGTGTGAACGTGAATGTAGTCCAAGGAGTGACCTGTGGATTGTTAGCTCAAGGTCTTGGTGATGCCATTTAGTGGGAGAAGAAACACAGGGTAGAAGGCAGCCTGTGGTTCGTTGGTTTCTACAGCACAGATTTGAAGAGACAGTGAGGTCCTGTGAGCTTTCTGAAAAGAGAGAAGCCTCGTTCAAGTTCATCAGAAGACCTGGTCTTGCCACATAAGTTGGTGATATCGGAATCATGAACACCCAGAGCTGCATCGCTGTAGCATCAGTGAATGCCATTGTCATTCACGTGAGCGTGGTTGCTAATTGGTAAATGCCTGAGCATTCCCCATGCTGTTCCTTCTATGTATTAGAAGGTTCACCACTCCCACCCACTGCACCTGCTTGAGAAGCTGAGAGCAACTTCCCACAGAGGAGGAGAAAAGCTGCTCTCATGACCATTTCTCACACATTGTGATTCTAGTTTTCTTTTCTATTATGGCAGAATGCTAAAAAAAATTGTATTTTTTCCCAGAGAATAGTTACCCCCCCCTTTTTGTTCATTTCCCAAAACTGCAATACCTGGAAAGCTATCCAGATCTCCCACATGGAGTGTGAGAATGCAATTACTTGAGTCATCACGATTACCTCCCAAGGTCTGTGTTATCAGGAAGCTGGAGCAGAGAGAGCTGGAGCCATGGGGTTGTACTCAGGTACCATGATGTGAATATGGATTTCTTAACCAGTTCTTAACGAGCCAGGCTAAATGCCTGCCCCCTAGATATTTCAATCAGATATAACCTAGTCTGTAGGAATATGGAAAATTGTAAATTGTCTTGGCAAGTTGCCTATAAAATTTTATTTACAGAAAGACATCTAGGTAGTTGAATGTACTGCTTTGGACTTAAAGTTTATCTGGTTTGGAGGTACAAATTTATAACACATGGGAATGATCATATTAAATATTGAATAGTGATTTATGTGTCCCTGGTGTTCAGCATTCCTTTACAAATAGTTTAGAGAAAGAAATCTTCAAAACAACCCCAAAGTTTATCACTATTATATCTACTTTCCCGATGAGAAAACTAAGGTATAGAGAAACTGACTTTGCTAAAGGCACACAGCTACAACGTGGTGGAGAATGTGAATGTCAAGAAGCTGATATAAATGCATATCCTTAACCTTGCGCGATGCTGTTTAAGGAAAATGTCAACATTTAGCCAGGGCAGGCGTCTTGGCCATCCTAGAAATAATGACTAGACCCTCACTAGCTTGTTGATGTTGGACTTCCCAGCCTCTAGCACTGTGAGAAATTCAATTTCTCTTCTGTATAAGTGACCCTGTCTATGGTGTTATGTTACACAGTGCAAGTGGACTAAGACACCCCTAGTTAAAAAACTAAGGGAAGGTTCAGTGCATGCACCCATGGGAGGCTCCCTGTAGGTAGGTGAACCTTAGGTGGGTATTCTGCATGATTGGCTAGGAAAGCATTTAGTTAAGTTGGAAGCAAGGATAGGTTTCCTGTTAGCAAAATGGCTCTGTATGTTCTGGAACCTCATTTTCCTTACCTGGATCTCCTGTTCTGCCTGTGGAATTCTAGGTTCCAGGCAGAGTGACCCGCAGGAGCTTCAGCTGCCAGGGAACATCTTTTTCATTGTGGATGAGCTCAGTCCTCTTTCCTTTAATACCCCAGTTGATCTGTCACTTCCAAAAGAGAGCTCCCTGGGTGCCCTCAGAATGTCTGAGTTCCTCTAACACCCTGTTAGGACCCTGCTTTTACGGTATCTGTCTCATTGCATTGCCATGGTTTCTTAGCTGGTATTTTCTTCCCAAACCAAACACTTCTGGGTAATGCTCCCGAGTTCAGTGCTCTGGTAAGCAGGCAGTAAGTACTGTTGTACCGAAATGTCCGATTCCCACCAATTAAGATCACAGGAGCCGAGGCTGATGCAAACGCAAGAGTTTTATTTCAAACTCGAGTTTGGTCTGACGTCTGCACCAGGTGCAGCTGGGCTGGACTGGAAGCCTCTACAGTAAGGTCGTTAGGGTTTTTATACAGTTGAACATACAAAACATACAAGTTTGACTACACAGTATCTGATAGGCTTGTGTTCTAAATTCATACTTGTTTTACAATTGGCTACCATTCAAGCGAGTAAGCAGTTTTTTTTTTTTTTTTTTTTCCCCTCAAGTTTAGCATAGGGTCTGTTCTACTTGGCCAGTGAGTTCAGCATAGGGTCAGGTTT
Source organism: Sylvilagus floridanus (assembly GCA_949820135.1). Taxonomy (NCBI): domain Eukaryota; kingdom Metazoa; phylum Chordata; class Mammalia; order Lagomorpha; family Leporidae; genus Sylvilagus; species Sylvilagus floridanus. Next base: position 118,323,336 of record OX463226.1, read on the forward strand.
CTTGGTGTTATTTTACACAAGCATCCCATAGGCCTGGCCACCTGGTCTTTATCTTGTTAGCTCAGTGGCCATCCCGTCTTCTGAAGTAGTTCCTAGGATTTGAAGAAAACTCAAAGGTAAGGGGCGGCCTGTTATTATAAGATGTTAATTTTCAACATGACTGAGTTTACTTTAACTCCTTCAGTATTTGCTTCAAATAATCTCATAAAGGAAGGTAGGACAAAGCTCTAGAAGGTCACAGAATCCCAGGTGAGTCCTGGAAAATTGTCCTTTACGAGTTTGGAAACTTGACATCCATGAGATGGGAAAACTGTCCTGTGTTGGACTAGAAGGTAGATGACTGTACACTACTCCTGAAATCTGGAGAATAAGAGGGCAGATGTACGATGTTCCCAAGGCCACGTGGAGAACGAAGGGGAGCTGAGAGGGTCACCATGAAACCAGCCCTTCCGTCTTGGGCCTCCTTGGGGAATCTACCTATTGGGCACTTGCTAAACCTGAAGGGCCACAGTAAACGCTGCTTCTAAAGAAATACATATCTTTGTGACTGGCAGTCAGTGCATGGGTTTCATCCTTAAAGTTTGCTTGCAGTTAAAATGTCTTTTTTTTTTTTTTAAACTAAAACCTGCCCCAGGACAGAGGTCACTTGATGGTTTATTTGCAGTGCTGTTGTAGACATTTTACATTGCTTTAGTCCTGTGATATGAGCTGCTCTTATTAAAAATCATGCTGCAGTGTATTTTGTTCATGGATCCAAAAAGAGATCCTGTGGGAAGAATACAATGCATCACTTGCCTCCCATCTTGCAGGAACGTAATCTTAGGAAGGTTTTTACTGGGGTACAAACTGCTTTCCGAGGTGGCTAATCTGGGCCATGTGCGAGGTCATGAAATGAATTACAGAACGACGAGGTTTAGTAGGAAGCATTCACCAAGTGTCGGCTCCGCTTCCCTTCCTGTGGCTCCTCTGCTTTGGTTGGGTGTGGACTTTGTGCATCCCTTCTAAGACCTGCATTGCTCAAGTACAATAGAGCAAGTGACCCTGCTGATGGCCCATTCTCCTGGTGTAACCTCCCCGGTCTGCAGAAAACCTGCTCCCTTGTCAGCTCTTCTGCAGTGCTCTGCCGTTTCAGGCTCTGCAGATCTCTTGATTTATTTTTCCTTGCTTTCCAGTATTGCAGTCTTTCTGTTCCTCATTGGTGATGAATGCAGACTTACCTTGACTTCCAGGGTCTTCAGGTTTTTGAGCTCACAATGTACACTTGGATAGATTCACACTTGTAATTCTGAATTCTGAGGGCTGCCCGTTTCAGTCTGATTTGGTGACTTGTTCTCATTTAAAACCCGAGAGAGCTGTAGTCCTAGTCATCACCTGTGCCTTGAACACCCTTCTGAGGTCCCCACATCCATATTGCTCCCTGCCTGGCTCTGCTGTAGAGGAATCCTCTCAGGATGCCCTGTTAAGAGAACATTTGCTAGAAAGAGAGGTAACAGCATGGATGAGTCCTGAACTAACAATACTCAGTTACTTCCAATTTTTATTTTTAATTTCTTTTCTAATTTTTCAACTATAAGGCATTCATACATATCTATCGATACTTTTTTAACAATATTGTTTCAGAAGTGCCTTGAGGAGACTGAAGGCTGAATTTTGTAATTTCTACATGATTGGCCTATCAATCAGCAGGGTTACTTTGTAATCTCATTCCTAAGTTAAATGGTACACTATACTTAACAATTTATTTTGGAGTCCTCTTGAAAGCATTCCTTTCTCTGTAAATAAAAGATCGAACATAGGAAATCCTTGGTTAAAAATTATGTGCACGTAAGACTTTTTTTTCATAGTCTATTATGAGACAATTAGGAAAGAAATTTTAATGACATCAAGGAAGAAAATAAAAATTGTTAAATAAAAAGACAAATTTTGTACCTGCAGATGTTTTTAAGCCAAGGAAACTAATGAATAGCAGACATTTTGTACTTAATTGATATAATTACATCCTTTTCCTAAAGGATAGATCTGCCTCTTGACATTTTTAAAATCATCAGGTATTTCATTTTTCTACATGGAACAGTCCACATTCACATTTAAACAGAAGCATGGCTACCTCAATGTGAAATTCAGTTAAATTAATTGCTGGTGAATAGATTTTTGGGGACTATACTGCTTAACAATTTGGGTGCAGAAAACAAAATGAAATATGTAAATTATGATTGGCAAATACTTTAAGATAATGAGGAAAAATGAAGATTTTCAGAAAAACTAGTCATGCATACAATATATGGATGATTAATTTTTACATTAACATTTCCCCAGATTAAAATATAGAGAATAATACTGATCATCATATACTTATGCCAATTTTTCTAAAAATCATAGCTAAAAACTTTGTTGTGGTAAATGTAGTTCATACTTGAAAGTTCAGATATGAAAATGTGAACTTTCTTTTTGCCGTGAATCATTTTGTACCCTTGCCAAAAGCTAGCACTCCATAGCAACACCTATTAATTAAATCCCTAGGCCAGCTGTGTCCATGGCGCAACACCACTAGCAACCAATATGGCACACACTGAGATGCTAAACAGTCTATTGTAAGTGTAGGACACCAAGAGGAGAGAAAGGCACCATGGAGGGGCAATCCACTGCCCTTCTGGTGTTCTTGTTTTTGTTTTGAGTTGAACTTTGATGTTCATTTTTATACTTTTTAGTTTTAGATTGAAGAAAAACCAATATTGATACATTATTACTACATGATTACCTAAAGTGTATATGAGATTCAGATATTTTCAGTTTTACCTAATGTCCTTGCCTTTTCCAGAAACTCTCCAGGATATTCCATTGATTTTTTTTTTTTTTTTTTTGACAGAGCGGACAGTGAGAGAGAGAGAAAGGTCTTCATTTTCCATAGGTTCACCTCCCAATGGCTGGTGCACCGCACTGATCCGAAGCCAGGAGCCAGGTGCTTCTCCTGGTCTCCCATGCGGGTGCAGGACCCAAGGACTTGGGCCATTCTCCACTGCACTCCCGGGCCACAGCAGAGAGCTGGACTGGAAGAGGGGCAACTGGGACAGTATTTGGGGCCCTGACCGGGACTAGAACCTGGGGTGCCAGCGCCACAGGCGGAGTATTGGCCTATTGAGTCGCGGCGCTGGCCCTCCATTAAATTTTATTTAAAAAAATATTTGAGATCCAGGTAGAGTGCTCCCATCCACTAGTAAACTCCCCAAATGCCAGCATTAACTGGGGTTAGGCTGAGGGCAGAATGCAATCCAAGTTGGCAGTGTGGGTGGCAGAGATGAATGTGCTTGAGCACCTGCTGCTTCCCAGGTTGCATGTTAGCATGAAGCTGTAGTCGGGGCCCAGGGGCAGGTGCCGAACCTGGTGTGAGATGTGAGCTTCTTAACCCAGAGGTCAAACACCCATGCCTGTATTTAGTTTTCATGCTTCCTTGTGTAAGGCCGGCACAAAGCACACCAAACACCAAAATATCAAACACCTGAGTAGCGGGAAGTTGTTTTTTTTTTTTTTTTTTTTTTTGATGGGAGAAATCCAACAGGTTGGAATAAGGGGTGAAGAAGGCCATGTGTATGGGAAGCACGTCCTATTACACCTTTGCTGGGGGTGGACAGGGAAGTAGGATCAGAGAATCCCATTAGGGTGTGTGTGTGGGGGTGGAGCTGACACCAGTCAGCCATGGGGCCACGGGGCTTAGGACTGAAGTTTACTGCACAAGGTGGCGACAGGGGCCAGAGCCTAAGATGGTATCTGAGACACAGATGACACCATACATAAGACGGCACTATTTGACCAACACCTTGGACTCTTGGCTGTGACTACTCAGACTTGTTACTTTGTGGTGATCTTCACAGTTTTGAGTAGTATGGGTCAAGTATTCTGTAGGATATTCCTTCGCTGGAATTTGTTAATTCTTTTCATCATGATTGGACCAGGATTTCGGGGGAAGCCACAGAGGTAAAGCACCGTTTTCCAAACTGTTGCATTGGAATATAAGAAATAGTCTTAGGTCCTAGCCAAAACAATCCATGGTATTCATTTGAACTTAAATGCTTTGGAGAAAGGTTTGAACCCTTGTTTCCACCAGTGAGAATATCTCCAATTAAAAAAAAAAAAAAACTGGAGTTTTTTGGTGGCTAAATAATTACTGCTTGAGCATTTTTTTTTAAAAGAAGCAGATCTTTGATATAAAACAACTTTTTAAGATTTGAGAGAATTCAAACTGCTTCTTGCTATTAAATTTTTCTCTTCAGTTCTTCAGATAGCCTTGGGCCATCCATGTTACTAAGATACAGTTAAAGAAGAGAGACAAGACTGCTGAAAGAGGTTAGCTCAACACTACAGGGATTCTAATTCCTACTTTCATTATAGAATTAAATTAGATTGAAATTGCTACCTCTCTTTCTGTACACAGAAAAAGAATGGGAAAGCGAATGCAAAACTGCTGTCCTCCTGAGTGTTTTGCAACCATCTCTGGGCTGCAAAGGCGAAGGTGCGGGCATTGATATTCTGAGGGGAATCCTGGTGGCTTTGTTAGGAATGGGCAAATGATCAGAAAGTCCCCACACAGACCAAACCATGCTGATTAAAGCTTGGCATTTGTTTTCTTGCTCTTTAGAGCAGACAGCATGCTGCCTGGAATTAGAAATATGAAAGACAGAGGAACTTCACACTGTGCAGGGAGTTTCTTATGTTCCTATTTTCATAAAGCAACGAATTGTAAAAACTTCCTTAAAAATAAGTTGGAACCCTCAAATGCAGGAATAGATCTTTTCAATATAGTCTTTACACAATATCCAACCCATACGCCTGAAACCCTTGTGCGGTTGTCTTTCATAGTTCTAATTGAGGAATATTTTAATTGGTAAAAGTATTAGCTAAGGGATTTTATTTTCTACAGTTAAAGTGTCACTCATTTATAGGTTTTATGGTTACTCTGTTAGGTGCTGTTGATTAATGACAGCACAAAATCATTTTTGCCTCAGGGGGTTTGGATAACTGGAGATCATGAATATGTTAACTTGGCACATTATAATTATTTTAGTATATATGTGACTTGTAATAGCATACTGCATATCTTAAATATACATAGTCAAATTTGAAAACAAAACTTTTTATATCACTATACATGTAATATACTTCTATGTCAATGCAAGCAAAACCTGCAAAATATTGTATTTGGAGCCTTAGGAATTACAATATTGATAACACATATTCTGATAGCTCTAGATTGGTGATGAAGTTAGAAAAGGTGGGAGTTTATAGATGGCAATAGTGTTTCATTAGACAGCAGTAAAAAGTCTTCTGTGGTGAAACTTCTGTTAGTGTTGGCGAGGAGGACTCTGACCGGGCCATGTGGCCCACAGAGGATAAAGGGAAGAATGTATGCATGTGGTAAGGATGTCCATAAGACAAGCCTTGGGGACAGTGTGTTTCTGTGTTCAGGAGACTGCAATAAAGGGGTGAAGGTGACAAAGTCCTCGCCCAAGATGGCAGCTGGAATCCTGTATAAGTTCTGCTTCCCTAATGGCTTCTGGTTCCAATTTCAAACGCTTCTTGAATGTTGTTTTCATTATGTCTTGTCCTTTATTTCCCAGAATAGTTAGCCTTTTACCATGGCATCTAGAGTGATGCAGAAACACTGACAGTGTCTGACCACGTGAGATTTTTGTTACCTTTATAATGTTAGGAGGTTGAGGAGTCTATTTGTGTGAAAATTCAGTGTAAGATGACAGAGTTCTGAATTTAACATGAAAATCTCTCCAAACACTTCATGCTAGCATTTATAATTGTGGTTTTCATATAGTTAGTACAATTAGCCTGCTAAATTTACCTGGCCATCAATTGAGTATTGAAATCTAATATGGTCACTTGCATTCCAACAAATACATCTCCTACCCTTAGGTACTACTGCAGTGTTGTTGATAATCTTGCCAAGTCGAGCAGCTTTTATGTGGCAGCCAGGAGTTGAATGCTGGCCTCCTACCTCCAGAGGCCCTGGATCCTGTAGCATTCTTTGAGGGTATGTTTCGCAATGCTTGCTAACTGAAGAAAGCTTACTGGAATGAAAGTAAGCAGCTGTGGGGCCTGCACCATGGCACAGTAGGTTAATCCTACGCCTGCAGCGCTGGCATCCCGTATGGGCACCAGTTCTAGTCCCAGGTGCTCCTCTTCCAATCCAGCTCTCTGCTATGGCCTGGGAAAGCAGTAGAAGGATGGCCCAACCCCTTGGGCCCCTGCACCCACATGGGAGACCAGGAAGAAGCTCCTGGCTTTGGATTGGCGCAGCTCCAGCTGTTAAGGCCAATTGGGGAGTGAACCAACGGAAGGAAGACCTTTGTGTCTCTCCCTCTCACTGTCTGTAACTCTACCTTTCAACTAAAATCTTAAAAAAAAAAAAAAAGGCAGTTGTAGCATTATTTTAGGGAGAGTCTTGCATTTACTTTACATAAACAATAAATCACTTTCCAGGTCTCATTTTATAATTACAGATCCCTAGTAATACACCTTTGATTTGCAACTCAGCAACTGTGAACTGTTGCTCGTTTACAGCATTGTTTCCATGACTGAGAGGTCTGTGGTACTTGTTTTCCTGAGGGACCTCTCTGGATGCGGTCGCATCACTCCTGGCTTTTCTTCCATGCTGCCTTCCCTGATAGAACTACTCTGATGTTGGAACCTCCTGTCCACAAATAACTGAGCCCTATCTCGGTCATTTCTGGTACTCACTCTGGCCTCTGTTCGTTATCACAGCAGAAATATTTATTAGCCTCCTAATAGTAGCACTATTGGGGCTGGCGCTGTGGTGCAGCAGGTTAAAGGCCCAGTCTGCAGTGTTGGCATCCCATATGGGTGATGGTTCAAGTCCCAGCTGCTCCACTTCTGATCCAGCTTTTTGCTGTGGCCTGAGAAAGCAATAGAGGATGGCACAGGTCCTTTGGCCCTTACACCCTCGTGAGACTCCCGGATGAAGCTCCTGGCTCTGGATCAGCTCAGCTCTGGCCGTTGTGGTCGTTTGGGGAGTAAACCAGAGAAATGGAAAACCCCTCTCTCTGGCTCTACTTCTTTTTTTTTTTTTTAATTTTATTTAATGAACATAAATTTCCAAAGTACAGCTTATGGATTACAATAGCTTCCCTCCACCCCATAACTTCCCTCCTACCCACAACACTCCCCTTTCCCACTCCCTCTTCCCTTCCATTCACATCAAGATTAATTTTCAATTATCTTTATATATAGAAGATCAATTTAGCATATATTAAGTAAAGATTTCAACAGTTTGCACCCACACAGATACACAAAGTGTAAAATACTATTTGAGTACTAGTTATAGCATTAATTCACAATGTACAACACATTAAGGACAGAAATCATACATGAAGAGTAAGAGCACAGTGACTCCTGTTGTTGATTTAACAGAGATCACTTTTCAGTTAAATTTAAACACCTAAGCATAATTGTGTACTAATTAGAGTTCAATAGCTTTAAGTAGAACATAAAAAAATACTAAAAGGGTAAAGTATTAAGTTCTTTTTTTGTTTGTCATATAGTTATTTTTTTATTTAATAACTGTGAATTTACAAAGTGCAACTTTTGTATTGTTGTGGCTCCCCCCTCCAACCTCCCTCCCTCCCGCCGTCCTCCCCTCTCCCATTCCCTCTCCCATCCCACCCTTCATCAAGTTTCATTTTCAATTACCTTCATATACTAAGTTGATCTTCAGTATATACTAAGCAAGGATCTCAACTGGCTGCACTCACACAACCGCACAAGGTATAGGGTATTGTTCGACTAGTAGTGTTGTTTTTAAGTTTCATAGTAAAGCACATTAAGGACAGAGACCCTACGTGGGGAGCACGTACCCAGTGACTCCCGTTGTTGATTTAACAAATGGCACTCTTATTTGTGACATCAGCAATCACCCGAGACTCTTGCTATGAGCTGTCTAGGCTATGGAAGCCCCTTGAGGTTAGTCAAGGCCATATCACAGTGGAGGTTCCTTCCTCCCTTCAGAGAAAGGCGCCTCACTCCCTGATGGACTGTTCCTTCTGCTGGGGTCTTGTTCACCAGGATCTTTCATTTAGATTGTTTTTTGCCACTGTGTCATGGCTTTCCATGTCTGGCTCTACTTTTAACTCTTTAAAATAAATAACTCTTTAAAAAAAAAAAGCCTTCCTTCTGGCTAAAATAGTGCTACTATCCATGATAAAATCAAGCAAACCATCTTCCTTTTTTCCCTCAATTTACTCTTCAAATCAGACCCTTTAATGTCAAAACTACATTTAATCCCAGTACTAAAATCTGTGTTGGCACATGAACAACTTTCACTTTTTTTTGTCTAACGCAGGAAGAATAAAATTACTCTTTCCTAAAATCATTGTACATGGAAATCCCAATATAATATTTCATATATATGGAATGGAAATTGTTCAAATCTGTTTGGTCTTTTATTTTAAAGACACTGATAGGACCTGGAAGCAACACATTGATTTCCTTCTGCATACTGACCCTACATGTTCTTATACGTTCACTACTTATGTTAATTTTATGGACTTTACTGGCTGTCCTATCCAGGGTCTCTTTGCCTATGATCCTAAAGGGCACATGCATGGATGGCTTTAAGGGGTCTGTAATCTTTGTGAAATTACATGCAACATCTTGACAACCTGCACATTTTTTCTAGAGTTGAGGCCTCTGATGCTTATCAGATTATGTTAATGATCAGTGACAATAACATTAAGAATCCCTACGAGGCTTGTAGAGTAAATGGCAGACATGAGCTGGGCTGTGAGTAATAAACTAAGTTTGTTAGATGACACACTGATCTCTAAGCTTGCAGGAGGCTGTAATCCTTGGAGTGGAGTTACTGATTAAGTATCTTGAAAGGCACTGCCATTATAATACAATTAGTTCTCTGATATAATGCAAAAGCATTGTTCATAGAAGATCTAGGTTCATAAATATCCCAAGAGGGGTGGCATGGAAAGCAGTTAGTGGATGAAAAGTCAAGATGTCTGAGGCATGTTAATTTGTTAACTGAAGTTAAAACATTGAGAAGCAGGACCACAGCAGTGTTTCTGCTGTTGACTGGTTGTGACCCTCCCCCCTCCCCCTAAATTCACGTTGAAGCACTGACTCCAAGGTGGCTGTATTTGATAGGGACTTCAGGAGGTAACTAAGGTTAGATGAGGTCATGGGGCATTAGAAGAAATCGCTGTGCTCTAGCATGTGTGTGCTCCGTTGCCTTCTCTCAACTCTTTGCCCTGCCACTCCCTGTTTTTCCCCACGTCACCCCACCATGTGAGGAAACCACGAGAAGGCTGCTGTCTGTAAGCTAAGAGGAGAGACGGGCTCTGGAACACTGAGGAATGACTTTGTTCTTTTGGGTTTCAGTTTATGGTCCTTTGTTAGGACAGTCTGAGCAGAGCAAAAAATTGCCCTCTAGGATGCCAATATTCACCCAAAATAGTTTGACCTACATTTTGCTAGTCTTTTGCAATGAACCAGACGAAAGCAACCACTATGTGTGTGTGTGTTTTAGATCAGGAGATAGGCATCTCAATTTTGCTCTGCTGATTTCTAGGAACTAGTTTAGTCAATTGTGAGTTAAGAGTAAAAAACGCCAAAAACAAAGGTAATCAAGTTACCATAGATCAGAGTACTAGGAAGAATACATTCCTAAGGGCCATACACAGTAACAGGGAGAAAATATATTGACCACTTATGAAATACATGTAGAAGTAAAAGCATACAACAGATGAATATCAAAAATGATCAAGTGGAATTGGAAAAATAACAAGAATATTAATATAAAACTGGAAAAAGTATAGGTTCAGGTAAAGAATAAATGAGACCCAAAAATATTTTATAAGGATTTCTGAAGATATTATGAAGGAAAATAACAGTGATTAAAAAGTAACAAATTTGGACTAAAAATGAGGATATAATCAGAAAAACCAACTCATTTAATGAGAGTTTTGGGGAGAATGTATGAAAAGTGAAGAAATAATGGTTGACAATTTTCCTAAATTAGAATTATATCAGCAGGTATGAGATGCACAACATATAACCAGCGAATTGAGTTACAAAATGCATACTCAGGCACGTAGTCATGAAACTGGAAACACTTTAAAAACATGGATACAGAAAAGAAATTCCTACCAAGAAATAACGGACTCTGGAAACCTTCTTCTCAAACGGTACTGCAGCATGAAATCTTAGTGTTGATAGGAAGTAGCTGAGGACTTTGAATGATACACCCAGCCAATCTAGAAGTAAAGGGGAATAAATACGTTTTTGGATAAATAAGACTGAACAAGTTTACTAACTAGCCTTCTGAAGAATATGCTTCACCAAATAAAGTAGCCCCAAAACTAGTGTTTTAAATCAAAATAGAAACTTTAAAACACTTATAATTGCTGCATAGGGGTAGAGAAGAGGATTTTGAATGTTCTCACAACAAAGAAATGATGAATGTTTAAGGTGGTGGCTATGCATATTATCCAGATTTGAGCATGACACAGTGTATACATGTCCTCGTTGTTTTTCACAAATATAATTATGTCAATAACTTTAAAGTATAATTGATAATGACAATGCAACAAATGAACACTGGCATGAAGTAAAATTGTTAAAATGATATTTTATAAATTAAAGTTTCCACTTGAGAAGAAAGGCTGAAAAATTAAGGCTAGCAATCCAACTTAGTAGGTAAAGAAAAAAAAAGTAGTAGGAGAAATAACTGGTGATTTTTTTTTAAAGAAATCCACAAATGACAGAAAATAATTTTAAAACTGAAAGACTAAAAAAGTCGTTTGAAAAGAGCAGAACATTGAAACAATGTAAAAAAAATTCTGCATAAAATATTACAACCAAGTTTGGATTTTTGCAGGAATGTAAAAGATGAATATATAGCAATATATAAAAGTAATTTACCATATTTTAAAATAACTTTCAAAAGACATAAAAGTGAGAATGCATGAATAAACCATGCTAGGGACCAATAAGTATACATTGCAAACACAAGTGCATTTCAAAAATTTATGAGAATTACATAAACATTTATGTGCCTCCATACTTGAAAGTTTAGGTAAAATGGACACATTCTGACCAAAAAATATGAAATCACACATAGGTCCATAACTGATTATTTGTAGCTAGTGATTCGATCTATTTATTCTTATAAAGTGCCAGGCTCACATAGCTTTTCAAGAAACATCTACTCTACTTTCACAAATCAGGTAATCATGTCATTTCAGATTCATAAAAATTCTGTCAGAAGTAGTTATGTCACCAATTCATTCTCTGACTCCAAGTTCTATACTTGATATAACTGAAAAGGACAGTAAGAGAAAAATTACTGGTAAATGTTGTGAGCATTGAATGAACATGTTTAAATGAGAAGTGTGTGTGAGAGTATAAATGCATTGAATCATAACCATCTTTAAGAATCTCGATGACCATCTAATAACACTTTTAAATGTCGAATTTATAGTTGAGAGAAACCAACTGGTCATCTTTCTGTACGCACTAGTGGTTCACCGGAACTGTGGTAGACGTGGATCTGGTAACAAGGGGTTTGGAATGCTCTCTTCAAGACACATTTAGCGCCAACCATAGAAAAAAAATAATCAATATGTTACTGGTGTTTTTAAACTATGAAAGATGAGCAAAAAGTGTAAAAAGCTTATAAAATACGAATGATTTTATAGGGGAATACAACTCTCCACTGCTGGGATGCCAGCACCACAGGCAGAAGCTTTACCCGCTACACCATGGCGCCAGGCCTTTGACTACATTTTTTCTTTCCAGCATATAACCTCTATCTTATCAGTTTCTACATTTGGCTATACTTTTTCCCACTTACTTGCTTTTTTAATCTGATTCTTTTTTTTTCTTCCTGCTTAAAGACTTTTTAAGATTTACTTATTTATTGAAAGAGAAGGAGATATTCCATCCACTGGTTCACTCCCCAAAGGGAGTGACACCCTCCCAGGCACGTCCGCAGGGTGCAGGGCCGGAAGTGGGGCAGCTAGGACTCGGATCAGTCCTAAAGGGATGCTGGCACCACAGGCCAGTGTACCCAGGGTGTCACCATGCCTTCGCCTATTTTTTCTCTTTTTTTTGGAGGACAGAGTTAGAGAAAAGAGGGAGAGAGACAGCTTCCTGCTGGTTCATCCTCTAAAATGGCCATGGCAGCTGGAGCTGGGCTAGGCGAAGCCAGGATCTGGAACTCCTTCCAGGCCTCCTCCAGGGTGGAGGGTCTTCTCCTGCTGCTTCTTGGGAGCTTTACCAGGCAGTTGGGGAGGAAAAGGGCAGCCAGGGCTCCAGCTGCTGCCTGCGTGTGGGATGCCGCTGTGAGGGGAGCCGCTTGACCTGCACCGCAACGCCCCTTCTTTCTGCTTTATAATGTGTGTACCCACTTTTTATGCTCAGGCTTTGTCCTCTATTATGGGAAGTTTTATAGCTATTTCCTTCTGAGCACAGTTCTTAGAATCAGTTTCTTCAACAATTTAGCTATAAATTTCTAGATGTCAAAAACAGTCAAACCTTATGGTTACTTTTATATATATTTTATTCATGTTTTATACACACACGCAACTTGGCTGATAAGCTCATTGTATTTTATCTGAATTTTATTATGTATTTCTAATTTGTTGGCATTCACCAGAGAAAGGAGACTGGGGAATATGTACTATATTAAATTGCTCATTGTAACAAATTACAAGGTTATCTTTTTAAAAATTCCATAGACTTATTAAACAGGCACATTATCACTTATTGGTTCATTCAGGTTTGCTTATTGTACTATTCAGTTCTTTATGTCCCCTTGTTTATTATTCCAGGCCTCTGTAGAGGTGTGTTAAAGTCTCCCACTGGAGTAGTAGCCTTTCTGAATGTTGTTTTCCACCATGCATAACTGCTGTCTGTAGTGTGTAGTGTGCTGGCTATATTCCCTTCATTCAGGGTTCTTGTATTTTTTCCTTACTCTATGACTTCTCTTTATCATGTTTAGTACTTCTGACATTAACTTTATTTTGTTTGATTTTAACCTTGTTTCTCATGCTTGCTTTGTTTTTATTCTCCTGATATCCATTTGTACACCCTATTATTTCACATTTTTTTGACACTTCCTTTTAAATGTGTTTCTTGTAAAGAAAAAACTTTTTTTAAGGCAATTTAACAATCTGTCTTTGAATGGAATTTATTTTCTTGCACATTATATATAAATCACAATACACTTGGATTTTTTTATGCACTTATTTGTAAGGCAGAAAGATCTTCATCCACTGCTTTATTTCCCAAATGCCCGCACCAACCAAGGCTGGCCCAGGCTGAAGTCGGGAACCAAGAACTCCATCCAGGTCTTGTGTATGGACAGGAGAGGCCTAAGTATGTGGGGTTTCACTGTTGCATTAGTAGGAAAGGAGCATTCGTAGGAAACTGGATAGTAAGAGTATTGAGGACTCTATTCCCAGGTACTGTGGTATGGAATGCAGGTATCCCAGTGGGGGGCTTAACCCACTGCTCCACAACACCTACCTTGCTTCCATTTATTTATTTTTTTTCATGCTGCTTTGGGCTCCACTGGCTTTTTCACGTATATATATATATTTAGACAGGTTATATCACATTGCATTTTAGTCATTTTGTTAGACTTGTTTTTTTTTCTTTTTGGTTTGCCATACCAGATTATCCTCACGACCCATTTGGTGTCTGTCAACCTGGGAAATCACTAATGGAGCCCCTTTTCGCTCTCCAAGGCACTCCTTGGGTGATGCAGCGTGTGGCCACTTACCCCTCCTGGTTACTCCCCCCTTTTCAGTGTTCACAGTCATACATGTGTTTCTTCACTATCACATGGGATGGTTCTCACATGCTCTGCCCTCAACCCAGCAAGATGATAATCTGCCTCATAGCACCGTTTCCCTCATTCCTTTCCTTCACCCTGAAGAGACTTCAAAACACTTTAACTTCCTCCCTTTCTCCACAGCACCAAATCTGAGCTTTCCTTTTTGATATTCTGGTTCATTTAATTCTAAAATATCATGAGAATGTGCTGGCTGTATGTTTTTAATGTATATTTCATGAATCTTATTTAGCATTTATATTAACTCCCAGTCAGAATATCATTGTCCCCTTTGATGTAACCCAGGAAGAATCCCTCACAGTTTTGATGATTTCAGATTTCCATTCTGGTTTTCTTTTTATTGTCATTTGGATAGGGATTTTCTCGGGCCCTTTATCAGAGGCAGTAAGTCTTTCCCGTTTCCCCAGTGCCATCACCAGGAGACAAAGGAGTTGGAATGATGTGGGGAGCATTGCTGGTACAGCCCCTTGGTGATCTCTGGGTAGTAAACTGTCTTCTGTAGGATCCCTTCCTTTGGGATTCTGTCTGGACTTCGTGTTTGTCTGTTGCCTTGGTGCTTTCTCTTCTGCCCTCCTAGATCCAGTGACTAGGATGTGAATGTGGGGTCCCACGAATGGATCCAAGCTGGTGCAACAGTTGGCAGGTGCACACCAGTCACTCTACCACTTTCAAGGTAGAAAGTGCATCATCCGGCTCACTTCCTCCTTAACCGAGTGCCAGGAATAAAACACTAATAATCTCCATCTATTTTTAGACACAAGTGAGTGCCTGCTGTGAGTTCCGTTCAGACAACCATTACCTCATTGGAGACAGATTGCTCGGCACTTTTCCTTTTCCACTAAGATCATTTAGAAGGGGAAGGAAGTTTTGTCTGTGTTGACTGCATTATTTGCAGTACTAACAAGAGGGCCTTGCATGAGTGAGTGAATGGATAGATGCACTTTGGAAGCAATAATAAACCATAAGCTGGCAGGAGTTTGAAAAGTGATTTCTCATAGCAACTTCCTAGCATTATATGATCATTTGTTATGATAAAGAAATTTTTTACTTCATAAAAACTGTGCAGAACACCTATTTGACTTGCCAAGAATAGCAGTTAACCAATTTGTCATCTTCATCTTTTTTTCCCCTTCAATGGAAAAAAAATGTTAAGCATTTAGTGAATGTTAACAGGACTGAAATCTATAGAGGAATTTTACTGTGGTTCTCCTCAGTCATCCTCTGATTCACAGGTGGGTTTGGACCATGTTTCCAGTAAAGTGTCATCCTCTCTGAATTATGGCTGCAACATTTGGCTTGTTCTTGTGGTCTGGTTTATAAGAGGCAGACCGGTAAGACCCAAAAGGCTGCAGACAGAAGTTATATCTTCACATGAGGCTGGAAGAAGGCACAGTTGAGGATAGACACAGGCTAGACAATGAGTATCTCCTTGTGGTGAAATTGGAGATGGTGTAATGAGGACTCGGCAAGGCTGATACTTGGAACTTTTTTCCTTTTCTAACTTAAAATGGGGCAGTAAAAGACAAGTTTGGATATTGGGTACAAATCGGAGTTAGACTAAAGGTTACGCTCGACACAGCTCACAGCATAGTTGGGTGATTATAATTCACAACGTCCTAGTTATATTTTAATAATAGAAGAAAGGAGTTTCAAGACTCCAGTCATATTGTCAAAGTTAAATGTTGATAACACTGATTTGATCAGTACATGTTGTGTACATATATTGAAATGTCGTGGTACAGCCCACAAATAGTACAATTAATGTTAGGAATACTGCCTTTATGAAATTTTTATTGTTACCCTAGATCTATGATTTGCACTAATGTCATCTATTGTGCTTGAAGCAAATAGTCTAAAACACATAATGGAAGGTCCATAAAGGGATGTTAATATGTGATGCACAGTCATATCCTGTATTTTAAGAGCTGACATCATGGA
Source organism: Sylvilagus floridanus (assembly GCA_949820135.1). Classification (NCBI taxonomy): domain Eukaryota; kingdom Metazoa; phylum Chordata; class Mammalia; order Lagomorpha; family Leporidae; genus Sylvilagus; species Sylvilagus floridanus. The sequence continues at coordinate 118,339,159 of OX463226.1, forward strand.
ACTTAAGCATTATATAGACATAGTGATGTAATTCACTTTTCCAGACACGTGCACCTTTTTTTTTTTTTTTTTTTTTGGACAGGCAGAGTGGACAGAGAGACAGAAAGGTCGTCCTTTTTCCGTTGGTTCACCCTCCAATGGCCGCTGCAGCTGGCGCATCATGCTGATCCGAAGCCAGGAGCCAGGTGCTTCTCCTGGTCTCCCATGCAGGTGCAGGACCCAAGGACTTGGGCCATCCTCCACTGCACTCCCAGGCCGCAGCAGAGAGCTGGCCTGGAAGAGGGGCAACCGGGACTAGAACCTGGTGCCCAGGCACCGCAGGTGGAGGATTAGCCTATTGAGCTGTGGTGCCAGCCTCTTCTAATGTTGGTAAATTCCATTGGTTCCACCTCTAAATGATACCTGTTATCCATTCCCTCCTCGTTGCCTATTATCACCCTAATACATCACCATCTTCTCTTGGTTTGATTAATTCAGTAGTTTCTTTTCCATTCACTGCTTGCTTTACAGTCTCCATCCAGAAGCCAGAATGATCTTAAGATGAAGCCATGCAAATTTCAGTATGATGAAAACCCCTCAATAGCTCTCCATCGTGTCTAGATAAGACAGGGTACTCCAAGGCTGGCAAAGCCATGTGTAATCTGGATCCCAGTGATCTTGGCCTTTTACTTTCTGTATCACTTGCATCTTATTTTGCTGAGACCACACCTTGCTATTTCTTGAATCCAATACACACTCTGTGAACTCGGAGCTCTTTGCACATGCATTTCATCTAGACACAAAGATATTTATGTGCTTCACTCCTAACTTCCTTAAGGTCTTTATTCTGATCTCCTCTCTGTTTGTTTTTGTCACCTTATTTCAAGTGTCAGTTTCTCTAACACTTCCCATTATACTTCCTTCCTTCCTCCCCCCATGCCATATCTAATTTACTCAGTTATTTTCTTTATTGTAATGCATGTGCTCACCACATCACAAATGAATCTGAGCTCCTTGAAATATTGTTGGTTTTTCTGTCTTCTTCCATGAAGAGCAAGAGTTTTGAAAGGTACATAGTCAGAGCTCAATAAATATTTGTCAGAGCTCAATAAATATTTGTCAGAGAATGAATAAATTGATCTCCCCCGAGACTGTGATGTTGGCTACAGTGGCCAAGTGGTGAAGAATACATTCTAGAGTTGCAAATTAATAGAAGAATAAAAGCCCAAGTCAAGTGCTAGGAGTAAGAGGAGACTAATGAAAACTGGTGTTTTATTATAGACCCTTAGGGGTTCCAGAAATACCAGTTAGAGAGGACTCTTCAAAAGAGGGCTAAAAATCCTGCAAGAGCAGGAGGTATTCTTGAAATAGTGACATTTGGTCTTGGATATTAACATGGTATCTTTGGTGTATATATATTGGTTAAAAACAACTGGTCACTGAGATCTTTTGTATATGTATGTGTTGGTATATCTTTGCATACATCAAAATATTCCCATGTTTGTACCCACTGACATTTAAAATGTTAACAATGATCACATCCTATACTTAGGGACAAAATTCTAAGAACCTATAGTACATTCTTCCCTCCCTCCCTTCTTCCTTCCTTCCTTTCTTATAATTTTTGCATGAATGGGCTTTTCCTGGTAACAAAAAGGAATTTCTAAAAAATGGATTGTTTAAGGACATTTTGGCAATATTCCTACCTTTGCATGGCTGAAGACTCAGGATTCTATCTTTAACCTGTAGAATGATTGTGTAGGTAAATCCCTGAATATCCAGTGTGTAGCCAACTAATCTTAGGGATTCTAATTACTTGATCCCAGCCTTTAAGGAAGAGACAAACTTGCCTGTGAACTGGGGTATTTTCCTTCAATTAGTAAGTGATATTAACTAGAAACTGGAACAATCAAAAAACAAATATGAAATTTTATTTGGTTTACAGATCTGGTTATAAGACCACTTTTTGTGTCTGTTTGCTGATAGGTATTTAGTTAGCCAAATTTTGTCTTAGTGTGGCTTTCTTAGAGTAGCTAACATTCATCCATCTTAGACTTGTTTGGCAGATACCAACCTCTATTTAATGTAGTATATATCAGTTCTGGCTTAAGTCAGGTTATAACAGTTACGACGTTTACGAGGAAGTGATAGCTAAAATTCTTATGTTAATCATTCTCTCTCTAGTTTGCAGAATGTTAAATTTCATTTTAAAAGAAATCATTTAGCTGGGTTTTACTTGAATATTTGTATTTCAGGGGAGGGCACAGCCTTTGAATTTTTTTTTTTTTTTAGATTTCCATTTATTTGAGAGGTAGAATTACAGAAAGAGGGAGAGACAGAAAAAAAGGTCTTTATCCACTGATTTACTCCCCAAATGGCTGCAAAAGCTGGAGCTGAGCTCATCCAAAGCCAGGAGCTTCTTCTAGGTCTCCCATGTGGATTCAGGGCCCAAGCACTTGGGTCATCTTTTCCTGCTTTCCCAAGCTATAGCAGAGAGTTGGATCAGAAGAGCAGCAGTTAGGGCACCAACCAGCACCAAATGGGATGCTGGTGCTACAGGCAGAGGCTTAGCCTACTACACCAAAGCACTGGCTTCTTTTTCTTTACTTCTACTAGATAAATTTTAGCATATTGATTTTTCAGCATTATTTGGAGATCATAGAATAGAATGTTTTTGGTTAAAGATTATTAAACAGCATTTTATCTTGGTTCCAATTTCTTATTTGGCATTTCTCAGAGCATTAATTGCCCTTAATTTCAACTGAAAATATCATACAAAATATAACCCACAATTAGCATTTATTTCATCCAACAGTAGGGATGTGGAGGATTTCAGTCTTCGTCTTCATTCCACTTTGTTTTGTATTCCTTTTTAACACATTGGGAGACCTGAAATACAAGCACCGGGAACTGCACTGTGAAAGGTGAGGTTCTGAGTCCTTTAACAGAAGCAAAATGGAAATCTATAGCCATTGCGACATCAAGAGAACTGAGTGTTGCCTGCAATGATCCTTTCACAGTCAGCAAATATCTTAGTGATTCCCCTATCCCCTCTGAATATTACCACTTATTAATGAAAATGTTTCTATATCCTCATCCTTCTCATGTCTGTCTTAGGCGATATGCTAAGCACTTGATTAAAATATTTCAGCTATTTTTATCTTATTCATAAATAGAGTTTATGTGCAGGAGAGTAATGATTTCCTTTGATAAAAACCATATAAAATTGTAGCTTTGAAGGATAGTCCCATGCATTACCTAGTAATTAGCATAGAATTAATAAGAGTTCTAATTTTATTGTCCTCTCTGTTGAGGAATAACTGGTAGATACCAATGATATACATTTGAAGTGTGTCACATGACTGATACACATATCTATTGTGAAGTGATTCCACAGTTAACAAACATATCTGTCTCCTCACAGAATTGCCATTTTAGTGTGTGTGGTGAAAACACTGAGGATCTAATGTCTTGGCAAACTTCAGGTATACAACAGAGTGTTACTTTAGTAATCATGCTGCATGTTAAATGCCAGAACCTGATTTTATTGATAAGAAAATTGAACTTATCCCAATACATTTTTTTTTATAAAGATTGTATTTATTTGAGAGGTAGAGACAGAAAGGTCTTCCATCAGCTACATCACTCTCCAAATGGCCGTAATGGCTGGAGCTGGGTGGATCTGAAGCCAGGAGCTTCTTGCAGGTCTCCCACACAAGTGCAAGGGCCCAAGGACTTGGGCCGTCTTCTACTGCTTTTCCAGGCCATAGCAGAGGGCTGGATTGGAAGTGAAACAGCTGAGACTAGCTCTTATGGGATGCTGGCAGTGCAGGGACGAGGTTTATTCCACTATGCCACAGCACTGCCTCTTCCCACCAGTACTTCTCAAATGTAAAATGTGATATCATCTTTAAACACAATGCATTTAAGAAGTAAAAGATTTTGAGCTAACTTTAGTTACAAAAGAGATAATTATAATTTGTACTTGTATCTTTTCACACTCATCATATTTACCTGATGCTTCAAGGTTTTCAGTCTATTCTGAGATGGGCAGGACTTACACCAAGGTCACTTCTAGCCTCTGGTCTGATGTTGACACAACTCAAGGTAATTAGACTATGATGGAGTACTATGCTGAGATCCTGTCTCACTATTGAGCATCTATATATTTTTCATTATTTACTTTTTATACCTGAGCTCCGTGATCTTATAAGTAATTCTGTGGTGCTGGCTTTCTCATCTCTGAAATGTGAGATGTGTTAATTATGTAATATTTAGGTTCCACTCAAACGTTAGCATCCATTGAGTTAATGATTATCGAACATTTACCACAGATAATACACATGCTTCGGGCCATGGTAAGGGCTGAGATGACAAATTCTTTCATAATCATAATTTCTAAACCAATTGAAAGAGTAAATAAGAATTTCCAGTGTTATACAGTATCACTGAAGTGAATGGGACAAATCTTGTCTGTTGCAAAATTTCATTCATCTTCACACACTGGGTATGGTCGGAGAAATTTTAGAAAGGAAGAAAGCTTCATCTGGACCCTAAGAAAATCAGATATTAGATCAATAGGTCTTAAGGTTGTCATGGAGACTTTGAAAGCTATAATTTGGCTAAGTGCGCATACATAAGTGCATTTTGGTGATCATTCTGTATTTAGTGATCATATATGTATTATGCACATGTGTATATTATTTTGTATGATTCTAATGCATTTTACTACTTTGAAGTATAGAAACCTTTCCATGTGGGTTCCTTTGTTGTTATATTTAATATTATCTTTAATATTAAACAGTGTTTCAGTTTTTGTTTCAAATATCAGAAGTCACTAAGAAAACTGATGCAGGGGATAGCTGTTGTATTTACTCATATTTCGGCCTTTCTCATTGTTCATTCTTTCTAAAGATCCAATTTCCGTCTTTATCATACCCTTCTGTTTGAACAACTTCCTTTGGCTATCCCTTGAGGATGTCTACTAGTAACAGTCCCCACCCCTCCCACCCCCGCTTTTAAGGTTTATTTCATCTAAGAACATGTTGATTTGCTTTCACTCCTCTAGGGTAGTTTCACTGGATATAGAATTCATAGTTGGACCGTTCTTTTAACACTCAAATTGTTGGTTTGCTTCCTCTAGTCTGTGGTTTCGGATTATTGCTGCTGTCATTCAAATTGATGTTTTCCCATAGGCAATAGTACTTCTCTTTGGCTGCTTTAGATGCTTTTTATCTTTAGTTTCTAGTTTTATGATGAGCTTTGCATAGGTTTGTTTTTTTCTTTTTATTTGAGAAGTTTCCATCTTTTATTTCTTTGAATACTATTTAAGTCCACTTTCTTTCTCTTCTCTTAGTATCCAATGATGTGAGTATTGGGCCTTGTGTCATTGTCCCACTGACCATTGAGGTTCTTAATTGTTTTCTACTCTACATTGCTTTGGGTGAATTCTGGTTGTCCTAAAATTCACTAATTCTCTGTTATTTCCATTCTATTATTGAGTCCATTCAGCAAGTATTTTTTTTATTTCTGTTCTTTTACTTTCCATTTCTATAATTTCAATTTAGTTTTTTTAAAAGATTTTTATTTATTTTGAGAGGTAGTTACAGATGAGACAGAAATGTCTTCCTTCCATTGGTTCACTCCCCAGGTGGCCGCAATGGCCAGAGCTGCACTGATCCGAAGCCAGGAGCTGCTAGGAACTTCTTCCAGGTCTCCCATGTGGGCGCAGGAGCCCAGACTTGGGCCATCTTCTGCTTTCACAGGCCATAGCAGAGAGCTGGATTGGAAAAGGGGCGGCCAGGACTAGAACTGATGCCCATTTGGGATGCCGGTGCTGCAGGCGGAGAATTAACCTACTGAGCCACAGCACTGGCCCCCTCAATTTTGTTCTTTCATACAACCTCAATATCTTTGAGACTTATTTTTAATTCTGTATTGCTTTAAGATAATTTGCTGTTTGCTGAATTATATTTAGGATGGTCATTTTATAACCTTTCTCAGATAATTTCAGAAACTTATTCACCTTAATGTTCATATAAGTTTATTATCTTTTCTCATTTATCTTGTGGTTTTCTTGGTACTTAGAATGATGAGTGATTTTGATTACATCCTGGACATTTTGACTCTTATTATAGGATACTGCAGATACTTAATTTTCCTTAGCAAACCTTTACTCGTTCAGGTTTAGCACACAGGTTGTGTCCCACCTTTCTTGGTTGTGATTCTGGTGTAATTCATTTTTCAGAGTCTTTGTCAAGTATTTAAAATGTTTTTACATAAAGAACTAACAGTCCCATAAAGTTGTTTATATTTATAGGGTACTAAGTGGTGTTATATACATTGTTAATTGCCCAATCATGGTAAACATATTTATCATTACATAACTTAAAACTCACAGTAAAATCATCCATAAATCTTCTATTCTAATTTTTTAAAATAAGGACGTAACAGTAAATCAGTATTTTCTATCTTCACTGTACTGTGCCCTAGAACCCCAGGACTTCTTACTCCTATCTAGGTATAGCGTAGTACCTGTCAACTGACTTTTCCCAATCTTTCCCAGCTCCCTTCTCAAGTCTGTGGTAACCATAATTATATTTTAGCTTCTATGACATCTTTTGTGTTTGGTTTTAAAGGCTCCACTTATGAGTGAGGTCCTGTGATATTTATCTTTCTGTACTTGGTTTATTTCACTTAACTCTGAGTTAATCCATATTGATGCGGATCAAAATTTCACTATTTTTATGACTGCATAGCACTCCACCACATTTTCTTTACCCATTCATCAGTTGATGGAAACTGTTGTCTCCATTTCTAGGCCATCGTGAATAGATCTGCGCTAAACATGGGAGCACAGATGTCTCTTTGACAAATGGATTTCATTTCCCTTGGATATATATCCAGAAGTGGGATCATTGAATTACATGGTAGTTTTATTTTCAGTTTTCTGAGGAACTTTCAGAATGTTTTTTCACGATGCCTATACTAATTTACATTCCCATCAACAGTGTGCAAGGGTTACGTTTTCTCCATATCCTGACCAACACTTGTACTGTGCTTTTTCTTTTTGCTAACATCCAGTCTTATTGGACTGAGGTGCTACTTGCTTGTGGTTTTGGCTTGCATTTCCATGATGTTTAGTGGTGCTGAGTGAGCACATGTCATGTATCTGTTGGGCGTTTGTACATCTTTCTTTGAGAAATGTATGTTTAACTTTATCAAGTATTGTGATCAGCTTATTTTAGGGCTTGGTAGCTCCATCGGTCCCTTGCTGATGATGTCCAAGATGGGGGCCAAATGAGATTTCCCAACGCAGGGTGCCTGTTGCCTCTAGGTGGGAAAAGGGAGTCTCCTCTGCTTTAGGCTAGAGCGTTTTCCAGATGAGGTTCTTCTTGCTAGAGGGTTCTCTCTGCTTGTGGCTATGGCATGGATTCTACAGGCTGGCGCCCTTTGTGGTAGCTTGGCCTCCCAGTCTCTGTTTGGAAGAGAAGTCCCCCCACTCAGTGGGGAATGGGGAAGGAGAAGAGCATTGACTTAATTTCTTGCCAGTGCTTCTGGATTGCCTGATGGTGTGGGCCAGGCTCCTGTGGAATAAAGGGCATACCTTGGCGACTTGTGATGTTAGTGGGGGGGGGGGGGGGGCTCCATGACCTGGTGTTGCTTCCTTCGTGGGCTGTGGCATTGACGGGCACTGCTGCCACTCTGCTCCCCCTGTTCTGAGTCTAACTGATTAGCCTTTGTCTTCACATTTTTTGAGTTTTATTTTGCTTTTCTGGTATCTTATTCCAGGGTTTATTTTTTTAACTTAGTATGGAGGAGCGGGAGGAGACGAGTTTATTTTTTAAAATTCTTTTTGCCAGGCAGAGTTAGACAGTGAGAGAGAGAGAGACAGTTATAGACAGAGAGAGACAGTTATAGACAGAGACAGTTATAGACAGAGAGAGAGAAAGGTCTTCCTTCCGTTGGTTCACTCCCTAATGGCCGCCATGGCTGGCACTGTGCCTATCTGATCCAGGAGCCAGGTGCTTCCTCCTGGTCTCCCATGCGGGTGCAGGGTCCAAGCACTTGGGCCATCCTCCACTGCACTCCCAGGCCACAGCAGAGAGCTGGACTGGAAGAGGAGCAACCAGGACTAGACCCAGAGCCCCAGCCAGTACTGGAACCCATGGTGCCGGTGTTGCAGGAGGAGGATTAGCCAAGTGAGCCATGGCGCTGGTCCAAGAGACAAGTTTATATTGTACAAATCGGAAGTCCTAGTGCCTAGAGGTAGACTTCCAAAAGAAACAAACATCTTCAACAGTGAGTTATAAAAGACAAATCTAGCAAGACTGTGTCTCCACCTGCTCTTCCTTCTAGGACTTCTCAGGGTATTTCCTGCATATCTCTCCGTCTCTTAGATTCAACATCTAATATGACAGTTTTGCACGGCTTAAAGTAACACATTTAAAAGAACATTTTCACCATACTTTATTTTCTTTGCAATTTAAATTGGTTAGAATTTCTGAATGTGATATTTTCCAAGTTACTGTCCTGAATTCAGAATCTTGAAATATAATAACAAATGAGTTATTGTTATAGCCTTAAACTTTTGATGCTCTTTATTCAAAATCTATAATTCTATAGGTTCAAGAATTTTCAGCAAATCTAGATTTATTTTAAATGTTATCTTTTGAAAATCACAGTAACAACAATAGTATAAAATGAAAAATGTTTGAAAATTCATTTTAGAAATTGTTTTTTTGCATACTGTGTAACAGACATGGACAGTAAAATAACTTATTTTCTCATATTTTATTACAACTTATTCTAAGATAATTGCCATTAAACTAAATCTCCCAGTTTCCATTTTTAAGTATTTAGTGAACGCCATAGACTCTTCCTTAGCTTTAGAGTTTGTCACATTAAGTTTCACAAATGTTTATTTTGGGTGGCATGATTATCAGTGGTGCTTTAAGGCCTGGGGTATTGAAGCTGTAGAAATATAACTTAGAAGTTATCTATATGTTGCCTATTTTTTGAGAGTGATGTGAGTCAATTTTTGTTTTCTTTGCCTTCTAAGTTCTTTAGCATCCCTGTAAATACTGCCTGTTAAATGAATACACATATTACACTGGTGATAGTTAAAATGAATTCATTTTATTTCCACATGAGGACCCCCCCAATTTTATATTGTTGAAAATTTGAGTTGGTTTATTTTAGCTTTTATACCTTTGCAGAAGAAGTCTCAACATACCTTAATTTGGACAGATTATCTTATAAATACAGTGTGTTAGAGATCACAAAATAGTGACATAAAGGAGAATAGAAGCCTGATTTAGAATGAATAACCTAGGATCCATGGCTCTTCTGTAATAAACACTAATTACATTTTTATGTATTCCAAATTAAAATCAATTTTATAGTTGGAAAATTTTCCTGTTAATCATTAATGCAATCATCTTGCTATTTAAAGTGGTATGAGTTAGCCGAGTTATAGAATTCTGCACTGTAGGGTAGACATTCTAATTCTTGACCAAGCATCAGGAGGCACATTTATTTTTCCTGGAGACAGGATGACAATTTCTTTAATGTTAGTACAATATTTATATGAGATTCCCTAGTTAGTTAATACCACTTCTAGAGCAAAGATCACTCATAGCTAATGCTCTCAACAGGGAATCAGGAATATTTGCCCCAACCCTCAGGCTAGAGACAATTTGAAAGGGTTCTCTAATTCTAGAAAGAATATGTTAAAACTTCAATGAATATTTAAAATTCTCATCTGTTTTTAAAGACTTGAACCAAGAAAGTATTTCACCTTGAAATCTGTCCTTATGACTGAATTTTTTCTTGACCAGTGTGTGCTGGGTTGTCCTATTGATTGTTATACTCATATTTCCTTATCAATTTTTGGGACCAAAAGGTACATAATTATATCTGGGGATGACCTATGGTTCTTTTCCTATCTTCTGCCTCATCTCCATCTCCCAGCACAAGCAACATTGTCAACATGATTCTTGTGTGAAACTATCCCTTAGTGTTTATCAGAAACTGTTAATGTTTTATATGCTTCATTTAAGTGTTAAACATTACTGACAGGTGTAAACGTTTCTCTGGACATCTTTTTTGGAAAATGTTAAAGTAGTAACTTTAAATAGTCATCTTGAATACAGCAGAGTTTTGTTAAACAACCCATCATGCTTTTTCTAGCTCTATAATTTGCACTAATTGACTTAGCATAATTTACAGATTCAAATATATAATAATTTGATAAATAAACAGTGAATTACTTATTTTATAATGGTCAGATTTTCTTTTAATTATATGAATTCTTTAATTAAAAACTTGCTACTATAAAGTAGCAGGCATTATTATTCCATTGTTTTAAGGCTGAAATATGAATCTTAGAGAACTTGAATTTTGTTATTTTATAGCTGGCTTGTGGGATCTGGAATTGAAACTCATGTCTGTATCCAATATAGAAAAGAGGAATTTGGTGGACGTAGAATCAACTTTATGTTTACATCTAGAGCAACTATTTAAGATTTTTGAATTCTTGATCTGCTCATTCCGCTAAATAGGGGTGGGGAACATCCAGCCTGTGGGACGTAGACGGCCTGTAAATCATTTGGTGTGGCCCTGCCAGGGCAACAGCAGGCAAGACTTGAAATTCAAGTCAACAGCATGCTGATTCTCAAGTTTATAATTTTGTATGTCCCACAAATGAGTTGTAAATATCCAAATGGCCTTTGGCAGAAAACATGATACATACATTTGCAAGCCAAGAAAACAAACAACAGATTCTTTTCTAATTTTTATTTTTTGACAGGCAGGGTTAGAGAGAGACAGATAGTTATAGACAGAGAGACAGAAAGGTCTTCCTTCTGTTGGTTCATTCCCCTAATAGCTGCCACAGCCGGTGTTGTACCAATCCGAAGCCAGGAGCTGGGTGCTTCCTCCCAGTCTCCCATGTGGGTACAGGGACCCAAGCACTTGGACCATCCTCCACTGCCCTCCCAGGCCACAGCAGAGAGCTGGAATAGAAGAGGAGCAACCGGGACCAGTACCTGGCACCCCAACCAGGACTAGAACCGAAGGTGCTGGTGCCGCAGGTGGAGGATTAGCCAAGTGTGCCATGGCGCCAGCCCAATTCTTTTCTAATTTTGAGTTGACTATTCTTGTACTTGAGAATGTTTTTCATTATTTAGCCTAGTAGGTTGGTTCTCATCTCCATATAGCTAACACATTATATATATATGTATTCTCAAGATGTATTCAATATATATTCAATATAATTTTTTCAAAATTCTGTCCACAACTGTCATAGGTTCTGGATATCGTGATGGATGAGGAGCACCACTGACCTGAAGTCACATGACAAGGTTTATTTAAAAGCCCTTCCATCATCCACCACTAGTTCTCAGTATCTCACACTCATCCTGTCAGTAGGTGGTGGTATTTAGCTTAAAGCAAGCATCTTAACTCCAAAGAGTCCTCTCTGACACTGCAAAATCCTGGCACACGCTTTCATCTCCACACCACTCTGTGGCATTTAGATGAAGATTGTAGAAGAGTAGACGGTAAAACTTTGTATGTACCCTTATCAGTCCAACTACTATATCTATCTGTTGCTTCATTGGAGTTCACAACCAGCCACATCTTCTTGACCATTTAATTAGATGGAATTGTATTCAATTTTAATAGGCCATTCTTTCTCATTGGTTTAAGATGGCTTTTGGTTCAAACTTTTATCACATGGGAAAAAGAAACTGTCTTGGAATGATCAGTTTCCAAAGTGGGAACCAGACCACCTACTGCCAGATGTATTACCCATCAATGCCTTGGGGCAATATGTTCAGCATTCTTCCCCCTACATCCCGCTAGTTCTCAGCTCTTCTGGGACTTTGCATAACGAAACTCATCCTGTGAGTGCTGAAGGGTTCATGGAAAACCCTACTATGTGTCATGTTTGTATATGTTTTTATGTACCCTCTATTATGGAAATAGAATACTTAGCTGCATCTGAAATATAAAAGGCTGCTTTAGAATACATGCAGTTCTTATTCCACCAAAATTGCTTTGCATATTTTTCTGTCATTGTTGAAATAGGAAGGGACATACACCATTTTTCAAATAAACTTTGGAATTTGAGAATGGTTTGAGATTTACATAATTATGAAAATAGTTTCCATATATCCCATGTTTGATTTTTTTTATTTTGTAAACATGTAATGAGGTGGATGTCTCATGATTCTGAACCAATATTAATGTTACCAGTAATTGAAATCTGTGCTTATTCAGGTTCCCTCAGTTTTTCTCTTTACTGCCTTTTCTGTTTCAGGAATCAACACAGATGCAATCTCAGATTTAGTAGTGCTGTTTCCATGACCATCTTTCAGTTCTGAGAATTCCTTAGACTTCGTTTTTGTTGATTAGTAGACTTTTTTGTTTTGATGACCTTGAGAGTCTAAAAATCACTGGTCAGGTATTTGTAGAGTGGCCTTCGGTTGGAATTGCCCGATTCATATCTAATGATTAAACTGTGAAATGGTATGTTTAAGAAGACAGCAGAGGTGGAGTCACTCATAAAAGCCTGTCAAAAACACATAACTGACGAGATGTATTAGGAATATCTAACATTACATATGAATAATTATCTTGGGGTTATACTAGATTATTTAATTGCTCAAGTTATACCCAATGTGCTTGATTGCTGTGTCGCTTTGGCAAACTCCATTGTCTTGGGCTTCCTTTGCTCTTTCTGGCCCTAGAAGATGCTCTACACTCATATATTCCCTGCCCTAGTCCTGGAATCAACCATTGTTTGCATCAAAGAATCCATCTTTCTTTGTGGAGAATACTATTGAAAGATCTAGCTATGTTAGTTGATACCAAGGTAATATTTTTTGTAGGCCTTCTCAACTGACACAGCAAGGGGGGATACATGTATATTTATCATCTATTTCTCAATAGAATCATTTAGATCAATATTAAGCTTGAGAGGAATACATGCTTAGGTCTTTAAAGCATGCTACATGGATCTTTTTAACCTTCTCTTATCTATGACCTCTGACTGCAAAGTGAGAAATCCAACCATCCATTTATTTATAGTTCCTGTTTCGGTATATGTACAATGCGGCTTTAGAACTATTAATCAGACCCCTGTGGGAAATAACTTTTTTCTAGTCATTGAAACTGTATTGCTTGCTACAAGTCTTTCTGCCTTTTCTCCTTCATTTCCAAAGTTTTTTAGGTTAGCATCCTTCTCCCTCTCCCCCTTTAGTGAGATTGTCTCATTGATTTTTAAACACTTTTAACATGTTGTTCATTCCATCTCCAACTTCCTCAATGATTTTTAAAAACTGGTAAACTGTAAGATTTCCTCTTTGTGCTGACAAGTTCTATGGGTTTTGACAAATACTTAATGTTTCCTTTTTCCCATTAAAATATTGTAAGAATAGTTCTGCATTGAAACCTCAAATAAGCTTCACATTGTCCAATACCTATCCCAACCCTAACATCTGATAACCATCAATATTTTTATTGTCATATAGTCTGGCCTCTTATACAGTTGCAGTTATAAAATATGTAGCTATTTCCTGGACTTGATAGCTCATTTTTTAAAAAATTATTTGAAAGAGTGTCAGAGAAAGAGGGAGATACAGAAATGGAGGTCTTTTAACCTGTTGGTTCATTCCCCAAATGTCTGCAAATAGCCAAAACTGGGCCGTGTCAAAGCCAGGAGCCTGGAAATACACCTGGGAATCTTGCACAGGTGGTAATGGCCCAACTACTTGAGCCATCATCCACTGCCTTCCCAGGTTCATTGGTAGGAAGCTGAATTGGAAGTAGAGCAGACGGGACCCAAACTAGCAAAAATCTGATAAGTCGCAGGCATCCCAAGCAGCATTTTAAATTACTACATCACAATGCTGGCCCATCATTTTTAAAATATTGTGAAAAATAATCCACTGCATTTACATAAATGGTTTGTTTTTCCTTTTGCCTATTCAAGATCAACTGGATGAAATTTTATAAATAAGGCTGCTATAAATTCTTTCTTGCAAGGTTTTGGTCATATTTTTTCATATCAGTGGGTAAATACCAAGGACAACAGTAGCTTGTTTGTATGGTTATACCATATTTGCTTTTGTAGGACACTACTAGGCTATGTTCCAAAATGCTATGCCAATGTGCATTAGCATCACATTATAAGATATACTGTTTCTCCACATTATTGACAGCAATTGGTATTGTCAGTTTATTGGATTTTAGCCATTATTATTAGTATGGAGTGGCATTTTATTAAACTGAAATTCCCTAATTATGTTGTGCATCTTTTCACATACTATGCCAATTCTAAAGGACTTTTTTTAAATTGTTGATTTATTTTTAAAATTTTAAACAAGTTTGTGTAAATCTGAATTTGAAAATTATCACACATATTTGATCCGTTGTACAATTGTTGACATGCTATACAGCAATCATTTCTCACAGTGCTGTTAAGCCATGGAGCTTACTCGGGTTGTCTGTTGTCTGTCATGTTCTGATTAAGGATCTGCAGATGTTTCCACATTGCACTGAGTGTTCTTCTTTAGTGTCCATTAATCTGGGAAAGTTCCTTGGTCTTTGTCTTTTACATCTTGGGGGTTTTCTTTTGTTTTTGTTATTTATTTGAAAAGCAGAATTAGAGGGAAAGGAAGAAACAGAGGTCTTCCACCCATGGTTCACTCCCCAAATGGCCAGAATGGCTAGAACTGGCTGGGCCGAAGCCAGGATCCAGGAGCTTCTTTGGGTCTCCCACATGTGTGTAGGGGCCCAGAGATTTGCGCCATATTCTGCTGCTTTCCCAGGTGCATTAGCAGGGAGCTGGATTAGAAATGGAGCAGCTGGTACTTGAACTGGTATCATTATGGGATGCTGGTATTAGAGGTGGTGGCTCTACCCACTACACCTCAGCACTAAAAGTACTGGCTTGGTTATTCGGCAGATTGTCCCTGTATTTGGTTTCTCAGATGTCTCTTTATTATTTCATATTATACATTTAACATATTTCATATTATATAAACATATATAAGCATAAAACATAAATTATATCTAAACATATACATTATATTTGCATATACTTTACTATTCAGCATCCCCAACCCAAAAATCTGATATGCTTCAAAATATGGAACTTTTAAAACATTAGTGCTTAAATTTTGTTTTTTAATTTTGAGTATTTATGATTTCAGAGCATTTCAGAGTTTGGACTTTCTATCAAGGAAGCCAAACCTATAGATGTGTTGCTGTTCCCAGCAGTCTTTTAACAATAATTGCCACAGAAAAAGACATTTAACAGAAATAGGAAACAAGCTCCAGTTCTGAGATGGCAACCTTAAGGAGTAGTGAACAGACAGACTCCATACATTCCTACTCTTGAAATGGCAAACTTGGGGGATAAGACAATGAGAATCCAGCCCCGATTTCAGATCAGGAAAAACATAAGCGTTATCAGTACTTCAGTCGTCCTGGTAGTGGGTGTCTTGACTGCTCGGGTGGAGTCTGATTCCTCCAAACAGGACACTGAAGTGAAACTGAGCAACAGGCTCTGCCAAGCCTTTGATGAGTAGTCATTATCCTTTCAGCTGCTCATCAGCTGTCAAAGCCACATAAGCACAAACCACTGTTCTTGAGTGATACAACTGCAATGCAAATCTGCGCGTCACAAGACAGCAGTGCTCCTGTGAACACTGAGAAAAGGAATGTCCCAGGGCTGGTCCTGGGCAAAACTCGAGTGACCTGTGATTCTGTTTTTAATTGTAATTCTAGTTGGGATCTCTACTCCCTGTCCTGATTTTAGACCGGTTCTTCCATACAGTATCTTTTTAAAATTCTTATGTTAGAGATGGTGCTCAGGGAACACAATCTCTTTAGTGCACAATGTGGTAGATCCACCAGTCATTCTTTCCTGGTAATATAGTTCCTGCAACTCAACAAGGTTTAACTTGTGATTTTGTTTTTATTTCCACAGGATTTCCCAATGTTCTCTATTACAAATAAAGGTCTCTAATATCTTTATTTTTATTGTATCCCATATATATATATATACATATATATAATTTGTCTAATTATATAAATTCCATAAATATTTCAAATATGATAAATTTCCATGTGCCAAAATAGAACATAGCATATTGTACTGTAGAAATTTGCTAGATGGAGCTACTCCATCTCTACAGCTTTCATGCACTTTATGTGCATGTCATGCATAATGCAAAGAATATTCCTTTATTCAATACATTATGTGGACATGGCCCTGTGTGTTAGGTGCTATGAGGAATCCAGATGGAAAGGAACTTGCTCACTACTCTCATGAGATTTAAAATGTGGCAGGAGCAGCTGGTGTTGTGTTGTAGCAGCAGGTAAAGCTGCAGCCTGTAGCACCGGCATCCCATGTGGGCACCAGTTCAAGTCCTGGCAGCTCCACTTCTGATCCAGCTCCCTGTAATGCTCCTGGGGAAGCAGCAGCAGATCGCACCCACATGGGAGTCCCAGGATGTTTTGGCTCCTGGCTTTGACCTGGCTCAGCCCCATCCATTGTGGCCAACTGGGGATTGAACCAGCAGATAATGGGTATCTCTCTCTCTCTCTCTCTCTACCTTGGTCTCTCCTTTTCTATAACTCTTTCAAATAAATATTTTTTTAAAAAGTGGCAGGAAAACTGTAAATTTGTTACATAATTACCCCAATAAGAGGCAGAATTTTGTAAAGTGTTGCTGTTTTCCATCTGATCCCAGGATAGGAAGGAATGAAGCTACAACTGAGAAATTGCCTACAATTGAGTAATTGGGAGTCCAGAGTGTGGATTACAGGTCAAACTGCACAATAAGCAAAGTCTCTATTAGGAACATATTGCATGTTGTAGTAAAAATGTGGGTGCTTGTTCATGAGCAATACAGAGCTATTGTAGAATTTGAAGCTAGAGGTATGCGGTTTGTGATTAATCCCATTTGTAGAGTACTTAATGGCAAAGTAGAAAACTGGTGTGGAAACGAGCAGCCTGCACAGTTTCAGCAACAGCGCCCGCAGAGCTGCAAAGAGCCGGGTTTCCCTGGAGTAGAAGCCTGTGCTCAACCGCTGTGCACCTCTATTCTTTGTCTACTCTGCAGAATGTGTACCTCTAGCACTTAACTAACGGGCAGTGGAAATGTCTAATACTCCCTTTGAAAAGCAAAACTGAGAGATGAGAGGAACATTCCATATTTTACAGGCTATTGCCTGAATTCCTCCAGCCCAGGGATCGTCCACCTCGACTACACATGGCAATCAACTGGTCGCGGTTCCACACCCAAGGGGTCCACGGGTTTGTGATACCAGACAGATGCTCCTGTTTTCTGAAGTGCTCCCACAATTGCTTATCACACACTCACAGCTGAAAACCTCCAATTTCTTCTGGGGAGGGTGGCGCACGGGTCACTGGTGACATTATTTCATCAGATGAGTGCGGAATATTCTTGGAGGTCAAACTTCTATATTAAAGGATATTTGGTGTCTTTCAAAGTCTGTAGGCTTTATTTTTTCAAAGTCTATAAACTTTAATACGAAAATGGAATGTAGAGGTATCGTGACCCACATCAACGCACTACAATGACGGATGTCTAAATCCAGGCTGGGCCACTGGACGTCTCTCTTTGGTGGTCAGGAATGTATTCTCTTGGAGCACAGAGAGGCAGCAGACAGGAATGAGGTATCTGTTCTACCAGCAGAGCTGTGCCCGTCAATTTCCCTCTTCCTAAACCAGATTCCTCAGGAGAAGGCCTCCTGAAGCTAAATCAACCTGGGTGTCCACAGCCTGTCTCCCTCAGAGAAGCAATGAGGCATCACTGTGCGTTCCAGAGCCTTCTCCCCTTCATCTTGGTGCTCGGGATTATCTGTTCAAAATGCCCTTTCCTTGGTAGGATGGAAGAGAACATGAGAACTGTTTTTTTCTTCTGAATAGCTAATAATGAGAAAAATGTCTGTCTTTGGCAAGTGCATACCCCAAGAGACATTGCAAGAGGTATATCATCTAGCATCTCATTACAAAGGGAAACTTTTATCATAACTCATGGAAAATATTTTGAGTTTTTTATGTGACTTTTTTTGCCTTGGAAGTTCAGAATTTTCTATAAGTGATCTTTGACTTCAAGAATATTCCTTGGAGTTTAGCAACCATTAGTGTTGTCTTTGAGTAAAGTATATTTTATATTTTGGTCTGATGTGGAATGATAGCCACTCTCCTGCCTTATATATAAAATATAAATTCTTTTGGAGAAAGCATATGTTTTTATCTTCTTAATGATTTTACCACATACTTTCATACAAAGATTGTTTTGTCCAGGGTTTATTGGAAGTTATAGAATACCATATCTCCAATCATTTCATGGTATTAAACTCAGGTGATAATAGCATCTATAATAATCTTCTGCTTCAGACCAGTCATATCTGGCTCTCTGAAGTGTTATGCGTTAGATATTTTTAACTGGCCATCTTAACATTACGCTGTTATGATTCCTGTTTATCTCATTCCTCTTATCTCTTAAACACAAGCTGGTTACTTACTACACCATGATGGCTAATTTTACGTGTGAATTTGGCAGGTGAATGAAAGATCTAAACGTTTCTGAGAAGGCATTTTGTGGGTGCGATTCAAGTTCAAAATCAAGTTAAGTGAGAGACTGTCATAAGTAGTTGGAGGGTACCTTACTGGATAAGTCGAAAGGTTTTAAGAGTTGAACAGGGAATTCTCTGAGGAAAGAGAATTCTGTCTTTGGATGGAAGCTTTACCTCTTGCCGAGTCCCAGGCTGGCCTTCTGCATGGCCTGTGCTGTGGTTCATAGGCTTGCTTTGCAGTGCTGGCTCGTAACGCATTTGGTTACTGTCTGAGATTCACATAGATTCTCATTGACTCTGTTCTCTCTGGTCAGAGCTGCACAACCTCGTGCCTTCTAACTTTTCAGGACCTCTCTGTGCTTCTGCCCTCCTAAGCAGATTGTATAGCTGTGGAGCTGTGCTTCTCAACCCTTAATTTGCATGAGAATCATTTGCTGGTCTTGAAAAATACAGTGTGGGATAGAGCCACGATCTGCTTTTCCAGCAGCCTCCTAGGTTATGGATAAACTTGTTCATGAAGGGCTGGAGAGCAAACTTTTCCGGTTGTGGGGCACATTGTCCTATCCCCACTGCTTGTCTCTTCCATTGCAGTACAAAATCCGCTATAGATAAAATGGAAACAGATGCACTTGGCTTGTTCCAATGCTACTTTATTTACAGGAAAGGGACAAGCAGGGGGTAGCCAGTGTTTGCTTACACCTCTCCAGGATTCTGCCAATGCCACAGGTTCAGAGACTATACACGGTGTGGCAAGATGAAAGCGCAGAGGTTGAGAGCAGCAATGTGGTCTTCCTGTCAAGTCCATGTGGTCTGTTCAGGCTGAGCTGGAGCCTTCTGCTACTAGCTCATGAGAGCCAGTGGTTACATATTCAGGTATTTCATAGGTTAGTAGCCTGTCATTCTGTAGAGGTTAGTCTGGTAGAGATATTTACACTGTGGAAGTGGCAAATGCTTTGTGCAAAGGAATCTATTTCCTCCCTAGGACAAGCTTAGCAGTGTACCACTAGTGTTGACTCTTCAGGAGTTTTTAAATTGGAAAGTCTGAGTTGGGTAGAGTGGGGAAGAGAGAGAGCTCATCCACTTGCTGGCTTACTCTCCAGCTGTCCACAATAGCCAGAATTGAGCTGGGTGGAATCTGGGCCTCCCACGTGGACGGCAGGGACATAAGCATAACCTGTCGGCTCTTAGGTTGTATGTTAGCAGAAAGCTGGATCGGAAGTAGAGAAGTACCTGTAACCAAACACTCTAATAAGAGATACGGCTATCCCAAGCAGCTGCTTAACCTGCTGTGCCACAGTACTATGCCTAAGGTTATTTACACCGTGAAGCTTTTTTAGGTCAAACTGTTTGACACAAAATGAATATCAGCTAGACTAATTGTTTTATTAAATATTCTGTGAAAGTTGACTTTTGGATAGTCTCTGGTGAACACGAGACAAAGTTCATCCAATTCTTTGTTGTAGTACTGGAAAAATAAAAGTTTCAAAATATTCATTGGTTTTGGTGTCCAGTTTTCCCTGTAGGGTGTGACAAAATCAGACTTTTAGTCCACAAATAGTTGTGCAGCTCGGGAGTTAAAGGTTGTCTTGTTTTCCTCACATACCTGTAATTCCTCTTGTGTGTGCCATCTATAAGGATTCTTCAAAAACATATACAGAAAATATTAAATGCTTTAGTGCTAAACATGTTTTAAGTCCACATATAGTTTCTTCATAATACACATCCTCCATGAATGTTCTGAAGATATATTTGTTTCCATGAATGTTTAGAAAATGAGTGGTTTAAGACCTTTCTCTCTGTCTCTCTCATTGTCTATAACTCTGTCAAATAAAAAAATGGGCTGGCACCGTGGCTCACTTGGTTAATCCTCCACCTGCAGTGCCGGCGTCCCATATGGGCGCCGGTTCTAGTCCCATTTGCTCCTCTTCCAGTCCAGCTCTCTGCTGTGGCCTGGGAAGGCAGTGGAGGATGGCCCAAGTGCTTGGGCCCCTGCACCCACATGGGAGACCAAGAGGAAGCTCCCGGCCTTAGATCAGCACAGTGCCAGCCATAGTGGCCATTTGGGGGGTGAACCAAAGGAAGGAAGACCTTTCTGTCTCTCACTCTATAACTCTACCTGTCAAATTAAAAAAAAATAAAGAAATTGGATTTCAAACTTGTTTTGCACCAAAATATACATCTTCTGATTTCATTTTCCATGAACGAATGAAGTATCCTCATGTGCTCTCTGTGGAGCTATAGAATACCAAGATAACCAACATTTAGAGTAAAAAAAAATCATTCTCAAGGTCAACTGCTATTTTCCTAGTGGGACTGGAAGGGGGTATATTTTTCATTAACAATTTACATAATCATCCTAAAAGTATCAGCTGTGTTTGTAAGTATTTATTAAAACCATCCTTAAAATTGTTTGCTTATATTTCAATTTTATAAATAAGGTACTGGAATCTGATAAGTGAAATTGATGCTACATTCTGAATGTTAATGTCAGCTGAAAATTCTCAGGTTGAAATTCTAATGCCCTGTGTGATGCGTCCCGGAGATGGGACATGAGGGTTGGGATGCGGTCAGGAGTGGGGGGTCTCATGAATGGAGTTAGAACTTTGTAAGGGGCTGAGGACACCCTCAGTCCACTTTCCACTGTGGGAGTTCTCATCAAGAAAGCAGCCATCTGTGAACCGTGCAGCAGGTCCTCAGCAAACACCACATCAGATGGTTTCTTGATCTTGGGCTTCTCACCCTTCAGAACCAATTCTACTCTTTAAAATCTGCCCAGCCTGTGTGTTACAGCAACTCAAATGGACTAAGACCCTAAGTGATGAAAATATAGCCAGTTAGTGGCAGGATGGGGCATGAACTCAGCTCTCCTTGCTCCCTGGACTGTGCTGACGTCGTTGTCCAGCAGGATTTTTCATTTTTAAGCTCCTCCTATGTACCAGGTTGTGCGCTATACTCTGAGCGTGTATAGCTGATTGATTGAAAGTCGCCCCTACCCAGAGCTTACAGTCTCTTTCCACGAGTTCTGTAATTTGAGGCTGCTTAAATTTTTATGTAGGTAGAAAATAGCTCTGCAGAGGTGGAGAAGATGGAACAAAGAACTCAGCAATGACTGGTTGAGGAAAACTACCAAGTAAAAGAATATTAGATCTATTTCTAAAAAGTGTACATTGGTTGAAGGGCTAAATGCATAGCACGAAAGCATACATAATGGATGAATGAGGCAAAAAACTTAGCCTGATGTCTTGGATTAATGATATTCATTTGGGTCAGTTTCTTGCAGAGTTACATGTTAAGGGAAGTAAGAAAGGGACTCCTCAGGATGGAGGTGTGTGTGTGTATATATATATGGATATTTTATACATATATAGAATACATTTCCACAGCAGCAAAGATAAAGCTTAAGGGAGTGTATTTGGCAAACAACCTAGTAAGGGCTCTAAACCCAGCATCTGGGATGTGAAGATGGACAGGAGGTTGGGCATT
The DNA here is from genome assembly GCA_949820135.1 of Sylvilagus floridanus. Taxonomy (NCBI): domain Eukaryota; kingdom Metazoa; phylum Chordata; class Mammalia; order Lagomorpha; family Leporidae; genus Sylvilagus; species Sylvilagus floridanus. Next base: position 118,361,239 of record OX463226.1, read on the forward strand.
GATATCCGCAAGCGTTTCCTGGCCCTCCACTCTGGACTGTCAGTTGGTGAAGTTGTATCCATTGGACTCATCCGGGTTAGGGGAGAACAGTCAGCTGGCATGCACTAGCTCCTCAGACGATCCTGCTCGGCTCTGCACAACTCCACACTCGCTGAGTTGAGGTCAGCAGCCTTGGTGGGAAATGAGCAAGTGGAAGAGATCAGAAGGTTGGTTTCAGAGAGCTTGTTTTGCTAGTATCTGATCGTATATTTGTTGGTTCATACAAACTTCTGGAAAGCACACAGAAGTGACTGGAGCCAAGGCAGTGCCAGTGCCCTGTGGTGGAGATGGATGGAAATACTGCTGGTGAATGGTTATGCTGGCGTTTGCGGCAGAAGGAACATCACATGGGAGTTCCTCCAAGCATGGAAAGCAGCAGCTGGTGCTGACACAAGGGTCGCCTTCATCTCGCCACCACCACTGTTGAAAATTAGCAGTGATCTGTGTACCAACCCTGGGGCATGGACAGAAACTATGTGACACATTAACTGCCCTCAAAGGGATAATCTGTTATCCAAACGTTTTCACAAGTTTGGACAGGATCCCCATTACATTCTCTCAGCTCAACACTCAGAAAACTATTGGGATTCAGTGAAATCCTAAATCTTGCTGTAGATTGTCTCAGTGTTGAACTGAACTTCTCAAAGTTCAGTGTCTCTTAATTTAGCCTTATTTGCTTTATAATGAAAATTTACATATTCAAAGTGAGAAAAAAATTGAAGTTCTATCACTATATGTAAATGTTGATTTTCACATTTCTTTATTGGATTCTTTCTTCATTTACCCAGTTATTCCAGACGTTCCCTTCCCAATCTTTTACAGGCTCTTTTCTTCCTCTCTGGAAATTATTCTTTGGGTTAGTTTGTTACAGAAAGGAACATTTTTGCCTCCAGGTGAAATCAATCAGGTTGGCCACAGAGGTCTTTGGCTGGAGAGACCACGCGTGTTCACATTTTGCCGTGCCCTCTTTTCCTAACTAATTCTCTTTCTATTTTGCTTAAGGGACTACAACAACATTGGCTTGAAGATATCAGGATCTGACTGGACAGGATTCTGTTTTCTTTCCTTTCATGTTGTCAGACACTATGGGCAGTGAATGTGTAACAATAATAGGAGCAAGCGGTTCTGACAGATCTTCCATCCTCTTTGTCTCTCCTTAGGGTCGCAGGGTTCAAAGATACAAATCCCTGCCTCCAATGGCCCTTAGGCTTAAGTTTGTATTTCTTTAACATACTTCATACACTAGAGTTGATGTGGGCAGGTTTGATTTTCAGTAGCGTAGTTTCATACAAATTATTAGAAGTGCATTTGTGATTTGGTCACTTAATCCGACCTTGCTTATCTCGTCTTTATGTGAGCTGAGGTGAGAAGAACCCAACACTCATTTTCTTAGCTGTGAATGATGTTACCACTGTGTACTCTCAATTCTGAGTAATTATTTTCCTGACTCGTGTTTGACCTTGGAACACGTAACTTGGAATGAAAACCTTTGAAAACTAATTTCCAAATATAGATATTTGCTGAGTGTGATGTTAGGGGCCACTTACATTGAATTGTTCAGATATTTAATAATTATTTCTCCAACACAGTATCTAGGGTTTATATCTTTAATATGTAGAAATAAATTTAGCAAGTCTAGGCAAATATTTATACCTGTTCTATTTTGAATGTTAAATTCCTTAAGATAAAAATGAACAGATATATACATGAAAGGAAAAGAAGCAATATTTACATTTTATTACTGAGAAGTAAGGCAACAAATGCAGTCATATTTTACTTAAGTTTTCTTCATAACAATATTTTACACATGGGGAATTTTCTTAATAGATAAAAATTAAAAATCACATACTAGAGAATTACTGATTCAAATTTTATCCCTTAAAGGAGTCTTATCTGAAAGAATTTTACTATTAGCCTCTTTTGCATTTTACATTTTGTACATAGAAATATTTATATTAACGTAGAAAAAGTTCAAAGTTTAGGGGAACATCTGTTATTAAGACTGAAAATTCTTTTAAGTGCCATTTTGAAAGGAAAAAAGTGAAAATATTGATGCACAGAGAATCGGAGCAAATTAATCTGATAATATAAGTGAACTGAACAAGCTGTGCAATATAAATATTTTAATCACTTCTTGATCCAGAAGTGCCACATCCACAAAGTGAGCAATTATAGTCTACCTCATGAGAGTCAACTGTAATTACAAAGCAGTGGGATATTGCTAAATGTTAATCAATGTGAATATTGAGCATGAGCTCCTTGAATTTCCATGTGACTTCTAAAATTTTTTATGTTTGCTTCTCATGAATTCAGGTGTAAACTATGCAGGTGCAGGAGTTGAGAATTTTATGTAATTTATTATAAAATATTGTTCGCTGCTTCTAAGAACAGATATTTTACAACTAGCCAGTGAAAATGTGAAACATTCACAAAACTACAAGCTTAGGTTTCTCCATATGCAACACCCAGGTATTTGTGCTATGGAATCGAGACTACAATATATTCTCAAAGTCACTGGGGGAGCTGTATCTATTGAAAAGTTAAAGTAAGCCAGATACTTAGGCTTTGATAATAGCTTGTTGGCTTTCAGACCTAAGACTAAGGAGGCTCAGCTGCAGAGCTTCACCCTTTCCGCTTGCGTGGTTTTCAACCCTGCGCCTGAATTCTAGAACCTCACAGGGCTCTTACAGGGAGATAGCTTATTTTACTACACCAGCCAGTGTGTAGCTGCCCGGGCTCAGACTTGATAGGAAGCTGGCAGAGACTGAGTATGGGAGTGTGCTGTCACCTTCTTGTACTAGGACAGAGAAGGAGAAACTGTGTGGTTTTAGGTTCTCGTGTTAATGAGTAAAGCTGCCATTTGTACAGGTAGTGTGGTACCCACGTTGGTGAGGCTAATTGCCTAGCTGTGAGCATTGCCTAGCTGACAAAATTTGGTTAATCAGTTACCAAATGTCAGTAAGAGAGGTCTTGACTTAGGTTGTTGCTATCTTAGGCCTGATAACACCTTCAAAACAACACTGCTGAGTTTCAGATAGTCTTCCTGATTGCACCAAAGGCTGTTCTTGGTTTTCCTTTTCTACTGTGGCAAGGCCTGCTGACATCTGGCTTTTAAGAATTTTCGCACCTAAATGTTTTGATTACCTACTTCAATAGTAAAACCTGGAACTATTTATCTCTAATCCCCAACATTTGATATATATTTGTTTTTATACATTACATGCCAGCGTATCATACTACTCTGCTTTGTGGTGGATGAGATTTTAAAAGATGTAGAGGTTTGAAAATTGTGCCTTCATTCCAAAGTATGATCCTGCATAGCCCGTCAGATTACATGCCTCCTTCCCCTGGTGGCCACTGTATGCATTGCCAGTCTGCAGAAGGCCCTGAGAAAAATACGCTTTACATTTGCTGTTCTCTGTCTTATAATAAAAACACTACCATTGCACTTTGAATGCCAATTGATACGAGAAGAAAGACACCTCACTATAATATTTCCCTCACTATAGAATTTCCCTCACTATAATATCTTGTGGAAGAACTGGTTACCATATAATTTTATGCTCAAAATTTGTTTTTACCCTCTAGGTGGCTGGCTCAAACCACCTGTAGTTAATCATGTTACTTCAGACTGTTCTGGGGAGATATTTTGTCAAATTCCTAACTATCCTAGGTGGGACATGTCTCCTAAAAAGCTGTAGCTGCCTCAGAGAAACATAGCAACAAAAGACATCTTTTGTTATTCATATAAAATATGTGAAGAGAAATTTCAGCAGGTTACATTTGTCCACAATCTATTTTGGCATTCTCAATTCCATCTTGCCTATGCATAATTTATAGTTATGACTATTTTGAGGATATTTTGGGTTCGAGACATTGCATGTGTGTGACAACTACTTGATGAGGGATTGATGAACAATTTAGCCAAAAAAGTGTCAATTAGCATTATTTAAGCTGATTTATCAAGTTCTATTTTTGAAAATGAGAAAATTCAGTATATTTTGAAAAGCTTCCATCAGTCACTTACTTTGGCCAAGTCTAGCCACAAATTGTAGAAATACATCCATGAATTTCTTATTTCTTGAAGTGTGGTCTTCATAGATATGAGAAAGTAAATAAGAGTGTTAATTGTTAAATTAACAACAGGAATCACTGTACACTAATTTATTTTGCAGGACCTCTGTCCTCAAAGAGTTGTTGTAATTATGTCTAAGTGCTCAAACAAGATGTATCATTCTTGGGTGCTTCTTTAAACTTAATTTCACTTTTTAAGAAACAATTAACTTCAAGATGCAATGGACTTTGAACAGCCCTTGTCTTGACTGTTGAGCAACAGTTTTTATGCAAATTTTTGAACTCTTAGTATAGAGTTGGTCTTCTGTATATAAAGCTAATTGAAAATGGATCTTAGTGGAGAATGGGACTGGGGATGGGAGAGGGATGAGTGTGGGTGGGAGGGCGGGTATGGTGGGAAGAATCGCTATATTGCTAAAGTAGTACTTATGAAATGCTTGAAGTCTGTATTCCTTAAATAAAAGATTTCTTTGGGAAAAATAAATAAAAAGAAAGTACAAAGCAACATAGAAATGGTGATTTTATCTTTATATTTCCTCCTCAATCTAGAAGCCATGGCTTCGATCAAAGCAAGCAAGATCTCATTCTAGACAGAAGCACGAGGGCGTGTACCTCCTTGTCTGATCATCATTTACTCTCAGAAGGACTCAAAATGGAGAGGGACTAGCAGTCGTACTCCCTGTAAAAGATTTTAACTTCTACAACTTTAGACTCAACCCTTGGGTCTATTAATCATTAATTCAGCCAAGAATAAGTTTCAAAGCATTTCTAGAAATGCCCCAATTTTCTCATCAGTGCTGTCTTTGTGTCTTTCCAAATTTGGATACCGAAATTCTTTTACAGAATCACATGTTCCATGCATAATAAGCAAATCAAGTTCACAGGTAAATGGTTCTGTATTGATAACGAAGATGTGCTCCGGCTTTGGATGTTTTCAAATTCATGCTAAAGCAAAATATGAGAATGGACACAAAGGAAGTGTGAATAGTACGGTGTAGACAAAAGAAAGCAGCCATATCTAATAGTTTCCTGGCACAGATTTGACAAATGGGTCAAATGGGCCAGGAAAACTAAAGAGTTGACTATAGAAGGAATTTGCTCCAGAAAGAATAAAACCAACTGGAATCCAGTTTTATATTTTGATATTTTGAGCATTAAGTCTTTAAAAAAGGGATTGTACTTGATCAGCTCTTGTGCTGACGGTTGTTGTACAATGTAATACTTTATCCATTTTAGTATTTTTTTATCCTAGTACTAGTGGTTGAACTCTGTAATTAACACACAATTATTCTTAGGTGTTTAAATTTTAACTGAAAAGTGATCCCTGTGAAATATAAGAGTGGGAATAAGAGAGGGAGGAGATGTACAATTTGGGACATGCTCAATCGGAACTGCCCCAAGTGATGGAGTTAGAAATGTGCCAGGGAATTCCAATACAATCCCATCAAAGTGGCATGTACCAAGGCCATCTCACTAGTCCAAGTGATCAATTTCAGTTCACAATTGATCACACTGTTAGGTCTAAGAATCAAAGGGATCACACAAACAAGACTAGTGTCTAATACTAACTAATAGAATCAAAAAGGGAGAGAACGATCCAACATGGGAAGTGAGATACACAGCAGACTCATAGAATGGCAGATGTCCTAAATAGCACTCTGGCCTCAGAATCAGCCCTTAAGGCATTCGGATCTGGCTCAAGAGCCCATGAGAATATTCTAGGCGTGGAAAGCCAAGACACTCTGGAAAAAAAAGAAGACCTAAATGAAAGATCTCTGCGAGTGAGATCCCAGGGGAAAGAACGGGGCCATCAAAGAAGGAGGTACCTTTCTCTGAAGGGAGGAGAGAACTTCCACTTTGACTATGACCCTGTCGGAATAAGATCGAAGTCGGCGAACCCTAAAGGCTTCCATAGCCTCGGCAACTCATGACTAGAGCCTAGGGAGATTACTGATGCCATAAACAAGAGTGTCAAATTGTTAAATCAACATCAGAGTCACTGTGTACTTACGTCTCATGAGGGATCTGTCCTTAATGTGTTATCCAATGTGAAATAATGCTATTACTAGTACTGAAACAGTATTTTTACACTTTGTGTTTCTGTGTGGGTGCAAACTGATGAAATCTTTACTTAGTATATACTGAATCGATCTTCTGTATATAAAGATAATTGCAAATGATTCAAAAATCTTGGTGTTAAATTGGAAATTGCATAGATAATTAATCCTTTAAAAAAATCATGTAGGATCTCTGTCCTTAATGTGCTGTACATTGTGAATTAATACTATAACTAGTACTCCAACAGTATTTTCACTTGTGTCTCTATGTGAGGGTAAACTGTTGAAATCTTTACGTAATATGTACTAAAATGATCTTCTGTGTATAAAGAGAATTGAAAATGAATCTTGACGTGAATGGAAGGGGAGAGGGAGTGGGAAAGGGGAGGGTAGTGGGTGGGAGGGAAGTTGTGGGGGGGGGAGCCATTGTAATCCATAAGCTGTACTTTGGAAATTTATATTCTTTAAATAAAAGCTTTATATATTAAAAGAAAAGGAATGTTGAATTAGATTGGACACATGAATGCCAGGGTGGATGGTCAGCTTTAATTCATTAGGCGGTAATAAAAATGTGATAGCAGGCAAGAAATGCTATTAAAATTATACTTCAGGAAGATTAACTTTATAATAGTGTGTAGGATGGATAGAAGCAGTAAGGAAGGTGTTTGGAATCTTAGATGATACTTCAGTGGTCAAGCCGGAGATGAGTAAGTTCTGGCATAATTGGGGTTGATGGGGCAAGTTGGCTAAATGGAAAGCAGGAAGGATATTTGAAAGATTTTGCTTGGGTTTTTTGTCTCCAGTAATTGATAGTGGCATTTAACCCCAAGAGAAAATACAGACGAAATCCACTGTAGTGTGGGAAGTGTGTGTGTGTGTGACTTTGATGGGGGAAGGAGCTAAATATGCATTAGTAGAAATAACTAAGATTCATTTTTTTAACTTTAATGAATATAAATTTCCAAAGTACAGCTTATGGATTACAATGGCTTCCCCCCCCCCATAACTTCCCTCCCACCCGCAACCCTCACCCCTTTCCTGCTCCCTCTCCCCTTCCATTCACATCAAGATTCATTTTCAATTCTCTTTATATACAGAAGATCAGTTCAGCATATATTAAGTAAAAATTTCAACAGTTTGCACCCACAGAGAAACACAAAGTGAAAAATACTGTTGGAATACTAGTTATAGCATTAAATCACAATGTACAGCACATTAAGGATAGAGATCCTACATGAGGAGTAAGTGCACAGTGACTGCTGTTTTTGACTTAACAATTGACACTCTTGTTTATGGCGTCAGTAATCTCCCTAGGCTCTTGTCATGAGTTGCCAAGGCTATGGAATCCTTTTGAGTTCACCAACTCTCAGCATATTTAGACAAGGTCGTAGTCAAAGTGGAAGTTCCCTCCTCCCTTCAGAGAAAGGTACCTCCTTCTTTGATGGCCTGTTCTTTCCACTGGGATCTCACTCATGGAGATCTTTCATTTAGATTTTTTTTTTCCAGAGTGTCTTGGCTTTCCATGCCTGAAATACTCTTATGGGCTTTTCAGCTGGATCTGCATGCCTTAAGGGCTGATTCTGAGGCCTGAGTGTTGTTTAGGACATCTGCCATTCTATGAGTCTGCTGTGTATCTTGCTTCCCATGTTGGATCGTTCTCTCCCTTTTTGATTCTATCAGTTAGTATTAGCAGACACTAGTCTGTTTATGTGATCCCATTGGCTCTTAGACCTATCAGTGTGATCATTTGTGTACAGAAATTGATCACTTGGACTGGTGAGATAGCATTGGTACATGCCACTTTAATGGGATTGAATTGGAATCCCCTGGTATTTTCTAACTCTACCGTTGGGGCAAGTCAGCTTGAACATGTCCCAAATTGCACATCTCTTCCCTCTCTTATTCCCACTCTTATATTTAACAGGGATCACTTTTCAGTTAAGTTTCAACACTTAAGAATAACTGTTTTGATTACAGTACTCAATCAAAAGTATTAAGTAGAACAAACAAAAAATGTACTAAGAGGGATAATATATTAAGTTGTTCATCAACAGAGCAAGGGCTGATCACGTCACCATTTCTCATAGTGTTCATTTCACTTTAACAGATTTCCTTTCTGGTGCTCGGTTAGTTGTCACCAATCAGGGAGAACATGATATTTGTCCCTTTGGGACTGGCTTATTTCACTCAGCATAATGTTTTCCAAATTCTTAACAGGGATCACTTTTCAGTTAAAATTTAAACACCTAAGAATAATTGTGTGTTAATTACAGAGTTCAACCAATAGTACTAGAACAAAAAACTAAAATGGATAAAGTATTACATTGTACAATAACAATCAGCACAAGAGTTGATCAAGTCACTGTTTCTCATAGTGTCCATTTCACTTCAACAGGTTTCCCCTTTGGTGCTTAGTTAGTTGTCGCCGATCAGAGAGAACATACGATAAGATTCATTTTTTTTTTTTTGATTCTCATACATGTTTTATTGTTCTAAATTAACTACCACATATCAAACAAAACATAGGAGATTTGTTTTTTTGAAACTGAATTATTTCACTAAGTATGATGGCTTCCAGTTGTGCCCATTTTATTGCAAAATACATGACTTCATTCTTTTTTATGGCTGAGTAGCATTCCATAGTGTCTATATATGGCATTTTCTTTATCCAGTCATCAGTTGATGGATATTTGCATAGATTTGATATCTTAACAATTATGAATTGAGCAGCATTAAACTTGGGGTACAAAAATATATTTCATTTGATTTCATTTTGTTTCATTTTTTAAAAAATATTTTACTTGACAGGCAGAGTTAGAAGGAGAGACAGGTATTCCAACTGTTGGGTCATTCCTCAAATGGCTGCAATGGCTGGAGCTGGGCCATTCTAAAGCCAGGAGCTTCTTCCAGGTCTCCCATGCGGGTGCAGGGGCCCAAGCACTTGGGCCATCTTCTATTGCTTTCTCAGGCCATTAGCAGAGAGGATTGGAAGCGAAGCAGCCGGGACTTGAACTGGCACCCATATAGCAAGCTCATGCTGCAGGCAGAGGCTTAACCTATGCCAGAGTTCTGTCCCTTAAGATTCATTTTGAAATAAACACTGAGGTTTAGATATTTGATAATGTTGGAATGATGTTATTTACTAAGGAATTGTGGAGTTCAGGAGAAAGTCTGAATTATAGATATAGAACTGAGAGTCATTGATAGATAGGTAATATGTAAACTATTGGATTGGCTATAAAGGCCTCAGTTGGGCTCAGCTATTTTTTTTAAAGATTTATTTATTTATTTGAAAGGCAGAGTTAGAGAGGCAGAGGCAAAAAGAAAGAGGTCTCCTGTCCACTGGTTCACTCCCCAATTGGCCACAATGGCCAAAGCTGTGCCTATCCGAAGCCAGGAGCTTCTTCCAGGTCTCCCAATGGGTACAGGGCCCCAAGGACTTGGGCCATTTTCTTTTTTTTTTTTTTTAAAGATTTATTTATTTGTTTGAAAGTCAGAATTACACAGAGAAGAGGCAGAGAGAGAGAGAGGTCTTCCATCTGCTGGTTCAATCCCCAATTGGTTGCAACTGCTGGAGCTGCGCCGATCCGAAGCCAGGAGCTTCTTCTGATCTCCCACGTGGGCACAGGGGTCTAAGGACTTGGGCCATCTTTCACTGCTTTCTTGGGCCATAGCAGAGAGCTGGATCGGAAGAGGAGCAGCCAGGACCAGAACCGGCGCCCATATGGGATGCCAGTGCTTCGGGCTAGGGCGTTAACCAACTGTGACACAGCTCCCGTCCCGAGCCATCTTCTACTGCTTTCCTGAGCCATATTAGAGAGACGGATCAGAAGTGGAGCAGCTGGGACTCAAATCAGCACCCATATGGGATGCTGGCACTGCAGCCTGCAGCTTTACCCACTACACACAGTGCTGGCCCCTCAGCTATTCTCTTGGCTTCTTGGCTCACCATGTTATCTTCCTTATACCCTCTGCTGTTGCCATTCAACAGGCCACATCAGATGAATGAACCAATGAGGCTGTGCAATCATAGACTATGACCTTCCAAAATCATCAAGTAAAACCCCTTTGCTTCATTGGTAGCTTCTTTTACCTGTTTGTTACAGTGGTAACAAACAGATTGATATTCAGTTATTCATCTATTGTCTCTTTGCTCCAAGTCCACCCTTCTATAATCAACTTCGTGATGATGGGGGCAGGGACTCTGCAGATTGCTTTGCCAGATACTAAGATTGGAAAGTAGCAGAAAGAGATTGGAGACTCCACCCCATCCCAACCCCCAGTTTCTGTCAGTGTTACTCCAGCTGCAGCTGTATTAGTTCTGTCTCCAAATTCTTTGGCATTCAAAAAATGGCCACATGGTACCTCCTTGTAGAAGTATGATGTATTGTTGCACAAGCTTTAAAGATCTAAACACCTGTTCACAGGGTCCATGATATCAGCTCATAAGATCTATTAGCTATCTCCCTTCGCTTTTGGTCTCCCCCATTTTAGTAGCTGCTGCTTTCTGTTACTAATTCTGTTATCTCTGCATACCACTGGTTTTCTTTTCTTCTCTTTTTTTTTTTTAAAAAAGATTGATTTACTTATTTGAAAGGCACAGGTCTTCCATCTATTGCTTTATTCCCCAAATGACTGCAACAGCTAGGGCTGGCCCAGTCCAAAGCCAGGAGCCTTGAACTCCATCTGGGTCTCCCACATGGGTGGCAGGAGCCTAAGCACTTGGGTCATCTATAGGGCACTATATTTCAAGCGGAGCACCCGTTACTCAACTGACACCCATATGGGCTGCTGGCATTGAAGGTGGTGGCTGTACCTGCTACACCACAACACCAGCCCCTGTTCATTGGAGTTTAACTCATAAACTTGGAAACAAGAAAAATAGACCAGGAAAGAATTTATTCAAAAGACAAATGCTGTGGTTGTACAAAATAGTTAGGGGATTTGAGAATAAGTTTATTATTTATGCTTAAAAAATTTACCAGACTTGTGTATACTGTTTCAAATATTTTGCAGTATTTTTCTTGGAGCCAAGAGAGGGATGGAGATACAAATATTTTAAGTTAAAAAGATGGATATTTTCCTTGAACAAATAAAGATTATAGGCATTAAAAAATAGAAGAAACTTTGGAATAATTACTATGGAAAAGCATCAAAGTAAAAGCTGCAAAAATGAATTTTTTGGATTTTTATTGACACAATTGCACATATTTATGGGGTACAGTGTACCATTTTGATACATGCATACATTGCAAAGATCAAATTAGGATAATTAGCATCCATCACTCCATATTTGCAAAATTTCTTTGGAGTGTGAACATTCAAAAGTGTTTCTTCTTGCTGTTTAGGAAAATACAATATATGAATGTTAACTCTTGTTACCCTACTGTGCAATAGAACACCAGAAGGATTATTTTTGCAATAAAAATACTTTTTAATTAAAGAATTTCTGAGGTTTAATTTATTTAAGCATATTTTGAGAAAATTAATTCACGTTAAAGAAGAACCCATGAATGATATATCTATTGTGACCACTTAGACATAAACAGCTTTTGAGACATTAAAAATAACCCCCACTTAATACACTAAAACAAAGTAAATCTTTGAGAACAAGTTTTACTCTTAACTCTCATAATCCAACTCTTGAGGACAGAGGTCCTGCATGGGAAGTTAGTACACAGTGACTCCTGTTGTTAATTTAACAATTAATGCTCTTATATATGACAACAGTGATTGCCCAAGACTTGTGACATGAGCTGCTAAGGCTGTGGAAGCCTTTTGAATCTACAAATTCCTTCCATATTTAGACAAGGCCATAGCAAAGTGGAAGTTCTTTGAAGTGGATTTCTAAGTATCAGTGAGTATCTGAGGTGTAAAGTAAGGATTTATAAGGTATTCAGTCATGAAAATCATATAACATTCTGTTTCTCTAACTGATTAGTCACCAATACCACCTTCTTCAAATATATTCCAAATTTACTTTTCTTTCTTCACATGCATTTATATAAAAATTCTCATGCACAGCTAAGTATTTTAACTGTTTTCCAAACTTTCAAGCTCACTTTAAATCCCATCATTTCCTTTTGATCAGAGTGAAAAGTATGAAATGATTGGTGATCCCTTGCTTAAAATACTCACCTACTTATTAATCATTCACAAAGTATGCCACGTAAAAACTGCTAATGGAAATTTCACATATGCACAGACATATTTCACAAATAATTTTATGAAATTCTGAGATACAGGAAATTAAACTTCTTGACTATAGAATTTCTCAGAACTTCTCATGGACCTTGTGACTATTAGGCAGGTATAATGTGCAATACTTTTTAAATTAAATTATTAAATCTTCAAGTTTCTATTGGGACTGTGTTTCAAAAAATATTTGAAAAATCTTAGTTTTGGGAAAAGGTTATAAGCTCTCTTGGGTTTAGCCCCTGCCTAACTCTTTGATCTGTTCTTCTCCCCTTTTCTTATTTATCATCTATACTTCAACCATTTTAGACCATCCATCTGTATAAAAATATACAATGGTGTTCAATGTTACTATCAGTACATTTGTGGAGTCTCATTGAGGATTCTGGCATTTTCATCAGTGCTGTGATCTCACAATCGCTTTTAAATTTTCTAGTTATTTCAGAGGAAGGCAGAGTGACAGACCAGGGGCTGCCATCTAGTGGTTCACTTCCCAAATACGCACAATGACTGCGGGTAGGCTGAGCCAAAGCTAGGGAGCTGGCAGCTCAATCCGAGTGTCCCAAAAGGGTGACAGGAACTCAACTACTTGAATTACTGATGTCTTCTAGGATCTGCATTAGCAGGTAGCTGGAGTCAGCAGCCAGAGCTAGGTCCCAAACCCAGGTTCTCCATTCTGGGATGTGGGCATCTTAATTGCTATGCTAAATATCTGCCCATTGACATGCACTTTTTGATAATGGCTGATAGTTCATAGGAGACATTGCGTTCTCAAGTAGCATTGATCAGAAGATTGTTTTTTTAAGGCAGATTCCTTTTAAAAGCCATGTTGTAATTGTTGATAAATCTATTCAATAAGACTTCTTAATGACAGGAGCTGTGTCTTAGGTACTCATGGCATGATATGTAACATTTAGTTCACATTAAGTTATTCAGAAATGTTTTTCAACCTAGTTAATCTTTAACAGGGCAAAAAGTATGGGGGAGTTAAAAAAAATGCCCATCTAGCCAGTGAAATGCACCCACTAATTCAACACATCATTGAACTCCCATTATTCTAAGCACACTTGTAGGCACTGGGAATAGAGTGTTAATGCCATAGTGGTGGCTACTGCACTTATAGAACTTAAATCTAGAATAGAAAGAGAATAGAAAAGGAATTGCAGCAGTAACTGCAACATAGAATACTGTGGGAATATATGATAAAAAGACCTAATTTTGTAAAGACAGTTGAACTGTATGATATATTTGGTTTTACATACATTAATGTTAACACTATCTTTACTATGGATGGACACATGAAATAACAAGGTGTCTCTCCCGTAACAATTGATAGTTGGTGGAAACCAGCTGTGTCCTGGAAGTACACAGAAAAGTTTACTACCACACGTAATGGAGAATTTGTTTCTCCTGCAACTATAAGCATAATTAAAAGTAGTCTCTATCACCTAGTTCCACCAGCTAGACTATAGACTAGCATCAGCATCATAAAACTGACCAGCCTTGGGGTTAAGAGACAACCAGAAAAATGAAGTGTCACTAAGTCATTTACTCCTTTTTAAAGCTTCTCTAAAGGTGAATGCTGTGGTTAAAAAGAGGTCTATTTCCAAGTTTTTTTTTTTTTTTTTGACAGGCAGAGTGGACAGTGAGAGAGAGACAGAGAGAAAGGTCTTCCTTTGCCGTTGGTTCACCCTCCGATGGCCACCGCGGCTGGCGCGCTGCGACCGGTGCACCGGGCTGATCCAATGGCAGGAGCCAGGTGCTTCTCCTGGTCTCCCATGGGGTGCAGGGCCCAAGCACTTGGGCCATCCTCCACTGCACTCCTGGGCCACAGCAGAGAGCTGGCTTGGAAGAGGGGCAACCGGGACAGAATCCGGTGCCCTGACCGGGACTAGAACCCGGTGTGCCGGTGCCGCAAGGCGGAGGATTAGCCTGTTGAGCCATGGCGCCAGCCCTATTTCCAAGTTCTTAGCTTAAACTTAAAATTGTAGTTGACAAAGAGAACATTTAATATGTTTTTTATAAATGCCTATGGCATTTCTTTAACAATTACTAACCATCTATTTCAGCTGATATTGTTAAGTGCAGGCTGTGGTAGTCTCACCATTGCTGCATTTTGCATGGTGGAAGTCTCGTGTTGCATTTTTTTTTCTCTTTGTAGGATATTTTATTTAGAAGCTCCTTGGAAATAATTCTCTAAATTTCAACCCAGAATACATGTTACAGATAACAAAAACGCTATCAACATAATGAATTCTTCTTCCTCTATGAATTGTGCTTAGATTTATGGATTATTTGTGAGCCAGGTATCTTCTCCTAGGCTATTCCAGTGTTTCCCACTGAGCACCAGTTGGAAAGAGAGGAAAGAGGTATAGGGCAGTCAAGGGAGGCGATTGGATGGGAACATGCACAAAGAGTCAATGTGTCCGCACCTCCTACTAAATTAGTTTCAGGCCCTCTTTTGTATGTCGTGGATGCATGAATTATGAGAAACAGTATGGCTTGAAGCTCAAAATCAAACTCCAGAGCCACGTCATCCGATGTGAGTACTGGTTCTACCAGGTCAAGCTCTTGACCTCGTGCATGCTACCCAACCACTCCAGGCATTAACTACCTCTTCTTTGAAGTAAGCAGAATAATGGAACCTCCCTCATGGTGCTGCGTTGATCATTACTTTAGTTAAAATATGTATTTTTTGGAAAAAGGGCTACAACAGGGGAAAATGTCTCAATTAGCATCAGCTAATGTTAAATGCTCTTCTCTCTCTAGTTCAGATAATAAAAAAAAAAAATCAACTATGTCTTCCAACTGATTAACAGGAGAAATGAAGTGTGGAGAAACATCTTCCTTATATCCCTTATATTTTCGTTCAAATTTTCATTTGATGACAATGTAAGACATGTCTTGGGGAAACATAAGCAGTCAGCTATAAGATAATTTTTGCCAAGTGATGTAAGTTAATAGGTGTGCCACTTGATATACCAACAACTAAATTGCAAGGAATGGTGTCTGACAGGTATGGAGATTCTTCCTGGAGAAGTACACAAGATCCTTGGAAACAAAAACATTTCTGTGTTGCCGGTGGAAGCATTTGTCAAGGCATCCTTGGAATAAAATCATGTGCCACCTATCATTAGCTTTTGAGTTGTGAATCCCTAAAGTTAATTTTGATCTTGGGCACTAGACTTCTCCTTTCTGAATGCCCCCACACCAAGGCTGAGCTGGTTGCATTCTGAGATGGAAAATCGTAATAAAGAGAATACTATGAACACTTTTAAAATCAAGCAACCTGTGGAATTTGTGATTAATAAACATTTATTTCTCAAAGTATAAATACAAAGCCTTTTTAAAATTCCCATTCACAAAATGTTGAGACTTTTATACTATGCTACTTCTATTTTATATTTTAAATTTAACCATTTCTTCTGAGACTATATGTGCTATCTCATATTGCAACCTTGAGTTATATATAGCTATTTATATTTAAATTTGTATCAGTGGAATTGGAAGTTCAGTTCCTTGGTCACAGTAATCATTTCTCAAGCACTCAATAGCTACATATGGCTAATGCCTACCATATTTGACATGGCAGATTATAATAAATTTTCATTATTGCAAGAAGTTCTATAAGCCAGTGATGAAATTCTAGAAATTCTGGATATCAGGAAATCTTGTGCTTTTTTTCACATTTACCAATGTCCTTTTACACAAACAGTTATAGGATATATGTCAAGACATTTGAGGTTGAATGATGCCTTGTAGTTGTTCTAGTTCTCATTAGAGCTTGACCAGCTTCCAACTCAGACTGGCCTATTATCTGAAGGTTTGGTCATTTTTCTTCTTCCCCTGAGTCCTATCCCCATGTACTTTGTCTCAGGAAACCTGGCTTTCCCCCACAGATACCACTGCCCTTTTGAGTCTCTCAGTGAGTTAATTGTTTTAATCCACCTCCTCTCTTGGCTTCTCTTTGTGTTGTTATTCTTCACTTAAATCATCTGCAATAATGACCAATCATTATTAATTACTCTATTATAGCTGTAAAATTCTCCTTTAAAGCTTATACTCTCTGGGCCGGCGCAGTGGCTCGATAGGCTAATCCTCCACCTTGTGGCGCCGGCACACCAGGTTCTAGTCCCGTTCGGGGAGCCAGATTCTGTCCCGATTGCCCCTCTTCCAGGCCAGCTCTCTGCTGTGGCCAGGGAGTGCAATGAAGGATGGCCCAAGTGCTTGGGCCCTGCACCCCATGGGAGACCAGGAGAAGCACCTGGCTCCTGCCATCGGATCAGCGCGGTGTGCTGGCTGAAGTGCGCCAGCCGCAGCGGCCATTGGAGGGTGAACCAACGGCAAAAAGGAAGACCTTTCTCTCTGTCTCTCTCACTGTCCACTCTGCCTGTCAAAAAAAAAAAATATATATATATATATATATATATATATATATACACATATATATATACTCTGGCTTTACCATTCTTCTTGCTTGTTTTTGGCTATTCCCATCAAAGGACTTTGCACTGCTATCTATAGAGGGATTTTTTTTTTTTTTTGACAGAGTAGACAGAGACAGAAAGGTCTTCCTTTTCCCGTTGGTTCACCCTCCAATGGCTGCTGCTGCTGGTGCACCATGCTGATCCGAAGCCAGGAGCCAGGTGCATCCTCCTGGTCTCCCATGCAGGTGCAGGGCGCAAGCACTTGGGCCATCCTCCACTGCCTTCCCGGGCCACAGCAGAGAGCTGGACTGGAAGAGGAGCAACTGGGACAGAGTCTGGCACCCTGACTGGGACTAGAACCTGGTGTGCCGGAGCCGCTGGTGGAGGATTAGCCTATTGAGCCATGGCGCCGGCCAATAATTTTATTATATCTGACATCCTAGTATATATAACATCTTCTTAATTTTGGGTCATTCTAATATGACTTTTAATTTAATGTGCCCATCTCTTCTAGTCAATGCAAACATTACCCAAGATAGGCCAATTAAATGTTTTGTTTTTTCTTTTCCTGGGATTTGAGAGACTTGACCAGGGTTATACAAAGCATTGCAAATGACTGGAGTTCACTCAGGCCTGCATTTCCTTGGTAATGAAAATGAATTCTTGGTAAACAACATCCACAATTGTCTTGGGTCAGTCCTGTTTTAGAAACTGATGCTTCAGGCTTCTAAAAAATTGGTTTATTTCTAATATTCTCAGTTTATTTCCACTTTGCTTTAGGCGTTTAGTGTTGGTTTTCTTGCTTGCAGCTAATCTTGATTGAAACAGAAATTGGTACCTTAGTGTGATTTTTGAAAGTGACAGATTGAGGCTCTCAGTTCTTTGCCAAGATGCCCACCTGGTCTGTCAGTTTGAACTGCTGCCTGTGAAGTTGTCATCCCATATAGTCACTGGTTTGAATTCTGACTGTTCCACTTCTGATCCAGTTTCCCGCAAATGCACCTGGAAAAGCAGCAGCAGATGACCCAAGTGCGTGGACCCTCATCACCCGTGTGGGAGACCAGGATGAAGCACCAGGCTTCAGCTTTGCCCTGCCCTGTCTTTTGCAGTCATTTGGGGAGTGAACCAGCAGATGGAAGCTAGCTCTCTGTCTCTCCTCTTTTTGTAACTCTGCATTTCAGATAGACTCTCTTTCTCTCTCAATGTAAAAGTTAAGGAGAGAGTTGTGAAGTGAGAAATTTTTGTTATGGAGTAGCAACATTATTGGCTAAACTTTGGTATCTTGGGCTTCATATCGTGGTTTTTGAGGATGAGGGGCATTGGGGTGACTATGGCTTGAGAAATTTTGTTCCTCATTATTTTTTTGTTTTCGTTTTTAACAAGCCCTTGCTTCAGCCTGGCAATCTAGGTGCTTACTAATTACAGTATTTCTGGTTGGAGTGAGGTCTTGTCCTTTTTTGAGGAGAAAAGCATGTGACCTTTCTCTAGGCGACTAATGCCTTACACCTCTGCTATAGTGTTTTAGAATGGGTACATTCATAGATGCTACATGCCTTTTTCTGCCATTGAAACTGATCTTAATGATATAGAACAACTTGTTTGTTATATCATGGCCCTTAACTTCATGAAGACAGCACTGTCTCACAGTTCTTCAGATGCATGAACTGGTATATTCTATAAGATTCATAAATTTTATTTGATTTTATTAATTTAAAGTCTGAGTGGCAGAGAGACAGAGATCTTCTATCTGCTAGTTTACTTGCTACATGCCTGTGAGAGCCATGGCTGGGCCAAACCAAAGTCAAAAACTCAAAACATAATCCAGGTCTTTCACTCGGGTGGTAAAGACCTAAGTACTTCACCATCACCCATGCTTCCCAGGCTGCCCATTATCAGGAAGCTGTATCAGAAGCCAAGTCATGACTTGAATCCAAGTATTCTGATGTGGAATGTGGGCATCCCTAATGTGGCATAAGATCACACCACAATGTCCACCCATTAATACGTTATTTATAGCATAAAATACCCTACTAAGTTAAGCATTCTCTGTATTCACTAAAGATTTGGGTATGATTTTACAATATTCTAAGAGGGTTTTTATGAAATAGTGGCTGGAGCTTTTATTCTCTGGAAGTTCCCTAATAACTTCAGTCATGGCAAATATAAAAACTTTGTTACATTAGCACAGCCTCCCTAATATTCAGGCCCCCATGTGATATTTGACATTAGAGTGATCTCCCTGCCTTATGCACCTTCTGTATTTCTAAGACATGTTCTTCTTTTTCCTTTGGTTCACCACATACATCCCATGTAGCCATAATCCAGTGTCTTCAGTGATGAGGAAGTCTGTTTTTATCATTTCTTAGAAATGTGGCACAGCAGATTACGCTGCTGCTTGTAATGCCTGCATCTGAGTACTGGTTCAAGTCTTGGCTGCTCTGCTTCTGATCCAGCTTCCTGCTAATACGCATGGGAAAGCAGTGGAGTATGGCTCAGGTTTTTGGGCCCCTACTACCCACCTGGGAGACCTGGAAGAAGCTCCTGGCTTTGGCCTGGCTCAACTCTGGCAATTGTGGTAATTTGGGGAATGAATCAATGGAAGGAAGATTGCCCTGTCTCTCTTTCTGTGACTCTACCTTTAAAATAAATCATTTTTGTGTGTGTGTGTGTGTGTTTTAAAGAAACCTCTTTTCACTGAATGGTACAGTTAAATTATAACTTGGTAGCAATGAAAGAATTCACCCCTCTCTGCTCCTGTGGTTCAGCTGTGTGTGATTGAGTTTGGTTCAGCTGAAACGTGTGACTCATATATAAGATTGTCACCTCAGATTGGTCCTGAGTCCTTGGGAATTCCCTCCTCCTCTGTGTAGGAACAATGACCCTAATTTTTCACCTTGTTCATCAAAACCCCAGCTCCTTTGATCCTCAGCAGGTAACCTGCTTCCTATTTTGGGGAGCATATTTGGGCCTTCAGTAATCTTTCTTCTTTTTCAGTCCCTATATCTAATTTTATTTCTGTGAGACTGTAACTTACCCCATTACATCAAGAGCAGCAAGTGAACTTCTGTCTTTCCCTTGGAAATTGGGGGCCCACCGTCAACCTTCTCTGTGCCCATCACTCTATTGATATCTCCTCACTCGTAAATATTTATTTCTCTCTATTCAGTGATCATCCCACCCCAGAATGTATATTCAGTTCTTTCTTTGCCAAAGAAGAAAAGCCCACAGTCAGTACTGAGCTTGAGATTGAAGAAGGGTGGGAGTCAGACTACTCTAGGTGCTGTGTGTGCCATGTAGGAGGCTGTAATACTGCAGGGGGTGGACAGCCATGGGGGAACTCAAACAGACAGATGTGATCCTAACAGCATTGCAGATGATGAATTTGGCTGCAGGTGCATGATGGATTGTAGAGGTGGAAATAATGCACCTAAAATGCAATTTACAAGCGAGTAGATACTGTTCAGTGTTACTAGGTTTTCCTGAAATTATTTTTTTAACTTTTATTTAATAAATATAAATTTCCTAAGTACAACTTTTAGATTATAGTGGCTTTTTCTCCCCATAACCTCCCACCCACAACCATCCCATCTCCCACTCCCTCTCTCATCCCATTCACATCAAGATGCATTTTCAATTATATTTATATCCAGAAGGTCAATTTAGTATATACTAAGCAAGGATTTCAGCAGTTTGCACCCACACAGAAACACAAAGTATAAAGTACTGTTTGAGTACTAGTTATACCATTAATTCACACAATACAACACATTAGCAGCACATCTCTGAACACCCATTAACCAGATACCCCAAGTGCTAGAATCCTAGTAGATTATGGCAAATATTAGAATTAAGATTATTCTAATACACAGGTATATGTTAAAATGTTTTTATGAATCTAAATCACCTTAATTTGTTATCTCTGGTAGCAGTATATAATTTCATCAGGGGCTTCAAAGTATTCTTCGCAGTTTTATCCCCAAACATCCCAAGATTTATCATTGTTAAAGGAAGGCAGTTGCCTGCTCAGATATTTCTGTCTGAGGCAGATTTTGAATTTTCTGCAATAGTATCTGATGTGGAATCTCCCTTGGCTTTGAATATCTGCTTCACTATATTTTCCTGAGGAAGCAATTTTGAGAGGCATACTTTTCTTATAAAAGGAAGAATGACAGGTAATGTTCTTTGATGCATTTTTGTGAGTATGGTATTTCTCCGGATTCTCAGTTCTGTATTTTGGCTTCTCAAAACATTAGCCACGTAAACTGATGGGATCTGGTTGAACAGGTGTACATGGAGAAGTGTGCGATATCATCCGTGATCCCTGACTCTGGCTGAATTGTGTACTCCTCTTCTTCAGATATGGCGACATCCTACTCCCCACTGCCAGGGGATGTAGCCTTATTTGGTAGTAATTAAGAGGAAGTTAAATTAGGTTATACCAGTGGAGGGCGGGCTCTTAAGCCAGTGTGTCTGTTGTCCTTAGAAGAAGACAACAAAAGGCATGGGCACGCACATGCATACACACACAGGGAGAGAAAACACCATGTGTTTACAGAAGCATAAACTGTAGTGATGTGTCTGCAAGTCAAGGAAGCCTAGGAATGGTCAGGTGTGCCAGAAGCAAAGAGAAGGGACTGGAACACAACCTCCTAAGAGCCTTCAGAAAGAGAGCGCAAGGCCCTGCCAGTACAGTGATTTTGGAATTTAGGTCTCCGGAACTAAGCAGAAGAAAGTTTTTTCTTGTAAGCCCCTTAGGTTATTGTACTTTAGACAGCAGCAATAGGAAACTAATACCATCCCCTGAGAACTTACCAGATCATCCTACATATTCAAACTCCCACACAGACACTCACAGGGTCACAGAAGTAATGAGTCAGGAATGATGACCTTGGCTGAGCCACTTTCACCCACACAGGTCCAGGGCTCTTGAAGATGCTCTCGAAACATGATTATCTAGTGTTAGGGTTCCAGTATAAGCACTCCAGACATCTGAGTGGTTCCCGATGCTCTTCCACCTCCATTCGCACTCAAAGGGGATGCATGCCTTGCCCATCTACCACCTTGGAAACAGAGTATGGTCCTTTACAGAAACCAACATTCCAGGTAGGAGTGGTTGCAGACTTAGGGGAAATCTTCAGAGAAAATTTACCTGAAATGAAGACACAGCAGGGGGAACTGTGCTGTGTTACGCATGGCTGAAGAAGACCTCAGCCATGAGGTGGTTGGGTTGAGCAAGTGAAAAATTTGATTTATTTTGGTGGAGAAAAAAAAAAAAAACTTTGCAATTTACACAATGAACACTGTCCTTACACAGAGCAGATATTCTTTGACCAGAATGCAAGCCCACTATTCTGTTGTTGATCTGTTCTTTGGCCAGAATGCTCCCACTTTTCTGTTGGTCTGTTCTGTTTCACGTAGCATGACTCCTGCAGCAAGTTTCAACGTGCCACGCGAGGGACAAAGGCCATGTCTGTTCACTGCATGGAGATTTGTGTGAGGAGGGTAACTTCACAAAATAATGTTGGATGGTGACAGA
The DNA here is from genome assembly GCA_949820135.1 of Sylvilagus floridanus. NCBI lineage: Eukaryota > Metazoa > Chordata > Mammalia > Lagomorpha > Leporidae > Sylvilagus > Sylvilagus floridanus. Next base: position 118,383,567 of record OX463226.1, read on the forward strand.
TGCACACCTGGTTACACAAGAGAAAAATGCATATCAAAGCCTAATGGTGTAACTAATTATGCATGTGCCTTGATACATACAATTTAGAGCAATAATTGGTGTACCTGGAAAATCCCAAACTTAATGTGGTGTATGCAGAATAAGAGGTGGTAGGAAGTGATTTGTCTAAGGAGGAATATCACACCGAATCAGGTCACATCACCTGCAAGGATGGGGACGTGGTCAGCAGGTAGACGTGGGGACCCTGGAGACAACTGGGGTGGCTAGTTTCTTCCAAGACTAGAGCCTCTATTTTTCCTGGAGAGGGAGCATGATCAGCCCTTTGTTTTCTTTTTCTAAACTTTTTATGTTTAATAATTTAATAGAAGCAAGAAACTTCTCCAATTTAGTTGTTTTTTAGTCATTAAATTCCAGTTACTTATGTTAAATCAATCACAATCATCCAGTACACAATTTAGAATTGTGACATCAAAGAGATCTTTCTTCCTTACTTGTCTGCTTATCCTGAGGACATCAGATTTACGGGGTATCTGTGTTTCCTTCCAGGGAAAGGTCATGCTATTACTCCCATGCATAGGGAATTGAGGCATATGATATATACTGCTCTTTGTCTCTCTTTATTTATTTACTTATTTATTTTTGGCTACCAATATGAGTATATCTTGGTGATGTTTCATACTCTATAATTAGAGCTGCCTGATCATTTTTTAATGAAGACATGATTTCCTATTGTATGGAGGCACTGTAATTTATTTATCCAGTTTCCTACTGTGTTTTCCCATTATTTATAATCACTTGATAGTAAGTGGAGTTGCAATAAATATTGAGGAAATTAAATTCTCAGTGTTATTTTTATTTTAATATCCTTGTGTTTCAGGTGTGTCTGCTAAAATCTAAAGCTAGCTTTCCTTTATGATTTAAAACCAACAGGCTATTCTGACTCTTGAAACATATATTATGGGGAGAGGTGGACAATACATTTAATTATAGAATAGTGTAATATTGACTATTAATATGTTCAAAGGAAAGCCCTGAAAATAGGGCATGCAAGGGGTTGGAAGGAATTGGTGTGGTTATTAACCATGTGTCTGTTGCCAGAATCCTTAGAGTGGAAATATTTTAACATAAACTCGATCTAAACAGAGAATGTAGCACAGGGCAATCTGGGAGAAGTTTTTCAAGCCCAAAGACCTTCTGGAACCAAGGACCCAACACAGGAGTATTTAATTCCAAAACTGGCTGGCCTTAGTGACAAGTGGACCCAGGACAGAAGAGTGAGAGGTGAAGACCAAGATTTAACAGGTCACTTCAGGTAGGGTCCTAGGAGCCACGGAGAGGAGAGTGGCTTTTGTTGGAGTTGACGCGTAGTCAGGAATTCTGCAAGAGCAACTTTTCGGAAGGAGCAGACGAGGCATGGCTGCCCCAGAGGGAAGTCGGTTCCATCATGGGAGAACCCACAGGCTGCTGGACTAAGAAGCCGAGACTAGTCAGATTCTGGATAGACTTTAAAGGTTGGAGTGACCAAGATGTGTTACTGGGTTGCACCTTTTGTGGGGGGGGGGGGGAGAAGAGAAAGGGTGACTCTAAGCATTGGTGGGTGATAGTGTTCTCCACACAGAGATGATAAATGTTTAGGGAGAGAGACATGCTGAGAATAGATTGACTTGAACATTACACACGTCTACCAGGACATCCCATGATTCCCTATGAATGTGTATTTTTATGTGCCAAGTTACAAAGTTGGCTTAGAGAATCAATGCTGTTGAGGGTTTGGGAGGGAGATCAGGTTTCAGTGTTTGGATTTGTCACATTTCTTCCCTTTGCTCTCCTTTCTTCCTCTTTGCTTTCACCTTCCTCCCTTCCTCTGTCTTTCCCTAGGCTGTTAGTATAAGTATTTTGAATTATTATGTTGGCTGAGGAATTTGAATTTGTCCTCACACAGTGTCTCAACAAGTATAAGATGGGGTCTTCAAAAAGTTCATGGAGAATGCATATGAGAGAACTCTGTATGCATTTCAAAATTATTTGCACCAAAATGAACTTAGCTTTTCACTACATTTCCCAGGAACTTTTTGAAGTCTATATATCTGTAAATGTTTTACATTTTTTTTTGTTTATATTAGTAGAGTTATGCCAGGTACATTTTGTTTTATAGTTACTTATTATGTCCTGTCCATCCTTTCTGCTCACCTGTTATATTTTCTTATATTTTGAAGATATAAATATATTTAGTTCTTTGAGAATCATAGTTGCAAAGAGAGAGACACACACACATAGACTCGAAGAGAGCTGCTTTCTGCTGGTTCACTCCCTAGATGGCCACAGGGGCCAGCAGTGGGCCAGGCCAAAGCTAGGATTTTAATCCTGGTTTCCCACATGGGTGGCAGTGGCCCAAACACTTGGGCCATATTCCACTGCTTTTCCCAGGCCGTTAGCAGGGATTGGAAGTGGAACAGCCGGGACATGAATGGGGCCCATATGAGATGCCAGTGCTGCAGGTGGCAGCATTACCCACTATACCATATTGCTGGCCCCAAGTAAAGATTTCAAAATATTTATTTACTTGAAGTAAAGAGCTACAGAGAGGGAGAGGAGAGGGAGAGAGAGAAGCCAGGACTTGAACCAGCACTCCAGTATGGGATACTGGTGTTGCGAGAAGCAGTTTGACTTGCTGTACCACCATGTCCCACATTTTAAAAAGTCAATTTTATTTAAATTCAGAGCATGCAGTCAAAGTTTAGTACATTAGCATATGCTTTGCTTACTATGACATGTGCATTTACTTATGCCATTTTTATTTCTCACTTTTTCCTTTTTGTTCCCTAACTGTGGTGGAAAATACATTCATTATTAATAAAATATACTTTGTGTCTTAAACCATAAATAGTTGACTATCAAATATAATAGTTCCTCTGAGTCTGAAGAAAATTCTAATTTTTGGTATTTTTAAGAATTCTACTTTCATCATTATAGTCTCCTTAGAGATCATTTATATTTTATCTCTGAATTCTTTGAAAATCAAACTTATTATTTATAATTGCAGTGCTATATAGTCACTGGACATTTGTTATTTCATGTGGCATACATTGTTTTTGTTATATTTGAATTTTCTGTTACTTCTGAATAATGTGCATCCACCGTCTTTTCTAATAATTGTTTCCACATTCTTTAGAACTCCCACTAGTTACATTTAAGAATTGGGCCTGCTTTTTCTATCCTGAAGTAGGGACTTAATTGCAATTAAAAAAAAACATATATATTCCTTCATTCAAGAGGCAGAGAGACAGACAACTTCTCATGCTGGTTCAGTCCCCAGACATCCCCAGTATCCAGGACCAGGATGGGCTGAAGTCAGGATCTGGGGACTTAATCCAGCTGTCGCATGGGTGGAAAGGACCCGATCTCTTGTCTATCACCTGCTCACTTCCGGGTTCTGCATCTGCAGGAATCTGGAATCGGGAGCTGGAGGTGAGAATCAAAATCGAGGGCTCTGATATGGGATGTGGGCATCTTAACCCCCACCTCTATTTTTCTACATCTTATTTCTCTTTATCCTGGAAACTGAAAATTCTGATCTATTTAATGATCATTCAGCTATGTCTTAACTGTTACCAGTCCACCTATTAAACTTTTCTGTCAGTTATAAAATACACATCTGCATTTCACTGACACACTGAGTTCATGTTTTGGTTCTCTACATGTTTCTGGTTATTTTGGGTATTTCCGTGTTGCTTGACTGATTTTGTGACTTCATCATTTGCGTCTTTCTACATCTTAATCATAGCAGTGTTGCTCTAACTCTAAAGGTCTGACAATTGGGAACATCTAAATCTGCCTTTCCAGGAGTGGGGGACCTTGTTTTCTACCAAGGACCATTTGGATATTTATAACATCATTTCTGGGCCATACAACATCAAGTTAAAAACAGGCTGCTGTAGATCTATTAATTTTTTTTTTTTGACAAGCACAGTGGACAGTGAGACAGAGAAAGGTCTTCTTTTTTTCTGTTGGTTCACCCTCCAATGGCTGCTATGGCCGGTGCACCATGCTGATCCGAAGGCAGGAGCCAGGTGCTTCTCCTGGTCTCTCATGGGGTACAGAGCCGAAGCACTTGGGCCATCCTCCACTGCACTCCCAGGCCACAGCAGAGAGCTGGACTGGAAGAGGGGCAGCTGGGACAGAATCCGGCACCCTGACCGGGACTAGAACCTGGGATGCTGGCGCTGCAGGTGGAGGATTAGCCTATTGAGCCACGGCGCCGGCCTGATCTATTAAAATTTGAGTCCCAACGGTGTTTGCCTTGGCAGAGGCAGACTGAATGACTCTGTGGGTTTCACATAGCACACTTCTTACTGGTGTCTTATTCAGTGGGTTCTTTGATGCATTTGTAGTGAGCTCCTACTAAGATGATCATCATCTTTGTAATCCTGGAATATGTGGGGAATAATGGAGGTTGATTACCTGTGAAGGGGTTGCACTGACTTTGTCTCAGGTTATGTTACTCAGCTGAAAGAAGTTTTGGTTTCATTTATTCACCTGTGTATATTTTGGCTTCTGGAAGTTCTTTAAATTTGAATCCCAGACCCAAATCATTACCAGGCCCATGATTACAAGTGAGTACGGAACACGATGTTGTTGCTCTCCTTATTGGTGTTTGTGTTGCCATGTTGTCACTGCCATCATCACCTTTGCAGAGCAGAAGTAGAGGCAGATGTCAAAAATATAAGGTCCACTTGGCCGGCACTGCAGCTCACTAGGCTAATCCTCTGCCTGCGGCGCCAGCACCCCGGGTTCTAGTCCCAGTTGGGGTGCTGGATTCTGTCCCAGTTGCTCGTCTTCCAGTCCAGCTCTCTGCTGTGGCCCAGGAAGGCAGTGGAGGATGGCCCAAGTGCTTGCGCCCTGTACCTGCATGGGAGACCAGGTGGAAGCACCTGGCTCCTGGCTTTGGATCGGCAAAGCGCCACCCATAGCCGCCACTTGGAGGTGAACCAACGGAAAAGGAAGGCCTTTCTTTCTCTCTGTCTCTCTCTCTCTAACTCTGCCTGCCAAGAAAAAAAAATTAAGATCCACTTGTGGGTTTTTCCCCCATAGAGACAAGTTAGTCCTCACTCATTTCACTAAGTGCTTTGCGTGGTTCTCTTCGTTTTGTGCCTGGTCCATGAGTTAGTGCTGCTTCTCCTTTGTATAACATACTATATCTACTCCTTTCCCTTCCTCATTTCCCCTTCTTCCCTTATTTCTCAGGTTTCAGTATTGGCTTTTCTGCTAATGAAGAATAGTTTTGTTCAAACTTCATATTTATACACTTACATTTTGTTTTATTTTCCTAATCCTGTTGAGTCAACTTCATCTTTTTTGAGCTCAAAAAGTCACTTAAGTACATATATCAATGTGATGATGTTTAATTTGAGAAACATCAGGGTAGACTCTTCATCAATAAATTTTAATTTCATTTCATCATGGTGAGAGAATGTGACCAGAGTCATATTGATATTTTGAGGGATTTAAATAGAATTTCTTATCTACTTGATATATTCCCATTACCCAAAACTTCCTTTGTAGCCAAACATATCATTATTTTTGTGTTTCATATGTGCTTGAAACTAACTTACCATTTTGAATGTATAGTATAGGAATTGCTCCATCCATATCTTTAAATGGCAATTAAAATGTGCTTTCTGTTTGTGTTACATTTGTTAGTTCTAATGCACTTCCTAATTTACTGTACATTTTATTTGTCCAATTTTCAAATAAAGGTATGAAAATATGTTCTGGATTTCAGTTAACTTTATTATGCTATTTACATGATTACACTTTAATATTCTTTGCAGTCTGTAAATCTTCTGAACTCTTGTTCTGAATGACACCTATAACAGACACCAGTTATCCCAAATTCATGTTGTTCATTAATACTAAGACCCCAAATTTAGCATAATGCTACCCATAGGAAAGTCAGTACATCCTACCTTATTGGTATTATGCTGTGACCAAGTGACTTAATGTGAATCAATGAATTACAAGCAGAAGTATTGAGTAGATTGACTGCAAATCTCCTGTTTTTTTTTTTTTCTGTTTTCATCTGGTTCTGGAATAAGCATATAAGGACTAGAGCTTTAGCAGTTACCTTGGAGCAAAATACTGCAAAGTGAGGATGTTTAAGCAGAAAATGAAGAGCTCTATGAGTCTGATGACATGGCATCTCTGGGATGTGTGTGTGTGTGTATGATAGCCATAGATTTCTATCATTTTCAAGACAAAAATTCCCTGTGTAATAAAATTAAATCTACTCTGGTTTATACTAATTGCAGCTAACAGACCCCGAGCCCAAAAATTTTACTGTGATTCAATCAACCAGACCAGGACTTTAAAGGAAGAAACTTTTCTGTGTCAGTAAAACTAGTTCTATTTTTTAAATCTTGATTTTTATGCCTTCAATAAAGGTGGAGATTCAGATTAACTACTTTGTCTTATGACTTGGAAGGATTCCCTTCCCTCCAGTGTATACTAATATTAGACATTTGGAAGAGTGGAAGCATCTTGATTTTTTTTCTTGGAAGTTATATAAGGTTTTCTCTTCATCCCTGATATCCTGAAAATTGTTAATGATTCACTTGTTAAGGAAAGCAACGTGATAGCTCATATTTTCCTCTTCTGGTACAAGTGAAGAGGCTGGCTGAATTTTGTTTAAACAAAAGGTGGGATAAACTTTAAACCTTGTTAGGAGTTCATGGAAAGATGCTAGAGGCCAAGGCAGGGGACTTGGTCCATGTAATGAGCCTGTGTTAGCTACTGGGTATGCCTACTTAGACCTTCATGGTGCTGGGTCCCTAAGACCAAGGACTCTTCAAGATTGTAAGAGTGGCAGAGAGCTGGGAGGAGGTGTACAACACAGGATGCAGAAAGGAATTCCAATTGCGAGTTCTCTGACTATAAATGCATTAAGAAAAAGGAAGTCCGGATCCTGCAGTCAGGAAGAAACTTGTATTAAAGTTTAGTGAAGCTGAGGGCAACATTAAGCCCTTTTGGGTATTTCTTTTTTTTGTTCACTGACTTGAACTCTTGATGTAATTTTTAAATCTGAAGTCTTTTAAAATAGTGATTTACTAATACATTAAATTCTCGGTCATAGAATTCATAGGAATCAGGATAATTACTAAAATACAGTTCTCATCAATGATAGTATGATAGTAATACAAATCAGACAGGCTCCTATACTTAAGCTCTGGGACATTTTCTTTTATATGATTTCTTTTATACCCATATCTCCTATCTTCCAATTAATTTTTCTGCTTGAATTTTCTTTAATTATCAAATTTGACCTTTTTTGTGTTTTATTTTCATATTTTCTGTCTCTGACTTGTTCAACTTTTTGAAATGTCACAATGGGCTTCTCTAAACCTTTTGACTTTTTAAAAAATATTATGCTTTTTTATTTTTTATTTAGTAAATATAAATTTCCAAAATATAGTTTATGGATTACAATGGCTTTCCCCCCCATAATTTCCCTCCCACTCGCACCCCTCCCATCTCCCGCTCCCTCTCCCATTCCATTCACATCAAGATTCATTTTCAATTATCTTTATATATAGAAGATCGATTTAGTATAAAGTAAAGAGTTCATCAGTTTGCACCCACACAGAAACACAAAGTGTACCCCAATGGCACTTTAAGAAAGTGAAGTAGAAATCATGTGCTCACTTTACTGTGGTTAACCAGAAGTCAGCCATTCCGCATGTGTTTCAGTATTGAGAAGGAAAAAAAAATTAGCTAGCCCTCCACTGTTTGCATGTGTAGGAAGAAGTAGTCAACGTTAGTTGTAAATGCTGAAGGCCAGATTCTAAAACAATTTCTGACATTGCTCCATTAAGGTTAACTGAAGCTATGGGGACTGGCTGCATATAAGTATGCAAAATCGTAACAGCGATGGTGGACCTAGGTAGCCCTGAATCGGAGGACAGCTCTGGAACCTCATAGTAGACTAGATTCCTTTCCCCGTCTGTACTTGGAGGAACAGTGGCCAACTGTTTCTTTGCAAACAGCAGTGGCAATGCATTTGGAAGATGTCAAATTGTATTTGCTTTTGACTCGAAAGGGTTGCCTAAACCTATTCTATATCAGGTTTTTGAGTTGATGTTAAAATTAATCAGCCCCTATCTACCAATTATATGCTTAAAAAGAGAAATTGAGTGCAATAGCAAATAATTGGCTTTTTATTGTTTGTGATGAAAAATAAAATTTACTGATGTGTGTGAAAACTATGGGCTTTTTCCATACCATTATACCATCCTGCCTAAGGAAAGCCACAATTTGGTTTTTCAGTTACATTTGTGATTCTCTGTGTTTAATAATAAGGCTGGCCTTTCTTTATCCCTAATGTATGCTGATGCTTTAACTTACGTTAATGCATGATTTGTTTCCAATCACAAAACTTCTCTATGGCTTATCAAGGGCAGGGTTATTTTAGCAACAGCCTAGCATATGGTGCATAAATAGCACTCATATATAAACATAGCATGCACAAGAGATTAATACAATTTTCCTTTTTCTAGTGATTAATATTTACCTTGGCAGCTGTAGCATTTTAGTCTTCTATTAGCTGACAGATGTGAATAAGGGTTGTATCTTGCCTCCTCCAAGCTGCTGTATCTTAATACGTGTTCACAGCTTAGGGACTATGAAATATGCTCCAGGAATATTTAGAACTCTCATAGGAATTTATTGTGGCTTCAACGGATTTTTTTCACAATTATATTAAATGGAATATTTTATGTCTGTGGGGCAAAAAGTTAACTGGCTTGAAACTCAAAGGGGCAGAACAATAAACAAAATCCTGTCTTAAATGTGGGCATTCAGATGTTGAGTCATTGGCTTGTTATAAGAGTCTCATAGTACAGAGCATCCTGAGAAGTTTTATAGGAAGTAGTGCTGCATTGCTTCGAGCATGGGGTAAATATGGCAAAGAAAGCAGGCTTACAATAGAACGACAACTATAAATGCATTAACTATTAGGTTCTGCCTGGGAATCAGGTGAATCATAAGGCATTTTCACTAATCACCAATATCACATACTCATGCTTTTGATTAGGAAATAATGAGATGGCAAAGTCATAATTTTTTAAAGATATTTATTTAAAAGTTACAGAGAAGCAGAGGTGGTGGGGAAGGGGAGGGAAGGAGAGAGAATGAATGTCTTCCATTTGCTGGTTACTCCCCAGATGGTTGCAAGGGCCGGAGCCATGCCAATCCAAATTCAGGAGCTTCTTCCGAGTTTCCCATGTGGGTTCAGGAGCTGGAGGAGTTGGTCCATCTTCCACTGCTTCCTGGTATATAACTATGAAATTTATAAAATAGAGATAATTAGGTAGGACTTGAGAAAGTGTTTGGTTTGAGCAGTGTTCTTCCCTTGAGTAATATAAAGGGATGGAGAAGTGTTCATTTTATGATTTTCTTTTAAAGATTTCTTTATTTGAAAGAGTTAGAGTTTTAGTCTGCTGGTTCACTACCCAGATCCTTATAACAGCCAGCACTGGGCTGGGCTGAAGCCAGGAGTGTCTTTGAGGTTTCTCACCAGAGTAGCAGGAGCCAAAGCATTTTGGTTGTGTTCTGCTTTTTCCAGGCTGTTAGCAGGGAGCGGGATTGGAAGTGGAGCAGCTGGAACTCCAACAGGCACCCATATAGGATGCTGGCATCACAGGCTGTAGCTTTACCCACTACACCATGACACAGTGTGGGTCTATATTTTATGGTTTATAAAAATTTGACCATGGCCCCAATGGGTATTCTCATTGTGAAAATTCTATATGTGTTTATAAACAAAAGCTTTATGTCTGTTTGGAAGCAAACCATTTGGAATGAAAGTTTCTAAGCATCGTTTACATGGAAACAGCAAACAGCAATACCCTTTTCAGAAACCGTATGCTACATTGTAGGTTTCAGACTAGAGGCATGTGTCATTTGCCCTTTACAAAGTCAGTCTATACGAGAAATAGACTTTGAAAGAAACTGAGATCGGAGGACCTGGATGCAGCCAAAGGAAAGTGATAATGGTGATAATGATTCTAATAGTTGCTTGATTTCTGTGTTTTCTTAAAAAGATTCATTTATTTTGGAAGTCAATCACTGAGCGGGCAAGACAGACCTTCTATCTGCTGGTTCACTTCTCAGATGCTTGCAGTGACTGGCACTGAGCCAGGCCAGAGCTAGGAGCTTCATTCAGGTCTCCCACATGGGTGGCAGGGGCCCAAATACTTGCACCATCTTTTTCTGCTTTCCCCAGCTATTAGCAGGGAGCTGGATCCAAAGTGCAGGAGCCAGATCATGCACTGGCACCTAATGGGATGCCATGCTGCAGGCAGCAGCTTTACTGCTATGCCACGATGCTGGTCCCTGATGATTTATTTTGATGGCCTCCTAGCAAATATATGAACCCTACTGAGGAACTACAAAATGAGAAAATAGCAAAACACTGAAGGAATTTTTTGTTGTTGTTGTTATTTTAAAGCATCTAAATCGAATGGGACAAGAACTTCCGGCTTTCCAAGTCTTGCTCTGTGGGCCTAAGATCGGAGGTGTCTGCTTCATGCAGTAATTGTCTCAAACCCAAGACTTTTTCAAAATATTTATTTGGAACAGAGGAATAATGGGAGTGAGTAAAAGCAAGCTCCCATTGATTGGTTCAGTTCCTGAATGCTTGGGCTGAAACCAAGAGTGGAAATGCAGAAACTCAATACAAGTCGGGGACCCAATCACTTGAGCCATCACTGCTGTCTACCAGGGTTTGTACTGGCAGGAATTTGGTAAAAGGAGCCATAGATGGGTATTTAACTCAAGGTGCTCCAGTGTGGGAAGTGGGCATCCTAATCAGTGCCTTACCCACTAGGTCAAATACCTGCCCCATTAAGGTCTGACTCAGAAATTGTCTCCTCCTCCAAGATTGATTGCTTCTGAAGATTCCTAAATACCTTCAGTTTCAGTTCCCCAGAATGCAGAATTTGCTAGTAATTCAAGGATGACTTGTGTGCGTTAATGTGAGTGATGTGTATCTAAGTGTCTGAGATTAATCGCAGCCAAGTTGTTACCATCTCCTTCTCATTAGGTCATTACTGCTGCTCATTCTTTTATTTAGGAGCAGGTATTTCTTGGAACAACTAATGTAGCTAGCTCTGCTTGTTATATATTGTTTAATGGAGGTAAGGAAAGGATCCTTGCTCTAAATTTCATTCATTATCAAGGAAATAATTTATAATAAAATACGTTCTTTGATATTTGAGAGGAAAAAACTTTCAAGGCACTTTGGATCATCTTAGTTGCAGTGGTTTAGTGTGAATTAGGACACTGGAATTGGAAAATCATTTGCTTCTTGTGGGAAAACAATCTAAGCTCACTTTATATGAAGGAATTTATTGCATTTTACTTTTTAAGAAAGATTATTCTATTTGAAAGGCAGAGTTACAGAGAGGCTGAGGCAGAGAGAGACAGAGAGGTCTTCCATCCACTGGTTCACTCCCCAGATGGCTGCAATGGCTAGAGTTGCACCAATTGAAACCCAGGAGCCAGAAGCTTCTGGTTCTCCCATGCAGGTGCAGGCAAGATGGTGGAATAGGAAGGGGGCACATTGATAGTCTGGAAAAAGAGTTTAATAAAGTTTAATAAAAGTGGAGATACTGCAGGTTCAAGGAAGAGTAGGGGAAGAAACAGCAGAGGAAACTCTTCTGGAACTACTGGTTCATGGTGGACCTATGTGGGAACCCATGGCTGGGGACTCCAGCCACGGAATCTACACACCAGCACTGGAAAGGCAGGTGAGGCAAAACCTCAGTAGCCCGAGACACTGGCAGGAAAGTGGAAGGAGGAGGCTGGAGGGAACGAGGCTTGAAACCCCGTGCGGGAAAGTTCACCAGGCTAACTAGAGGAGAGAGGAAAAAAAGGGCTGGTATGGAAACGAGTCTCTTTCCACTCACCTTTCAAAGGCAAGCAAGACAAAGAGCAGGAGCCATTTTTTTTTTTTATTTTTTTTTTTAACTTTTTTTGACAGGCAGAGTGGACAATGAGGGAGACAGAGAGAAAGGCCTTCCTTTTGCCGTTGGTTCACCCTCCAATGGCCGCCACGGCCGGCGCGCTGCAGCCAGTGCACTGCACTGATCCGATGGCAGGAGCCAGGTGCTTCTCCTGGTCTCCCATGGGGTGCAGGGCCCAAGCACTTGGGTCATCCTCCACTGCACTCCCTGGCCACAGCAGAGAGCTGGCCTGGAAGAGGGGCAACCGGGACAGAATCCGGCGTCCCGACCGGGACTAGAACCCAGTGTGCTGGTGCTGCAAGGTGGAGGATTAGCCTGTTGAGCTACAGCACCGGCCAACAGGAGTCATTTTGGACATACGTAAAAGCTGTGCCTGCCATCAGCCAAGCATGGGGGAGTGAAATAACAGGAGGTTAGGACCTAGTGAATGTGTGGAGCTAATGAACTGAGACTGTGAAAAACTGAAGGTGTGGGAGAGAACTGAGGGAGACGTGAGTACTCTCTGGAGAGACACAAACTCAGTAACCTTGGCAACCTGGTGGGGGATGGCAGAGAAATTTGAGCTTATACTGAGGATGGCATAGATCCTTTGTGTGGTCCTTGGGACAGCAGATGAATATTATAAAAACAGGAGCCAGAGATCAGAAACTGATTGCCTTCAATTCCACTCTGCTGTTCAGATTTACTTCCCTTCTGAATCCAAAAAAAAAGATTTACTATGCATAACTTGGTTGTGTCACCTTTGGCACACCCTTAACCCTGAAGCTGAGCGCTCTCTGGCCACACCCATCACAAGCCTCTAAGGCTCCATCAAAAGCAGACAGTCCACTTAATACAGTCATAGTAGAACAAGAAAAAAACACCACAGCAAGGGAAGAAACAAAAGAATATCTCCACAATGCCAAGCAACAAATGCAGAAATCAAGGAAACAAGAACAAGGAATATATTATGATGCCCCCAAATGAACAAGACACCCCAATCCAATTTATGAAGATAACATAGAAATGCGAGATACAGATTTCAAAAAATTTATAAGAACATGTAGAAGTTTTCAAAGAAGTTTTCAAAAACAAATTCTTGAACTACAGAAATGCTTACTGGACAAGATAGAAAATCTCTTGTGAAAATGAAATCTTAAGGAGGAATCAAAATAAAATGCAGAAACTAGTAGAACATGAAATTGTGATATTGGAGAGAAATCAAAATGAAATGAATTCAATAGTATACATAAAAAACACAGTTGAGATTCTTAAAAATGGAATCAGTGAAGCTGAAAAGAATATCAGAATTAGAAGACAGAGCACAGGAAAGTATACAGTCAAACCAAAGAAAAGAGGAAAATAGAAATCTAAAAAATATTGCTGAATCTACAGGATACTATTAAAAACCCAACTTTTGGGTTCTAAGAGTTCCTGAAGGCATGGAGAGAGAAAGAATTAGAAGGCATTTTTAGTGAGATACTAGCAGAGAAGTTCCTGGGTTTGGAGGAGGACAGAGACATCTTAGTACAGGAAGCTCATAGAACCCCTAGGAAACATGACCAAAAGAGATCCTCACACACAACACGTTATAATCAAACTCACCACAGTGAAAAGATTCTAAAAGGTGCATGAAATGCCTGATTACTCTCAGAGGATCTCCAATTAGACTCACAGCAGGCTTCTCTTCAGAAACCCTACAGGCTAGGAGGGAATGGTGAGACATAGCCCAGGTACTAAGAGAGAAAAACTGCCAGCCCAGAATATTTTATCCTGCAAAGCTCTCATTTGTGAATGAAGGTGAAATAAAGACCTTTCATAGCAAACAGAAATTGAAAGAATTTGTCACCACTCGTCTATCCCTGCAAAAAATGCTTAAAGATGTGTTACACACAGAAACACGGTCATCAATAGGAAAGAAGGTAAAGGAAGAAAATCTCTCAGTAAAAGATCACAGGAAGTTCAAAGCATTTATTAGAAAATGTCTTAGGTTGTGACTTTGCCCTGCCATTTCCCCAATCAATAGTCACATTGAACATTAATGGCCTCAACTCTCCAGTTAAAAGACTCAGATAGGTTTGTTCCTTAACCCATTCAACCAATCTATTTGCTGCTTACAGGAAACACATCTTTCCAACAAAGATGCATGCAGACTGAAAGTGAAAGGCTGGAAAAAGATATACCATCCCAACAGAAACCAAAAAAGAGTGGGCATAGCCATCTTAATATCAGACAAAATAAACTTTACACAAAACTGTTAAGAGAGACAAAAGGGGCACTATATAATGATTAAGGGTTCAACTCAACAGGGAGATATAATGATTATCAATGTATATGCACCTAATTATAGGGCACCAGTTTATTTAAAAGATTTGTTAAGGGACTTAAAGGAAGACTTAGACTCCAATACAATACTCCACTCTCAGAAATAGATCAACCAGACAGAAGATCAACAAGGAAACAGCAGATTTAATTGACACTATAGCCCAAATGGATCTAACAGATATCTACAGAACTTTCAATCCTACATTTAAAGAAATTACATTCTTGCCAGCAGTGCATGGAACCTACTCTAGGATTGAACACATACTAGGCCATAAAGCAAGTCTCAGCGAATTCAAAAGAATTAGAATCATACGATGCAGCTTCTCAGATCATAGAGGAATGAAGTTGGAAATTAGCAACTCAGGAAACCCTAGAGCGTTTGTAAACTATGGGTTATAGAAATCAAAAGAGAAATTAAAACTTTCTGGAAGTAAATGAGGATAATAACGCAACATATCAAAACTTATGGGATACAGCAAAAGCAATGTTAAGAGGAAAGTTTATAGCAATAGCTGCCTATATCAAGAAATTGGAAAGGCACCAAGTAAGTGAGCTATCAATGCATCTCAAGAATCTAGAAAAACTGCAGCAAACCAGACCCAAAACTAGTAGGAGAAGAGAATTAAAATCAGAAAAAATCAACAGGACTGAATAAATAAAATTACAAAAGGTCATTCAACGAGGTGATTTTTCAAAAAGTAAACAAAATTGACACAGCATTGGAACTAACTAAAATGCAAATCAATAAAATCAGTGATGAAAAAGGAAACATAACAATAGGCACCACAGAAATAAAAAGAATCATCAGATATTACTACAAAGAGTTGTATGCCAGCAAACAGGGAAATCTATCAGAAATGGATAGATTTCTGGACACATGAAACCTACCTAAATTGAACCAGGAAGACATAGAAAACCTAAACAGACCTATAACTAAGACAGAAATTGAAACAGTAATAAAGGACCTCCCAACAAAGAAAAGCCCAGGACCCGATGGACTCACTGCTGAATTCTACCAGACATTTAAAGAAGACTAACTCCAATTCTTCTCAAACTATTCAGAACAATCGAAAAAAAGGGAATCCTCCCAAATTCTTTCTATGAAGCCAGCATCACCTTAATCCCTAAGCTGGAAAAATGCAGCATTGAAAGAGAATTACAGACCAATATCCCTGATGAACATAGACACAAAAATCCTCAAGAAAATTCTGGCTGATAGAATGCAACAAAACATTAGAAAGATCATCCACCGATACCAAGTGGGATTTATCCCTGGTATGCATGGATGGTTCAATGTGCACAAATCAATCAATGTGATACTCCACATTAACAGACTGAAAAAGAAAAATCATATGATTATTTCAATAGATGCAGAGAAAGCATTTGATGAGATACACCACCCTTTCATGATGAAAACTCTAAGCAAATTAGGTATAGAAGGAACATTCCTCAATACAATCAAAGCAATTTATGAAAAACCCACGGCCAGCATCCTATGGAATGGGGAAAAGTTGGAAGCATTTCCACTGAGATCTGGTACCAGACAGGGATGCCCACTCTCACCACTACTATTCAATATAGTGCTGGAAGTCTTAGCCAGAGCTATTAGGCAAGAAAAAGAAATTAAAGGGATACAAATTGAGAAGGAAGAACTCAAACTATCCCTCTTTGCAGATGACATTATTCTTTATTGAGGGGATTCAAAGAACTCTACTAAGACTATTGGAACTCATAGAAGAGTTTGGCAAAGTAGCAGGATATAAAATCAATGCACAAAAATCAACAGCCTATGTATACACAGGCAATGTCACGGCTGAGGAATAGCTTCTAAGATCAATCCCATTCCCAGTAGCCACAAAAACATTCAAATACCTTGGCATAAACTTAACCACGAATGCTAAAGATCTCTACGATGAGAATTACAAAATCTTAAAGAAATAGAAGAGGATACCAAAAAATGGAGAAATCTTCCATGCTAATGGATTAGAAGAATCAATATCATCAAAATGTCCTTTCTCCCAAAAGCAATTTATAGATTTAATGCGATACCAATCAAGATACCAAAGACATTCTTCTCAGATCTGGAAAAAATGATGCTGAAATTCATATGGAGACACAGGAGACCTCGAATAGCTAAAACAGTCTTGTACAACAGAAACAAAGCTGGAGACATCACAATACTACATTTCAGGAAATACTACAGGGTATTTGTAATCAAAATGGCATGGTACTGGTACAGAAACAGATGGATAGACCAATGGAACAGAATAGAAACACCAGAAATCAATCCAAACATCTACAGCCAACTTATTTGATCAAGGATGCAAAACCAATCCCTGGAGTCAGGACAGTCTATTCAATAAATGGTGCTGGGAAAACTGGATTTCCACGTGCAGAAGCATGAAGCAAGACCCCTACCTTTCTCCTTACACAAAAATCCACTCATCATGGATTGAAGACCTAAATTTATAACCAGACACCATCAAATTATTATAGAACATTGGAGAAACCCTGCAAGATATAGGTACCAGCAAAGATTTTTTGGAAAACACCCCGGAGGCAGAGGCAGTCAAAGCCAAAATTAACATTTGGGATTGCATCAAATTGATAAGTTTCTATATGGCAAAAGAAACAGTCAAGAAAGTGAAGAGGCAACTGACGAAATGGGAAAAAAATATTAGCAAACTCTGCAACAGATAAAGGGTTAATAAACAGAATCTACAAAGACCAAGAAACTCCACACATCAAAACAAACAACCCACTTAAGAGATGGGCCCAGGACCTCGATAGACATTTTTCCATAAAGGAAATCCAAATGGCTATCAGACACATGAAAAAATGTTTATGATCACGAGCAATTGGGGAAATGCAAATAAAAACCACAATGAGGTTTCCCCTACCCTGGTCAGAATGGCTCACATACAGAAATCTACCAACAACAGATGCTGGTGAAGATGTGGGGAAAAAGGGACACTAACCCACTGTTGGTGGGAATGCAAACTGGTGAAGCCACTATGGAAGTCAGTCTGGAGATTCCTCAGAAACCTGAATATTCCCTTACCATACAACCCAGCCATCCCACTCCTTGGAATTTACCCAAGGGAAATTAAATTGGCAAACAAAAGCTGTCTGCACCTTAATGTTTATTGCAGCTTAATTCACAATAGCTAAGACATGGAATCAACCCAAATACCCATCAACAATAGACTGGATAAAGAAATTATGGGACATGTACTCTATAGAATACTATACAGTAGTAAAAAATGAAATCCTGTCATTTGTAACAAAATGGAGGAATCTGGAAAACATAATGCTGAGTGAAATAAGCCAGTCCCAGAGAGACAAATATCATATGTTCTCCCAAATCAGTGACAACTAACCAAGCACCAAAAAGGAAACCTGTTGAAATGAAATGGACACTTGAGAAAGAGTGATCTGATCAGCCCTTATCCTGACTGTTGATGAACAAATTAATACTTTATCCCTTCTACTATTTTTTTTTGTTCTACTTAATACTACTGGTTGAACTTTGTAATTAACACACAATTATTCTTAGGTGTTTAAATTTAACTGAAAAGTGATCTCTGTTAAATATAAGAGTGGGAATACGAGTGAGGAGATGTGCAATTTTGGACATGCTCTAGCTGACTTGCCATAAATGGTGGAGTTAGAATTGTGCCAGGGGATTCCAATTCAATCCCATCAGGGTGGCATGTACCAATGCCCTCTCACTAGTCCAAATGATCAATTTCAGTTCATAATTGATCACACTGATAAGTCTAAGAGTCAAAGGGATCACATAAACAAGACTAGTGTCTACACTAGTCTGCACTATTGTCAGCAGACTCATAGAATGGCAGATGTCCTAAACAGCACTCTGGCCTCAGAATAAGCCCTTAAGGCACTCGGATCTGGCTGAAGAGTCCATGAAAATATTTCAGGCATGGAAAGCCACGAAACTCTGGCAAAAGAAAAAAAGATATAAATGTGAGATCACTGTGAGTTAGATCCCAGTAGAAAGAATGGGCCATGAAAGAAGGAGGTACCTTTCTCTGAAGGGAGATGTAAACCTCCACTTTGATTATGATCTTGTCTAAATAAGATCGAAGTCAGAAAACTCAAAAGGTTCCACAGCCTTGACAACTCATGACAAGGCCAAAGGAGATTACTGATGCCATAAACAAGAGTGTCAATTGTTAAGTCAAAAACAGCAGTCACTGTGCACTTACTCCTCATGTAGGATCTCTGTCCTTAATGTGTTGTTCATTGTGAATTAATGCTATAACTAGTACTCAAACCGTATTTTGCACTTTGTGTTTTGGTGTGGGTGAAATCTTTTGAAATCTTTACTTAATATATACTAAATTGATCTTCTGTATATAAAGAGAATTAAAAATGAATCTTGATGTGAATGGAATGGGAGAGGGAGCGGAAGATGGGAGGGTTGCAGGCAGGAGGGAAGTTATGGGGGGGGAAGCCATTGTAATCCATAAACTGTACTTTGGAAATTTAAATTTGCTAAATAAAAGTTAAAAAGTATATGAACTACCCAGTTGGCTTATTATACAATGTATATCTAAATGGTATATTACACCCCATAAGTATACACAATTATGTATCAGTGAAAAGTAAAATTCATCATCTTTTTAGTTTTTTGATACACTGTATGTAAATTATATTTTGGAGGCATAAAGACTTTTTACATATAAAAATTAAAGTTTCATGTAAAAATATGAAATCTTGGGAATTGCTAAAAAACATGACTTAGATCTTTATATTTACATGTCTTAAATATATAATTCATATATCAAAATCTCAGAAGTCAGTCAGAATTAAGAGTTAAGATGAAATGATACAAAATTTCAAGTTATTAAAAAATGCAAAATTTTTTGTGTTGCATATGGACAATAGTGACTCTCCATTAGATATAATTGGAAGATTTGTGATTTTAATTTAAAAATGCAGCAGTTGAAGTAAGATGGAAATGCTGTTCACCTTGGGCCTGTGCTGTGGCATAGTGGGTAAAGCTGCTGCCTGCAGTGCTGGCATCCCATAGGGGTGCCAGTTCCAGTCCCAGCTGCTCCACCTCTGATCCATCTCCATGCTAATGCACCTGGGAAAGCAATGGAAGATGATCCAAGTCCTTGGGCCACATCGCCCACTTGGGAGACCTGGAAGAAGCTCTTGGCTTTGGATCATTGTAGCTCTGGTCTTTGCAACCAGTTGGGGAGTGGGCCAGTGGATTGAAGACTCTATCTCCCTTTCTCGCTCTCCTTTCTCGCTCTCCTTTCTCGCTCTCCTTTCTCGCTCTCCTTTCTCGCTCTCCTTTCTCGCTCTCCTTTCTCGCTCTCCTTTCTCGCTCTCCTTTCTCGCTCTCCTTTCTCGCTCTCCTTTCTCGCTCTCCTTTCTCGCTCTCCTTTCTCGCTCTCCTTTCTCGCTCTCCTTTCTCGCTCTCCTTCTCTTTCCCTTTTTCCATTTTTTTCTTTCCCTTTTTCCTTTTCCCTTTCTTTCTCTTTTTCTTTTTCTCTTTTCCTTTTTCTTTTTTTCTCTTTCTCCTTTATTTCTTCTCTTTCTCTCTTTCTCTTTTCTCCTTTCTCTTTCTCTCTACCTCTCCTCTCTGTAACTCTGACTTTCAAATAAATATTTTTTAAAAAATGCTGTTCATCTCAAATTTTGCAAAAAACCTTTTAGGCTGCAAAAAGTTGTAAAAGAGAATATTGCAATAGAAATTGTTTTCAATAACATGTGAAGAAATTTGTGAACAATTGAAATGGATGGTTTAGGTAAATTTTGGGTTTTCATCTAATGGATTCATACTATTAAATGCGTGGGTATATTCAGCACAAATGATCTTCATGAGAAATTTCATTATGATTCTACTCATGATTCTTCTCCATGACTACTAAGTCAACTGTTGACTACTCCTACTATGCTTATAAAGTATAATTTTGACCCAGGAAATGTTTCATAAATTATATCAATTAAGTCACATATTGATTATCTAAACTTCCTTCCAAAGTTTTCCTTGTATACAAGTTTTGATTGCTGCTGTCAGGATAAACTAAATTTGGGATGAAGAAGTCAGGGGATGGACTGTGGTTAGGAGGATGTGAAGTGAGTATCTTCACTTTCCAAAAAACAGGTGTTCAGCTGGGTCAGATTGTCACAATAATTGGGTCAGCACTTTGGAAACAGTACTGGCACACAATATTGTGACACATGTTTACTCATGAAAAGATGAGAAGCTGTGTGATCTGGCCTGGGCCCTGCCTCCCTTTCCCTCACCCTTCCCTTCCCCGGCTAGTCCCACGGTGGTTTCACCACAGTTGGTTGTGAGCACTATCATCCTTTTTGAGGGTTCACTCAGAGTTGGCAGCCTGAAGGGGCCATCTTGGTGGAGATAAGTGTCCCAATATTCAAAACATACATATGTGTGTGTGTGTGTGTGTGTGTGTGTGTATATATATATATATATATATATATATATATATATATGAAATGCTCCAGAAAGTTTATGGGACAGTAGAATTAGAAGTCTATTTTGGTGGAAAAACTTAATGCATTTTTTTCATTATACAAATTTTTATGATATGTTTCAAGGCATCTTGTGTGGCTGGATGATAATGATATGTTCTGGGAAGTCATTGTTAGGTGATTTCTCCATTGTGCAAACATGAAATATACTTACACAAAGATGGCTATGGTGTCACCAGGCAGTGAAGTCTTAGGGGATCATCATTGTACAGGTGTTCCTTAGTGACTGAAACATTGTTACATCGTACATGGTTGGATTAGGATTAAATGAAGTTATTACTTATGAATTGTTCTCTTAAATCTTTTTTCTTATTTTATAAGTATTGATGCAATTTTTTTCAGTATTTTCTTAGCTCTCAATTATATTCAGCAAATTTTATTTCATATTTCTTGCAATGTGGTCTCTGCTTTTAGTTGGTAATTTCTCATACCTTAAATCTTAATAATTTTGATGTATTGACGCTTTAAAAGTTACGAAATTTGCTGATGTTATCTCCTCCTCTGCTTATTCTTATTCCTTCAAAGCAGCCTGCAGCAGTGAAGCCTAGAAATAAGGGATGCAAGAGCCCTTGAAGAAGGGATAGAATAGTCTGCCAATTTTGTGAATAACTCTGAAAATCCACCTGAGAGAGAAAATCCTCTTTCCAGGAGGACATAGAAATTGAGGGCAGGTGTGTTTAGGCTTTCAGAGTATTCAGATAAGCCTGGATATAGAGATCCTCAGTGAATTTTGTTTTACTCTGTTTTCTCAGTTTGACAATGGGCAATATTAATATCTCCATAAACAAAAATGATGGTAGCATCTCCAAATAGTTTTTGACAAATTATAAACTTGATTATCTGATCTTCTTGAAATCACTAAACACCTAAAGTCTACTATTGATCAAGAGCTGCATTCTCAATCAAATCAGAAGGAAGTTAGCAGAATCTCTATTCCAAAGAATCTAGCTTTTAAGATTTCAGTCTTGGGGCTGGTACTGTGGCATAATGGGTAAAGCCGCCACCTGCAGTACTGGCATCCCAGATGGGTGCCTTTGTTCAAATCCCGGCTGCTCCAGTTCTGATCTAGCTCTCTGCTGTGGCCTGGGAAAGCAGTGGAAGATGGTCTATGTCCTTGGGCCCCTGCAGCCACTTGGGAGACCCGGAAGAAGTTCCTGGCTCTGGACTGGCACAACTCCAGCTGTTGCGGTCAACTGAGGGGTGGACCAGAGGATGAAAGACCTGTCTGTCTTGCTCTCTGCCTCTCCTCTCTCTGTGTAACTCTGACTTTCAGATAAATAAATAAATCTTAAAAAAATGATATTCTCTCTGATTCAAGTAATCACATCATAGCTATATGGAAGTATATAACTTATTATTCAGTAAAATATGTTGCATCAACTAATAAACATTTTAGTTTTGATAGTTAGCTGTGAATGTTTACCTGAAAATAATTTCACAGGATTTTTAATAATCACATTTTCTGGAAACCTGCCCTTATAAAACCAAAAGGAAGGCTCTGATATCATCTTGCTTCTTAGCAATGTGAAGCAACTAGTCATTACAGATAGTTGGAAAGAATAAGTAGAAAAGTCCTTTGTTCAGAATTCGTCAGGTTTTATGTAAGAATACTTGAAAAGGTAGAATTGCCTCTGGCTACGTTCCCTAGGAAGAATGTAGAATAGCTGAAAAGTGTGTTATGGTCATGAATTAACTGGTGGTAACCTTCTAAATAAGGCTGTGTGATATTATTCTCTTTCTACACAAAAAGCGTAGCCCTGGAGGGAAAAGCCTGGCTGTCCACAGTAAGGTGTGTGGAGTGGTCTATGTCGAAGAGCTTTTGGAACCAGGAATGAAGGGGAAGATGTGTAAACGTAATACTTTGTGATTGACATTAATTTGCATTTGAATGGTTTTAAAAGTCATTTCTAGAAAATAAAGACACAATGTCTATATATACCTGTTTTGATACCAGAGCTACCAGCAATTGTCCCATACTTATATTAACATCAAGTAATTTATTTGGCTTTGGGAAAAGAATCAAATTTTGTTTGTAAATTTAAAATTCTGAACAGGTTGTTTTGGGACCAAAATACAGACTGAAATTATGATTACGTTCAATCTATACTTTTTTTTCTTTTTAAAAATTTTTTTTATTTGAATGGCAGAGTTATAGACATAGAAAGGGAGAGACAGACAGAGGTCTTCCATCTGTTGGTTGATTCCCCAGATGGACCCAATGGCTGGAGCTGAGCTGACCTGGAGCCAGCAGGTTTTTCCTGGTCTCTCATGTAGGTGCAGGGACCCAAGCACTTGGGCGGTATTCTGCTACTTTCCCAGGCACATCAGCAGGGAGCTGGAACCAACGTGGAGCAGCAGGGACTCACAGGAGCCAAGTCAGATCCCAGTGTCAGAGGCTTAGCTTACCCAGCTGTGCTAAGCACCAGCCCCTTCACTTTTTTCTTTATATTTTGGTATTTTTCTTTACATTTTTCTGCAGCAGATCTAATTATAGGCTTTGTAAGTCTTGATTAACTTGAATTGTTAAATTTTACAGTAAGTGCTCTCTGTAAACTTGTGTTGAATATAGATGGATTAAATATATAGGTAAATATTACTGCATTTAATTTTAGTTCAACAAAATAAATAGTAATGTAGTGTTACTGGAGCCATATGTAAAATAGACGTGTTGCTTCTGTGGCAAGATAAACTTTTTCTAAGAAAAAGTTCCTGATAATGCAGAACCCAAAGTGTTACTCAGTAACATGACTTTAGGGTTAGTAAATTGGTCAGCACGTTTATTGCAAGTAATAAACTGATTCTAATTTTAGAGACATATTTGCATTTTTGTTAAAGAATAATATACTCTAGCCTTGTTCCTTTTATTTATATTGTCATTAAAAGCTCTGAAACAGAACCTTTTAGCATCATGTGTTGAAATTCATACATATTTGTATGTTTTATGTTCATACATTTCAGCAAATATTAATGTTTACTAAATTGAAACTGAGAGATGCATTGTATGAATCCCATGAATATGCATAGACTTTCCTGATTTATTCTTTGTAATTTAATATAATATTTGAGAAAACAATCAAATTTAATTCCTCTAAATATTTATATTTGAAGAATTATAGTGCAATATGGAGAGTTGTTTATACTGACATGTCAGCTTATAAAAACTGAAGGCAAATTCTTGATTTGAGGGTATCGTGCCATAACTCTGGATGTTTGTAATTTCTTCTAAGATCTTTCTGCTCTGGCTGCGAAAGGCACATATTTTTGTTCTGGTTCTATAGTGCTGCTCTTTATCAAGGACTGCAGCAAAATAAACTCTAGCAGGAACTTCTGCCTCTATTTTATGATTAGGGAATTGATTGCCTTTCATAAAGAATGCATTGATTCCTCCTTTCCCTAGTGCATGTGTTAGAATGTAAAAATAACTGCCCCCTCCCAAGGTGATCTTAATAAACATTTAGAAACAAGAAGATAGGTCACATGTAATTGATAATTTCCACCAGAAGCCAGAAATGAAATAGAAGCGCATTGTTAGTCTCCATAGATGTAATGCAGGGGAGACCACAGCTCACTGTCTTAAGAATTCAAAGTTAGCAAAGGTTTTCTTGTGCTTTTCTCTCCATCTAAATATGCAATAAAGCTCCTTTTCTGTAATTAATTGTTAAGTAGTGTCATTCAAAAAATAATTTAGAAGTGGATGAAAAAGATCACTCCCACCTATTTTTTTTTTTTTTTGTATGAAGGGTCTTAGAGAAATCAGTTTTATTGCTTTTAACTTGCATATTTAAATTAGTCCTCTCTTGCATATCTTCAACACTGTATTGAGGGTTTTTACTCCCGGTGAATTTATATATCTGGAAGAAAAAATGTCATTAATGAATGTGTAAGAGCCTAACAAAATTAAAAGAAAATGGTTTTCTGAGACTTTATAGAACTAATCAGGTACTCTTCTGTTCAGTCTAACTCTGTCATGAAAGCAGGCCCACGCCCCACAGTTTTACTTAAGAGATCTTTGGGGGTGGGGACACAACCAGTCCCCAATCCAGTCCTCCTTCACTCCACAGTGTACATACTTATATACTTAAGCCTAATTTGAAGTTAATGCTATGTTGTGATTTATTATGTCCAATAATATACTACAGCAAAAGGCTAGGCATCTTTTCCAGTTGCTGCAATGGATGAGTGATAAAACAGAGAATTAATATTGTGCTTACCATCTTTCCTTAGGGTGCAATAAAGTGGATATTGCATACACCTTGAAGCAGAACTCTTCTTAGGATAGAAGGCAGAATCAAATTTTCAGGTTATCCTTAATAGCTGTGATAGTATAGCTTGAAATTTTAATATGGCAGGAAACTAAACGCAAAGTCCTTTCTGAATGGCATTCTGATAAATAGCAGCCATCACATGCATGACTATCCTGAAGACTCTGACATTTCACATCCATTGTCATTTTAAATTCTCTGAGGAATTGGAAAAGGTGGCTGTTTATTTGTAAATAATACAGTGAAAGGTTGTACAGCCTGTTCTGAAACACCGGTGAATTTATAAATTACAACATATAAAGGGACACTGAAATTTTATGGTATTAAACATCAACATCAAATGTTCTATTAAGTAGTATTTTACTGATTAATCAAATACGTTGATACTTCTGTATAGTGCCTACTTTTTTTTTATTGCAAATCCGAATGTATTCCATCAGCATACAAAAGATTTGTAGGAAGACAAATCTCTTTGGAATTAATTCAACTTGTCTCTTGTGGAATATAAAATAAAATAAGTGAAGGACATATATCCTGAGAGAGAATGCATGGGTTTTAGATTTTAAGCTTGAAATATTTTAATTTTTTGTTATTTTATATGCATTTTCATTGCATCCACTTAGCTTCAGGCAAATGCATCTTCTTGGGACCACTAGGGGTCATTGTGCATGTTTTTAGGGTTTTAAGGGTGCCAGTGATATTTTTGAAGACTAGCAAGAGTTCACATTAAAAGCATTTTGTACTTACTGTTTATTGAAGTCTTTATTTAGTGGAGGGTTAAGCTTGTGATTAAAAAGTAATATGATAGTATGTCATCATAAAAATTAAAAATAAGGAAGCAGGAGGGACAGCTGTTGAGAGGGTAGAGTGGAAGTATCATTATCCTTTTAAAACTGTATATACAAAGTACATGGAATTTGTTCCCTTTATATAAATAAAAAACACAACTTTAGGGAACGTAGGAGTTATGATGTAGTAAGAGTGTACAAATTAGATCCTGAAAAAATGAATAATTATTTCACCATAGAGAAAACTTTGGTATTTTATATCTATTTCCTCAGTAAGATGTCAATGCTTTATTCTATATTGTGGTATAAAATGAAAAAAAATTCTTATACAAACCAAACAAATTATTTCAAACTATTGGTTAAGACAAAAAGGTATTCACAACATAAGGATTTTAGTTGGAAAAGGTATTCTTTTATAGTGTTATTGAAACATTTATCTTTTTCACATTTGTTAGGTACTTGTGATTATAAGAGGTATACATTGGCCAGCAACCGGCTCACTTGGCTAATCCTCCACCTGTGGCGTCAGCACCCCAGGTTCTAGTCCCAGTTGGGGCGCCGGATTCTGTCCCGGTTGCTCCTCTTCCAGTCTAGCTCTCTGCTTGGCCCAAGTGCTTGGGCCCTGTACCCACATGGGAGACCAGGAGGAAGCACCTGGCTCCTGGCTTTGGATTGGCGTAGCGCACTGGTCGTAGTGGCCATTTGGGAGTGTGAAACAGAAAAGGAAGACCTTTCTGTCTGTCTGTCTCTCCCCCTAACTCTGCCTGTCAAAAAAAAAAATAAGGTATACATTGGATGCTGTGTTGAAATTCATATAAAACAAAAAGTTACAACCTTTTCTTTCAGTGGAGTTTGCAATTCCTTGGAGGAATAATGCTTAAAGGAAAAATATGTGTAGTATATGCCAAAAATATAGTGCTTTAAAATTTTTATTTAAAGGGAACAGATTTCATGTATTTCATATATACAGCCTTAAGAACATAATGATACTGCCTGCCCTAACCTCCCTCCTTCTCTCTGTCGCTATGTTGTTATATGTAGTATATCTGAGTGTATCATAGATCTTGGCAAATTGGAGGGATACTCACAGAAGCCTTGCTTGGACAAAGGTACAAATGAAGATTCCGTTCATTCTGTCGCTAAGGGGCAATGCCTCATCACATAGGTCTAGAAAAAAATGAAATGGAGTGAAGATCAGCTGTACACACACAAGACACTAGCTCTGGCTGCCTGATTAAGGAGGTCATGCCCCATGCCATGGGGTGAAAGGAAGTAGGAAGCTCCCTGGATAGGGAGGGGGCACTCCAATCCTGGCTCTGGCAGCTCCTGGGATCTTAGCAAGTTGCACAACTTCTTAGAACTTAGGTCTTTTCTCCTGTGAAATACGGAGAATGACGTTGACTTCCCTGTGCTTATGGGAAAGCATTTTTGCAGAATAGAAGTGGTCCATTCATATTGGAGAATTATAGCACAGTTTAATTAGCAAACCATTTAAACAGCTTAGGGGTGATGTAAGGAAACCACCAGGGATTGTGCAGTTTCCCAACCCTGGTAAACAGGGCAGTATCATCTGGAGGAAACATCAATAGGGATGTAACTTGGGCAAGGGGTGCAGCTCACCTGAGACCACCAGGCAGGAAGCGGGAGGAAGCCGTTCACTGACCTCTATTTCCTTTCTATTCTCCTGTTGTGGTTACCCATTGGTGGAGTTAGACCACAGGGAACTCTGATACAGCTTTTCCACGAAAAACTTCAGACACCTCATATTCTGAAGAATATCAAACAAACCTGATGGCCAGATAATCATTGGCACATCTCTCAGCTGTACTCATGTATGAATTGGACCAGACCAGCACCCAGCTTCCGGACTTCTTGGGATTTAAGGTAGCTCACTGGATTGATCTGTCAACTCAGTTTAGAACAAAAGCATTTTGTCCACCCACTGCTTCCTGAATTTGCACTTGCTGCAGCCGAGGGGAACCGTCCCTAATTCCTCGAGGCATACCAAGTCACTTTGGCTTTATCACCAAATGTGCTTTATCTGTATTGCTGTCTCTCCTTAGAATGCCCTTTTCCCCCCTATTTTCTCATTTAACTATTTCCTGTTTGCTCCTTAAAATTCAATTTCCCAAGAAGAATTATATGATGATTGGGTTTAGATGCTCTTTTTGCTGTACTTTATAATCTCCCTTGTTTCCATTTAACATTGTGATAAATGTAGAGTGTTTTGTTTTGCTCCATGTCCTTTCAATGTTTTTTTGCATATGAGTTCAGTAAATATTTGTTGAATGAACAAGCAGTGAAATGCCTTTGCCTAGGTCAGGACCTCATGGTTGTAGGTACATCACAGGTGGTAATGTGCTTGCTTCCTTCTCTAATAAGAGAGATTCAGGTGACACATGCTGGCACCCAGTGGGGATTGGAGGGAGAATAAAAAGTACTACAGGGAGTCAAGAATCCTATTTCTCAAATTGAGGCATCTGCTAAAAAAGAGTGCATTGAAATTTGCTTTCCATTTCCTTCTCCCCATCTACCTTGGACTAGGAAGAAATTGACATGTAATTGAAAATTATTTCAGAACATCTGTCTCAAGAAGTGAAGATGCCAAGATGTCTTGAAACTCCCAAAGTTTATAAGCCTCTGCAGACAGATAGTAATAATAGTTTATGAAGAAATTGAGAAAGCCATCAATTAGAGCTCCACAGTATTTCATTAATTTACGCTACCAAGAGAATTACAATCCTCAACCTCAATAATAAAAGAATTATAGAAATTTCAAGCAATGGTAAACTCATAACTGACTCTCATCAGTAGATTAATTATGAGTTCCTGCAAGTCAGTTCAACACTAACTATTCTCACCCAACAAAAATGTATGTTGTCTGTCTCTCGTCTCTCTCTCTCTCTCACTCGCACAGACACACGCGCGCACACACAAACTTTGATGGGGTGGATATACGAATATGTGTCAGTGTAAGTTCTTGTAAGGTTTTACTAGAAAGGCAGAGTTACAGAGAAGGGGAGAGAGAGAGATCTTCCATCTACTGGTTCACTTCCCAAATGGCGACAATGGTAGAACTGGGCAAGGCTAAAGCCTAAAGCAAGGAGCTTCATCCAGGTTTCCCATGTGGGTGGCAGGGACCCGAGAACTTGGGCCATCTTCTATTGCTTTATCAGGCACATTAGCAGGGAGCTGGATTGGAGCATCTGGGACTCGAATCCACACCCATATGTGTTGTAGACATCACAAGCAGCTTTACTTGCTGTGACAAAGCACCGGCCCCTGAATGTAAGCTTTATACACACACAAGTACACTCCCATGGACTCCATTACCAGTTTTTAAAAATCTGCTGTTGTTGTTCACTGCCAAAGTGAGTCTACAGACGTGGGAATTGATCGAAACAGGGATAGAAACTTGAAGACTCATGGGGACCATTTAAACTACATTGTTAATAGTACAGTTCATTCTATAAATTTTAGTTTCATTTTATAGACACTTAGTTTCTATAATGAATTGGCAACGTTCTCCAGATTACATAAAATACATGGAGCTGGTATATAAAAAAGGTAATTTGGTAAAATTTCAAAAGATAATAGAACTTTTGTATAAACTTTGATACATGTAAAAAATTGTCAGTACGGTCTATGCTAGGCTGAATCATTCCCCACCCACTTCCTCAACGTCTATGCCTTAGTCCCTAAAATCTGTGAGTGTATTGCTTTATGTGGAAAATGATTTTAACAATGCAAAAATAAGGATATTAAAATGAGGAAATTATCCTGAGTTATCTGGTTTGGACCAGTTCAATCACAAGAGCCCTCATAAGAGGGACTGTCAGGTGATATATGGATGTAAGAATGGACCAGAGCCAGAGAAGAGAGATGATCCTCAGCTGGCTTTGCAGGTGTAGCATGGGGATGAGTCGTGGATAAAACGTTGCCTCCGGAATCTGGGAAAGGCCTGGAAACATTCCCCCCAGAGCCTCCAGGAAGAACAGGCCCATGGTTTCCAGACTTCGCTTTCTGCCTTCCAGACTGTGAGAACATCAATTCCTCTTTCAGGCCACTGAATTTGTGGTGGTTTTGTATAGTATCAATTAGAGACAAACACAATTTCAAAAGGGGAAAGCTGCATAATTAGAGGAGGCAATGTGCACCCATCCATTTTCATGTTTGTTAGGTTTCCATGGCTCTTCTCCAATGAGATTATCTTGGGGTCAGGAACTCTGTCTTGTTCACCTTTGTATCTCACTCTCCTGTTATCTACATAGAGCTCAAGATGCCTTTGTGCAAATCATAGCTGGACTCGCTGAAGGAGCTGAGAAAGTGCGTTGCTGATGTGTAGTCTCAATTACCAAGAGACATGAAAGTGTCTACGTGAGGGGATTCCAATTAGCTTCCAATTAAATCCCAGCTTAATGTTTATTGGGGGGAGGGACTTAGAGGAAACACATTTCATAAAAACAAGTAAATACTCAGCAGGAGTAGGAGCAGATTCAGAGTTTTTCTTTGTTTAATGTTTAAAAATATTGAAATTCAGCAAAATTGAGAATACTTGTTAAGTGGATTATTATCTGGGAACCCATTTTGATTATTGCCTATAATTACTGTAATCTTGGAATCTTGCATTTGGAATTGTTATGCAATGTCAGCTCAGCTTCTCATTACATGCAATGATCTCTTTTAACATCATGACTGGCTGGTAATGTGATTTAGCCACCAACAAGTTTGGAAACAGATATTTGGGCTTTGCTAAGGTTGCCTCAAAGTAAATCAATACCTAATCTGATCCATACTTTCCAGCTGTCTAGAACTATGGAAATGAAATTATCTTGTAATATCTTTTCCGTTTTCCAAAACCCAGATTGTATACAAACAGTGACAAAACAATTTCTATGTAAGGGAAGCTTAAGAAATAATGTGGTGTTACCTCATTCAAGCGACAGTTATTCTATTCTAGGTCATACTTGTTATGGTGCAGTTTCCCAGAAATATCTCTAACAGGAGGGGAGGGACAGAGATAGCCATGGTAAAATTTTCAGTAATATAATTGCGTTGATCCTGTTTTGAGCATTTTTTCTTGCTGCATGACATTTCTGTTCCTCAATGTAATGTACAACGTTGTTGTCAGGTGTTGCTTTGATGGTTGTTGCTGTTTTTAAAAAGTGAAAACTTCCTCCAGGTGTGAAAAATTCAGAAGGTGACATTTCACTAATGACTCCTCTAAGAAATTGACAAAGATGGATGTAGTGGCTTTATTGATGGCCCCTGAGCTACATAGTACTTTCAAAATGACATTATACCTGTGGAAAAAAAACAAAAATCTGTGTGCTTTTGTTTACAGAAAAGCATGTTGCAAACCTTAATTACATAGTGCATATTTTATCTAAGTTTATAAATCTCATGTGTCTTCTGTTTAAACATAGATACTTAACTATGCTATTTGCTAAGATCTAATAACTTCAGCATTATGTCTTAATGTTACACAGTACATTACCTGAGAGCGCCTCAATGAAAGTTACATGTGCTTTCCTCAGGAAGTCTTGCCTCCCCTTGTAGATGGTGCCTCTTGTGTTAAATATGTAAAGAACCATGACAATCTACCCGCCAGCAATAATCCCAAGCGTCAAACCAAGAAATCAAAAATTTCAAGTATAATTTGGTGACTATGGTTACTATACTGACATGTTTTTAATGTGAAATCTTTGTTCGTAGTAAGCAGTTACGATTCCAGGATTTTCTATGTCAGCTTGTTTATTTTTGTAAAGATGAGCTGTTCTTTTTTTAAATTATTATTTTTATTTTGACAGGCAGAGTTAGACAGTAAGAGAAACAGAGAAAGGTCTTCCTTCCATTGATTCACCTTCCAAATGGCCACTACGGCCAGTGCGCTGCACTGATCCGAAGCCAGGAGCCAAGTGCTTCCCCTGGTCTCCCATGTGGGTGCAGGGCCCAAGCACTTGGGCCATCCTTCACTGCTTTCCCAGGCCAGAGCAGAGAGCTGGACTGGAAGAGGAGCAGCCAGACAGAATCCAGCGCCCCGACCGGGACTAGAACCTGGAGTACCGGCGCCACAGGCGGAGGATTAGCCTAGTGAGCCGCAGCACCAGTCTAGATGAGCTGATCTTCAGGTGTGCCTCTGACTCTTGTGCTTGCTGTGGGCAGTTGCCGCTCACCCACTGCTGGATTGTTTCCTTACTTTCTCATCCCCAGTGTCCTGAAACCAAGGATGGACTCAGAGCTCTTGAGGCCCCTCGGGGCTTCTTTGTGGTCAGATTCCCTGGGAAAGAAGCAAATCAATTCCTTTTGGTTTAATCTCCTCCAAGACCAGAAGTAGAAGACACTGGGAGTTGCACTCGAGGTCCACCCTGGTAGTGTATGCCAGTGAGATTCTGAGGCTTGCCATGTTGAATCCCTCTGTGCAGTACTTAGTGTAGCTATGGCCCCTGGTAAAGCTGGGGTAGCTCAGAAGCTGTATTGTTCTCATGGATTAGGCTAAGCAGCCTCGTCATTCATAAATATTAGAGAATTTTCATGGAATATAAGACTTATCTATACATTTTCCCAATTTAAAATTACTGAGATTTCATACCAAATCCATGGATATATGCATACACGTAAATACATATTGAATTTCATCGATCTTTTTTTTTTATGAACTAAAAGGTGATATGGTATTATGCACCTGTATTTCTCTGCTTTGAATGGAGGGGCTTCTTCAATCCTTTAGTCTACAGTTTGGAGATTAAGCTTAATTTATACATGATACTAAAATTATTTTTAAAAATAAAAATATATAGCGAACAGGTGATTATTTCAACTCATAAGGTGAAAGAAATTACATAAAATATGTAATTAGTTGAAAATAATGATACTTAGCATTTATCATTCTCTGAGATCCTGTTATAAGGTATGTATACTACTAGTTGGATTCAAGCATCTACTTTGGCATTGTTTTGTAGTGGGTAGAAATCAATTCTCATATAACTATTACTTTCACTCGAGAAAGCTGTTTCTTATATTAGGCTTTGGTAGTATTTGGGAAACCCATGAACCTCTAGAGTTCATAATGAAAGGTACATTGAATAGGATATAAATCCCAATGGCTAGGAGATGCAAGGCTTGGTATCCTGTAGCATGAGAGCATTAAGTTTAACAACTGTATCATTTTGTCAAAATTCTCTTTGACTCAAATACGAAGGAAAAAGGCTTCCTATTCTAGCTTGACTTGGAAGTGGCTTTTAGGACAATTAATCTTTCTGCATTCAAAGGCTTTTGATTTTTGTGTGTTGACTTTTATATCCTGCAACCTTACCAAACTCTTATGAGCTTCATTAGCCTCTTCGTGGACTCTTTTGGTTCCTTTATATGTAGGATCACGTCATTTGCAAGCATGGATAATTTAGCTTCCTCCTTTTCAATTGGTACTCTCTGATTTCTTTTTCTTGCCTAATGGCTCTGATTAAAGTTTTCAGGACTTAGTGGTGAGAGTGGACATCCGTGTCTGGTTCTGGTTTCCAGAAATGTTTCCAACTCCCATTCAATATAAAGCTTGCTGTTGGTTTGTTGTATATTGCCTTGATTGTGTTGAGGAATGCTCCTTCTATACCCAATTTGCTTAAGGTTTTCATCATGAAGGGGTATTGTATTTTTGTCAAATGCTCTCTATCTATTGAGATAATCATGGTTTTCGTTCCTCAATTTGTTAATGTGATGTATCATTTATTGATTTGCTTTTGAACCATCCCTGCGTTCCAGGGTTAAAGCCCACTTAGTCTGGGTGAATGATCTTTCTGATGTGCTATTGGATTTGATTAGCTATTACTTTATTGAAGATTTTTGCATCTATGTTCATCAGGGATATTGGCCTACAGTGCTTTGTTGTATTTTTTTCTAGTTTTGGAATCAAGGTGATACTGGGCTTCTCACTCCTTGGAATTTACCCAAATGAAATAAAATGAGCATATGAAAGTTCTTTGTACCCTCAGGTTTGTTCCCACTCATTTTACAATAGCTGAGACATAGAATAAACCCATATATCAACTGACAACTGGGTAAAGGAATATGCACACACACACTGTGGGATACAATTCAGTCATAAAGAATGAAATCCTGTCTTTTACAACAAAGTGAACACAGACTGGGAACCATTGTACTTAGTAAAATAGATCAATCTCAAAGACATATACTATATGTTTCAACTGATACATGGTAGTTACTATAAAATAAATGTATAGGAATAAAACAAACATATTGTAATTCAATTGTTCTTAGCCTTTGTTTATATTCTGGTGGATCTGCAGTCTTTATTATTTTTACTTGCTGAATATTATGGTTGGTACATTAGGCCTGTGATTATAGAGTAGATTAAAATCATTTTTTCACAAAAGTTAAAAAGGGGATCAAGGCAGGGAGGGGAAACATGGTTAAATTGGAATTTTACCTCTCAAATAAATTATCTGGTCTTATATTGATTAAAAAATGAAGACTGGTTCATCTTTTCATTTTTTTTTGTTAAAAACCTGAATCTATTTACTGAAACAGACACCTATAACTTGAAGATGTGCTTTTCTGTTTTCAACCTTGATCTTGAAGAAATTAACGCCCCAAACAGCAATGTGTCAGAGTTCTTTTTGTGTATGCAGTAACTAGATTAGTTATACACATTTTAGTATTTATTAACCTAATTTTTTACTTAAATCTGTTAAAGACACAAGGCTTTCAGAGAGAAAGGGCGAACAGTTAATCTCTACTTTTTCTAACATGCTTTTACATTTCAGTCTTACCAAATGGGATGTGGACAAAAACCAAACCTAACCAAAACAGTGTCATCTATTTGTGGAATATCAATGCTTTAATCCCATTTAAATGGGAAACATCGGTTGGATCAATAAGACATTTTCCTCACAAATGTGGCTTTGCTGGCCACAAAGCCTCCAAATTCCCCATCAGCTATTCGTTAAAAATATACAAGAGTTTATTGTATTATAATGAAGTCACTTGGTAACTCTTGACATTCCTTTTTAACTCTTGACTGTATTTGATGATTTTTGTTCTTTAAGACAACTTTAGAATTATGTTCATATTTCCTTTTTCATCTCACTTTGGATAGAGCAGGTACTCCTTTCATGTTTATTCAAAGTATTTGCTACCCGGTCTTTTCACAGATTATAAAATTACTTCTTAGGGGCCGGTGCTGTGGTATAGTAGGTTAGGCCTTTAGTGCTGGCATCCTATATGGACACTGGTTCAAATCCTGGCTGCACCACTTTGTTCCAACTCCCTTCTTGTGGCCTGGAGAGCTGTGGAAGATGGCCCAAGTGCTTGAGCCCTTGTACACATATGGGAGACCCATAGAAAGTTCCTGGCTTCGGGTTGGCTCAGCTCTGGCCATTGTGGCCACTTGAGGAGTGAACTAGTGGCTGGATGACCTCTCTGTCTCTCTCTTGTTTGTGACTCTGCCTCTCAAATACATCTTCACAAAATTACTTTTTAAACTTTTAAGTCGGTATTACATTCAAAACATCATGTAAGTTTTTGAGTTGTCTTTTTGATACCTGAACATTCATCATCCATTATGCTGGTTTGCCTGTGTCTGTGGTATAGAAATTATAACCCAAGTGTGCAGTGGAAAGGGCTTTTATTCTTTTTTAGATTTATTTATTTGAAAGTCAGAATGACTTTAGAGAGAGAGAGAGAGGTCTTCCAACTGCTGGTTCACTTCCCAAATGGCCACAAAGGCTGGAGCTACGCCGATTTGAAGCCAGGAGCCAGGAGCTTCTTCCAGATCTCCCACGCGGATGCTTGGGCCATCTTCCACTGCTTTGCCAGGTCATAGCAAAGACCTAGATCAGAAGTGGAACAGCCGGAGTTCAGACTGGCATCCATATGGGATGCTGGCACTGCAGGCAGTGGCTTTACTCGCTACGCCACAATGCTGGCCCCTGGCTTTTGTTCTTCAACAACTTTGTTGCTTCTTCAATCCTTTCCTAAAAGACTTAGCGGAACTGATCTTGGTTGGTGAGAGCTGGTGCTCAGCTTCAGAAGTGTGAGGCTGAGGGATTTTGTCCTTCAGCACAGCAGCCAGTCTGTTCTCCCATTTCCTTGTGTTGTTTATGGATGTTGCCATTTGTCTGTGGGTTTGTAGGAATCTCATGTGCATGTCCTCAGTGCCTTGTCCATTCCTTTGGTAGTAGATACCTTAGTATGTTCTTTAAATTGTAATAGGTGTGTGTGTAACAGGGATATTTTCTTCTGTTTTATAACACAGGCAACATGAAATCATGCCTGATTAGCCATTCTGAATACACATTTTGAAATTCAACCTAGAGGCCGGCGCCGTGGCTCAACAGGCTAATCCTCCACCTTGCGATGCTGGCACACCGGGTTCTAATCCCAGTCGGGGCACCGGATTCTGTCCCGGTTGCCCCTCTTCCAGGCCAGCTCTCTACTGTAGCCCGGGAGTGCAGTGGAGGATGGCCCAAAGTGCTTGGGCCCTGCACCCCATGGGAGACCAGGAAAAGCACCTGGCTCCTGCCTTCGGATGAGCGCGGTGCGCCGGCCACATCACGCCGACCGCAGCGGCCATTGGAGGGTGAACCAACAGCAAAGGAAGACCTTTATCTCTGTCTCTCTCTCTCTCACTCTCCACTCAGCCTGTCAAAAATAAAAAAAAAAAAAAGGAATTCAACCTAGAAAAACTGTCTAGGTTTACGGTTCATTGTATATTTCTAGGTTACACAGTGAACTAAGAAGGGGATTCACTGTGTATATACACCTAGGGATAGTGTTAAAAAGAATATATAATACCAAATATTGACTCTAGCTCATAGAACAAGGGGTAGTGAATCGTTGTGTGTGGGGGTGCTATTTGTTGTGTGGCCTTAGCCGAATTGTTTCCTAAACTTTCTGTTTCTCAAATCTGGATTTCTTTAGACTTTCTCAGGTCTAGATTAGAGACTAGGTAAGGTTGATGATGGTGAATGACCCTAGTCCTATCCGTACTGGCTGTCCACACAGCTCTGTGAATGCATGGCTATTATTTTAGGTTTATTTTTCATACCCTAGCCATTTGGATTTTATGATGACATTTCACAATCTATAGATGCCATGTCCCATTTATTTTAGTTGGGTACCTTCCAGGTTTTTCTCCTTGAGCATACTTTCAGATTTTCTAATATCACAAATTATCTCTGAACACTAACTAAACCTTATCAATTTGTGTATTTTTGGCAGGGGCAGAATTAAAGTGTTTTTTTAGTACTTAAGATTTGACATATAATTTTTTATAAAAAAGTTAGTCTTACTTTTTAAATACTGAGATATACCAGAATGTGTGGAGTATTAACATTTCTACAATAAGCAATTTTCTATAACATGGAATTTCATGGAACCTTGAAGTTTTCTTCTTAAAATATCCCTTTGGAAGATCTGTGTATAATGTGCCTGATGATTTCACTGTTATTTAACTGTGTTTTTTGCTACCTTAATTAAGACTCCATAATTATATAATAACTAAAGAGAAATTTGTGGGATGAATAAATTAGGCAGAGTTGAAGAATCAATTGTAAACACAATTGAAACTTGCAAACTGATATGTTTGCTGAATATGTAAGTAGAATGTAAGATAAAAAAAGCATTTCAATAAATGTTAAGTTGACAAGGAAGACACTTACCTTTCAGATATGTTAGGCAAGAGATAAAATAAGAGTCGATATGCTGGACATAAATAGGAGGGAATGGAGGGATACAGAAGCAGTTCATCAGTTAGATATGCAAATGTAAATCACCTGAATTGCTTAGTATCCATCAGATCTTAAATGGATCAATCCATTATGATCCCATCCTGCCTCCACTGGCTTTTGCCCAAGAAATTAGATCCAATGCTCCTCTTCAAGGTAGACTGAAGGAGGAAATTCAAATTCATACTACAGATGTTTTCACTGAATGAATTTAATGAGAATTTTATATTTTGCTAATTTAATTACAGTCTTGTTTGGAAGGTACTTTCTTGATTCATTTAAATTGTTGCTTTCCTAAGAGAGAGATTTCTCTGAATAGTTTATCCTTTTCTATTTCTGTCCTTTAGGGAATGCCATCCATTATGTATGTGAATTTCAAATCTCTATCCCCAGTCCCAGTCTTACCCTTGAGGTCCACAGCAGTATATTCAATAACTTCATGTATTTTCTGCATGCTCTAGGAATCTCTCTAAAAGACACCAAACTTTTTATTATTTGTTTTCTGACATGAAATACTTATTTATTCCCATCCTCCAAAGTTATTTTCTTACATTGTTTTTGCAAGGTACTAAAGTTAGACACCAAGGAAGTATTTGAGATTTCTGTTTTCCTTTACCCAGTATGCTAAACGTCACACCCTGTGAATTTTACTCTGTAAGTTTATCCCAGATTTTCCCTCTTTGGTATGTTCCTATTTGACTTAAATCAGTATTTCATTATATGTAATCTGTAAAGCTTCAAGAGTTTCTTTTTTAAAAAAAGATTTATTTATTTATTTGAAAGTCAGAGTTATGGAGAAGGAGAAACAGGTCTTCAGTCTGCTGTCTCACTTCCCAAAAGGCTGCAATGACTGAGGCAGGCCAAAGCCAGGAACTCAGAGCTCCTTCTGGGTTGCCTACACGGTACAGGAGCCCAAGCACATGGGCCATCTTCAGCTGCCTTCCTAGGCACATTGGCAGGGACCTGGATCAGACATGGAGCAGCCGGGACTCGAATCAGTGCCCATATGGGATGCTGGCATCGCAGGAGGTGGCTTGACTTGCTAGGCCACAACACTGGCCCCAAGAGTCTTCTAATTGATATTTTCATTTAATAGCCTTATTTTTCCCAAATTATATACTATTGTTAGTATGATTTTTCTCTAAAATTAAAAAAAAATACACTGTACTCCCTACCCCACCTTGAGTCTTACAGCTCTGTATCTTACTAGAGACTCTCAGAAGACTCCTATTAGCAACATGAAATCAAGTTTCTTAGGATGAGTTACAATGCCACCACCAGTCACCTAGTTCTTATTTTTTCTTTGCTAAAAATTTATCTATCTTAACTTTCTTCCTTTTGTACTGCAAATTTCAGCAACATTAATCATCGTAGAGTTCCTTTACATTGTATGCTTTCATCACCTTCTATTGATGCTATTCTGATAAAATCCCTATCATTTTTTTCTTCCTCTCATCTGTCTGATAAATTCTATTGGCTTTAACTACTCTCCAGAACTCTCATTGTGTGCCTTGACAAGTTATAATTTCCTAGTCATGTTGCTCATATTCTTTCATCGTTGAACTTCTTACCTTGTATTGTATTCATTTGCCTTGTATCTATGGTGTTAGAATTATCTGCTCACTTAGCTGATTATGAGGTCTTGAAGGTAAGGAGTGTGTTATCTTCATCTTAATGTACTCAGCACTGGGGATAATGTACAAACTCAGCAAATATGTATTAAACAGTTGAATTTGATAATTTCTTGAGAGAAAAAGCCACAAAAATATTGGGCTCACTGAAGAGCCACATCTTCCAGGACTGGGGACCTATGCTGCTTTTCATATGGTCTTTCCTGGATGTTCCTAATGGTCACTTTTTAACCCATTTTTATTTTCATGGAAAACACACATCAGACTTTGCTTTCATAACCCTTTTAAGTTTATAGTTCCATAGTGCTAAGTATATAAACAACGTTTTGAAACAGAACTCTGGAAATTTTTCATATCAGAAAGCTGAAAATCTATGCCCATTAACAACCCCTCCTCCCCTCTCCCCCATCACTGATCACTACCATTTTACTTTGTTCTTATGGATTTGAACTTCAGATAAGATATTTTATTTCTATTTTTAAAAAATGTATTCATTTTACATTTTTATTAGTTTTTAAATTTAACTTATAAAGATTTCATATATTTCATGTACAGATTTAGGAACTTAGTGGCACGTCCCCATGCCATGCCCTTCCTCTCACCCATGCACTCATGCCTCCTCTCCCTCCCTCTTAGATTACTATTATTAATTTTTACAATGCTCTATTTTCAGTATATTTAATGATCATACAGTTAACCCTACTCTAAGTAGAAGAGTTCAACAAATAATATGAAGAGAAACAAAACAAAAAAACCACTGTTCCTCAATGGAAGAGACAAGGGATACAATCATTGATACCAAAATTTCACTCCAATACATTACATCTCAGAATCTCTTAGTTACCTCAAATCGGGAAAAAATATCTGTCTTTGTGTAACTGGCTTATTTCACTAAATATAACAGTTTCCACTTGTGATCATCTTGTTGTAAAAGAGAAGATTTCATTATGTTTTACAGCTAAGTAGTACTGCATAGTGTATATATACCATAATTTCTTTGTTCAGTCATCAGTAGATGGACAGCAGGGTTGATTCCATATCTTAGCTATTGTGAATTGTGCTGCAATGAGCATGGGTGTAGAGATAATTCTTTCATATGTTGGTTTGGGTAAATTTCCAAGAGTAGGATGATGAATATATGGTAGGTCTATGCTGAGATTTCTGAGATA
Organism: Sylvilagus floridanus; assembly: GCA_949820135.1. Classification (NCBI taxonomy): domain Eukaryota; kingdom Metazoa; phylum Chordata; class Mammalia; order Lagomorpha; family Leporidae; genus Sylvilagus; species Sylvilagus floridanus. The sequence goes on from OX463226.1 coordinate 118,424,013, forward strand.
TCTCCATACTGTGTTCCATAGTGGTTGTGCCAGTTTATATTCCCAGCAACAGTGGACTGGGGTACCTTTTCCCACCCATCCTCACCAGCATTTGTCGTTTGTTGATTTTTGTGTGAGTCATTCTAACTGGAGTGGGGTGAAACCTCATTATGGTTTTGATTTGCATTTCCCTCGTGGCTACAGATGCCGAGCATTTTCTTAAGTGTCTGCTGGCCATTTGAATTTCCTCTCTTGAAAAATTCCTGTTTCAGTCTTTTGCCCATTTCTTGAGCAGATTGTTTATTTTGTTGTTATTGAAGTTCATGAGTTCTTTATAGATTCTGGATGTTAACCCTTTATCAGTTGTGTGGTTTGCAAATATTCCTTCCAATTCTTGTCAGTTTCCTCTTCATTTTGCTGAGTGTTTCTTATGCAGTGCAGAAGCTTCCCAGCTTAACGTAATTCCAGTTGTCAGTGATGGCTTTGCCTGTGGTTCTGGGGTCTTTTCTAAGAAGTCTTTGCCTATGCCAATGTCTCACAAAATTTCCCAAATGTCTTCTAAATGATTTGATGGTATTGGGTCATAGATTTAGGTCTTCAATAAATTTTGAATGGATTTTTGTGTAAGGTGTAAAGTAGGGGTCTAGTTTCATACTTCTGCAAGGGGGAGATCCAATTTCCTGGCACCATTTTTTGAAGATACTGTCCTTGTTCCTGGGATTGATTTTCACTCCTTTATCAAAGATAAATTGATTGTAATGCATGTATTGATTTCTGGAGTTTCTATTCTGTTCCATTGGTCTACAAGCTATTTTTATTTTTATTTTTTTTTTATTCTTTTGACAGGCAGAGTGGACAGTGAGAGAGAGAGAAAGGTCTTCCTTTTGCCATTGGTTCACCCTCCAGTGGCTGCCGTGGCTGGTACGCTGTGGCCGGCACATCGCACTGATCCAGAGACAGGAGCCAGGTGCTTCTCCTAGTCTGCCATGCTGGTGCAAGGCCCAAGGACTTGGGCCATCCTCTGCTGCCCTCCTGGGCCATAGAAGAGAGCTGGCCTGGAAGAGGGGCAACCAGGACAGAATCCAGTGCCCCAACTGGGACTAGAACCCGGTGTGCTGGAGCTGCAGGCAGAGGATTAGCCTACTGAGCTACGATGATGGCCTACAAGCCATTTTTTATGCCAGTACCAGGCTGTTTTGATTATAACTGCCTGCAGTATGTATTGAATTCAGGTATTGTGATGCTTCTGGCTTTGTTTTGTTGTATAGGATTTCTTAAGCTATTCAGGGTCTCCTGAATTTCCATAGGAATTTCAGCACAGTTTTTTCTAGATCCATGACCTATGTACTTGGTATTTTGATTGGGATCACATTGAATCTGTAAATTCCTTTTGGTAGTATGGACATTTTGCTGATATTGATTCTTCCAATCCAGACGAGATCAGGCACATTCAGGGTGGTATGGCCGTAGACTTTTTTTTTTTTTTTAAAAACTTTTGTTTAGTAAATATAATTTTCCAAAGTACAGTTTATGGATTACAATGGCTTTTCCCCCCATAACTTCCCTCCCACTCGCACCCCTCCCATTTCCCGCTCCGTTTCCCATTGCATTCACATCAAGATTCATTTTCAATTATCTTTATATACAGAAGATTTAGTATATATTAAGTAAAGATTTCATCAGTTTGCACCCACACAGAACATAAAGTGTAAAATAATGTTTGAACACTAGTTATAGCATTAATTCACAATGAACAACACATTAAGGACAGAGATCCACATGAAGAGTAAGTACACAATGACTCCTGTTGTTGACTTAACAATTTGACACTCTTGTTTATGGTGTCAGAAATCTCCCTAGGCTATAGTCATGAGTTTCCAGGGTTATGGAAGCCTCTTGAGTTTGCTGACTTCGATCTTATTTAGACAAGGTCATAGTCAAATTGGAAGTTCTCTACTCCCTTCAAAGAAAGGTACTTCCTTCTTTGATGGCCCATTCTTTCTACTGGGATCTCACTTGTAGAGATCTTTCATTTAGGTCCTCTTTTTTTTTTTTTCCCAGAGTGTCTTGACTTTCCATGCCTAAAATTCTCTCATGGGCTCTTCAGCCAGATCCGTGTGCCTTAATGGCTGATTCTGAGGCCAGAGTGCTATTTAGGACATCTGCCATTCTATGATATGTATTGTAAACTTCATTTGTTTCAAGAAAATTTGTCTTTTGATTTCTTCTATGACTCACTGTTCAGGAGCATGTTGTTCCATCTCCATGTGTTTGTGTATAATGTGGAAGTTCTTGAGTTGTTGATTTCCAGCCTTATTCCATTCTGGTCTGAGAAGATGCATGGTATGACTTCGATTTTTTTGAATTTGCTGAAACTTGCTTTGTGGCCTAGCATATGTTCTATCCTAGAGAAAGTTCCACGCACTGATGAGAAGAAGGTGTATTCCACCACTGTAGGGTGAAAGGTTCTGTAGATATTTGTTAGGATCATTTGGTCTGTGGTGTCGATTAATTCTTTTGTTTCCTTGCTGCTTTTCTGTCTGGTTGATCTGTCCATTGCTGAAAATGGGGTATTGAAATCCTCTATTACTATTGTATTTGAGTCTATGTCTTCCTTCAGGTCCATTAACATTTCGTTTAAATAACCAGTCACACTTTTTATAGTTGCACTTTCCTGTGGAGCTGATTTGTTCATCATTACATAGTGCCCTTCTTGTCTCTTTTAATAGTTTTTATATGGAAGTGTATTTTGTCTGATATTGGGATGGTAACACCAACTCTTTTCTTGGTTTCTGTTAGCATGGAATATCTCATTCTATTCTTTCACTTTCAGTCTGTGTGTATCTTTGTTGGTGAGTTGTATTTCTTGTAGGCAGCAAGTAATCTATTCTGCCAGTTGTGTATCTTTTAACTGGAGAGTAGTGGTCATTTATATTCAATGTGACTATTGATAAGCAACGACTTGGCTCTGCATTTTCTCCTAAATATTCCTATTGTTTACTTTGGATTTCTTTTGTGCTTCTACTGGTGAGATTTCTGCCTTCTCATTCCTTTGTAATGATGGTTATCTTAATGTGTTTCTATGTAGCACATCCTTAAGTATCTTTTGTAAGGCCGGGAAGAGTGGCGACAAATTCTTTCAATTTCTGTTTGCTATGGAATGGCTTTATTTCACTTCACTTGTGCATGCTAGCTTTGCAGGGCACAATATTCTGGGTTGACAGTTCTTTTCCTTTTAAGACTTGGGCTATATCTCACCATTCCCTTCTAGCCTGTATGAATTCTGATAAGAAGTCATCTGTGAGTCTAATTGGAGATCCTCTGAAAGAAATCTGGCATTTCTCTTGTGCATATATTAGAAGCTTTTCTTTATGTTTTACTATGGAAAGTTTGACTACAGTATGGCATGTTGAAGATCTTTTCTAGTCATGTCTGTTAGTTCTTTGTATTTCTTTTACTTGGATGTCCCTTAAATAGCTTTTCTAGTCCATTCTCTTTCTACACCTTCAGGAACTCCTAAGACTCATATGTTGGGTCATTTGTTAGTGTCTCATAGATCTCCAACATCTCTTTTTTTTTTTTTTTTGTCTGATTTCTGATTTTAAGACTTCCAAAGATTTGTAGTTCAGGTATTATTTCTCCTTCACAAGTCTGCTGTTAAGGCTTTCCACTGCATTTTTTATTCAGTCTATTCAATTCTTCATTTCTAATATTTTGATTTCTCTTTAAAATCTCAATTTCATGAGAAATTTTTATTCATGTCATGTATAGTTTTCTTTAGTTCATAGATTTACTTCTGATTGCTTTTGAGTAATCCTATGATAATTTTTGAATTCCATTTCCAGCATTTCCTCAAACTCTTCCTCTTTACATTCTAATATAGAAATGTAGTGTTCTTTTGGGTGGTGGGGGGAATAGTGATGTCTTCCTTATTCTTGTTTCTTGATCTGTGTTTTTAGGCATTTGGGGAGTTATTTTTTGCTTTTTCTTATGTGTTTTATCTTGGGGCTACACCTCTGTGGCTTAGTGGAATGTCTGCAATTTCAGTGAATATCAAGAGGAGTGTGGTGGGTGTGGCCAGGGAGTTCTGGTCAATGCTCTAGGGTGGGGCATGTATCCAGGGTAACACCCAAGTTGGACGTGGTACATCTCAATACCCAACAATACCCTTCAATACCCAACAATACCCTGTACCTTCTCTTGTAACCACCAAGATCCCACAGTCTCAGCTCATAAGGCTACCACAGTTGCTGGGGTCCATAGATTTCCTTCCACTCTGCCAACCTGTGCAGTCAACAAAGAAGCAGATGTTCTTGGAGACAGCTCCACCTAGGTGTGTTGACTCTGGCAGGCTTTGGGCAACCCTTCCACCACACATGGCTGCCCAGCTACCCCACGGCCAGGCTCAAAGCTAGTGGAGACTGCGAACCTTTCCCCACACCAGAATCTCTAGATAACATGCGTACACAAAAGCCACTGGCAGACAGTTGTTGCCTGCCCGCCACTGCCTCAGGCACTGCTGATTGGGTGTCCAGTCTCTGTTGCTGTGCACATGCCAAAAGGCTTCTATAGCTGCCGCCCTAATCCCAAATGGTACCTACCCTCTGTCAGGTGGGCAGTGGGTGCTCTTTTGGGCAAGTTGGTGGGAAACAAACCTCCTCCTCCACTTCCACTGGTTTTGTGGGCAATTGCCAACAACTGCCAGCCCCTAAGGCTCCAGTTTGTATCCGCATGCTCTCCCTCTGGCTTTATGACCACGGGTTGCTGCAGTCAATCTCTCCTTGGTCTCCAAACTGCTGCCCACTCCGGCTCTTGGCTGCTGCAGCTGTGTTCCTGCAGGGAGTCTGCACCATCCACACACGTCCATTCCATTTTTCCTCCTCCTGTAGAACTTTGTATGGTTTTCTCTCCAATTCTTCCTGAGAGTGTACTTCCTACACTTTTCTCTTCACTGTTTATCCTTAGCCTATCATAGCATGTTGCTATCTGATTTGCCATGTTGGAGTCTCATAATTCATGTATTTTTGGGAGTGGCTTTTTCACTGGACATAATATCTTCCAGGTTCATCCATGTGTCTTGTCAGAATTTTCTTTCTCCTTAAGGCTGAATAAACGTTCCATTATTTGTATAGACCCCTTTCTGTTTGTAAATCTGTTTTTTGATGTATAGTTGGATTGCTGTCTTTCTGGCCATTGTGACTACTGCTCCTTTGAACATGAATGTGCAAATATCTTTTGAAAATCTTGACTTCAATTCTTTGGGATCTATGCCTGGAAGTGGAGTTGATGGATTGCTTGGTACGTCTAATTTTAATTTTTTGTGGAGCTTCTGTGGTGTTTTTAACAGGCATTTTACCATTTCGCAAATAGATTAAAAGAACACAAAGTTTCAATTTCTCCATCTCCTCATCAACGCTTGTTATTTTGGTTTTCTTTTTTGATAGTAACCATGAAGGTATGAATAATGTGATTGCCTGATGTAATTTTTGTTTGAATCTTCCTGACAGTTAATGATGCTGTACGTCTTTTCACATCTTGAAGAAATGTGTATTCAAACCTTTACATCCTTTAAAAAACCATTTATTTGAAAAGCACAGAGAGACAGACTGGCAGATCTATCTATTGATTCACATGCCCATAACAGTTAAAGCCAGGATCTTGTAACTTGGTCTGAATATCTCAAATGAGTGGCAAAGAATCACATACTTGAGCCATTGCCTGCTGCCTCCGAGAAGCATATTAGTAGGATGCTGCAGAGGAGCTGAGGCTCCTACTCAAGCACTCTGATGTGGACAGTGGCTATCACAAGGGGCATTTTACTGCTGTGGCAAATTGCTCCTCGATGCTGACTTTTAATTAGGTTATTCTGTTGTTGGAGTTTTCTGAAATATTCTCAATAACAATGTTATATCTGACATGATTTACAGTCTTTTCTCTATTTTCATAGGCTGCCTTTTCATCTAATCTTGATACTATTCACAGGTCTAAGTTTCACAAGAATGTAGGCACCGTATGCCTTCTAGCTGATTAGTCTTTGGTGAGGAGCAGTAATCCTACAGGTGCATTTGGAGTATACTGCGTCAGCACCGCATTTCAGCAGGTGACATGACTAAGAACAGCTCCTCTCCCCTGAACGGCTCTAAAGTCCAATCTGTGGCAGTGCTAAGATAAAGTAGTTGACGGTACAATCTGGAGTTTAATAGTATAAAAACCGTATGGTATTGAATCAGAAAGGCAACTAGCACATTAAATGGAAAGTTGAGATGGGGGACATTAGTTGCATCTGTGAACCACACTGGAGCCATGGCTCTTCAGGGTAGTGAGGGTGAAGAAATGACTATCCCAATTTTCATATATAATGACCCATCAAGGTATTTGGTGCTATTATAAATTACAACTATATTTACTCTGTTCTTTACAAAATAATCTGACTTTTTTAGCTGAAGGATCTTCCCTTTTTTCCTTTCCTTCGGCTTCTTCTTACACGTGCTTGCACTGTTCATGGCATTGCAGATGAGCTCCATCCCGATTTACCCACCTCTCGAGTATTTTCTCCCTGTTCTACAAAACCAGTGCTTCTGTCCATCATCCTCTTTGAATTTTGGGTGTAAGTCCTGGAGTTAAGAATCTCCATCACTCACTCTCTTTAAGGAAAACCTCAAAGTTAGAGTTACGTTTCTCATCCCCCTTCACGCAGCCTTCAGTGTTTCTCTAAGAAGTTGTTCCTGTGACCTCCCTTCCCTCGTCCTCTTACTTGATGATTTAACATATGCCATCAGGGTCACCCAGAGAAGCACACAAGTCCTTGTATGGGGTCCAGCGATAAAAGACGTAACAGAGGAGTAGTCATTTACACAAGTGAACTAGAAGAACAAAGGCTGTGGATGCTACCACTCATAGGAATGCTCCCATATAGATCTCAATCAGAACCTCTGAGCAGGTAATTCTCAAAGACTTCCTAAGAAAGGGTGGCAACTCTGGAGAATCTATGGGAAACTTCAACTGTCTGCTAGCACTGTATGGCAGGTGTATCTCAGTGGCTCTCCAGGAATCCATTAGACCTCTTCTTGCCTGTCTTCATGTCTGCCTGGAACCCCTTCTAGAAAATAGTGGCTCCTCTATCTTTTCTGTATCCCAAGTCCCATGCAAGAGCTTCTTCCTGGAAAACTCTGAGGAAGTCCTGTACATGACAATAAACTCCAGAAAACACAATTGCAAATTCTTGTTGAAAACACTTTGGAAGGGTCTGGTGGCAATGCTGAACTGTTAGCAGGCACCACAGCTTACCATTCTTTTATTCTCTCATGCTTTTGGCTTCCCTGGAAACAGTTTATTTGAGCTATGAGAGCACAGATAACTTCGTATAGATCACAATTTCATTTCAGTTCAAACCTATGTGAGGCATGAAAATTAAATTATGGAAAGAACGGACAAAAATCTAAAGCCAAAGTGTTTGCTGTTTTTAGCCTTTCTAGGTGGGCAGCCACAGCGTGAAGACCAGAACAAGCGCAGATTTAAGGAACTGGGCGCATGTATCTGGCATAGTATCACCAAACAGACTGAAAAATATATCAAAAGAAGCAGTAAAAATACATAGGTAGCTTTACATGTTTGTGTCAATTTCTCCTTAAAACATTTCTAACTCTTCATCTGAACATTGGGACATTTATCAAACATTCACTAGTGGTACTGGTTCTGTGTGTGTGTGTGTGTGTGTGTGTGTGTGTGTGTGTGTCCCCTGTTTCCATTACAAGTTCACAGGCCCCTTGCAATCGGGGGCCACCTTTAGCTCCCTGCAAATCATTGTCGCCTCGTGGAGTAACTTGCCCCTTGTAGGCACTCAGTCAGTGTTTGTTGCTTTGATTGATAATGCTGTATTTCTTTAGTGTTTAGACTTCCCTACTGAATGTGTGTGTGTTAGGACCCACTGGAGTGTCAGACTGAGAAAAATGGACATCATAAAACAGTCCAAAATAGCAATGTAGCTGAATTGACAGTGAATGCCAAGAAAAATGTGCCATAAATTTACACTCAAAGAGCATACATCATCAAGTGCTCTGTGTGCTTTTGTGAAATGTGAAAAGTAAGAAGCAGTCATCTTAAGATGTGCTTCAGTTTCTGTGCTTCCAGGACTACATTGGCAGTAGTACCTAGAGAATGTATGGAAACAAAGAGAGTGAAAGTGGTTTTAAAAGCTCTTCATACATCTTTACTTAATATATGCTAAACTGATCTTCTGTATATAAAGAGAATTGAAAATGAATCTTGATGTGAATGGAAGGGGAGAGAGAGTGGGAAAGGGGAGGGTTGTGGGTGGGAGGGAAGTTATGGGGGGGAGCCGTTGTAATCCATAAGCTGTACTTTGGAAATTTATATTCATTAAATAAATGTTAAAAAAACTCTTCATACAAAAACCATCACTACCACCACCAAGAACACAACTTCTGCTACTCTAGCTTCAGTAACAGTAATAGCAATCATTGTCAAAGGAAAACTCAGTGATGGAAGTCCAGAGTGCCAGATACTTGGTGAGTTCCTGAGGGTCAGGTCCATACTACTATAACATAGCACTTTTCCTTCCATGTATACCTATTGATATCTTGTCTCTCATGACTTGTTTCAAATTATCTTTCACTCAATAAGAAAAAATGAATGCTAATGATATACTCAGTTATTGATTAAGAAATGAAAACATTATTTCTGCCCTCGTGACAGATACTGACCATGTATTGTGCATTTCACTGTGGGTTCTCTTGTGTTTGAGCATAGAGCATACTGGTCATATTTTCCTCTCTTGAGTTCTGGAACTATTCTGTCTTTGAACAGTACACGTAAATGCCCTGTACGTGTTATGTCCCACGAACAATTCTCAAATCATGACTAAAGGAAGTTGGTATATCAATACATCACATTCTCCATGAGGGAGATAATTCAGAGACATTTATGTATTATACATGGTCTGCCTGATTTTCCAGACCAGTTAATTCCTTGCTACCTATGGTAATGTTTTCATAAATCAATCTTTTATTTTTATTTTCTGTTTCTTTTTCTCATTTTATTCCTTAAGAGTGTCTGGCCTTACCTTCCCCCATAACTCTTTCAACCTGAATTCTCATCTCAAGATCTTCCTCTGGAGGGAACATAAACCAAGAGTACCCAGTAGGTAGAGTGAAAAGAGGAATTGGGAGGTAATCCTGCACCGATCTTCCACATTTTTGAAGGTCTTGAGAATAGATACACTGCTCTCTTTGTTCCTGAAATGTGATTTCAATTTTATCAGTGTGATGAACATCCATAAATGGTAGGGCTGGTATCTCCCTCTAGATGGCAAAGGTCAAGTGTGCACACTTCCGCCTAGAAAAGTTCCAGATTTCTAAGCTCAGTGATCCTTTCCTGTAACTCAGTTTACTGTGTGTGCACCTATCACCTGTTCCTCTTCACATGGCCCTGAAAAAATTGAGGCTTGGTGCATCAACACAAATGATACTTCAGTTATGCCTACCTCTGTGTGTAATGGCTTCTTTGTTTCTGATACAGGAATCTCAAGTCTTCTGCCATCACTTATGAAATTATGAATAAATTGTTAGCTTATTATATGTATGTAAAATATCAGACTCTCACCTTCTGTCTTGACCTCCAAGTTTTTGATACTTACACATGTACAGCATCAAAAATGATCAATCCTCTGTTAAGGACAGAAAAAGTATGTTTCAGCTCTGAGAGAAAGACATTCTAGTTGGCATGAAGGAAAAGTTGAAAGCACTTCATGATCAAATGTTTGATGTAGGCTTTGAAGAGTGGTTAGGTTGGTCAATAGAAGTTCACAGGATGCTTTTACAACATGGTAAAAACAGCAGATTTAGCCTGAAAGGCCATTCTTGTCTAGGTAATTATGTTGGAATTAATCTTATCAAAATGTTTTGACTCCATAAATATTTTCCTGATTTGCCACCAATGTGATGTAGTTTCATGTCCATGTCAAAATCCAAGAATAATTTCAGCTTAACATTCTTGTATTCTTATGTGATGTGTGACAGACTGTGTTGCTCACAAGAAGTGAATTTTTTATTTGGCCCTTTACCAAAATATTCACTGTCTCTTGATAGAGAATTTTATCTTAGTGTAGCAAAAATATAAATGCCTAATAGAGATCTCATCAGTATTTTTTAAATGAGATTATCAGACCAGGGAAAAATAATTTATCTGTTTGTGTAATGAAAAAAATTAAGCCCCTGATAGCCTTAAAAAGGAAATTTTAAAAAGAAGCAGGTAATGGAAGTTAAACTTGACAGTCCTGAGGAATGCAGGTATTTCTTGTCAATTCATCACTCAACTGCTTCTATTAATTCAGTGGCAACAATCCAAATAGGTACTGTTCTGTAGCATTGTCTCTGACATCTGGAGAATTCCCAGGAGAGTGATAATAAAGCAGTCAGCTGTGCTTGGTCCACCATCCAGGAGCAGGAGGTAATAGCTTTTGATTTCATTTGAAAATGTATAACTCTCTATCAGATTGTTATGGCGTTTAAAATAAACCCTTTCTATACAATACTATTTTTACTTATAACTTACATTTTGATTACCTTCACCTGGCCCTTTATCAGCATTAACATGCAGCAACTCATGGATGGTTACTACCAAGACAAGAAGAGGAGGGAAAAGTACATGCCATGTATCATTTTCAAAATTGCTGAATTTCAAGTTGAAGACGCCAGCCAAGAAATACAGTGCTGTCAGTTTGAGGATTTTGTCTCCATCAGGTGCAGCTCAGAGCAAGTCACTGCAGATCTGGGTCCTTTATAAATCTACACAGATCAGGCAGCCACAGAGCTGGTCTGAGTTTAGTGGAAATAAGAGTTCACCTGCTTCTGGAAATACTTCCTGCAGATGGTGCAAGGCTCGCAGCACTCATTCTCTGGGGCTCAGCCAATAAATCCTCATGAGTACGGATGTGATAACTGGCAATGATAAAAGATTAAGCCTCAATAAAGCATGACCACTCTGGCTCAGTCATGAAGTAGCAGAGGCCTGAAGTGAAAGATAAATTTGATGATGAAAGATATGACCAAGTCTCTGTATTATGGCCCTGTGGGGGAAGTTTTGCTTGTGTTTGGTGTAATCTTGAGATACGAGAGCCGAACACCCTTGTGTGAACTAGACACGTGGACTGACACCTATAAGTGTCAGCCACAGAAAGGGAGTTAAGTGTGAAAGGGACAAGATGTGGTGTTTGGTGCTCTTGTCCAGAGTTCATTCATACCCAATACTGAACGATGGTATCAGCAGCACAGACATTTTGGGTTTGAGCTGGCAGTAATAAATGCGTAACAATGGGAACCAATATGACTACTTTATCCTGTCATTTTCAAACACCTGCATCTATGGGTTATGTTTGCTTATGAACTCTGACTTCAGATGTACTTCACACTATCCAATTTTAGTGAAGGATCACTTTGTCTCTTACACTGAGTTGGGAGGCAGCTCACCCATTAATCCGTGTTACCTAATATCTGAAAGGCTTTGATGCTGAATTACTGTTAGATCTTGGGCAAATTACCTCTATCTTAATAGCATAAATTCACTTGTGTTAATGAGAAACATATTGTTAGCTGTGATGAACCACATTGCAGAGTTCAAATTAATTCTAATGTTGCGTGATAAACATCTTTAATTTCAAAGTCCAATAAAATGACTAGTTTCGGCTAGTTTTTTAAAAATAACCATTTGCAATATTATTTCCCCCATGACTATAAATACACTTTGCTACTTTATGAAAATTTTAATTTATTTCAATATTACATATTAAAGTAAATTTCTAATATTTTCTTGTTATTTTGGAAGTTAAACATCAAAACTGAATTTAAAACTAATTCATTTGAACATTTTCTCTTTGAAAAATAGGATCCCTTTAAATACAACTTCTGTGTTTTGAAGATCCTTGATTCTACTTCATTCCTATAACCTTGGGTCCAATGTGGCCTTGTAGGAAGTAAAAGAAATCTTATCTTTCCTGTTGGGAGATCTTACTCATAATTTATTGTTAAATTTTGAGTACTCTTTATCTTTGAGAATATCATGAAAAAATTTACAGTTCCAAACAAGTATGACCCTCTAGTTAGGACCAACAAATGGAAAATGATGGTATATATAGCAGAATTACTTTCTGTAGCCAAGTTTAGCAACTTAGTTTTTTTTTGTTGTTGTTGTTAATGAAATGGCCCTATTGATGCTTTGAGAATCAATGGTTATTTGTCTAATGCTTTGAATCTTTCCTCATGTGGATTCAGTGAAAATAGAAGTTACCTTAGCATTCTTAAAAAGTCAGAATTACTGTAAAAAATAATCTTGATGTTATGTATCATTTTTGAATGGGATACACTGCATTAACAAATGAGAAACAAAAATGAAATGAATATCTCAATGGATGCCTGGTAAAGCAGTAAAAGATGGCTCAAGTCCTTGGTCCCCTGCACCCATGTCGGAGACCCAGAAGAAACTCCTGGTTTTGGATTGGCATATATCTGGCCATTGCGGCCATCTGGGGAATGAACCAGTGGATGGAAGACCCCTCTCTCTGTAACTCTTTCAAATAAATAAAATAAATTTTTTTAATAACAAACCAATATCCTTTCATGATGAAAACTTTAATCAAATTGGATATATAAGAAACATTTCTCAACACAAGGGAATGTATGACAAATCCACAGCCATTTGAATGGAGAAAATTAAGATCTGGAACCAGATGAGGATGCCCACTTTCACCATTGCTATTCAACGTAGTCATGGAAGTTTTAGCTAGAGCCATTAAGGAAGAAAAATAAATCAAAGAGATACAAATTGGGAAGGAGGCAAACTATCCCTATTTGCAGATGATATGATTATATATATATATATATATATATATATATATATATATATGAGATCCAAGAGATATATGTAAATATATCCAAGAGATATATGTAAATAAATTTACATATATATATATATATATATATATATATATATATATATGAGATCCAAGAGACTACTGGAACTCATAGAAGAGTCTGGTAAGTGGCAGGATACAAAATCAACACACAAAAATCAATAGGCTTTTGTATACACAGACAATGACACAGCTGAGAATTTCTCAGCTTAATGCCATACATAATAGCTACAAGAAAAATCAGATATCTTGGAATAAATTTAACCAAGGAAGTCAAAGATCACTACAAAGAAAATTTCAAAACATTAAAGAAAAATAGAAGACACACAAAAAATGGAAAAATCATCCATGTTCATGGATGAGAAGGATTAACATCATCAAAATGTCCATACTGCCAAAAGCAATTTACAGATTCAATGTGATACCAATCAAAATACCAAGGATATTCTTCTCAGATGTAGAAAAAACAATGCTGACATTCATATGGAAACACAGGAGACCTTGAATAGCTAAAGCAATCTTCTACAATAAAAACTAAGCTGGAAGCTTCACAGTAATAGATTTCAGGACATACTACAGGGCAGTTATAATCATAACAGCCTGGTACTGGTACAAAAACAGAAGGATAGACCAATGGAACAGAATAGAAATATCAAAGTCAATGCACACATCTACAACCAACTAATCATTGACAAAGGACTAAAATAATTCCCTGGAGCAAGGACAGTCTCTTCAACAAATGGGGCTTGAAAAACTGGATCTCCACATGCAGAAGTATGAAACAAGACCCCTACCTTACTAATCCTTGCACAAAAATCCACTCAAAATGGATTAAAGGCCAAATTCTATGAGCTGAAACCATCAAATTATTAGAGAACATTGGGTAAACCATGGAAGACCTTTTTACAGGCAAAGAGTTTTTGGATAAGCCCCCTGAGGCACAAGCAGTCAAAACCAAAATTTACAAATAGGATTATCTCAAATTGAGAAGCTTCTGCACTGTCAAAGAAACACTCAGAAAAGTGAAGAGGCATTTGACAGAATGCAAGAAATTATTTGCAAACTATTCAACTGATCAATGATTAATAACAATACATGAAGAGCTCAACGACAAAACTAACAACCCATTTTAGAAATGGGAAAGGACTTGAACAGTTATTTTTCAAAAGAGGAAATCCAAATAGCCAACAGACACATGAAAAAATGCTCAGGATCACTGGCTGTCAGGGAAATGCAAATCAAAGCCACATTGATGTTTTAATCACCCCAGTTAGAATGGCTTTCATAATCTACAAACAACAAATGTTGGCGAGGATATGGGGAAAAAGGTACCCTAACCTACTGGTGGGAATGTAAAATGGTACAGCCACTGTGGAAGACAATATGGAGATACCTCAGAAATCTGAATATATACCTATCATATGACCCAGCCATTCCACTCCTGGAAATTTTTCCAAGGGAAATGAAATCAGCATATGAAAGAGTGATCTGTATTCCCATGTTTATTGCAGTTCAATTCACAATAGCAAAGACATGGAATCAATCCAAATGTTCATAAACTGAAGGCTGGATAAAGAAATTATGAGATACATATACCATGGAGTATTACACAGTGGTAAAATAAAATAAAATCCTGTCATTTGCAACAAAATTGATCAAAGCAGAAAACATACTTAGTGAAATAAGCCAGTCCCAAAAGGACAAATAGTATGTGTTCTTCCTGATCTGTAGTAACTAATAGAGCATCTGAAAGGGAATCTATAGAATTGAAATTGACACTTTGAGAAGCAATGAGCCCTTGTCTCAATTGTTGAGGAAGTTTTTTTCATACTGTTGGTTGAACTCTTTATTGGTATAAAGTTAATCTTATGTGTGTAAATTTAATTGAAAATAGATCTTAGTAAAAAAAAATAAGAGTGGGGATAAGAGAAGGGGAAAGAGGGGTGGGTGGGAAGAATCACTATGTTCCCAAAGTTGTTCTTATGAAATGCATGAAGTTTATATTTCACCAGAAATCTTAGTAGAGGAATAAAAAGATTGAAAAAGAAGAAGTTCCTGATTTTCTGGAGACATCCAGAAACTTCTACTACATAGTGTTAAGATCAAAATAGCTTCATTGAAGATATTTTAAGTTATTTAAGGAACAAAATTGCTACATTCTACTTATTTATTTATTTGACAGGTAGAGTTCTAGACAGAGAAAGACACAAAGAAAGGTCTTCCTTCCATTGGTTCACTCCACAAATGGCCACTACGGCCAGAGCTATGCTGATCTGAAGCCAGGAGCCAGGTGCTCCCTCTTGTCTCCCAGGCGGATGCAGAGGCCCACGCACTTGGGCCATCCTCCACTGCCTTCCCAGGCCAACCAGTGGGCTAGACTGGAAGAGGAGCAACTGGGATTAGAACCTCTAGAACCTGGCGCCCATATGGGATGCTGGCACTGCAGGCCAAGATTAATCTAGTGCGCCAGAGTGCCGGCCCCAAAATTGCTACATTCTTGTAGATTTTAAATTAGGTTGGGCATTACTTGCTGCCTGCCCTATGCTCCTTTCTCTGACACATTCAGGGAAATAAAATAATGGTATTGAGTCATCTTCATTTACATTTCTTAATTATCATTTCTATGTGTCAAATAACTCTTCCGTTCACTGCAGTGCTTCTCTTGTTACATCCATGGCTGGTATGATTAGCTTCCTTTAATGATCATTCTAGCAATGGCCAAAGGTTACATTGGCATCCTGGTGAGTATAGAGTCTCCCTGACCATAATCCTGGAGTCAGTATTGGAAAATACGCTAGGATGTCAAGCAGGGAATCAGAATTAGGAAAGGAAGTGGAAGAACCTGCTGCTCTATATGTAGAACCATGATGATCTTTGGAGTCAGCATGTGAACTTGGAAGATGGGTATGATAGTGGAATAGCTTCTTAAAAATTCTGAGTGTGTTCCATGTTTAGTTTTATGTAGTTCTTGGCCTTTATTTCCATAGTGAAATCTTGAAAGTTCAGATTTGTTTCATCAAGGAGGATGTGAATGTGGAGTGAAGGAAAGGCTCCTGGATTGAAGTATTAACAGAGCAAGTGTGTGGCAATGGCGGCAGTGGAAAGGGAGCTCTTTGGGAGTTGGTAAAAAATCTAGAAATAAGTCATAGTCCTGAGGTATGGCTCTATGTCCCTCATAGAGATTGTCTTTTTCATTGCCAATCTTAGTAAATCAATTTTATTAAGGAAGTTTCTTTTTAAATACTTCACCTTAGAAGTTTTCAAAAAGAATCCTAAAAAACCATAGAAACATGGTTTTATTCAAAGTGGGTTTATGAAAAATAGTTTAGTGGGAATTGGGAATACAATGTGGTTTTTACCCTAAGAAAATGTGGCAGATGGAACATGGCTAAGAATTCCTTGCCCATCTATTTCTGATGCTGGATTCTGGGTTATACTTGGGACTTGCTTTGATGAACAGAAGGTAGCAGAAATGACCTGGAGATGTGGGCCTGCATTCAAGAAGTCTGGAGCTCCCTTTCCCGGTCATTTAGAATCAGATTGCTTCAACTTCCAGAACCATTTGGCCCAGTCTACCACCAGCTTCCCTTGCCAACAGTGTGAGTTGAAGCCACCTTAGTCACCTCAGCCCTACGGAGCTGATCGATACCCAACCTGAACTCTGATCCCAAGAGAGTTTGGCAGAGTGCTCAGCTGAGCCCAGTCTATAATGTAACACATGTTAGTGCAAATGGAATATTTTTTAGCTTTAGTTATTAAGGTTTGGAGTGACATGATACTAGAAAATGGATGTTAGATTATAATTTTTAATGGAAGACTTGTAAAACATTAATTAAAATATCAGATTTATAATGATAGAAATCATGCATGAATGCCAGGCTGCCAGTTGAAACAAAGTTGGATGTCTTTTCCTGTTCTTTCTGGAGTCTCTTTCAGTCTTGCTCCTTAGCTATACCTCTATCTTATGCTGTCTACTTTCTGTGTTCAGTTTGTGGACTTCTTGTCACCCCAGATATTTTTGTGGGCTCCACTTTCTAGGTACCCTCTGGTAAATCTTAGCATTCTTTAAACCACATGCTATCTTCTATTTTTTACTCTGCAATTACCTAGATTTTTTCTGTGCTGGAAATTGGAAATTCTCTAGAGTACGTCATCCATTAATAGAGATTTCAACTTGATTGCTTCAGAGTCAATAAATTCTGAAGTTAATATTTGTTTAGTGCTTACCTTTCAAATCATCTGCCTGTTTGGGTCACTGAATCCCCACAACATCCCAATGAGACATGTGCTAATATGCCCTCCATTCAGATATGAGTTTCAAGGAGTCACTTATGATGTCCAAAGCCGCACCATCGTTAGGTGATGGAGCACATTTTTGAGCTTCTGCATTATAGATTTTCCTCATTTGTTCCCTGTTATCAAGTTAGAAAATGTGGAATAAACACATTTTAACTGTTTAACTGATCACCAACTATTTTTTACAAGGTACTTTTTAAAGATTCTTTTGCATACTTTTATACTTCCACTTCTCTACTGACTTGATGCAATCAGTGTTGCTGTCTGCTATTTCTTGACTTCAGATGATCCTTTTAACATTGTTGCTGCCAGCAGTCCCAGCGCTTCTGATTTCATATTCTTACTAATAGAAAAATAGTCTTACCCATGCACATTTAACACCACAATTCCCCATGGCTCTTTTCCATTTATAGGTTAACATTTGACATGGTTTTTTTGGCATCTGTGTCGAGGTTTTGACAAGTTATCACTGCCTTGGGAAGAGTGGCTACAGACTTGATTCATTGACTACTTAGATACCCCAATCCATCTTCCCTCCTTGATCTTGCACTTCAGTCTGACCATATGGAACGAAGCTGGGTTCTGAACAGGTTCTCTCCTGCCTGTGCGTTTGGAATCCCATCAGCTACTGATTCCTTTCCTTACATGTCAACCTTTACACGTATCTGTCCAGTGATCTGCTGCTTACCAGTTAAATCTCAGGGCAGATGTTTGCTCTTCTCTGGGTCTTCTGCAGATGGAGATATTCCTTCTGTCACACTGAGTTTTCCTTCCTGCCACTTCTGTAATGTCCCATCTGGTAACTTAATATTGTCTGTCTCTCACCTGTTCTGTATGTCACTTGAAGACATGGAATATCATGTTTGTGTCCCACATACAAGTTACAGTGCCTCTTAGAGAGTAAATGCTTGTTAAGTAGCTATAGGATGAATACTTGAAAGAAGAATGAACAGAGACACTATTATGATTTTGACAGGATTCTTTCCTGTCCTAGCTCATTGCCTACTCAGATCTTAATTCTAACCCCAACAATTTCTTTAACTCCTCTAGTAAGAGAGAGTGTGTGTGAGTGTGTTTGTGAGTGTGTGTGTGTGTGTGTGTACCAATGCATATGTACAGAAAAATACTGTAATTCACTAAGGAAATAACTGGAATATTAAATGTAAGTATAGCAGTTCTATGTAGAGCAAAAGGTAATTGGAAGCTTTCAATAATACATTTCTAATAAAAGGTGCTATGATCATTTCTACAAGATGATGAGACTTTCTCTCTAGGCATTTTTACTTTGACCTAAAGGTTCTCCATGTCTGATAAAGGGCGATAAAAAAGCAGACTTTGAAATAATCCCAGCTAGGGGATGTTAGGAGATGAATAGTGGACTCTGTCCTGAACAAGAGGTTAATTGCTCAAATGCAAAACATCCTGTGGGGAAATGCTGTTCCAAGTTATGCTCTTTCAACCCTGGGGTGTTAAAATCCCAGTTCTTGTCATCAGATATTCTAATTACATGCCCTGTGCAGGAACTTCTTTATCATGAAGAATTTGAAATCCTCTAATTAGCTAGGTTTTAAAAAGCAAACAGAAAATTGAAATGTCAAAGGTCAATACAAATAAAAGCAAGACTACACCACCAACCCAGGATGAAAAGAAAGCAGGAATCAGAGAATCAGAGTATTCAAAAGAGCTAATTAGCAAAGTTTAGTCTTTAAAATAACTAAGATAGCAATTATAAATAATATAATGAATAGAGCTTCATGATTGTGATAGGTTAAAAACCAGGACTTTGTATTATAAGGAAGTAATTTCTACATAAAATTCTTACATTATAAAATTTTAAAAACAAATCATTGCATTTATCTACATACTATTCAAATATTAAAATAGTTTTAAAATATATTTAATGCTTGTATGTTTTGTAATGTACAGTGGATTAAATGTTATAAAACAGCATAATTTCTAAATCATTATCACAATTTATCAGTTGTCTGGCAAGAATCCTGTCCCACCTTTTCCCACTTCAATTCCTCTGTTTCTTTTCAACATATGCGTCTACTTAGTCTCTGTCATGAATGTGAATACATTCTCCTTTTACTTTAGAAAGTTGTTGATGAAAAACCCAGAAAATGTCCAAATTTATTGGAGAGCTTCCTAATTTAGGTAACTTTTATTCAGATTCATTTTTTAAAAAAAATTATAGATTTATTTATAGAAGGGGGGAGAGAAAAAGAGAAAGGGAAGGAGGGAGAGGGGAGGAGAGAAGGAGGGAGAGAAGGAGATCTTGCATCTGCTGGTTCACTCCCCAAATGTCTACAATGGCCAGGGCTGGGCCAGGCTGAAGCTAGGAACTTCTTCCAGGTGTCCCATGTGGGTGCAGGGGCCCAAGGACTTGGGTCTGTCTTCACTGTTTTCCCAGGTACATTAACAGGGAGCTGGGTTGGAAGTGGAGAACCTGGGACTTGACCCAGTGCCTATATGAGATGCTGGAGCTACAGCCCATGGCCTAACTTGTTGCACCACAGCTCCAGACCCTCAGGTTCATTCCCTGCTGTCTTGTAGCCAATATTTTAATGACAATCTTATCAGGTCAGTTTCCCACATAAAACTCGTTAGAGACTTTGCAGCTACCTTTAACATAGATGTCAATGATACTAGAATGCCATCCTCCATTACCAGTTTGGTGCAGCTGTTGTCTTAGCTTCGAACTTGTCTTCCAGTGTCCATGCTGTCCCTGAAATAGCAGCACTCCCACACAGCAGCCAGGTGATTCTCTGGTCAAAGCCCGTTTCTGTCTGGCTATGGTCTATGCCTCACCCACTCTTGCCCCATCCTAGACCCCATCCAGTGTTCTCCTTTCCCCCAAATGCCCAACTGCTCAGGCCTCATGTCTTTTGCACTGACATTTCTCTTCCTTGTCATAGCTTTTCACCACCATCTTCAAGGCAGATCCTATGAAGTTCACAGCTCTCCCGTGTTTATTCTATGTCCCACATGGGCACATGATTATCCCATCCCACATTGTATCACTAGAGCTCACTTCGAATCTGTCTTCTAATTGGTGTATCTAGAGCATTCACATTCAAAAGAGATTACACTTGCTTTAATCAGTAAAACATTTGTAAATATTTCTACTTGTCTGTTTCATACTCTGTTTTAATTTTCTGCCTTATTTGGTTTATATCAAACATTTATGGGATTCTATTTTATATAGCCATTATATGTTTTATATATCAGTTATTTAAAGTATTTTTGTGGTTGCCTCAGAGTTTGTTTTAAACTAATCAAAATAAAACTTCAAAAATGTTGCTAACTCTGCAGTGCAAGAATCTTAGAATCTTTCTAGTTTGTCTTCCCCATTCCTTGTGACATTTCTAGCTTTCCTCAGCCCTGTTGCATTTACTGAAGTCTGTCAAAGGCACCCCTTGCTTTTGTTACAGTGCTTTAATGTCTAGGGTTCCCTGTTGTTTATTTCACTGAATTTCGGTTTCTCTGATTATCTTAGCCATCTGTTCCTGCTTGTAGTATACATTTTCTATTGGACCTTTTAAAGTATTAATCATAATATTGGTTGCTATCTGATAATTCCAGCACATGTGTCATATCTGAGTTTGTTCCTCTGGTTACTTTTTCTCTTCAGCCTTGTTATTCTTCGCATGTTATATGGCTGAATATTTTTATGGAGAGCTATTAATTTAGGGAAGGAATATCTAGGAACTGGCCTTTGTTAGTGCCTGCTGTGGCTGTAGGGAGCAGAGCTTTGGGATTCATCCAGTGTTCTTGGTTTTCTCCTCCCTTAATTTTGGGCTCCCTGCGTCCTCCTGGGGGAAAGGTAGTGGGATGGGACTCTAGCTGTAAACTGTTGTTATGCATTGGTGTGGTGCTAATGTGTGCCACAGGAAAAGTGTCCCAAATCCTTCTAGTCACTTCTCAGTTTCTAGATCTGTGTCCCAGGGGTCCAGAACCTTCATAAATCATTCTCTAGGGTGTTAGTTCCTTTTCCCAGGGCTCTGTTGTTCTTTCTCTGGCTCCAGCAGTCCTAATACATTTTTCTGAATCTCTGATTCCCGTCGACCATGTTTCTGCCTGAGGAGTTTAGACAAAGAACTAGGAGGGCCTGAGGTGGGAGGAATGTCTTTCCCAGACTGACAGGGCTCCAGAACAGGTCTGTCCCCAGAGAGCAGGCCTGCCTTTGGAGAAGGCTCTGGGTTTATTTAACGTTGATTTACTCTTCCTCTTATCCTGTCACAGCTACTAGGGGTTCTCTCTTGAATCTTCATCATGAGAACCAGAATAAAAAGCCCACAAATTGAGTTTCTCCTTAGGGGAGAGAAAAGAAAGAATATAAACTTTAGGAGCTTCTCACTTTTCTGCTGGTGCATGCTCAGCTACCAATGATGTGTCAAAATTAGCATTTCCGTGTACTTCCTGATTTGTTTCTGTGGCTTGCAGGCCAGTCAAATGCATTTCAGTGGGATGTTGCTACGTGTTTTTCTCTCCAGATTTTAGGGGCTCTGTTGACCTGCAGCTCTAGTTCTTTGACAAATGCAAAGACAGGCAATGACTTTCATTTGCCTAGTGTTTTCCTGTTGCAAGGACAAGAGTGATGACCCCCAAACATAGTACATTTCTTTTTTTTTTTTTGACAGGCAGAGTGGACAGTGAGAGAGAGTGACAGAGAGAAAGGTCTTCCTTTGCTGTTGGTTCACCCTCCAATGGCCACTGCGGCCAGCGCACCACGCTGATCCGATGGCAGGAGCCAGGTGCTTCTCCTGGTCTCCCATGGGGTGCAGGGCCCAAGCACTTGGGCCATCCTCCACTGCACTCCTGGGCCACAGCAGAGAGCTGGCCTGGAATAGGGGCAACTGGGACTAGAACATGGTGTGCCCGTGCCGCAAGGCAGAGGATTAGCCTAGTGAGCAGCAGCGCTAGCAACATAGTACATTTCAAAGCCGAAGCCATAAATCCAGACATGCCCTTTAATCTGGTTAAAGATGAGTTTGATGTTATTTTGTCATCTTTAAGTATGTAGAGATTAAAAATTTTCAGCAGAATAGGTTAATCCAGTAAAGATCCAGATTGGGCAACAATTGAGCACAGACCTGAAGGCATTCAAGTGGGAATCCAAGTGAGTATCTTAGAGAAGAGATTGCAAGAGCAGGGAACTAACGAAGTCACATGCTTGATGTTCTTACGCCATAAGGAAGATAGTGTGTTTGCATGGAGTCAGGGAGGGGTAAAATGTCTCAGAAGTATCCTGTGGACCATGGGGAGGACTTTGTGTGATACCAAGGATGAGACAGAAAACTATTTGAATATTTCATTCATAGGAGTAACATGACTTGACTGAGAATTTAGAAGTGATTATTAATACTGTATGAAGCATAAACTAGGCAAATGAGGTAAAAAGCCAGCTCAAGTGGAATGATGTAGTAGTGGACATGGGGTTAAGGAAAGATTTGATTCTGAATAGGTTATGAATACAGAGTAGAGACAGAGCATTTTAATGGATTGGATGAAGTTATGAGGAATTAAGAACCTAGAGTGATTCCAAGGTATTTGGCCTGAAAAACACAAATAGAGTGGACATTTATTGAGAGTTGTGCTCCTATAGAAAAAAATCAAGCTTTGGAAGGAAATTTAAAAGTTTTTATGTATTTTTATTTGATATTGCTGTCAAAAACCCATTACTAATATTTAATATATGTGGTGGGCACATTGCTAAGTGCAGTTGGAATTCAGATATGTTATTGTGAAGAATGGTATAATTTTGGATTCATCAGGATGAAATTAGATAAGGAAAGTTTCATTAATAAAATTCAAATGGTTGGACAGTTCACAGCTGAAAAGTAACTGGTGATATGAAGAGCAGTGTCTATGGGTGGTGGTGAATAAGCTTGACTTTAAGGAGGTAAGAGAATTGTTGGAGGTGATGGTGATTCACTAGATCTGTGATCTGTAGAGGAACCCCCAAAGAAAGAAATGGCTGAAGGAGCCCATGACTCCAAGGGAAGAGAATTTGAAAAATAGAATCAACATGATTATAGAAGTTACCAGATAGGAGGAATTTGTTCTGCTGTTTGATTGCATGGGAGGTGAGTGTAGTTAGCAATAACCCACTACATAATTAACAATAGCTAGTAGAAAGGATTTTGAATGTACTTACCACAAATAAATAGAAATGTTAAGGGGATGCTAATTGCTCTGATTTAATCATTATAAGCAGTATGCATGTATTAACAAATGACACCGGTCCCATAAATATATACTACTTGTCAATGAAAAAGTAGGGGACAAGAAATTGTGTAAGTGCATTTGTATCCCCATACATATGATATTATGTTATCTGCTACTGGGAGTTTATAGGTTCTCATCTGATCGTTTTCTGTGCTGAAACTAAAAAACAACTAACTAAACTAAAATTAAAACCAATGTAAGTAGAAGAAAAAATAATAAAGGACAAAATAAACTGAAATAAAACCCAAACAATAGAAAAACATTGTTAAAATATTTACTTAAAAAGATTAATGAAAGTAATATGCCTTGCAAGAAAAGATAGGTTTCTAGGTTCAGGCAGAGAATAGGGGATACTGTGCAGAGTATGGGTGCAGGAATATGGGTGGGGGTGTGTTTGACATAGTGGTTAAGTCTTTGCTTGAGGCTCTTGTATCCCATCTCGGGGTATCTGGTTTGAGTCCTGGCTCCTCCACTTCAGGTGTAGCTTCCTGCTATTATAGTGCATCTTGGGAGGCAGCAGATAATGGCTCACACACTGTGGTATCTACCACCAAGGTGAGATCCTGATTATGTTCCAGAATCCTGGCTTTGGCCTGATTTAGCCCTGGCTGTTCAGGGCATTTAGAAAGTGAACGAGTGTGTGTAGGATCTCTGTCTCTCTACCTTCAAATAAAATGATAATAAATAGATATTATAAATAAAGGAATACAAGAAGGTTTATTTAAAAAAACAATCATTTATTTGAAAGTAAACTTAGAGGCAGAGACCCAAAAAGATCTCCCAACTGCTAGTTTACTCCTTAGATGGCCATGATAGCCATAACTAAGTCTGGCTGAAGCCAGTAGCCAAGAATGTTTTCAGGTCTCCCATATGGGTGTAGGGTCCCAAACCTGCTTTACCCAGGTGATCAGAAGTGGAGCAGTGGGAAAGGAACTGGCACTCATATGAGATGCTGACATTGCAAGTGGCAGCTTTACTTACTATGCCAATATACTGGGCTGTCTAAGAGGGTTTTATAAGTTTTTTTGTCATATTTACAAAAATTGGCGCAATATAAGTCTATACATATGTATGTATGTAATATACATAAATGGGAACATACACAGCATTCAACAAAAGAGTTTGGGACATCTAGTCACATGTATTTTGAAAAATAGTGATCCAACTTTATTTCCTGAAAAAAAACATTTATGAAAGGGAAAGTTTCAAGTTATATTTTCTCCTAAATATTTTAAAGATATGAATATACTATAATTCTTGTTTTTAAAATATAAATTTTATATACTGTTGAAAGAAGAAATATCTATAAATCAATTCACAATAGCTAAGACATGGAATCAACCTAAATGCTCATCAACAGAAGACTGTATAAAGAAATTATGGGATATGTACTCTATAGAATACTATACAGCAGTAAAAAAATGAAATCCAGTCATTTGTAACAAAATGGAGGAATCTGGAAAACATCATGCTGAGTGAAATAAGCCACTCACAAAGGGACAAATATCATATGTTCTCCCTGATTGGTAACAATTGAGCACTTAAAAGGAAACCTTTAGAAGTGAAATGGACACTATGAGAAACAATGACTTGATCAGCCCTTGTCCTGACTGTCAAGGAACAACTTACTATTTTATTCCTTTTAGTACTTTTTTTGTTCTACTTAATACCATTGGTTGAACTCTTTAACACAAAATTATTATTAGGCATTTAAATTTAACAGAAAAGTGATCTGTTAAATATAAGAGTGGGAATAAGAGAGGAAGGAGATGTACAGTTCAGCACATGCTCATTCGGGTTTACCCCTAATGATAGAGCTAAAAACATACCAGGGGATTCCAATTCAATCCCATCAAAGTGGCATGTACCAATGCCATCTTATTTGTTAAAGTGATCAGTTTCAGTTCATAATTGACAAAAAGATAGGGTTTACATAAATAAGACCAGTGTCTGTAAATAATTGATAGAATTAAAAGGAGAGAACGATTAAAACATGGGAAGCAGGTTATACACCAGACTCATAGAATGACAAAAGCCCTAAATAGCACTCTGGCCACAGAATCAGCCCTTAAGGCATTCAGATCTGACTGGGAGCCCATGAGATTTCTCAGGCATGGAAAGCCAAGACATTTTGGCAAAAAAAAATGACCTAAATGAAAGATCTCTGCGAGTGAGATCCCAGTGGAAAGAATGGGCAATCAAAGAAGGCAGTACCTTCCTCTGAAGGGAGGAGAGAACTCTACTTTGACTATGGCCTTGTCTAAATAAGATTGGAGTTGGTGAACTCAAGAGGCTTCCATAGACTTGGCAACCCATGACGAGAACCTTGGGTGGTTACTGACTTCATAAACAAGAGTGTCAACTGTTAAATCAATAATGGGGTTACTGTGCACCTGCTCCGCTTGTAGGAGCTCTGCCCTTAATGTGTTGTACTATGAGAATTAATCGTAAAACTATTACTCAAACAGTACTCTATACTTTGTGTGTCTTTGTGTGTGCAGCCTGTTGAAATCTTTACTTAGTATATACTAAGTTGATCTTCTGTATATAAAGATAATTGAAAATGAATCCTGATGAAGAATGGGATGGGAGAGGGCGTGGGAGATGTGATGGTTGCATGTGGGAGGGAGGTATGGAGGGAAAATCCGCTATAATCCAAAAGTTGTACTTTGGAAATTTATATTTATTAAATAAAAGTTGAAAAAAAAACAAAAAATAAATTTCTATCTATTGATGTAGCTACTTGATTTATAATAGCCACATTCCAAAGATACATAGTTCACTGGTAGAAATTAAAAGGATTAACTAGTGGAGAACTTTGCTGAAAGCCATGTAAAATATTTGTGACTATGTGCATATGTAGTAAGGTTATTTTTGCAAACATTTGTGGTAGCAGTAAGCATCAAATTCAGAGTAGATATGACTTCTGAGGAAGGAGGTAGAATGAAGTTTGAAAAATTTCAATTTTCCCTGTAATATTTTATTTTTCAAGTTCTTAGATGGATATATATTTTAAAAACTATGAATTTCAATAATATATATTTTGATTTCTGAAATACAGAAGAATTCTTATATTGTTTTACTACTGTACTCCATAAAGAGATGAGAAGAAACATCTGTAAGGTGTTATTTTATGGTTTTGTTCCCCACTGACTATGAAAATACTAGAACTGATGATATTCTATACTATTATTACTAGAATTCACATTTTTACTAGAATATGATACATTCTACTTTCTGTAGCTACCTTTTTATACTTTTGTTTTTTTCTACAATATAATTCATGCTGAAATTATCAAGGAAGCAATGTGAGAGATGTCTGGAATGAGTTTTCTAGAATTCACTGTTTCGTTTCTTAGGGTTTCTTTTGTGTTAGCTTTCCTTCTTTTGTCTTTGTGCTATGATTATAGCCAGGGTAATAAAAGATTATTTTACAGTTTGGTGCCATTTTTTCATTGGATGGAGTAGAAGTTAATGTCTTTAGATGAACAGAGAATGCACCTGCTTTTGTTTACCAAAATGTCCATAATCACTTATCAGTGTCTGACATATGGTAAGATCCCAACAAGTGTTCACTGAAATAAAATAGCAAAATAAACAACAAAAGCACAAACAGAAGTATGCAAATTGTAGTATTGGGGAAATAATTAAATCTAAAAATAATCCATTTACTTCTACAGATATTTATGGTTTTGATATTTTAAAATATAAATTTAGTGTGAAATACTGAGAATATGGGATTTATATCCCATGAGAAGACAATGTTTTTGCAGGGACATAACTTCTCAAGGTGGATACCAGCTAAAGACAGAAGCTTTTCAAGCTTTCATGGCTGATCAAAACCCGTATTTTCTTCTCAAAATTACACTCTGAACTTTGGAGATGAAAATAACCTTGGAATCTTCCAAACATGTTATTTCTCAACAATGTTATAATCTTTGGGTATTTTTGTCATTTTAATTCTCTATAAACATTAGTTCATGTTTTTTGGTGTATAAAGTGTTCAGGATATGTCAAACACAAATATTTGTATATACTCATAATGCCTTCTAATTGCTATATTATTTTATATAATTAACTCATTCTAGGTTTTCTGATATGTCTGAAAAGAATTACATTGATATTTAATTAAACACTCATTAAAAGAAGTTTAATGAAACTAATTAAAATATAGGATTAAATATGTTGAATTCCAAAAAGACAGTTAATTTAGGATTAGCAAGTTTGGCATTTATGAAGTTATAAAGTTATAAAGACATACCTCAACTATCAAAATAATATCTCATTGATGTCTGTGTAGATATATTCAATATGTTAATTTTTGGTTTTGAATTCACATAAATACCTTTCTGTAGATAATATGAGGTGATAATACTGAAAAAAGTGAACATACCCTTTACTTTTGTGTAGTACTTCTGATTTTTTAAAGCAAATTTTAAATAGCTCAAATTCAAAATTTAAATGTTTAAAATAGCACAGTTGTGGTAGCTAGTTTTTTATTTAGGGAAACTGGTTTCAAAAATCAGACATCAAACTTGAGGCTTAGTTCTTCTCTTAGTCTAATAACTTGTAATGCTGTCAGAAGCCAGCATTTCCTCAAGTTGATTCCTGAACTTACAGTAGCATGTAAACAAAAATAATTATGAATTAATGGGGTCCCGGAAGCTACAATTAGCAAGTAACAGTTATTCAGTGTTTTCCAGGTATCCTCAGTAGCCCAAGGACTTTAGATTGATCATTTTGTATTTGATTATCACAAAAAGTTTAACCATTAGCAACTGTTACCTCATTTAACTGTGAAGAAGCTGACACTTAGTAGTTTATTACTTGCAAAATATTTTGAACACTTGGCAAGTAGGAGCTGAGATCTGAACCCAGAGGTGGTCTCACTAGAGAGCCCACCTTGTACTGCATGCAGTCAATGCAGTGAGTCTCCCTGTGGTAGATCCTGTTTAAGGGGTGCCAGGAAGGTTCATTCGCTCCTCCACCATCTGTCATAGGCACCAGATCCATGGCTGGACTTGTATCCCAACATACGAATAACTGTGCACAGAAGAAATGATTTGTTCCAATGTATCTTGCAAAGATTAGACTTCATTGTGTAACAAAAGGATGCCTAATAATGAACAATCCCATTCTGCCTCTCTGACCTCTGGAATATGAGCTAGTATGATAGGAAATGATAGCCCTTGACATGTGTCCATGCCTCATCAAGGCAGCAAGTGAAAAGCAATACCATGTCCTTCAGGGAAGGGAAGAGATTCATGCTATCTTCAAAAATTTAAGAATGACCTTCTTACCACATCCTAACTTAAAATTGCTGGTTTGGTCATGACTGAATCCAGATGGATGGGGGAGAATGGTAGGAAATTTTGCAAGCCTAGTCAGATGCTGCTATCGATTATAGCTGGGTTTTTGGAAATGCTATCTGCATTCCAGCATCACAACAGCTTCTGGCACCTGCTTGTCTACTGAAGGCTTTTCCTTTATTGTGTAAGTGGGGAAAGCAGAATCGGTTTGCTTCTGTAAGGGAGAAAGGTATACTGAAAAACCTCAGAGCTGTGTCAACACCTCTGTTCCAGGTCTAAAATAAGTGCAGAAATCTCTTGATTATTCTGAAACTTCATGGAACTATAAACCTTTTAATTTCATACTTTATTTTCAGTTCATTGCAAAGGAATCTTCTTTGTCATATCAGTGTATCATCTCTTGTTGCTCAGGTCTATGAACCATCTATTAGTTTCTTCTTTGTTAAATACAGTGTTCCTGGATAACCCCAGATTATTGTGGTAGAATTCATAATGCTGGAGAGAGACTGAAGTAGGCTTCTTTGTCAGGTGGGGAACTCTCTAGAAGTTACCAGAACAGTTTTTGGAAAAGAACAATGTGTCATTGTGTAGCCAATACAAAGCCACCATCCCTGACAACATGGCAATTTGTGCAAAGGATACAAAACTGGCTTCTTTTTTTTTCTCTCTCAAGGAATGTGGAATCTATTAAATTGTGTATAGCCGTATTCAAAACTTGCGTGAAAAGGTAAATATGACTCTCTGAAGTAGCAGCTGGAATCTGAGGCCCGTAACAGCTATGAGCAAGAGCTTGGAAGAGGACAACCTTTCAGTTGAGCCTCGAGATGAAGACCCAGGGACACCTTAACTGCATCTTTGTGAGACCCTGAATCTGAGGTCACCAATCCAACTTGGAAATGGATTCTTAATCTGCAGAAAATGTACACATGAGATGACGGATGTAATTTAAGCTGCTGCGTATGGCACGATTTGGTCCATAGCAATGGTGTAGATTCTGGTATTGGGAATTGAGTGACGTCATGACAAACGCTTTAACTTTTAATGGAGTGGCGTGGCAACCAGGCAGTGGGAACAAGCTAGAAGGATTTTGAGGACAGTGTTAGTAAAAGTCTTCGTTGTGTTGAACTTGTGAATGGATTTCCCGAGGCCCTTCTTGGTGACCTTGGGAGTGTATCATCCACCATTTTGAGCCTTTCATGCCACTCTGGCCAACACTGGATTGGTGCAAGTAAATTGAACAAGAGACTCTAAGATGCGTGACCCACTGGCTCTGAGATAGTAAATATTTGTTGTTTTAGCTTATAAGTATTGTTGTAGTATGTTATTGTGTAGAAAACTGGTAGCTAATACCTCCTTGTTTATGGAGGGAAAAAGTGCTTGGATTTTTCCAGGACAGACACCTAACCCTAGGTACAGAGTTAACTTTTCTGTCCTCAGCATCACCAGGCATGGGCTGAATGTCTCATCTATCATGGTAAATGGCTAACCTTGCTTCAACATAGGTTGTATTTTGTTTCAGAGGACACATATCCACTGAGTTCTGTATACTGTCTATTTGCTTAGCTACTCATGATCAGCAGCAAACAAAAGTGTATGATGGATTACTGGCTTGAAGGAACATGCTATGTACTTGAAAACTACCCACTGAAATTTGGTTCTTTCTTTCTCATAATTGGAGCACCCAGATCTGGAATGGGAAGATATCCTCTCATTATTAACTTAGGAAGAAATTTTGCTACTTGTCCTAGAAACTCTGGGCTTAGTAGCTGAAGGCTCTGTTGCTCAAAAGATATGTGCTTTATTTCTTCTGATCAAAGATTATAGTCATGATTCTGCTGAATTGAAAGTAGAAATTTCTCCCTGGACATTTTGAGCTCCTCATGTGGCTGACCCAATAGCAGAGAAGGAGGTCACTCCACTGCCTCAGATGGCTAGTCCTAATTATCAGGGGGAAATTGGGTTGCTGCTATGTAGGAGAAAAAGAGGACCACATCTAGATCCAAGATGGAATTCACAATGACACTTTTTAAATACTTCTTTGGTTTTTGGCTAAGGGTCTATCCAGA
The DNA here is from genome assembly GCA_949820135.1 of Sylvilagus floridanus. Lineage (NCBI taxonomy): Eukaryota > Metazoa > Chordata > Mammalia > Lagomorpha > Leporidae > Sylvilagus > Sylvilagus floridanus. The sequence goes on from OX463226.1 coordinate 118,454,819, forward strand.
TCAGACAATAGATTTATATATCTATCTACAGCATTGTGCTTTATAATCTAATTTTGCAAACATCAGTATTCTGGAAAGTTCTCTCACTTGTGAGTTCTTCAATCAATGTGATCTCTCTGGGATTTTGATTCCTGTTGGTGTGGGGTCTTCCCAAAGTATATTGGGTATCAAAGGCAAGAAATTATGATCATTTTGTTAATCCATATGTGCTGCCATGACAAAATACCACAGACTGGTAATTGACAAAGAATTGAAATGTGTGTTTTATGGTTCTGGGGGCTAGGAAGTCCAAGATCAGGGCTCTAGTGGTGATGTCTGGCAAGGCTGCTGTCCACTTCTAGGGTGTGCCTTAATGTTGCAACCTTCAGAAAGGAATAGTGCCATGTACTCTGTTGGCAGAGGATAACCCTGCAGCTGTGGCCCCTTTATGGGCTGTTAATCCCACTGAGGGAGACAGAGCCCTCATGACTTCATCACCTGCTAAAGGTCATACCATTTTTAAAAAAAATTATTTAGAAGACAGAGTTTACAGAGAGAGGGAGAGATGGACAGAAAGAACTTCCATCTGCTGGTTTACTTCCTAAGTGGCTGCAATGGGCAAAACTGGGCTGATCTGAAGCCACAAATCAAAAGCTTTCATTGTTTACTTTAGGGTATGGATTTTCTGGGCTTTATTCATGAATATCCCCTTATAACAATTAGCTAGAGGAAGAAAACAATGGTCCAATCATATATTACTGCAATCAGTTGCTATTTTATTTTGTATTTGAATTCCAAATATGTGACCAAAGCAATAGGTAGTAAAATGGGACACAGGAAGCATTTTGACTCAGTCTTTCACTGGAGTAGATGGATGCAATGAAAAATTTTTCACTTTGAGTTTATATTGTCATTTCCTTAATTTTATAAATATGTCATTATGTCTTAAAGACAATGTATTTTTCAAACTACATTGAGTTACTTTTCTGTTAACATGATGCACCATGCTTAAGCAAAAATTCTAAAATCCAATGAAATTTTCATCTTTTTAAATTTATATATAACCTCATATCACAATATTTAAATCACTGTTTATCTTGTCATTTGGAGGTGTTGCTATTAGATACCAATGCAGCATTATAAACACCTGAGAAACTCAAAGCATTCATGGGTAAAATTACAATCACAAAAAACAAATTACAGAAACATATAAGTCATTCAAGCCTCCATTATATTCTCCCTAATGTGAACCTGTCTTTGGTAATGGATAAGTTGTTGACTTTAGCCCTACACACCTTGTGGGCATTGACACTATGAATCTCTTACCTATGGAACTATTTTATTGATGAAGGAAAACCATCAATTATTTAGGGAAACAGAAACTGTATTTTCAATATGAATTATCAGATATACATATGCTAATTAAAAATTGAAATTAAGATAGGACATTTCTTAGAGAGTTCTTTATATTTTAGCAATAGTTTACCTCAAGTTTATATACTTAATATATCCCCCAAATTTTTGTAATTCAGAAATTAGCCATTGGGTAGAACCACTCTAGAGCTAAAGACAGTGTTGAATATTATAAATTGTTTTTGGAGGGTATGTATCATTGTGACACAGCATAGTACATTTACATATAAATCTCAGCAGACTTTATTCATTAATGGTGTTGATGAGACATGGAAGTGAGAAACTTTTTGACAAACTTACAGATACAGTCTCATGTATGTAGTATGGTCAGTAGAGTCCAAACCTTTTTTTTTAATGATCCTTAAAATCACAATTAAAAAATAGTCTATATTCCAGATTATGGATCCTATACTACATACAAAGAAATCTCAATACTATAAAAAAGCATACAATTTGGGTAAAATTCAATTTTTTCCTTTAGATACAACTTTCAAAAATTTCATAGGCATGATTAAAGTATAAGAATATGCTTATTCTAGGATTCCTATATTTAGAAAATGCATAGTTTTTTGTTTTAAGGTGAACAAAAATCATGTGTTTCCTATATAAAGACTTAGGAGCATAGTGATACTCATCACTCCATCCTCTCTCCTAAAGTTGGTCCCACATTCCCTCTTCCTTCCTTTTCATTTTTACCATGATGTACTTTCAGTTAATTTCATACTCATAAGATTAACCCTACACTAAATATAGAATTCAACAAACATTAACAATTAAAAAAAACTGTTCCTCAAGAGTAGAGACAAGGACTATAAACAATCATTAAAACTCAATGCCAATTTCACTCATATATATTACATTATTATTGTAGTCTTAGCTACCACAGACTAGGAAAAACATGGCATTTTTCTTTTTGGGACTGGCTTATTTCACTAAGCATGATGATTTCTTCCAGTTACATCCATTTTGTTACAAAATATAGGATTTCATTATTATGGCTGAGCTCTAGTCCATATTATATATATTTATAATATATAATTATTAGTATTTATATTTAGTATGTATATAGTGTGTGTGTATATATATATATATATATATATATATATATATATTAAGATTCTTTATCCAGTCATCAGTTGATGTACATCTGAATTGATTCCATATCTTTTTTTAAAGATATCCATAAACTGTACTTTGGAAATTTATATTTACTAAATAAAAAAGAAAGGGAAAAATTTTTATTTTAGAGGTAGAGTTATAAAAACAGACACAGAGATAAAGGTCTTCCATCCACAGGTTCACTCCCAAAATGGCTGCAACAGCTGGAGCTGGGCTGATCTGAAGCCAGGAGCTTCTTCTGGTCTCCCACGTGGGTGCAGGGGCTTAAGAACTTGGCCATTCTTCTACTACTTTCCCAGGCCATGAGCAGAGAGCTGGACCAGAAGAGGTGCACCCGGAACACAAATCAGCACCCATATGGGATGCCAGTGCCACAGGCAAAAGATTAGCCATCTATGCCACAGTGCTGACCAACTGATTCCATTTCTTAACTCTTGTGAATTAAATTGTAGTTAACATGGGGATACAGAACTATCACATTTTGATTTCACTTTGTTTGGGTTAGGATGGGTGGGTCATACAGTAGATGTATTTTCAGCTTTTTGAGATATCTTCTTAGTGTCTTCCACAATGGTTGTACTAGTTTACATTCCCACCAACAGAGGATTAGGGTACCTTTCCCCTAAATCCTCACCAGCATTTATGTATTTATTTTTTAAAGATTTATTTATTTTAAAGTCAGAGTTACACAGAGAAAGAGAGGCAGAGAGAGAGAAGTCTTCCATCCATTGGTTCACTCCCTAATTGACCGCAATGGCCGGAGCTGTGCCTGTCTGAAGCCAGGAACTTCCTCTGGGTCTTCCCGTGCTCGGGGGGCCCAAGCACTTGGCTCATCTTCTGCTCCTTTCCCAGGCCATAGCAGAGAGCTGGATGGGAAGTAGAGCAGCTGGAGTTGAACCAGAATCCATATGGGATGCTGACACTGCAGGCAGTGGCTCTACCTGCTACACCACAGTGCTGATGACGACCAGTATTTATTGTTTTTGATTTCTGTATGAGAGCCATTCCAATTGGGGTGATGTGAAACTTCACTGTGGTTTTATTTGCATTTCCCTAATGGCTAGTTATCCTGAACATTTTTTTCCTTGTGTCTGTTGGCCATTTGAATTTCCTCTTTTGATAAATGCTTGGGGTTGGTGCTGTGGCATAGCCAGTAAAGCCGCTACCTGCAGTGCCGACATCCCACATGGTACCGGTTTGAGTCCTGGGTGCTCCACTTCTGATTCATCTCTCTGCTATGGCCTGCAAAAGCAGTAGAAGATGGCCCAAATCATTGGGCCACTGTACCTTTGTGGGGGACCTGGAATAAATTTAAGCCTCCTGGCTTCAAATCTGTGCAGCTCCAGCCATTCTGGCCATCTGGGGAGTGAATCAGTGGATGAAAGACCTCTCTTTCTCTGACTCTGCATCTTTGTAACTTTGTAATCTTTCAAATTAAATAAATAAATCTTTATTTAAAAAACTGTTTAAGTCCTTTGCCCATTTCTTAACTGGTTTGTTTGTTTTGTTCAGTTTCTTGAGCTCTTTATCGATTCTGGATATTAATCCTTCATCGTTTCATAGCTGCAATCAATTTTTCCCTTTCTGTTGGTTGTCTCTTCACCTTTGAGTGTTTCTGTTGCAACGCAGAAGCTTCTTAGCTTGATTTAATCACATTTGTCCATTTTTACTTTCATTGCCTGTGTTTTGTGTTTTTTTTCCTAAAAAGTCTTTGCCTATGCCAATGTCTTGCAGAGTTTCCTAAAGTTCTTCTCTAGTAATCTGATGGTATCATGTAGTAGATACAGATCCTTGATCCATTTTGAGTTGATTTTTGTATAAGGTGTAAGGTCTTGTTTTATATTCTGTACATAGAGATCCAATTTTCCCAGCACCATTTGTGGAAGAAATTGTCCTTTAGGAATTGATTTTTTTTCTCCTTCATCAAATATTATTTGGTGGTACACGTGTACACTGAATTCTGGGGTTTCTATTCTGTTCCATGGTCTATATGTCTATTTTTGTGCAAGTACCAGACCATTTAAAATTATAACAGCCCTTTAGTATGTCTTGGAACTATTATTGTGATGCTTCTGGTTTTGTTTTCAGTTTACCATTGTTTTAGCCATTCAGGGCCTCTTGTGTTTCCATATGAATTTTAGCATTGTATTTTCTAGGCCTGAGAAGAATGTCATTGGTATTTTGGTTGGAATTCCATTGCATCTAAATTATTTTGGGTAGTATAGACATTTTGATGTTATTTTCCCAACCATAGAAAGCTTTCCATTTTTTTGTTTTTTTTTTTAACTTCTTTAATGTTTTCTAATTTTCATCAAATACAGGTATTTCAACTCCTTTGTTAAATTTATTCCAAGGTATTTAAATTTTATATAGCCATTGAGTATGGGACTGACCTTAAAAGTCCATTCTCAGCCATAGAATTGTCTATTTCTAAAAATGCTATTGATTTAATGTGTGTTAATTACATATGCTGACACTTTACCAAACTCTTCCATGAGTTTCTTTTTTATTTATTTGTTTTGACAGGCAGAGTTAGTGATAGAGAGAAAGGTCTTCCTTCCATTGGTTCACCCCCTAAATGGCTGCTACGGCCAGCATGCTGCACTGATCTGAAGCCAGGAGCCAGATGCTTCCTCCTGGTCTCCCATGCGGGTACAGGGCCCATGCACTTGGTCAATTCTCCACTGCCTCCCTGGGCCACAGCAGAGAGCTGGACTGGAAGAGGAGCAACATGGACAGAATCTGGTGCCCCAACCGGGACTAGAGCCTGGGGTGCCAGCGCTGCAGGTGGAGAATTAGCCTAGTGAGCCATGACACTGGCCTCTGTGAGTTTCTATAGTCTTTTAGCAGAGTCTTTTGGTTCCCTTATGTATATAGAATCATATTATTTGCAAACAATTTGGCTTCTCTCTTTCTAATTGGTATTATTTTCATTTATTTTTTTTTCTCTCCTAATTGCTTTGTTTAAAAGTTGAAGGACTATACTGAATAGCAATAGTGAAAGTGGGCATCTTTGGTTTTGAATCTTATTGGATATGCTTCAACTTTTCCCCATTCAATATGAAGCTGGCTGTGGGTTTGTCATAAATTGTCTTGGTTGTGTTGAGGATTTTTGTCATGCAAGGGAGTTGTGTTTCACTGAATGCTCTTTTTTCATCTATTGATATGGTTCTTATTTTTCAACTTGTTAACAAGATGCATCACATTTATTGATCTGTGTATGCTGTACGATTCTGCATACCATTGATAAATCCCACCTGACCTGGCTGAATGATATTTCTGATGTGCTGCTTGATTCAAGTACCTCATGTTTTGTTGAGGACTTTATATCTGTGATCAGGGATAGTGTTATATAACTCTCTTTGTTTGTTGTATGTGTTTATGGTTTTGGAATTAAAGAGATGCTTGCCTCATAGAACGAGTTTGGGAAGATTCCCTTCCTTTCAATTGTTTTTAGTAGTTTGAGAAGATTTGGAATTAGTTCTTCTGTAAACATCTGGTAGAATTCAGCAATGAATCCATCCAGCTCTGGGCTCCTCTTTCTTGGCAAGGTCTTATTACTAATTCAAACTCAGTCTTGATTATTGATATGTTTAGGTTTTCAATGGTTTTATGCATGAATTTTTATAGATTTCATGTGTCCAGGAATGTATCCATTTCTTTTAGATTTTCCAATTTGTTGGCCTATCGCTGTTTATAGTAATACTTGAAGATTCTTTTTTCTGTGGTATCTGTTGTTATATCTCCTTTTTCAGATTTGATTTATTTCAGTCTTCTGGTTAGATGGCCAATTATGGATCAATTTTATTTTTTCATAAAAGCAGCTCTTTATTTCACTGATTTTTGTATTGAAATTTTGGTTTCAATTTTGTTTGTCTCTAATTTTAATTGTTTTCTTCTCATTTTGGGTTTGATTTGTTCTTTTCTAGGTCTTTGAGATGCATTGTTAGATCATTTATTTGATGCCTTTCTGATTTCATAATGTAGTTAGTAATTGTTATAAACTTCCCTCTTAACACTGCTTTTACTGTATCCCATAAGTTTTGATATGTTGCATTGTCATCTTCATTTCCAGAAATTTTTTGATTTCTTTTTTTATTTCTTCTACGACCCACTGCTCACACAGGAGCATATTGTCCAGTCTCCTTGTGGTTGCATATGTTCTTGAAGTTCTTAAGTTGTTAATGTTCAGTTTCATTAACTGTGGTCTGAAAAGATGGTTGGTATGATTTCATTGTTTTTAAATTTGTTGAGATTTGCTTTGTGACTATCAAATAGCCTATCCTATAGAACAGTCCATGCACTGATGATAAGACTGTATAGTCTTAAACTGTGGGATGAAATGTTCTATAGACATCAGGTTAGTCCATTGGGTCCATAGTGTGTTGATTAGCTCTGTTTGTTGATTTCCTGTTTAGCTGATCTATCTGTTGGTGAAAGGGGGTGTTGAAGTCTCCCATTACTATTGTTTTGTAGTTTATATCTCCCTTTAGATTCATTAACATTTGTTTTAAATAGCCCAGTGTCCTGGTGTTAGATGCATATACATTTATTACAGTCATATCTTCATGTTTAATGTATCCCTTAATCATTACATAATGCCCTTCTTTGCCCTTTTAACAGTTTGAATATTAAAGTCTCTTGTGTGTGATATTAGAATGACTACACTGGCTCATTTTTACTTTCCATTAGCATGGAATAATTTTGCATACTTTCAATTTCTGTGTGTGTGTATATTTGTTGTTAAAATGTGTTTATTATAGGCAGCAAATAGATGGGTCTTGAATTTTCATCCACTCAACCAATATGTATCTTTTTATAAACTTTTATTTAATAAATATAAATTTCCAAAATACAGCTTTTGGATCACAGTGGCACCCCCCCATCACTTCCCTCCCACCAACAACCCTCCCATCTGCTGCTCCCACTCTCATCACATTCACATCAAGATTCATTTTCGATTATTTTTATATACAGAAGATCGATTTAGTATATATTAAGTAAAGATTTCATCAGTTTGCACCCACCCACACAGAACATAAAGTGTAAAATATTGTTTGAATACTAGTTATAGCATTAATTTACATTGGACAACACATTAAGGACAGAGATCCACATGAGGAGTAAGTACACAGTGACTCCTGTTTTTGACTTAACAATTGACACTCTTGTTTATGGCATCAGAAATCTCCCTAGGCTCTAGTCATGAGTTTCCAAGGCTATGGAAGCCTCTTGAGTTCACTGACTTTGATCTTATTCAGACAAGGTCATAGTCAAAGTGGAAGTTTTCTCCTCCTTTCAGAGAAAGGTATCTCTTTCTTTGATGGCCCGTTCTTTCCACTGGGATCTCACTCGCAGAAATCTTTCATTTAGGCCCCCCCCCCCCTTTTTTTTTGCCATAGTGTCTTGGCTTTCCATGCCTAAAATACTCTCATGGGCTCTTCAGCCAGATCCAAATGCCTTAAGGGCTAATTCTGTTTCTCTATACCTTCAGGAACTCCTAAGCCCATATGTCAGGTTGTTTGATAGTATCTCTTAGGTATCGAGCATTGTTTTTGATTTTTTTAATTTCTTGATTTTTGTGTTGTTGATATATCTAAAGATTTGTCTTCTAATTCAGATATTCTTTTTTGCCTCACCACATCTGTTTAGGATTTCTGCTTTATTTTTTATTTGATACATTGAATTCTTCATTTCTAATATTTCAGTTCAATTTCAAAATGTCGCTCTCAGGGGAACATGTTTCCTGCATGTCATGTATGGATTTCTTTAACTCTTGAATTTGCTTCTCAGTGCTTGTGACTAATCCTATGATAATTCTTTTGCATTTCTTTTCATACATTGCATCCATCTCTGTGTCTTCACATTCTAATATTGAAGTTTTATTGTGTTTCTTTAGAGGAGTCATGTTGTCGTCCTTATCCTTGTTTCTTGAATGTCTGCATTTACTTCTAGAGATTAGTGGAAATTTCTTGTTGGTTTTCTTCTCTGATATATTTTATCTTTTGACTATGTCATTGTGGCTTGGTGGAGTTTCTGCTCTTTCTGCGAACACCCAGAGGTGTGTGCTGGGTGTGGCCAGGGAGCTCGAGTGAGTGCTCCAGGGTCAGGTGAGAATCCAGGTGACACCCACGTTGGACGCAGTAGATCTGTTGTCAGCAGGGGAGAGTGTGTCATCATGCCTGTTGGGGTAATCAGAGTCTTGTCTCCTCTCTTCCAAGGTGTTCAATGACTGGGGTGTTAGTGCGCCCTGGTTACAACCCCCATCCACGCTGCATGAACCACACAAAGGACCTGAGAAGTCCTCAGTGTGAGCAAGGAGCCCTCTGCAAGAAGCCGCCCCAGGCCTTCCCGGAGCTCTGAGCCTCTGATCCAGATGCGGTGATTGCTGAGTCTCAGCTGTACCCTGCACCCTATCATGAGATCAGAGATGCAGAGGATCACTGGGCCTCGGGAGTTTGCCCCACCCTTGGAGAGAGCAGAAACGTTCCCAGAACCAGCTGCCTGTGGGTGCTCAACCTCGGCAGTTTGAGCTCCAGAGCCTGTGATGTGTTGAGAGGATAAGGGTACCTCGCAGTCCCATTTAGGTGCCCAGCTCCAGGTCAACCCACCCAGCCAGACTCACAGTCAGTGGGGAACATGGATTTTTCCCTCAGGTAAAATTCCCAGTCACCTGTGTGCCTAAGAGCTGCTGTAGCCTGTACTGGTGTCAAAATGGTGCATTCTCCTTGCCAGTTGTTGGGTGCCCTTTTTGGGGCATGAAGAGAAAGAAACATGCAATTTTCTGCTGGATTAGGTGAGTATCCTGCCCACCCCCAACCTGCTAGGGCTCCAGGCTGGACTAAAAGGCAGTCTTGTTTATAATACTCTCATGCAGAATCACAGGCCGCATTGGCTGCAACAGTCTGCTCTCCTCTTGGTCTCCAAAGCTGGTGTCTCCCCCAGCCCCCACCTACTGGGGTTGAGTATGGTGTACCCATCCGTTGCTGCACATCTGCAGTTCCTGTGCTGCCCTACAGCATTCCTCTTCCCTATGTAGAATTTCCACTGCAAACTTCACTCCAACCCTCCCCTGGGAATATACCTCCTCCATTTGTCTTCTGTTATTTTTCCTTGTTCAAAAGCAGCACATGTTTCCCCTATTCAGCCATCTTGGAATCCCCATGCATAAAGTTTTAGGAGTGCTAGATATTGGCAGAATCCTGTTACCATAGCGATCTATAATCCCTGGGCAAACTTTCTGAATTTTAATTTGAAAGAGTTAATGATTTGGTTAGTGCAATGATATGCAAAATTAAATCCAAAAAATATTTATAAAGAATTTCAGAAGTTAGGCAGTGGATGTAGATATATTTGTTATTGTATCTCTTATCTAAACCTGTTATTAATCACTCAAATTGCTTCATATTTAATTAAATGATTCACTGTGCATTTTAACAATTGCTTAGTGAAGCTTCTACTTTGCATTAAGTTATGTTAGGGATGAGGGAGCAAAACTGAAATGAGATTCTTAAAAGTGTTTAATCCAGTTGGAGAATTGGCTACATGAATATGCTATTGAAACCCAAGTCTGATTGTGACAATTGTGGACTCCCATAAGAGTGGTGTGTCTCAGGCTGGAGAACAGGCTCAGACAAGATGACAAGCAGTTCTGCCAGAAAGAATAATACAACCCAGCGTGTGTTTGGAATGGAGAAGTAATCAGTTTACTGGGCGTGAAAGAAAGGAATGTAATACAGTGAGAATAAAAGTTATGATTGAAACTAATTAATAGTGCTGAATGGTAGAATCTGTTAAAACGTTTCCAAAATATTCTTAGATTTCATTATTGAGCATTTGACAATGGAGAAATAATATTATAAAATATGTGTAAAATACTAACTCTTAAATTAAAACAATTGATTATAAATAGGAAGACATACTGATAAGTCAAAAGCTTGAAGTTCACCTAGTGTACTGAGCATAGAAAAGTAATTGAAAATGAGTTTTCATAATTAGATGTGGCTAATAGTGAGCAAACAAGTAGTGACACTGCTATCAAATTCATCTTTCGTGTTTTGTCATCAGTCTTCTGTATTGTGTCTACGTGATGTGGTGTGGCAAAGGTTAGGATTGATATATCTAGGAAATACTGCATTTTGTTAGGCAAGAAAAGCAGCCATCTGGACCTTGGAGAAGGAGGATGCTGACATAGGAGTCTCTTCTTCATGGTGATGTGTGAAAAAGTGGGAGAGAGGGGAAACTGACCACTGACCTTCTAGCAAAGAGTCAGGGACAGAAGTCTGTTTATGGAATTGTGAGCCAGTCATGGCTCTAAATCTAGAATGTAAGCTCCCTTAGGACATGAGACAGCTTTTCTGTATGCTTTTAATCTTATCTGCTTGACACAGAGATTGATGATAAGTCTTACAGTATTAGTTATATAACAAATAATGTTATATGGATAGTAGCAAAGGGAATTTTTTAGATGAAAAAGTGATTTCATTAAGATTTACTGTTCAGAATTTTATCATATTCACTGTTGGAGTACTGGTTATAGTATTAATTCACAATGTACAGCACATTAAGGACAGAGATCCTACATGATATATTTTTTAAAAAATTGATTATGCAATTTCCAATTTAACACCAAGTTTTTTAAATCATTTTCAATTATCTTTTTTTATAAAGCTTTTATTTAAAGAATATAAATTTCCAAAATACAGCTTATGGATTACAATGGCTTCCCCCCCCATAACTTCCCTCCCACCCGCAACCCTCCCCTTTCCCACTCCCTCTCCCCTTCCATTCACATCAAGATTCATTTTCAATTCTCTTTATATACAGAAGATCAGTTTAGTATATATTACATAAAGAATTCAACAGTTTGCGCTCACATAGCAACACAAAGTGAAAAATACTGTTGGAGTACTAGTTATAGTATTAATTCACAATGTACAGCACATTAAGGACAGAGATCCTACATGATGGAGTACTATAACCAGTACTCCAACAGTGTTTTTCACGTTGTGTCCCTATGTGAGAGCAAATGTTGAAATCTTTACGTAATATGTTCTAAACTGATCTTCTGTATATAAAGAGAATGGAAAATGAATCTTGATGTAAATGGAAGGGGAGAGGGAGAGGGAAAGGGGAGGGTTGCGGGTGGGAGGGAAGTTATGGGGGGGAATCCATTGTAATCCATAAGCTGTACTTTGGAAATTTATATTCTTTAAATAAAAGCTTTATAAAAAAAAGAATTTTATCATATTCAATCTACAGGTCAGGGTGGTGGTGGTGACTTGACATTCCTCAGCCTAAATTAGTAAAATACAATCTGTAGGTTATTTATTGAAAATGAATGTTTAGACACGACATTTCAGATACACACACTCAGCTGTCATACACAATGTGGGGGGAGAATGAAAAGAGAAACTTATCTGGAGTCCAACAATTTTGGGACCCTTGCATGTTTCCTCAGATGATTCATTTTCCCGCGATCTTTTGGATGGCCCCTTGTCTACATGTGCGTGAAGAAACTCTGACATTCCTCATCCTTTTCTCATTAGGAATGTGGAGCTTTATTTTACAAAATACCCTCTGGTTGGTAGAATAACTCATGGTGACTAAATTTCTGGTTTAGTGTGACTGCCCTTAAACATTTAGTATATGATGCTTATGTTAATAAACAACTTGATTGTGACGGTAGGCTGATGAAGCAGTTAAGGACAGATACTCTGCGGGGGGATTTGGGGTGAAGGTTTATTCCCCTGGCATCCTGCAGTCTTGAACAAGGAGGCAAAGTTACAGCATATGGAGAAGTGAGCCTCCCCCAGTCATCGAAAGTTCTCTCCAGCCTTCTTGGTAGGTGTGTATCCATGTCCTGAACTGTATCTACCACTTTTTCCCGTGTCTGATGCCCTGGCTTTCCACACACCAAATCCAGGTAACAGACAAAGAGCAATCTTCATTTATGCTGCAAGTTTACATGAGAATGCAAATTCCAAGAATATTCCTTAGCAGGCCAGGGGTTCAAGCCACACTAAGATTCGCTCTTAATTAAATACATGTGTGCCACACACAAACATGATAAACCAAGAAAATTGTGCACAGTGACTTTTTAAGAAACATTTTCCCTAATAAGTATACTTCCTTGGTGAATGAAAAATGAGAACTGGCTGACAGTTGCAGCCGCGGGGGTGCTGGGTTACCCTGGGGCTTGGGCAGCAGGAGACTGGTGAGGGACCTGCTGAGCTTGTGAGTTTCAGTGGTGATCTGAGCTGACTCATTTCATTCCTCAACAAAGCAGCCTGGGTCCCACGGAGGGAAGTAGCATGAGAATGTTAAGGAACTGGAATGGGAAAAATAAATCCTGAAATGTTTCTAAAATAGATGTTGTGACCTCCAGCTCTGGGAAGGCTGCCTGCATCACTGCCTTGCTTTTCTGGACAAGGCATGGATTGCAGATCCTGATGTCCCTCCCTTGAAAGCAGTGCCAGGGGTCCTGTGTTGTGGCATAGTGGGTGAAGCTGCCAGTTCGGATGCCAGCATCCCGTATGGGCACCTGATCATATCCAGGCTGCTCCAATTCCTAATCCAACCCCCTGCTAATGAGCCTGGGAGAGCAGCAGAGGATGGCCCAAGTGCTTGGGTCCCTGCACTCAACTGGGAGACCCAGAAGCTCCTGGCTCCTGTCTTCATCCTGGTCCAATCCCAGCCATTATAGCCACTTGGGAAGTGAACCAGCAGATGGAAGATCACTCTCTCTCCCTCTATAATTCTCCTATTCAAAGAAAATCTTAAAAACCAAACAAACAAAAGAGCAGGCAAGCAAGAAGTACTGGGTCCTTCAGCTGTGACTTAGGGCAGAGAAGGAAGTTGTCTTCTCTGCTCTCCTTCCTTCTGGGAGAAGCAGCCCTGGCCAGGGGCCCCTGGATAGCAACCTTCAAAAGTCTGAGCAGGCCAGTGCCTCAGCTCACTTGGCTAATCCTCCACCTGCGGTGCTGGCACCCTGGGGTTCTAATCCCTGTTGGGGCAGTGGATTCTGTCCTGGTTGCTCCTCTTCCAGTCCAGCTCTCTGCTGTGGCCCAGGAGTGCAGTGGAGGATGGCCCAGGTCCTTGGGCCCTGCATCCGCATGGGAAAGCAGGAGGAAGCACCTGGCTCCTGGCTTCGGATCGGCACCGAGTGCTGGCCACAGCAGCCATTTTAGGGGGTGAACCAATGGAAGGAAGACTTTTCTCTCTGTCTTTCTCTCACTGTCTAACTCTGCCTGTCAAAAAATAAAAAATAAAAAAAAATCTGAGTAGATGGCAGAGAAGGACTGGAAGGACAATGCCATGCATAAGGGGGGGGGGGCTGTAGGATTTCTGACAACAAGCAGCATATACTAGCAATTCTTGAGCTAATTGGAGATTAAATCTATAACTATGGGAAACATTAAGATCAGATTTTCTCTTTAAATGAGTCTTCTACAGAACATGTAGGCTTGCAAGGATTTGGCAAACTCAAGCTTTAATCCTATTTATCCTATCTTCTGTTTCTCTAATCCACAGAGGCAAGCTGGAGCTAACTTTCTTCTCTGTTGAGGTGTCCACAAGCCAACTGGGCAAGAGGGCCCAAAGGTGGTCTGGTGGCCTTTACTTGGCAAGCTTTGGGAGCAAGGGCACTCCTGCTGGTTGGCATCCTAGGAAATCAGGCACTGGTCCAGCCTCCTCAGGCTGCCACAGAGGATGGCCAACAAGCCCTCTGTTTTGCACCTGCTAGGGACTGATGTGGCCAGATGTCATGGGCTGTGCTTCCAGACAAAGTTAACGTGGGTCTCCTTTACAGAAGTGTTACTCGACTGAATATTTAAAATAATTGGCCTGTCATATATACGGGCTATATTATAGTCTGGTTGCTTATCCAGCTTTATGTTTAAAGTCTACAGGCCTCAATTAAATTCTTTTGAGACCAAAGAAAGCATCTAATGACTAAGCAGTGTTTGCACAGGCATGCTCAGACTAGAGGGTGAGCCTGGGAACCCTGAGCAAAGCCCGTTCTTGGTGGTGTCATGGGTTGGCTTGCTTGGACTGTTGACAGCATGCCATGAGCTGAGTGCCTCAGACAATGGGCATTTCTTCTTCACAGCTCTCGAGGCTACTCGTCTGAGGTTAGGATGACAGCCCCGACAGGTCCCAGTGAGGCTGTACCTCATTCAACTTTCTGCAGTGTGTGAGGAAAGAAAGGTTACCCCTCCCCTCCTCTTCCTCTTAGGAGGGCATGGATGCTTCCAGTTAGGACCCCAGCCTTATGACTGAATATAACCAATTATATCTGAAAAGCCGTATCTTTGAATATAGTAAAATAGGCAATTAGGATCCCAGTATATGATTTTTTTTATGTAAAGCTTTAGTTTAAAGAATATAAATTTCCAAAGTACAGCTTATGGATTACAATGGCTTCCCTCCCGCCCGCAACCCTCCCCTTTCCCTCTCCCTCTCCCCTTCCATTCACATCAAGATTCATTTTCAATTCTCTTTATATACAGAAGATCAGTTTAGTACATATTTTTTTTTTTTTACAGGCAGAGTGGACAGTGAGAGAGAGAGACAGAGAGAAAGGTCTTCCTTTGCCGTTGGTTCACCCTCCAATGGCCGCCGCGGTCGGCGCGCTGCGGCCGGCGCACCGCGCTCGTCCGATGGCAGGAGCCAGGAGCCAGGTGCTTTTCCTGGTCTCCCCATGGGGTGCAGGGCCCAAGCACCTGGGCCATCCTCCACTGCACTCCTGGGCCACAGCAGAGGGCTGGCCTGGAAGAGGGGCAACCGGGACAGAATCCGGTGCCCCGACCGGGACTAGAACCCGGTGTGTTTAGTACATATTACATAAAGATTTCAACAGTTTGCTCTCACATAGGGACACAAAGTGAAAAACACTGTTGGAGTACTGGTTATAGTATTAATTCACAATGTACAGCACATTAAGGACAGAGATCCTACATGATATTTTTTTTAAAAAATTGATTAATTATGCAATTTCTAATTTAACACCAAGTTTTTAAAATCATTTTCAATCATCTTTATATACAGATCGATTCAGTATATACTAAGTAAAGATTTCATCAGTTTGCATCCACACAGAAAAACAAAGTGTAAAAATACTGTTTCAGGACTAGTTATAGCATTACTTCACATTGGACAACACATTAAGGACAGATCCATCATGAGACATAAGTACATAGTGACTCCTGATGTTGATTTAACAATTTGATACTCTTGTTTATGGTGTCAGTAATCTCCCTAGGCTCTAGTCATGAGTTGCCAAGGCTATGGAAGCCTTTAGGGTTCGCCGACTTCGATCTTATTCCAACAGGGTCATAGTCAAAGTGGAAGTTCTCTCCTCCTTTCAGAGAAAGGTACTTCCTTCTTTGATGGCCCCGTTCTTTCCACTGGGATCTCACTCGCAGAGATCTTTCATTTAGGTCTTCTTTTTTTTTTTTTTCAGAGTGTCTTGGCTTTCCATGCCTAAAATATTCTCATGGGCTCTTGAGCCAGATCTGAATGCCTTAAGGGCTGATTCTGAGGCCAGAGTGCTATTTAGGACATCTGCCCTTCTATGAGTCTGCTGTGTATCTCGCTTCCCATGTTGGATCATTCTCTCCCTTTTTGATTCTATCAGTTAGTATTAGCAGTCTACATATTTATTTAAAAAGCAGAATGATAAAGAATGAGCTTCTGGTTCACATCTCACGTGTCTGCCAACATGAAGCCTGGAGCCCAGAACTCTGTGTTCCCACGTGGGTGACAGACTCAAGTACTGGATCCATCATCCTCTGCCTTTCCATGCACATTTGAAGGAAGCTGGATTGAAATGGAGTAACTGGGACTCGAATCAGGCGTCTGATACAGGGTGCAGGTGCCCAAAGCAGCAGCGTAACCAACTGTGCCACAACACTTTCCCCCTAGAATTTTGAACACATTCAGTTAACTCCAAGGAAAATATGCTTCTTGTAGAACAGTTCTTTCCAGTTTTTCATAGCCTTAACTTACTTGAATATTATATTAAATCTAAGAATTATACATGTCCATCCCTATACATATTAGTTCTATATATGTATATATTTCAAATATATTAACTCTCATGTTGGCCAAAAATCATAACATTTTCCCTTAAAAATTACATATTTTAGGGATGGCTGCTTAACCTAGCAATTAACAGCAGTTAGGAGACCACACCTGGGCTCTGTTTAGGAGTGCCTGGGTTTGATACCCGACTGCAACTCTGCATTTAGCCATACCCTGCTCTAGCACTTGGGTCCCTGCCACCCATGTGTGGAACCAGAATGAGTTCCAGTGTCCTGACTTTGGCTCAGCCAGGTCCTAGCTGCTGTGGGTGTTTGGGGACTGAGCCAGGGGATAAAAGCTCTCTCTTTTTCTATAATATATATATATATATAATTTTTAAAATATATTTTAAAGTAATCACAAGGCATGGGTTTAGGTACAACTTAATAGGAAGACTGGTAGATGGAAAGAATGATCTCTTAGGTGATTCAACTCAGATTTCAGGGTTTTTCATGAGATCCTTATACTATTATCATGACCTATTACAAATATGAAAAATAAGGAAGGTAAAAGGGAAGTATATGTTTTATCTTGGAATTTTAACCAATAAATACATTCCTGTATCCAGAGGGAGAAGTTCTTATGTTTTCCCACTAGGAGGGCCTCTAGTCCTTGTGCAGCCTGGACAATATCTCATAGATGACCAATTTCAAATTGAGAAATTTGGGATGAAGACTGGATGAGACAGGGCTGTCTTTTTTGCAACTGATCTTATTCTCTTGCAACCTGGTCTTCATCAACCAAGGTTTAAAAAATCCTTCAGGTGGGTTACAGACCCCTCTGTGTGTGCCAAGAGGAAGTCTGGAATACATGACAAAATGTGACGCAGGCATAAAGGCAGCATCACACTGTTTTTATCCAGACAGATCAAGGGAAGTTACCATCTTTAATGTGTTCAGTGTTTCATGTCCTCGTGTTGCCTCAGGAGAGTGAGGTGCCCTCTCAGTCAGGATACTCACAGTGGGGACTGACGTGGGCTGTTGGTCCTCTCTCGGGAGTCACGTTCTGCTAGTCCTCTTTTACCTCCAGCTGCGAGCGTCCTCATGCTAAAAGTATAGATCCTGTCTTGAGTTCCACAAGGAGTGCTGTTAACAGAAATATAAAATGTAGATTCATAATCTTAAAATGGTCAACACTGCTGTCACACAGGAGAAAATTGCGTCTCAAAATGATAGCTTATAGATATTATTCTAAATATCTGGATCTGTTGGCATTAATAAGAGCAGAAAAATTTTCAAATTCAACTGAAAAGTTATGTGAATAAAAAAGCTAAAATACAGGAAAGGAATGCAATAAAATCTAATGTTATGTAATCATCATTTATAACATCTGAGAAATATATTTTCCCTAGTGAGTAGTCAATAAATTGCTTCAAAATGCCTGAAAGAACCTTGCTTGTTTGGCTCTTTGGGGAATCTTCGGTTATCCCAAAGCTACTGTTTTTCTCAGGTGTAATTATTATTATCTCTGCTCTTGTTGTTTGCTTGGATTTTGGTTCATCCTTTTTTTCTAGGAGTTTTTCAGGGGGAATGCAGAATGCTAGAGAGCAGGTCCCAGCATGTAAGCATGTAGCCTTTCAGATCATGATTCCCCATCCAGTTGCTCTGATGGTAAGATTCCTCTCAGTGATGGCCAGAGGATTTGTGCAGCTACTGTGAAAAGTGACATTTTAGAAGTAACTACCTAATGATCACTTCCTATCATTTTATAGGGAGAATAGCCATGTGTGGTTGTTCTAAATCAAACTTATGGTAAATACAATTTTTGCCTGAGCTTCACTAGCAACATTTCAATTGCAGGTTTATATTTTGTGCCTATAAATATTCCCAAATTTGTATCCACTTGAGAAACACTCAAAATATTATGTCAGCTATATAAATTATAATAGACCATTCCTTCACCAAATTCTATATCACAGTATTGTATAGATCAAAATTTGATCTGAACATACAAAATCCTCATGAATTTCAGGGGAATAAGGCCGGCGCCGTGGCTCAACAGGCTAATCCTCCGCCTTACGGCGCTGGCACACTGGGTTCTAGTCCCAGTCCGGGCGCCGGATTCTGTCCTGGTTGCCCCTCTTCCAGGCCAGCTCTCTGCTGTGGCCTGGGAGTGCAGTGGAGGATGGCCCAAGTGCTTGGGCCCTGCATCCGCATGGGAGACCAGGAAAAGCACCTGGCACCTGGCTCCTGCCATCCGATGAGCGCAGTGCGCCGACCGCAGCGGCCATTGGAGGGCGAACCAACGCCCTCCATCTGAAAACAAATGATTAAATTATATTTTGATTCCTAGCTCTGACACATGCATGGCAAATAGATTCAAATCAGAAAATTCTTTTTATATTAGAAGGGAAATAGAATAAAATCTTCCTGTCAGACTCTTAAGAAATGCACTAAAAAGAAAGCTAGAGATACATTATACTCTGTCTCTCACTGTTCACTCTGCCTGTCAAAAAAAAAAAAAGAATTTCAGGGGTATAAATCTATATAAAGTTATGGACAGCTCACAACAAAATCTGGAGGCTTGTTTAGTGTCATTGTTATAAAAAAAAACTTGTTTAATTTATCTTTTGTTATCCTTTGACAACAGATCCTGCTATCAGTTGGGATAGGGGACTTTGAGGAGAGGAAAAACCACCCAAGTTCAGTGAGCAGGCAATAGGGCAGTTCAAGATCTGAGCTACAGCTTCAGAGCTAGGAAGACTGTGTTGTGCCATTTGGGAAGAAATGTGACGGGAGTTCTCAGAGACAGTGCTGTTTCATTGCTATATAGTTACACTGGACAATCATGCAAAGTGCACTTAACTCTTTATCACCATGCAAGTGAGTAAGGCCAGGGTTCCTCGGCTCTGTGCCTAACAGGTGCACACAGTAGCTCCCAAGCAGGTGGGACTCGGCTCTCCCGGTGATTCCTGAGAGAAATGAAACTGCTGCTGTGTTACAACGTGAACTGCCAGACTGCTGTTGCGTACCAGAGCTGCAGCGCTTTGCCAAAGTCGACAGAAGATGGTACTGTCTGTCAAGACAGGTTGCAGACGGCACTGCCGCAATCTGTCTCAAGACCCAGAGTGTGCCAGCGGGTTCTGTTCCTACTCTCAAGTACAGACTGCTCCCAGAGTGCTGAGTGATGAGGTGAGGGTGGTGCTTCCCTCCAACCACAGGCTCTGCCCCAGAAGCGTCTTCCCCCAGCGACAGGCTCTTTTGCTGGACCTTTTTGTCCCGTCCCTGGCCTTAACTTTTGCCTCAGAATGTCCCCAGGGCCAGCAAGATAAGAATTCAGTTTCCACTCCGAAGAAAGGCTGTTTAAATCTGTGTGTTATTACGAACAGGGTTCAGGCTGCAGCCTCCCTCCTCGCTGTGCTGGGAGGATGCACCTGTGCCCAGGTGCTTCTACTCAGTCATCTCTCCTAGGCCGTGAGATTTTCCCCTTGATTTCCAGTTTTGGAAGCACTATTTATGTGTAAATAACACCCTTGCTATCTTAATCTTCCATAATTAACAGTCGTTTGTTAAGTGTTCTGAAAGACAACTAATCCATCTGAAAACAAATGATTAAATTATATTTTGATTCCTAGCTCTGACACATGCATGGCAAATAGATTCAAATCAGAAAATTCTTTTTATATTAGAAGGGAAATAGAATAAAATCTTCCTGTCAGACTCTTAAGAAATGCACTAAAAAGAAAGCTAGAGATACATTATACTCACCTGAGATTCTTAAATCTGTCATCCTTAGAATATGGCAGGGGAAGGTTTCGCAGAAATGGACTGAGGAATTCTGAATGTTTAAATGTCTTAGAAACAGGTCATTGTAAGCCAGGAAGCA
The DNA here is from genome assembly GCA_949820135.1 of Sylvilagus floridanus. Taxonomy (NCBI): domain Eukaryota; kingdom Metazoa; phylum Chordata; class Mammalia; order Lagomorpha; family Leporidae; genus Sylvilagus; species Sylvilagus floridanus. Next base: position 118,475,237 of record OX463226.1, read on the forward strand.
GATACAGTTCTTCCTCTTGTTTTCTTTTACTTAAAATACACCTGTTGCTGAAAAAGTAAATATACTTTGGTTCTCATATTATGTAATCTAAGTTATTCATGTATTTATGGTAGACCAAGATGATTTGCATTCTTTTTGTTACTGTAACCATCCAAATTGTCGACTTTTAGAAGTGTCTTTCTTGCAATTAGGGGCAGTTTTATCCAGTCATTAGAAATAAACTTCATTTAAATGCTTAAGTCTCTCTAAATAAAGTCACAGTTGCTAGAATCTCCTAATTCCTATTTCCTCAATTTATCAATAAAATAAATTTTTATAAAAATAAGTACTAAGACTATGAAAAAATACTTAACATGCTGAAAGGTATATTTTCTTTATTGGAAACCATTTTCCTTTTCTTTGTTAGCAAAAACACACACCTTTCTTATTCTTTCTAATTCCATTGTTTCAATATATCAACTTTTTCACTATGCCACTCTTCTATTTTCATCATCATGCCTACTCATTTTAGAATGTTTTTAATATTTATTTCAGGATGAACTCTGGATATTTTTGTATAATCCAGTATTACTTAGCTTTCTTAGTCGAAATATTCCAGCTTTGGCTATTAGAAACTTATTAGTTAGCCCCTGGCTCCTTTGATTTGCCTATGTTAATGTACATCCGTTTCTCTTCTGAGCACTTCCTTACGTGCTCCAGAATTATCTCAGCCTACTCTAGTCCTAGATTCAGGCATTCTGCAGGGATTCCTGCTTCCTTCTATTGAGGAATCATGTTAAAATAAAAGATTGGGGGTCAGAGCTGGAGAATAGCAGGTAAGATTGCCACCTTGGATGCTGGTATACCATATAGACGCAGGTTCAAATCCTGGGAATGCTAATGTCCTGGGAAAAGCAGTGTTTGGGCTCCTGCCACCCATGCAGGGGACCTGGACAGAGCTCCTGGCTTCAGTCTGACCAAACCCTGGCTGTGTTGCAGCCATCTGGGGAGTGGATGGAAGATACCTATGTTCTCTTTCTCTCTTTCTTTCTCTTTCTGTCTGTCTCTCCCTCTCTGCTACTCTGATGTTCAAATAAATAAATACATCTGAAAAAAAAAAACCCAGAACTACAAGACTCTTAGAAGAAGAAATCATAATTGTAAATCTTCATGACCATGCATTAGGCATAGTTTCTTAAATGTGACACTAAAAACACAAGAAACAACAATAAAAAAATAAGCTGAATACTGTAAAAATTGATGTGGGTTGTCAGTGTGCTTGTCACTGATGGGGTAACATTGCTTCAGTCTGATGGAGCCAGAGATTCCATGTATATATACCAACTCATGTACACACATCTAAAATACACGTATGTAGCCACTTGTGTATAAGCTGAACGTGACTTCATGCTATTATGTCTACTCTGTTAATACATGGAGCATCCTAGCTTCCTTCACTGCTTATCTCATTCCAACAGTAAGAAGCCTAACTCCCACCATTTACCTCTCATTTACTGAATTGTTCAATTCCTGTCTGCGTGTAGCGATACCAAATTGTTCACCTGTATCCCCGTTGACTATATACTTTTACATGATAACAGCCATAGGGTACATACTGTTGTGCATGCTAACTTTTTAATCAAAGATTGACACTAATGAGTTAATTATCCAGGAGATGAGTCTTCCAAATAGTTTGTTAAGTGACTTTTATTCTGATTCTATAGTGCTAGGTTTAAGAATAGCCCATGGGCAAATCCCTATGAAATTGGAGAGACTGAGAATGTTGAATGAGAAGTTTGTTTGCATCCCGGTGAAACTAGTCATTTCATAAGCCATTATCATACTGTGTATTTTATAATTCTGAGTCAGGTAGAGGTGTCTCCAGCTCAAATCGGGAAGTCTCAGATACCCAGGTTGGGGCTCATGCTGCACTACTCTGCTGTTGCGCGTAAAAGGACTACAGGAGAGAGGAGAGGCTTTCAAAACTCCAGCTCTGGGGCCGGCGCCATGGCTCACTTGGCAAATCCTCTCTTCCTGTGGTACCGGCATCCCATATGGGCATTGGGTTCTAGCCCCAATTGCTCCTCTTCCAGTCCAGCTCTCTGCTGTGGCCCGGGAGTGCAGTGGAGGATGGCCCAAGTGCTTGGGCCCTGCACCGCATGGGAGACCAGGAGAAGCACCTGGCTCCTAGCTTTGGATCGGCGCAGTGTCGGCCGTAGCAGCCATTTGGGGGGTGAGCCAACAGAAGGAAGACCTTTCTCTCTGTCTCTCTCACTGTCTATAACTCTACCTGTCAAAAAAAAAAAGAACTCCAGCTGTGATGCTGACTGTCTGGGTTGCATCCATCTCTGAGTCCCTGGAGAACCTTTTATGGGACAGGAAGTTTGTTGCTGCGAAAGATCACTGTTGATCACTTTGTTGAGTATCCTGACAGGGCCATCCTCTTTACGATGTAGACAAGTAAACGTTGTTTAGCTCACACAAGTATTGCCTCTCTGGCCTTTCTGTCCCTTTTGACACCGGTCAGTGCTGGTGGTTTTGTACATGATTTGCGGTGCAGAAACTTTAGAGTTTCATGTAATTCCATGTGTGGAGTTTTGTTGCCTGTGCTTCGGCAGGTCTCATCCAAGGAGTCATCACCTACATCAGTGTCTTGAAGTGTTTCCCCTACATTTTCTTCCAGCCAATTCTTACTTCATAGTCTTAAAATGTAGGTCTTTTATGCATCTTGAGTTGAAATTTGTATATTGTGAGAGATAGGGATCTTATTTCATATATATATATATTTCACACACAAACATGTATATATATGTGCATATATATATATTTATATATCCGGTTTTGCCAGCACAATTAGTTTAGGAGATTGTTTTTTATTTAATGTATGGTCTTGGCACTTTTGTCAATAATGAGTTAGCTATATGGATGTGGATTAATTTCTGGGCCCTCTATTCTGTTGATCTTGTGTTTTTGTTTTTGCCAGTACCATGCTATTTTAATTAGTTCTGTTGTGTGTATGCATTGTTATGTTATATAGAGTGAATATAGTGAAATACAACAGAAATGTATGATGTTCAGTTATATTCATTATGAAAACAGTTTTTCTACTTTTGGTTACTTAGAAGTTGTCCAATTTGAAATAGACATAAAAGTCGGCCACTCCCTGTCGTCTTCTTATCAAAGTCCACGTGATTCTGTCATCAATAACAGCATTGGATCAGATTTCATTGCTGCTATTCCAGTAAAGAAATGTCTCAATCAGGAGGACTTAACACTACCCACATGAACCACATGAAATGATAAGGTCTTCCTTCTCCTTTGCTTATTTCTGTGCCTTGTATGCATCATTGTTTCTGCTTCCAAAGATTTTGACCATCTTCCAGGACAGAGATTAGGCGTTAATCACCTTCACACGGCCTGTGCCCTCCATGGCTTTGCAAATGCTTTCAATAGTAGGTACCCAATAAAGTGTGTTAAAAGGAATGTTAGAGCTGACCTGAACAGAGGTAGTATTCTAAAACACTCAAAGTCATCCCACATGAGACCTTTCTCCTCTCGAGCAGAAACCTCATGAGTTTTCCTGGTCACACATCTTTCTCCCTTTCCCGTGCTCTGTTGCCATTGCAGACTCTGGTACTCCGATGATATCTAGGGATGCCATGAGCATTAGGTTTTTTGTTTCGCAAGGCCATAGTCTCTGTCCTTCATATTCCATATTGGAGTCTTTTTATAGCTCTTTAGCATAATGCTGTTTTCATAATGGCAAGTCAATAGAACTTACAGATTCATTTTTTAACTAGGAACTTGGCAGATTTTCAATGAGTCAAAATTTTCATGTTGAATGAATGAGAAATGTGTCTAATAAGTGAGAAAAATCAGAGAAAGAGTATAGTCAATTTTGTTTTTTGCTCATTATCCTGTACATCTACTTTCAAGCCCTCATGGGAAAAACTGACTAACAGTTTCAACAAAGTGTAGAGTATTATTTTGTTTCAGGAGTAAACAAAGCAGAATACTTTTTAAATAAAGGAAAGACCATATGGATTGACACAGAAAGTTCTCTGATTCTACAAAGTACTAGGAAAATACAGCGGCAGCCTTCAGCTACAGCAAGGAACGATTTCTAAGTGCCGCTTCTTTCATCTGTTTGACAGACTGTCTCCAGAGGCACAGTGCTTTAGTCAGCCAGTACAGAAGGTTGTTACAAGAATGGCACACATCCTGCTTACTTTAAATTTATTTTTATACAGACTGAGGAGCAGACATTATTATATATTTCACTACATAGAATATAGTTTATTTGTAACGAGTGATTTATTGTCAGCTCTGCTTTAATCATTTTAAAGAAGATTAAAATTAAATTATTCCAAACCTAGTTTTAGTGGTCTGGCCAAATGACAACATTTGCATTCCAGTTGTGCCTGAGGGATGCAAAGTGTTTTTGAGGGGACTAAAAAAGTACGATGTGGTATTTGGAAGCCAAGTTTATTATTGAGGCTCTTTCATAACAGCGTTTGTTTGAAAAGAACATAAATCCAATCAAGCTAATTCAAATAAAGGGGAGTTAATGAAAGGAGAGAGGTGGAGCTTGGCCAGGCATTCTGACATCCAGAACTGGGAACAAATGGGACCAGGGATTTTCAGCTACTTCCAGTAACATTTTCTCTCTTAATTTAAACTTGTGTGGTAGCAAGGAGCAGAAATCCCCTTTCTATCCACAGTCCACAGTTTGTCCTATCCATGGAGTCTCTCAATTTTAAATGTCTCTGCCAGTGATTTCTTCATCCCTTACTTTATTGATCACTCTTCATAAAATTGAAATCAATCCATTTGCTAGTTTTCTGTATTCTCCCGAGCCTACTTGACTTTGAGCCATGTAGCTCTACATATATCTACATATACATTCCTAGAAAAACATGTATTTATTTCTTATTTGATCATCTACCTTCCCCCTCTCAACTATCGTGGTCTGAAAGCAGATTTTATTTTGCTCATTTCTCTATTTGCAGACTATAGATAGTATATAATCTAGAGTAGAAGCTCAATATTTATTCGTAAAGTGAGTGAATGATCAAAATCACAAAAGTTATAGTAGGAAAGCACAGATAGTTTTCCATATTGCATTAGAATTGTGATGAAAGATAAACTTAGACACACTGATTTTTTAAAGAGCTTATTTGAGAATGCTAGAATGCTTTCTTTCTGATCAGGAGTCTATTCCTTACCTCATCAGTTTTATTTGTGGTCTCACGTTGTACATCTGGTGGCACAGGCTCATCCTTTCAGCTGGTGGGATTTGTGAGAAGGGTCTAGGGAAGAGAATTTGGCTGAGCTGCTTTCTTAACTGTTTCAAAATTGTTGGCATTCTTCGCCTTTCTCTTCCCAGAGAATTCCATCTTTCATTCATTCATTTTGAAATGTTCTTTTTGAAAAATATATTTATTTAAATACAGATAACAGGTTTATGTGTTTTATATATAAAGGCTTAAGAACATGGTGATACTTCCTATCCTCACTCCCTCCCTGTTCTTTGACCATCTACCACAAATAGTCATTGTTCCAGATGGTTGTGTTATAGCCAAGAGTGAAAAGACAGTACTTTTCCTTCATGCCTCCTTTCTAAGGACTAACATGTATTGCCCTGTTGTTGCACCTCTCAAAAATACTTCATTTGGATGAATTTGTTTTTTCACACATTTTACACTAATTACCTTCCTCTGTATATTCTGTGCTTTCTCACCCAATGGGATAAGACTGTTGAGCATCAGTGGGGTTTCAGGTGTGACCTACCTACTCCTGACTGTGCAGCACAATGGGTCAAAGCTTCAGCAAGATATGAGGGTAATTGAGAAGTCACATGAACTCCATTTGATATGTGACTATTTACAGGTTAGCCAACCATTCATCCATAAAATGCAAATCTGACATGAAAACAACTTTAAGCTCTCGGACTTAAATGAGCCCCATCTCGTGCTTTTGGGAAGAACACACCATGTTGGTTATTCTAATTCAAATCACTGTCTGAATCTCCTGTAGACATTCTGTGTTTAGTTCATCTATTTTTGTGCTTCTTAAGGCCCTAGGTATCTAATGATCACTTATTATTCTGAAATCACTTTTCTTTTTCTATTTAAAATTCGCTATTCATCTCTTGCTGCTATAAATTAATACCAGGGGACCACTTGCTGTAGTTGCTGGAGGAAAGGTATTTTCTGTAGTATTCACACTCATTATTGATAGTATCCTACATAAAAACATGGTTGCTGTGAATATTTAAGATGACTGCTGTTTGTGTATATCAGGATGTATATAATCATAAAAAGGGAAGCTAGAATAAAATTCTGATGACCTGCAGTGAGCACAGATATTGACAGGTTGAGTAAAATTCCTAGAAAATACCTCAATGGTGAAACTTGTGGAGATTTTGTAGATTGCAATTGTTTATTTTTATACTTTTATTTTTGGTAGGAAAAAAACCCTGCATACTTCCAATGCAATTAGAAGTAACAAATATTAGAGTTTTATTGCGTTTTTAAGCTTTATTTTAGTAAGAAAAAAACACTGTTCCTCAATAGTAGAGATAATGATATCTCAAAATATCAATTTCATTTATATACATTACATTTTTTTGTATTCTGTTAGTTACCACACATCAGGGAAAACATAATGTTTATCTATTGGGGACTGATTTATTTCAGTAAGCATAATCGTTTTCAGTTGCATCCATTTTGTTGAAAAAGACAGGATTTCATTCTTTTTTGTGGCTGAGTAGTATTCCATCATGTACATATACTACATTTTCTTTATCCAGTCATCGATTGATGATATCTGGGTTGATTCCATGTCTTAGCTCTTGTGAAATTGAGCTGCAAGAAATATGGGAGTACAGGTAACTCTTTCATATGCCAGTTTCATTTGGGTAAATTCCCAGGAGTGGGGTGACTGGGTCATATGGTAGATTTTTAGCTTTCTGAGGTATTGCCACACTCTTCCACAGTGGCTGTACCAGTTTACATTCCCATCGACAGTGGATTAGGTTACCTTTTTTCTTACATCCTCACCAGTAGACCTTTATTTTAGACACATTGAGAAGTCCCTTGTAAATGTGAACATGTATTTTTCACCATGTTGATTTCTACAGTAACATTTATTTACTCTGATATCATTATCATTTTTTCTCAGTAATTGTATAATATACCATTTCCCAATTTTCTCTCAAAATATCTATGCCATTATAATTTATACATATTTCCATTCAAGGATATGTAGTGAATTATTTAACACATAGTTTTATGAGAGGCTGTTTTGGACAGTCATCTTGTACTCCACCCCAGAAGAGCAGATCAGAGCAGACCAGGGTGGGGCATTCGTGTAAGGAGCCAGGTCATCAGATGAGCTTTGGAATAGGAGTTTTCCAAAAAAGACCAGGAGACCATAGCCTGTCTGTGTACAACAAGGAAGTCTCCAGGTTTTAACCCTATAAAGAAAATAGCTTTTAAACTCTGGTTTTTGTTCACTGTTTTTGTTTCCTTCAGCCCTTTTTTGTCTATAAAGTCAACGTTTTCTCTTCAACTCTTCAGAACACTCATGAGATTTACCTGATTCTAGAATCACAAATAAAAGATCTTTAAGCTAAATCTGTTGTGCTTTTTACCTTTTAACACTAATCTGAGAATATTTATCTTCTCAAGTGTCAAGTTGCATATTCATTTATTGGGATAAATAGTATATGTATACTTGTATCTGTCGCTTTAATGTATGTTTCTTCATAGCTATTTTTTGTGGTTCCTATTTCATAATGAAATACAATTCACATTCAATAAATTTTATCCTTGTTGCTGTACAGTTCTATGAGTTTTGACAAATACTTAAGAATTTGTAACAGCCAAGACAATAAAAATAAGGAGTAGTTCTATCACCCTGCAAAATTTTCTCCCATCCTTTGGTAGTCATCCAGTTTGCATTTGCCCTCATCCCTTATCAAATTTTATCCTTTATCTATAGCCTTGTGTTTACCCAAGTATTATATAATCATAGAGTATGAGTATGCTGTATTTTGGATTCTCTCAAATGGAATAGTTTGATATGCATTCTTGTAACAATCATTAGTCTATGCCTCTTTATTGCATACTAGCATTGCCTTGCATTGTTATATGGTTGATAACTTTATCCATTAATCAATTAAAGAATAGTAGAGTTCTATGTTTTTGATTATAAATAAAGATGCATATACATTTCTTTGTGGTAATATAGGTTTTCAGTTAGCTAGGGCTTTCTATTAATCAGCTTTTTGTTGCTTTAACTGAAATACGTGAGGGGAGCTACTGATGAAACCAGGAGGTCTATTTTCCCTCATGGTTTTGGAAGTTTGAACTCCAAGACTGCATGGTCCCATGCAGCATTTAAGGAGGGTGGTAGAATGCATGTGAAGGGAGGATCCCTTGGCAATCTATGACTACATGAACTCAGATTATGTAACCCACCCTCTCACAGCAATGATATGCAGAGAGTAAGCCCTAAGAGCCACAAAGACCTCTCCTGGGCTCACTGCTTGAATACCATAATTGGAAGAAACCTGCACCTTAAATCCATTGTCTATTTACATAAGTCTTTGGGCACCTATGCTTCCATTCATGAGCCTTTAGGGGACCCTCAAACTATTCAACCATTGCAGACTAAGATATCTAAGTCTCATGGTAATAAATGATAAACTGTTTAAGAAACTGACAAATATCCTCCAAAGTGACTGTACCGTATTGCACTTCCATCTTCAATACGTGAGCATCTACTGGTTCAGCATCCTGACTACAGTCTCTTATTGTTGGGTAGTACATATTTGAAAAATTTAGCTGTTATAAAAGGTACATAGTAGTATATCATTATGCATTTATTTGCTTTAGCTAATGCATAATGATGTTGAATACCTTTTCATCTGCTTACTTGTCATCTGCGGTTCTACTTTGGTGAAGTGTCTGTTCATAATATTTACTTAAAATGAGGATTCTAAGCAATCTCTTCTTAAAATATTATTTTGAAATAGTTATAAATCAAAGGAAGTTCAAGGGATGATACAGAAAAGTTGTGCACACTTTACCTAATTTTCCCCATCGATTAAGTAACTATGTTATAATATCTAAAATAGGACAATGATATTGATATAAAGTTAATGTATAATTGTATTCCATTTTATCCCATGTGCAGATTTGCATACCTACCATTTCAACCAAAGTGTTAATGTACATTTTTTCCAGTGTTTTTCTGCTTACGATCTCATTGACTTCTGACCTTGTCTGTATTATTTTTTTTCCTTGAACTTTCTTTGGGTTTATTTTGTCTGTCTCTTCCTAGTTTCATTTTTTTAATTATAAATTATTATTTCTTTGAAAGTCACGCATACACATGCACACACACATGCACGCCACGCACACACAGATTTTTCCATCTGCTTGTTGACTAATGAAATTGCTGTAACAGCCGGAGCTCTGCTGGGCAGAAGATAGGAACCTGGAACTCAATCTGGGTCTCTGATTTGGGTGCCAGAAACCCAGACATTTGGACTGTTACCTGCTGCCTCCCAGGATATGCGTTAGAAGGGAAGTTAGAACCAGAAACAGAGTTGGGACTTGAATCCAGACACTCACGTGGACATTTAAACTATTACACTAAATTCCCACCCCTCTGGTTTCTTATATTGGAAAATTTAACTATTGATTTGATGTTTTTCCTTTTTCTGTAGTAACCATTCATTGCTATTAGTGTCCTCTCAGCTCTGGTTCAGGTGCATCTCATTAATTTATGTCTAATTTTCATTTCCATTAGTATTTAGCTTTTATTTCAATTGAGACGTATTCTTTGATCCATGAATTACTTAAAGTGTGCTTCCTAGTTTCCAAATATTGGGAAACCTCTTTCTTGCTGTCTGTTATTAATTTCTCATTTTATTCTCTGTGGTCAGAGGGCACACTCTATTATTTCAATTATTTTAAATTTTCTAAGGTTTGTATCACAACCCAGGATTTGCTGCATCTTGATGACCATTCTTCTATAGGGACTTGTAATAAATAGTATATTCTGTTGTTGAATAACATGTTCTATAAATGTTAATTGGTTGATAGTTTTGTTAAGTTTTTCAATATGAAGAGATTTAAAAATATAAAAATGAAAAGACAATATACATTTTCCATGAAATTTTTCTCTTATGCTTGAGCCTTTTCTAAAATTCTTTTGTGTATCATTGAGATAATGGAGTTGATTTCTTTAAGTTTAATTATAAATTTATCCACTTGTTTTTAAAAATGTATTTCGGAAGTAAAGTTAAAAGAAGACAGAGGTAGACAGACACACAGAGATAGAGATGCTAATTTGTCAGTTCACTCCCCAAATGTATTCAATGGCCGCCAGATCTGGGCTGATGGCTACAATAGAGAATTAGAGATCCAATCCAGGTCTCCTGTGTGTTATCACCATTGCCTTCCAGAATCCACATCAGCATGATTTTGAAATTAGGAACCAGAGGCAGAAATTGAAACCAGGAATTCTGATATGGGACTGGGTGTCTTAACTGCCTTTTTTTTTTTTTAAGATTTATATATTTATTTATTTGAAAGAGCTACAGAGAGAGGAGAGGCAGAAAGAGAGAGAGAGATCCTCCATCCGATGGCTCACTCCCCAATTGACCGCAAATGGCCAGAACTGTGAAATCTAGTCAGGAGCCAGGAGCCTCCTCCATGTTTCCCATGCAGGCGCAGGGGTCCAAGCACCCAGGCCATCTCCCACTGCTTTCCCAGGCCATAGCAAAGAGCTGGATCAGAAGTGGAGCAGTCAGGACTCGAATCGGCGTCCATATGGGATGCCGGCGGTTTAGGCCACGGCGCCAACCTCCTGTGCCACAGCGCCAGCCCATTAACTGCCTTTTCTTTTAAAAACCAGTTTTTTGCTTCACATGCTTTGAGGTTCTGTGTTGGAATTCTGCATAGTTTAGATTAAAAGTATTCTTAGAGGATTGGCCCTTTGATCATTTTATAATATGACATCTGTCTCTTGATATTGAACTTCTTATTTAAGGCTTCTTCATCAATGTTTATGAAGAACGTGTCCTATTAATTAATTGACTCCATGTGTGTGTCTGGTTTTAGTATCAAAGGCTGGGGATAAAGATAAGAACCATTAGTTCTGGATGTTATTGAGCATGAGAATATAAGGAAGTCTAAAATATGATTGTTAGATTATTTGATTTAGTTGTCATACTTCTAAATATCAAGAGTTCATACAAACTTCCCTATCAGTATAATAACACTACATATTTTTAAGAATTGCTATGCTGGATTTTTGTAGCTTTCATGTTTTTGGGTCTTTCTCTGAAGTACAGACATTGGAGACACAAAATTTAAATAGCATCTAAAAATTGAAATGGAAATTATGTTCATATAATTTAGATGGATATGTAGAATGCTTACTGAAAAGTATAGGGTCAGATACTAAGAACCTACTAGAAAAATATATAAAATGTTTGAAATTGTTTCTATGGTAATAAAGAGAGACTGACATTTAAAAGCATTGAAAAAGATATTGAAGTAATAAGTAATAAATATCATCTTTCAATACTGATGAAAGGGATCTTTCCTGAGTATCTGGGTTGGAACCTCTGTCTGCATTGCCTGGAGACAGTGCCATGACCTCACTTAAGGATTGTGGATCATGGGAGCTGTCATGCAGAATCATCTCCATCCTTCCCCATTGCCTTCAATTCTCCAAAGAGCTCAGGCAGCAAGGTACAAATGCTGTCTAGGAAAAGGATTTCAGAGCTGGCTAATACTTACCAGGAGGAACTGCTGAAACGTGTGCCAGTGAATCTGGAGGAATTTAGAAGGGAGGAGAAAGAAGAATTCAGGATAAAATGTTGTGTAGTGCAGAGACCTCATCTTTTCCAGGGTGAAAAGGGGAAGGAGTTCAATGAATGAAGACAAAAATGGGAGATTATGGGAAAGAAAGGATGGGGGTGTGGTGGGTGGGTGGGGGCAGAAGAACATCTCTTTGCTTTTCTCTGTGGCTTTTATTTCCTCCAGATAACGTTCAGCCTTGTTGCATCACCAAATGTGTATCTATTCACATCAGCACAATTCCCACTATGTGGCAGTATGAACCAGGCTGTCACTCATGAGGAGAGGAACATCTTGAGACCAGCAGACCCTTGCCTGTTTGCCTTAGGCCATGTTGCATGAGGAGAAGAACATCTTGAGTGATAAACAGACCCTTGTCTGTTATCCTGGAGCAAGAAGTCCAAGGCCTCTGTGGTATGAGCCTTCCCACAACCTGAGGCCCGAGAGGACTCGTCCCAGCATCCTTGACCTTCCAAGGAATGTAGAGATGATGTCATGATGTTCCTGTCTCTCCTCAAGGGATCACCTAGATGGCACCCAGGTGGTCCCCATTGGTGTAGTTTGTTATTTCTGCTATAAAAAATTGCCACAATTACAGTGCTTTAAAATGACATGAATTTTTCATCTTGGCAATTGGTAGGGCAGATGTAGAGGAAAGGGTCCTTATTCAGCTAGTCTTGGCCAGTTCATGTGAATGACCATCTCCCACCATTAATTTAAACTCAATCAGGGTCTAGAACTCTGCCCTTTTTAACCAGCTAGAAAATTAACTTGTTGATACTTAATGGATGCCGGCAGAAAACCTTGGGTCTTGGGCCTGAGAAAAAAGACGTTATTAATGACACCATCAAAGCCACATGGTCATCATGTTGGGCTGGTTCCCCATGCCTGCAAGTCCCTAGCACAATGCAAAGTAGCCCACGTTGTAAATGTGGGGTATTTGCAGTTTGCATCACTGCTGAGGAACATAGACATGGGGGAGGATGTACTATCCAGAGCAAAACATTACCTTAATCTTCAAGGATATTTACTGCAAATTCAGCCCTGGTGAACATCCTTGGAAAAGAGAGGCCAAAGCCTTGCATTCTTAGCACACTCAGAAAAAGCATGGAGGGATTCTTAGGTCCAGAGACAGATTGCATCTCTCAGCACACAAGCTAGCTCTGATATAGATTGTTAACAGAACACATCAACAGCTTCTGAAACCTTGATATGTGGCCTTTTGTCTGGCAACCTTTTCTCTACAATCCTAATCAGAGAGGATTAAGAGCGGTTTGAATTTGAACAAGAACCACGGCACACTTTCACTGCATTGCCCCAGGGCTATGAAACTCCTGCCACCTTTCATGATACAACCTATAGCAACTTCAGTGACGTCCTTATCCCTCAGAAGATCATGCTGCTCCTCTCAGTTGAGGACATTGTGCTAATCAGACCTGGTAATTAGGGATGGTCTATCAAGACACACGAATGCCAGGAAGTTGATAAATTGTGAAATTCATGAGAAGCCACATGAATAAAGCATTGAGTAAAAATTACAGGGTGTTGATCTTGCTGGGGTATTCCCTGCTAAGAAAAAGAGAAAGCTGCCACACCTTGCAAGTCTTACCACTAAGAGATGAGTGTTGGTTGACATCTTTGGGTTTTGCGAGCCACTTACAACTCATGTAAGCATCCCTCTGTGAGAGACATTCTCAGCCCTGACACCGCATTTCTTTCCTCTGTTCCCAGCCCTTCCTCCTCCTCCTCCTTCCTTGCATTCTGTCTTGTCACTGGTGCAAACTCCCCCTCCACTTTCTCCTGAACTCCAACCTATTTTCAGGTTTGCAGGGACAAAACCAGGACATGGGAGAACCTGTGGACCCAGAGAGCAAAGACTACATTGCAGGAGCCAAAGGAGCCTCAGCAGTGTGGCTGCTGCACCCTAGATCGTGTGACACCAGGACCATAAACCAGGTCTGTTGCAAGATCTGCGGGTGCAAGAGGTGATGGAGTGGACAGAGGGTAGTTAGAATACGGGAGCAGGTGTCTCACTCAGGTCCTGCTGTCTCTCCCTGCCTGGGGCAGTCCAGTGGCCCTCTGAGTCAATGGGCTGTTGCTGCCTGCAGGCTGGCCCTTGGTGCTCAAGACCCTTGGTTTGGCCAATGTGGGGCTTTGAGGCTTTTCCTCCAGTTTTCCAGTTCTTTTGTCACTGCCCCCTGGCCCAGCACCCAGCACAGTCCTGCCAGTAGGGCAGTAGGAGCCACTTCCTCCTGGGGCATTTTCGGGGTGAGGCTTCTTGCATGATGGCTGACTTCTCCACTGCCTTCTTGATGATCCGATGCCAACAGAATGCCATCAGCCCTCCACTGCTGATCTACAGATGCTCCCCCTCTATGATGAGCAAAGTTGAAACCACCTTGCATCTGCCCAATGCAACAGGCATCACAGCCCAGCTATACAGCGTGCTGTGCAGTGTAGGTCTCTTCTCCCGCATGTGGCTGTGAGGTGCACATTGCAGTCACTGCCTACCACATACAGTTAGCCCTGAGATAGGTGCTGAAAATTCCAGGTTCTGTTTCAGTTGAAAGCATGCCATGTTTACAGCTCTCGTGGAGAAGATATGTAGGGCCCTCCTCTTATGATAGCTTTTGGAAGAGGATATACCTTGACCATCAATTTTACAAGGATTGTAACATGTTAGTATCCAGCTGCTGAGTTTTGTTTATTACTTGGTAGTTACACATATTTTCTCCAATTTGGGTTGCAAGGAAATCAAGACCTGATGCTGACATTGAGGCTGACAAAGGTAAGTACAGATGTGTTACTGGCAACCAGGTGCACATGACTGACCTGATAAGCTTATGATGCCACCATCCAGGTATACCTTGAGAACAACTGTAGCGAGGAAGGGGTATACTGTGAGCAGTGAAGTTCTCCTGCAGCAGCTCCTCAAGCCCTGATCCTCGAAGTCCTCCCCTCTGGTGCGGGAGAGCCTCCTGTGTACAAGTGCAGCGGGAAGCACCCCTGGGGTCTCTCTGCTGGGCAGACTGTGCTTATAGCTGATGCTGAGTGCGGTGACAGCACAGCCGTGCCAAGAGGATTCAATATCTACTGGTCAGAGCTGTGACTCTAGGTGGTGACTCTGGTACTCTGACGTGAAAATGCCACTCTTCTAGTCTTAACGTTTTGAATTGAATACCAAGTCTAGCTGGGTTTTCCTACAAGGAATGTAGCTTAATTCAACTCTTCCCAATGCCAGCGACCTCACATTGAAAGCTGTGAATGTCTCATGGAGAGCAGCAGAAATCCTTCTAAGTGTAGTGTGCTGATTCCTACTGCAGTGGGCTTGGTTCCTGTTGTCTATTCCCTTAATCTTGAGCAGGAAGACAATTCATACTTGCTATTAGGAAATTTGCACTTCATACCATTGTCATACACTAACATTAATTGCAAGGGGTGCATCCTCATTTACCTGGGATATTAAGTTTGTGTTAAGAGAGAGTCACACTTACTTGTAAACTGCTTTTCAAAGCTATTTTGTCAGATCTGAAGGATACTTGTAACATTTACTATGCACAAAGTGATTGTTAGAATGATGTATTTTTTTTTTTATTTGACAGGCAGAGTTAGAGACAGAGAGAAAGGTCTTCCTTCTATTGGTTCACCCACAAATGGCCATTATGCTGCACCAATACGAAGCCAGGAGCCAGGTGCTTCCTCCTGGTCTCCCATGCGAGTGCAGGGGCCCAAGCACTTGGGCCATCCTCCACTGCCTTCCTGGGCCACAGCCGAGAGCTGGACTGGAAGAGGAGCAACCGGGACTAGAACCCGGTGCCCATATGGGATGCCGCTGCCACAGGCAGAGGATTAACCAAGTGAGCCATGGTGCCAGCCAGAATGATGTATTATTTTTGCAAACCGGGTTAATGATTTTGATAGTTTTAAGTGTTAATGTTTACCAAAGTAGAACTCTACCTAAAGGAAGATGAGGGAGCTTTTCTAAATCAAATCTGGCTCCAAGTAGTTGACTTTTTAAAAGATTTCGGTGTTTGATTTTTTTTCTTTCTTTACTCAGCTCTCAGCCTTAGGAAGGGGGAAAGTCTTTGCTCTTAATATTGTAAGTGATGAAGGGTGGTTATGCTATGAAGTGTTATGCTGTAAGTTACCCCAAAAGATGAAAAAAAGAAATTCCTAAATTCAGCTTTGAAAACTAAATGAACAGTTAAAAGTATTCAAGTATCACAAAGTTAATTGGGCATATCTTTGATATTTCTGATACTCTGCCATTTAAGCACTGGTACATTTTACAATATAAAAAGGTGATGTTTTCATTTAATTCTCTTTATAAAGTGATTTTCAGTTTTCTGTTTGAAGTTCAGGGTGCTCTGTTTCTACACTTGTATACAATGATGGATTTTATTCTACTGGTTAATTTGCTTGTAGCTTGGTTAGGATTTTATGCTTTATGGATCAGTTCACATGTAATACATACCTCTAACAATGTTAGTAGTCTCCGCTTTCTTTGTTTAAAAAAATAAATCCAGTATGTGAAGGAGGTAGGTGTTTGGGACTAGCTTGAGTAGTTTCAGAAGGAATAAGTTCCACGTACATATGACTTAGACTTCTGTGTTCAAACCTTTGCTCCTCAACCCTCTCCTCTGGACTGCTGGTTTCCCATGGCCAAGATTGAGAAGGAGACCTGGACTTGACTGACAGACGGATCTGTATGGGATGTCAGAGCGAATCAGAAGAGAGCTGTTATCATGTGACATTCCCAAGATAGGGCTGAAGGGTCAAAGGAGAACATGAACCCTGTCTGGGCACGTGCTGGTCTTCATTTCATATTGGGTGGATGGGGAGGTGGTCAAAGGCACAAGTACCTAAACAGGAAATGGCTTGGTTAGGTGGTTTGGGGTGTAAAGGAAAAAAAACCAATCTGTCAGTAGTGGAGATCTCCATAAACACCATCCTGTATTCTAGAGTTCAGTTCATATGGGGGCTTTTCAAAAAGTTCATGGGAAATAGAATTAAAAGATAAGTTTATTTTGGGCAAAAACATTTTGAAATCCATGTACAGTTTTTAAGGAATACACATTATAGTAGCTGGCCTTTTGTTACTACAACTTAAATACCCAAGAGAAGCTGCTTGTGAAAGGAAGGAGGTTTACTTCATTATGGTTTTGGTGATTGGCAGTCCAAGGTTGGGTGATGAGGGGAGAGTCTTACAATGGCGGAGTATGTGAGGAGGAATGATCACATGGTGAGGCAGGAAGTGCAGGGGGGTGGGACAGGCTCATTAGTCACCCTCTGTGTGGTCTGTCTTCATAAACCCATTGTGATTCAATTTTGGGTTCTACCTCTGCCACCTAAATCCAATCCAGTCACCTCTTAATACCTCACTTTCAGACACAGTAATTCAGCTGAGTTCCATCCTTAATACATTGACACAGGACTCAGGATCAAGCCCTTACCACATGGGGTCTGTGGGACACAAGCTATTATCCAAACCATGTGTACATTTGTCCTTAACTTTTTGAGTTACCCTCATAGTATGTACTAAGTAATGTGCTACATAAGTATTAAGTAATGCACTAAGGTTACTTCTTAGTTTTTACAAATGTATTATAAGATGATAACTTTAAGAATAACTGAAATGGATAAGAGGAACACAGAAACTCTCTGTACTACTTTTGCAACTTGCCTGTAAATCTAATTTTTTCCAAAATAGGTTATTTAAAAAAGGCAAAGGGATGAATAAGAAGTGATCGGAGTAAGATTCATTTAATGAAATTATATATTTTGATGACAAAATAAGATTCATTCAGGCATTTAAAAAGACCTTTGGCAATCTTCCTTTCTCTTCTTTACCTTTTTAAAATTTTCCTGGGGGTGTTGCCAAGCCCTGTTTACCTTGATTACTGCATGATTTAAATTTGTCCATCCATACATTTAGAGATCCAGCCATTTTTGCTTTATATTAGATGATTTTCTAAAATATTATGTTCACACCAAAAAGCATATTAAAACATCCTAGTTAGAGAGGTTTGACTATTTCTAAAAGTAGGTTCTCCATAGTAAAACCCATACTAGAGTCAATATTGAGTAAATATGATCTTCAAATTTGTCTTCTGCTGTCAAAGAAATTGTGGGCACCCATGGATAGGCCTGCCATGGGACCCCCATGCTGGGCCTGGCTTACAGCAGTATGCCGAGGCGATGTTTTTAGTTTCGATCTTGATGGGACTTTCCACAATGCGGAAGTAGTGGCGAGGAACTTTCCATCTAGCTGAGGATCCTGGTAAACAACAAGATGGTGCTGATGCCCTGCCCACTGTGTGACTCCACAGCTGATTGATATAGCTTATCTAGGAACTTTCCATCTGAGGATCCTGGTAAACAACAAGATGGTGCTGATGCCCTGCCCATGGCGTGACTCCACAGCTGAGAGTGATCAAGTACCGGATTGGAGCGCTCCGTGCATGGACTGTGATTGGTTGAATTCTGTATATAAGCAGACCGCGGGAGAGGGAATGTGGGCGCCATCTTTCCTCCTTCTCCCTGTCCCCCACTTTTTTTCCCACTCTTTTTACCCTTGCAATAAAAGTCTAGTGAAGACCGATTAGCTGCAAGTAGCGTCGATCCTTTGTGGGCGAAGGATCGACAAGAAATGAAGTGAAAACAGAACAAAATGCTCATTGATCCCGGCACTCATTCCTCCACAGCATTCCTTCTGGCCACCAAACACAGTGAAGAACTGAATAAACCTCTTCCATTTTTGATTACGTTTAGTTTTAGGCAACAGGTTCCAGGGATGAAAAGTCTAGGTCCTGAGTTTTGGGAAAGACAAAATCTTACTTCATGTGGGTGTCCTCTTCTGTAACGTAGTCCCCACGTCATGGGATTTTTCACAAAGGCTAAAGGGGTTAATGTCCCAATCACTTGTAGCAATGCCTGCCACATTGTGAAGAACCCTAGATGTGTGATTGAATGTTTTGGGAATTCCCTATAACCAAATCTATCTTGACTTAGTAGCTGCCCATTCCATCCACACAAAGACCTCCGAGCACACACCTGTAGCTGCACAAGTTGGATTAACTACTTCAGAGAGAATGTGTTCCACTGGGGGACCAGGAGTCAGCAGCCTTTAGCTCTAGCTCTGCTTTAACTACTTTTTGTTGATGAGATGGATTGTAAGGCATGTATTTCAAATGCGCCCAAATGTAGCCCAAAAGTGTCCCTGCAATGAGATGTAGAGTGCAGTTTCAGTTGTAAAGCTGAGGTAGGATTTATGTGGGAGAAACTTGTGGATGTGGGACAGCAATGACCCTGTTTAAGTGGCAGGTATAAAAATTCTCTCCATACAGTCTCCGTGTAAGAGCTTATCTAGACACAAGCAGGCCGCATATGGAGCAAAAGCGTACTAATTCTGCTCTGCCCCAGTAGGTGCTGCAAGTGACATCTGCATAGTGCTGCATTGCCTGATGATTAATTGAAAGGCTTTATGTGTTATGTTCAGAAGATAATGAGTGGTCGTTTACAACATTTTCGTTTAACACTTTGAGTCTGTTGCACGGAAGTCAACCCTAGCCATCACTTCTATTTTCATTCCTCTACCCCTTTCTCTGTAATAATCATTCCCTAATCAGTGTTCATCATCTTGGGTAACTCTTGATTTTCCAAGCACTGTAGTTTACTTTCCCCAGGCTTTTGGTCATTTTAGAGCTCTGTTGACTTCTAGCATCTGGTGCATACTTCTTATGTAGAAGCTCCAATTTAAACTGTATAGAGCGGAATAGATTATGAATGAAATATGCAAAGAATAGCCCCACTCAAAGAGTAAATAAAGACTAACAATACAATGACTGTAGTGATGGGAATTTGAGGCAGAATGGCAAACAATGGGTTATTTTCAGATCCATATGGTCTTTTGCTTCTTAATGGTTTGCACATCCTCCAACATCTGATAAGATTTTGATTAAAATATTTTCTGCTAAGCAATTGCTGGAGAAAATTACTGAACCATAACTACACTTCCAACACTATGAGCAACAGGAAGCCACCCTGCTGATGTGAATTTGCTTCTGTCTTTATGACACATATCTGATTTCATCTCAAAAGATTTGCCTTAATTCTTTTATTTCTTGATTCCTTTATACTTTTCTCCCTGATTTACATATTATAACACTTTCTTGAGAACTAGGTGTTACTGTTCTTCAAATAATAAAACCAATGGATGATCTTTCCTCACATTACTTACGTACATGTGTAATTATAGCCAGGCTTTCTAGAAAAAAAGTCTGTTTTGTATTTTTTCTTCAAACTTTGGTAGCATTTTGGAATACTTAAGGCTTTAAATATGATTATAAACAATGGCTATCTCTGCCTCAGGTTTATAATCTGTAATTAATATTTATCTTAAGACTTGATTTAACTTATCTGCCGCTGATTTTACTTTTCACAGCATGTAATTAGAAGTACCCATACTCTATAGTTGACAATTTTGGCTTCAGCTATTTACCTACTATGGTCTCTCGGACAAGTCAAGATTTATAAATGCAGTTATTTTCTATGTCCATTGTGAAAAATATCTAGTAAGTGTGGTTTCTCATTGTGATCTCTCAAAATGAACTCTGTGGAAATTATAGAAGTCAAAGTGAATTTCTGATTTTAGGAAGTAACTACAATATGTGACAAGTCCTAGAGAGATTAAAGACTATTTTGTGCTTGCTATGTGCATAATGCAGGATAAGTAGGCATCTGCAGCCTGGGCAGAAAAGACTAAGGTGATAAGAACATTTTTAAGTAATAATATGTTGTAAACTCAATATATAATATATAAAATGTGTGACTATTACTGTATAATTGACAGATTTTGACATAATATATACTTACATATATCCTTATAACCATTACCCCATTCAGATATAGAACATTTCTATCACTTAAGAAGTTTCCTTCATACCCCATTCCAAAGCAACCCTTACCTCACAAGATAGCCCATGTTCTGATTTCTGACATCATAGATGAGTTTGACCTACTCTTGAATTTGATATGTGTAGACTTATAAAATATTTACTTTTCTCTATTTTGCTCAGTCTAAGGTCTATGAAATTTATCCATGTTGTCAAAAATATCAGTTTATTCCTTTTCATGTTGGGTCATGTTCTGTGTGTAAATGGACATACTGTTTCCTCTCTGTTCTCTTGACAATTTCATTGTGTTTGGTTTGGGTTATTATGGTTAACTCATTGGTGACTTTTTAAAAATACTTATTCATTTGAGAGACAGAGTTACAGAGGGAGAGACAGAGAGCTCTTCCATCCACTGGTTCACTCCCACAATGGTCAGAATGGCCAGAGCTGGGCAGATCTGAAGCCAGGAGCTTCTTCCAGGACTCCTGCTTGGGTGTAGGGGCCCAAAGACTTGGGACATCTTTCACTGCTTTCCCAGGCCACAGCAGAGAGCTGAATTGGAAGTGGTGCAGCTTGAACTTGAACCGGTGCCTATATGGGATGCCGGCACTGAAGGGCAAGGCTTACTACCTACTACTACCTACTCTGCCCCAGCAATGGCCCCTTTGATGACTATTCTTTGGTCTTTTATTTTTTAATACAGGTTTTTGATTCTTGAGGGAAACTGAATAGCTGTGCGTTGTAGCATGGGCCATAGGATGTTAATTTTTATAAGAAACTTCCAAAGAGTTTCCTACATAGTTTTATCATTATAAATGTCTATCAACAATGTTTGAGGATTTCAATTGCTCAACACACATTCAAACATTTGAAATTCAGTATTTTAGATTCTACCTATATACTGAGGGTGGATTTTCATTTTCAATTCTATGATACTATAGATTCCAAGAATAATTTCATGTGCTTGTGATCATTTATGTAAGTTCTTGGGATGGACTTCTGGCCTAATGATTAAGCCAAAGCATGAGAGGCTCTTATCCCACATTGGAGTTCCTGGATTCCAGTCATGGATCTGCTTGATTCCAGCTTCCTGCTAACACACACCTTTGGAGGCAGTGGGTGATGGCTCAGATACCTTTTGCCCACATGGGAAACCTGGACTTAGTTATTGGCTTCTGGCTTCTGCTTAGCTCAGTGCTGGCTTGGTGTGGCCATTTTGGGGAGTGAATTAGTAGATGAAAGTATGCACGCACTATCTCTTCTACATAAATAAACATGGTATTTGTCTTTTTGTGACTAGCTTATTTCACTAAGAAAAATGGTGTCCAGTCACATCTATTTTGTTGCATAAGAAAGCATTTCATTTTTTCCTACAGCTGAGTAGTACTCCTTAGTGTATACATACCATAATCTCTTTATCCAGTCTTCAGTTGATGGACATCTGGGTTGATTGCATATCTTAGCTATTGTGAACTGAACTGTAATTAACATGGGGGAATAGATAAGTCTTTCATATATTATTTTTTGTTTTGGTAAATTCCCAGAAATTGGATAGCTATGTCATATAGTAGGTGTATATTCAGTTATCTGAGATATATCCACACTGTCTTCCACAATGGCTGTACCAGTTTATATTCCCACCAACAGTGGATTAGGGTACCTTTTTCCCCACATCTTCCTCAGAATTTGGTGTTTATTGGTTTCTGTGCAAAAGCCATTCTAACTGGGGTGAGGTGAAACCTCATTGTGATTTTGATTTGCATTTCCCTGATGGCTAGTGATCCTTACCATTTTTTCATGTGTCCGTTGGCCATTTGGGTTTCATCTTTTGAAAAATGCATGTGATTCAGGCCTCATATAAGGAGTTGGGACGTTTCTTTTCCTTTTATTTGTTTTTAATAGCTTGAGAAGAATTGGAGTTAGTTCTTCTTTAAATGTCTGGTAGAATTCAGCAGTGAAGCCATCTGGTCCTGGGCTTTTTCTTTGTTGAGAGGGTCTTTATTTCTGATTGACTCTCCATCTTGATTATTGGTCTACTTAGGTTTTATATCTCTTCATGACTTAATTTTGGTAGATTATGTGTCCAGGAATCTATCCATTTCTTCTGTTTCCCAATTTGTTGACATACAGCTCTTTGTAATTTGATTTTTTTGTGGCGTCTGTTGTTACATTTCCTTTTTTATCTCTGATTTTATTGATTTGGGTCTTCTCCCTCTTTTTTGTTAGTTGGGCCAGTGGTGTATCTATTTTGTTTATTTTTTCAACCAAACCAGCTCATTGTTTCACTGTTTTTTTGTAATTTTTTGGTTTTAATTTTGTTTATTTTCTAATTTTAATTACTCCTTCCTACTAATTTTTGTGTTTTTTTTTTCTCTAGGTCCTTGAGATGCATTGATAGCTAAGTTATTTGGTAACTTTAAATTTTTTCATGTAGCTGCCAATTACTATACACTTCTCTCTTAACACTGCTTTTGCTGTATCCCATAAGATCGGTATGTTGTATTGTTATCTTCATTCAATTCCAAAATTTTTTTATTCCATTTGATTTCTTCTGTGACCCACTATTCATTCAGGAGCACTTTGTATAGTCTCCGTGTGTATGTTGTGTTCTAGAGAGCCTTGAGTTATTGATTTCCAGCTTCATTGCAGTGTGGTCAGAGAAGATGCATGGTATGATTTTAATTTTTTTGGAATTTGCTGAGACTTGCCTTATGGCCTAGTGTATGGTCTATCCTAGAAAACGTTCAATGTATTGATGAGAAGAATGTGTATCCTCCAAGCTTGGGATAAAAAGTTTTATAGATGTGAGTTAGGTGTATTTGGTCTGTAGTGTCAATTAGCTCTGTTGTTACTTTGTTGATTTTCCATCTAGTTGATCAGACTGATGAAAGTGAGGTGCTGAAATCCCCCATTACTGTTGTATTGGAATCTATTTCTCCCTGTAGATCTATTAATATCACTTTTAAATAGCCAGGTGCACTGGCATTTGGTGCATAAACATTTGTTATAGTCACATCTTCCTGGTGAATTGATCCCTTAATCCTTACATAGTGCCTTTCTTTGCTTTTTTAACAGTTTTTGTGTTAACGTCAATTTAATCTGATATCAGATGGTTATACCAGTTCTTTTTTGGTTTCCATTAGCATGGGATATCTTTTTCCACCCTTTCACTTTCAGTCTACACGTATCTTTGTTGGTGAGGTGTGTTTCTTGTAGGCAGCAAATAGATAGGTCTTGTTTTTTAAAATCCATTTAGCCAGTCTTTATCTTTTACCTGGAGAGTTGAGGCCATTTACATTCAAGCTTACATTGATAAGTAACAATTTGGATCTGCCATTTTTCCAATGATAATCCTCTCATTTACTTTGATTTTCTTTGTACTTTTACTGAAATATTTTTGCCTTTATAGTCTTTCATAATGATGACTGTCTTTCTGTGTTTCTAATGTGTAGCACATCTTTAAGCATATTTTGTAAGGCTGGATGAGTGGTGACAAATTCTTTTAATTTGTTTGTTTTGGAAGGTCTTTATTTTGCCTTAATTCATAAATGAGGGTTTTGTAGTGTATAGTGTTCTGGATTGCCAATTTATTTTTCCTCTTAAGACTTGTACTATGCCTTGCCATTCTCTGCTAGCCTGTAGGATTTCTGATTGCATATCTGTTGTGATTCTACTTGGAGGTCCTCTGAAAGTTACTGGTGTTTCTCTCAAGCACATTTTAGAATCATTTTTTTGTTTTACTATGAGAGTTTCCCACAGTGTGTCGTGGTGAAGATCTTTTCTGGTCAGGTCTATTAGCTATTCCTTGTGCTTCTTGTACTTGGACAGTCCTTTCTCCAAATTGGAAAATTATCTGTAATTATTTCACTAAATAGGCCTTTTAATCCATTCTCTGTTTACATACCTTCAGGAACTCCTAAGACCCGTATGTTGGGTCATTTGATACTATCTCATAAATTTCCAATACTGCTTTTATTTTTCTAATTGCTTCTTTCTCCTACTTCCCCCAACTCAGATATTTTTTCTTCTGCCTCACCGAGGCTGTTGTGAAGCCTTTCTATGGCATTTTTATATGACCTATTTGATTCTTCATTTCTAGTATTATGTTTTTATTTCTTTTTAAAATTTTACTTGCCTGGGAAAATTTTTTATTCATTTGATGTATGCATTTATTTAATTCGTGATTTTGCTTCTCCTTGCTTCTGAGTTATCCTATGATTAATCTTTTTGATTCCATTTCAGGCATCCCTCACTCTTTTCATATTCACATTCTAATATTTAAGTGTTGCTTTCTTCCCTTTGGGGGGATCATGCTGTCTTCCTTAATCTTTTTTCTTGAATGATTTATGCATTTGTTTTAAGGCATTTTTGGAGATACTACTTGATTTTTTTTTTCTCCGGATGACTTTCGTCTTTGAACTGTGCCTGTATTGCTTAGTGGAATGCCTCTTCTTTCGGTGATGTGTGCTGGGATGGCCAGAGAACTCTAGAGAGTGCTCCAGGGTGGGATGAATATCTTGGTGACACCAAGTTGGATATGTTCGATCTCTTGTTAATGGAAAAGAGGGGTTACGGTCACCTCTGCTGGCCTGGTCACACCGTCACCTCCTCTCTTCCAAGGTGATCAGTGCTTGAGTGTTAGCCCTCAGGGGGTGCCATATACATCAATGCCTCAGCATGAACTGCACAAAGGATCTGTGCAGTCCTGCGTGGGAGCACGGGTCCTCTTACAGTGACCTGCCCCAAGCAGCCAGGGAACACTGAGCACATGGTGCCACACACAGTGATTGCACAGAGACCCAGCTACTTTCTGCAGCCCCCCTGCAGTCAGAGTGCCCACAATTTACAGCATTTAGCTGATTGTGTGTTCTTTACCTTGGCGGTTTGAGCCCTGCAGCCTGATAGGTTTAGAGGATGGGGGCACCTCACAGTCCTACGTGGATGAGTTAATTTGCATAGTATAACACATGAAGGACAGAGATCCTACATGGGGAGTAAGTGCACAGTGACACCTGTTGTTTAACAATTGACACTCTTATTTATGATGTCAGTAATCACCTGAGACTCTTGTCATGAGCTGCCAAGGATATAGAAGCCTCTTGAGTTCACAAACTCCGACCTTATTTAGACAAGGCCATGATCAAAGTAGAAGTTCTCTGCTCCCTTCAGAAAAAGCCACCTCCCTCTTTTATGGCTCGTTCTTTCTGCTGGGATCTCATTCACAGAGATCTTTCATTTAGGTCACTTTTTTGCCACGGTGTCTTGGATTTCTGTGCCTGAGAGACTCTCATGGGATTTTTAGCCAGATTCGAATGCCTTAAGGGCTGATTCTGAGGCCAGAGTGCTGTCAGGGTACCTGCCATTCTATTAGTCTGCTGTGTATCCCACTTCCCATGTTGGATTGTTCTCTCCTTTTTAAATCTATCAGTGATTATTAGCAGAAAATAGTCTTGTGATCCCTTTGACATTTAATCCTATCATTATGATCAATTATGAACTGAAACTGATCACTTTGACTAGTAAGATGGCATTGGTACAAGCCACCTTGATGGGATTCTAGCTCTAGCATTAGGGGTAAGTCTGAGTGAGCTTGTGCCAAACTGCACATCTTATATTTAACAGGGATCACTTTTCAGTTAAATTTAAACACCTAAGTATAATTGTGTGTTAGAGTTCAACTAATGGTATTAAGTAGAACAATAAATCCTGAAAGTATTAAAATAAGTTGTTTTTTGACAAGATAAGGGCTGATTAAGTCATTATTTTTCATAGTGTCCATTTCACTTCTACAGGTTTCCTTTTAGGTGCTCAGTTAGTTGTCACAGATCAGGGAGAACATATGATATTTGTCCATTTGGGACTGACTTATTTCACTCAGCATGATGTTTTCCAGATTTTTTCATATTGTTGCAAATGACAGGATTTCATTATTTTTTACTGCTGTGTAGTATTCTATAGAGCACATGTTCCATAAATTCTTTATTCAGTCTTCTGTTGATGGGCATGTAGGTTGATTCCATGTCTTAGCTATTGTGAATTGAGCTGAAATAAACACTGAAGTGCAAACAGCTCTTTTTTTTGACAATTTAATTTCCTATGGGTGAATTCCAAGGAGTGGGATGGCTAGGTCATGTGGTAGGTCTATATTCAGATTTCTGAGGAATCTCCAAACTGTCTTCCATAGTGGCTATACCAGATTGCATCCCCACCAATAGTGGATTAGTGTCCATTCCCCTCCACTTCCTTGCCAGAGTCTGATGTTAGTTGATTTCTGTATGTAAGCCATTCTAACTGGGGTGAGATGAAACCTCATTGAGGTTTTGATTTGCATTTCCCTGATGGCTAGTGCTCCTGAACATTTTTTCATATGTCTGTTGGCCATTTGGATTTCCTCTTTTGAAAAATGTCTATTGAGGTCCTTGGCCCATCTCTTAAGTGGTTTGTTTTGTTGTAGTGGGTTTCTTGATCTCTTTGTAGATTCTGGTTATCATCCTTTATCAGTTGCATGATTTGCAGATAACTTTTTCCAATTTCAGTTGCCTCTTCACTTTTCTGACTTGTGGTACAGAAACTTCTCAATTTGATGTAATCCCGATTGTTAATTCTGGCTTTGACTACCTGTGCCTCTGGGATCTTTTCCAAGAAGTCATTCCCTGTTCCTATATCATGCAGTGTTTCTCCAATGTTCTCTAATAATTTGAAGGTGTTGGGTTGTAGATTTAGTTCTTTAATCCATGTTGAGTGGATTTTTGTATAAGGTGTAAGGTAGGGATCTTGATTCATGCTTCTGCTCATGGATATCCAGTATTCCTAGCACCATTTATTGAATAGACTGTCCTTGCTCCAGGAATTGGTTTTAAATCTTTGATCAAATATAAGTTGGCTGTAGAATTTTGGATTGATTTCTGTTGTTTCTATTCTGTTCCATTGGTCTATCTGTTTCTGTACCAGTATTGTGCTATTTTGATTATAACTGCCCCATAGTAAGTCTTGAAATCTAGTATTGTGATGCCTCCAGCTTTGTTTTTGTTATACAGTATTACTTTAGCTATTCAAGGTTTCCTGTACCTTCATATGAATTTCAGTATCATTTTTCCAGATCTGAGAAGAATGTCCTCGGTATCTTGATTGGTATTGCGTTGAATCTGTAAATTGCTTTTGGGAGAAAGGAAATTTTGATGATATTATTTCTTCCAATCCATGAGCATGGAAGATTTTTCCATTTTTTTGGTATCCTCTTCTATTTCTTTCTTTAAGGTTTTGTAATTCTCATTGTAGAGATCTTTAACATGCTTGGTTAAGTTTATTCCAGGGTATTTGATTGTTTTTGTAGCTATTGTGAATGGGATTGATCTTAGAAGTTCTTCCTCAGTCATGGCTTTGTGTATACAAAGGCTATTGATTTTTTATGCATTGATTTTGTATCCTGCTACTTTACCAAACTCTTCTGTGAGATCCAACAGCCTCTTAGTAGAGTTCTTTGGATCCCCTAAATAAAGAACATATCATCTGCAAAGAGGGATAGTTTGACTTCCTCCTTTCCCAATTTGTGTCCCTTTAATTTATTTTTCTTGCCTGATGGCTCTGGCTAAAACTTCCAGTACTATATTGAATAGTAGTGGTGAGAGTGGGCATCGCTGTCTGGTACCAGATCTCAGTGGAAATGCTTCCAACTTTTCCCCATTCAATAGGATGTTGGCCATGAGTTTTTCATAAATTACCTTGATTATGTTGAGGAATGTTCCTTTATACCCAATTTGCTTAGGGTTTTCTTCATGAAAGGGTGTTGTGTTTTATTGAATTCTTTCTCTGCATCTATTGAGATAATCATATGTTTTTTCTTCTGCAGTTTGTTACTGTGGTGTATCACATTAATTGATGTGCAAATGTTGAAGCTTCCCTGAATACCTTGGATAAATCCCACTTGGTCTGGGTGGATGTTCTTTCTGATGTGTTGTGGCATTTATTGGCTAGAATTTTATTGAGGATTTTTGCATCTATGTTCATCCGGGAAATTGTTCTGTAACTTTCTTTATCTGCTGCATATTTCTCAGGTATAGGAGTTTAGGTGATGCTGGCTTCATGGAAAGAATTTGTGAGGATTCTCTCTCTTTCAATTGTTCTGAATAGTTTGAGAAGAATTAGAGTTAGTTCGTTTTAAATGTCTGGTAGAATTCAGTCGTGAATCCATCCGGTACTTGGCTTTTCTTTATTGGGATGGCCTTTATTACTGTTTCAAGTTCTGTCTCAGTTATGGGTCTGTTTAGATTTTCTATGTCTTCATGGTTCAATTTAGGTAGGTTGTATGTGTACAGAAATCTATCCATTTCTGATTTCTCAGTTTGCTGGCATACGACTCTTTGTAGTAATGTCTGATGACTATTTCCGTGGTATCTGTTACATTTCCTTTTTCATCTCTGATTTTATTGATTTGGGTCTTTTCTGTTCTTTTTTTAAGTTAGTTGGGACAGTGGGGTGTCGATTTTGTTTATTTTTTCAAAAAAAAACCAGCTCTGGTTTTGCTGATTTTCTGTAACTTTTTTATTTAATTCTGTTGATTTCTTCTTTTTTAATTATTTCTCTTCTAGTTTTGGGTCTGGTTTGTTGTTTTTCTAGATCATTGAGATGTATTGAAAGCTCATTTATTTGGTGCCTTTCCAATTTCTTGATGTAGGCACCTGCTGCTATAAACTTTCCTCTTAACACTTCTTTTGCTGTATCCCTTAAGTTTTGATATGTTGTGGTGTTATCTTCATTTGCTTCTAGTATGTTTTTTATTTCTCTCTTGAGTTCTTCTATGACCCAGTGTTCATTCAGGAACTTGTTGTTCAGTCTCCATGTGTTTGCATATGCTTAGAGATTCCTGAGTTGCTAATTTCCAGCTTCATTCCACTGTGGTCTGAGAAGCTGCATCGTATGATTTCCATTATTTTGAATTTGCTGAGACTTGCTTTTTGGCCTCGGATATGGTCAATCCTAGAGTAAGTTCCATGCACTAATGAGAAGAATGTAAATTCTTTATATGTAGGATTGAAAGTTCTGTAGATATTTGTTAGATCCATTTGGGCTATAGTGTCGATTAAATCTGTTTCCTTGTTGGTCTTCTGTCTGGTTGCTCTATTTCTCAGAGTGGAGTATTGAAGTCCCCCAGTACTTTTGTATTGGAGTCTAAGTTTCACTTTAAGTCCCTTAACATATCTTTTAAATAAACCAGTGCCCTGTAATTAGGTGCATATATATTGATAATCGTTACATCTTCCTGTTGAATTGATCCCTTAATCATTATATAGTGCTTCTGTTTGTCTCTCTTAACAGTTTTTGTGATAAAGTTTATTTTGTCTGATATTCAGATGGCCACGCCAACTCTTTTTTTGGTTTCTGTTGGCATGGAATATCTTTTTCCAACCTTTCACTTTGATTCTGCATGCATCTTTGTTGGAAAGATATTTCTTGTAAGCTGCAAATAGAGGGTTTTGATTTTAACCCATTCAGCCAGTCTGTGTCTTTTACCTGGATAGTTGAGGCCATTAAAGTTCAATGTAACTATTGATAAGTAGTGACTTTGCCCTGCCATTTTCCCAAAGCTATTTCTAATATATGCTTTGAACTTTGTGTGATCTTTTACTGAGATTTTCTTCTTTTGCCTTCTGCATTGATGACCATGTTTCTGTGTGTAACACATCTTTAAGCATCTTTGGCAGGGCTGGACGAATGGTGACAAATTCAATTTCTGTTTGCTGTGAAAGTTCTTTATTTCACCTTCATTCACAAATGAGAGCTTTGCAGGATATAATATTCTAGGCTGGCAGTTTTTTTTTTTTTTTCTTTTAGTACTGGGGCTATGTCTCACCATTCCCTCCTCGTCTGTAGGGTTTCTGATGAGAAGTCTGCTGTGAGTGTTATTTGATATCCTCTGAGAGTAATCAGGCATTTCATGCACATTTTAGAATCTTTTCTTTATGGTTCACTGTGATGAGTTTGATTACAATGTGTCGTGGTGAGGATCGCTTCTGGTCATGTGTATTGGGGATTCTATGTGCTTCCTGTGCTTGGATGTCTCTGTCCTTTTCCAAACCCTTGCAGTTTTCTGCTAGTATCTCACTAAAAAGGCCTTCTAATCCTTTCTCTCTCTCCATGCCTTCAGGAACTCCTAGAATCCGAATGTTGGGGTTTTTGATAGTACGCTGTAGGTCCCCAACAATATTTTTTAGATTTCTAATTCCCTCTTCTTTTCTTTGGTTTGACTGTATACTTTCCTATGCTCTGTCCTCTAAGTCCAATATTCTCTCTTCTGCCTCACTGATTGTTTTTAAGGCTTTCAACTGTGGTTTTCATTTGTTCTGTTGAATTCTTCATTTCATTTTGATTTCTCTTCAATATCTCAATTTAATGTTCTGTTAAATTTCTCATTTCATTTTGATTCCTCCTTAAGATTTCATCTCATGAGAGAGATTTTCTGTCATGTCCTGCATGGATTTCAGTAATCCATGCATTTGTTTTTGGTTACTTCTAAATATTCTTAGCATAAATTTTTTGAGTTCCATTTCTTGTATTTCTTCTTTCTCATCGTCTTCATAATATTGTATAGATGTGTCATGTTCTTTTGGGAGCGTCATGTTGTCTTCCTTGTTCTTGTTTCCTCAGTTGTCGCCCTTGTTGTTTGGCATTTGTAATTGGACTGTCTGCTTTGCGGTTCTCTCTAAAGGCTTGTGGTGGGTGTGGCCATAGAGCTCTGTTCAGTTCTTCAGGTTTAAGAGTGTACCTAAGGTGACACATCCAGATTTGATGTGGTAAATCTCTCTCTCTCTCTCTTTCTTTCTCTCTCTCTCTCTCATCAGAAGGGAAGTAATTCCACTCAGCTGAGCTCTGCTCCTCGATGGCAATCAGTGCCTGATCACTAGCCCTAGTGGGTATAACATTCGTCTGCCATGTCCCAAGTATCACACAAAGGATCTGTGCAGTCCTCATTTTAAGCTCAGATTCTCCTGCAATGTCTCCTACCAGATAGCCAGGACCGCCCGAGCTTTTTGCGTCTCCCACTGAGACTATTCAAGTCTCAGCCATGCCATGAGTTCTCACATACAGCCTCAGTCTTTGTTGTTGTTTTTTTTTTTTTCCCCCACACAGTCCGTGTTCATAAGCTCCGAACATTCACTAGGTCTTAGTCTCCTGTTATTACTTCCCACCAGTCATGTTTTTCTGTTTGGCTGAGGGCAGGCACAGCCCAGAGCTGGCACAGCTGTTATATATGTCCAAAATGGCGCCCTCTTTATCAGCTCCTAGGCTTTTGTAAGGTGATTGGAGAGAGAGAATTGTGTCCATACCGTCCCTTTTATTTTTTCTCTCCTCTAGTAAGGCAGGTGTACTTTCCCCCATGGGGCTTCAAGCTCCGTTCCCTCTAGGCTCTTCCTGCCAGTTTTCCACCAGTGTCTCAGGCTACTCACCTCTCTTTCCAGTGCTGGAGACTCTCAGCAGCTGGGGTCCCAAGTTGTGGGCGCCCATGCCCTCCACGTAGATCTACTGTGTGCCTCTAATTATGGAAGAATTTCCTCTGCTGTTTTTTCCCTAATTCTTCCCTGAGACTATACTATCTTCACGTTTATTAATCTGTTTTCTCCTGGACTATCAGTAAGCTCCCTTCCTAGTCTGCTATTTTGGCTCCTCCCCCAATGATGGTTTCATTTCTTCCTTTCTGATTTTGATTTTTTTTTTTTTTTGGTTTTCTCCATTTATAGGTTCTAGTGCAGTTTTCAACTTTAGTGTTGAGATAGATGACCTGTCATCCAGTGATTTATGTTATAAGATTGGTTTATTACTATAATCAAATAGATTTAGAATTACTATCAAAAATGCGAATAACAGCCTGATACATTTTAAAAAAATGACACTAGCTACATTTTGATTAAGAAGACTATGATAAGGCAGTTAAGAACTAGTACTTCATAATGGAAATATTCTACAAAAATTATAGTGTAATAGAAGTAATGTGTAGAAGTAGCACTAAATACAAACTTGTTCATTCTAAAATTATAATTTCAAAACAAATAACCCAACAATTAACAACTTAGTGATCTCAAATTTCAAAATGCACATTTACATGTCATAATATTTCTGAAATCAGAGTGTATCTTGCTCTAAAAATTGAATTATCTTTTCTTAGATGTACTTAAAGATAATTGAAACTATTTATAATAAATATTTGCATTTCAGTAAAATATTGTAAGAATGAAAATCATTGAGATGGCTAATGAAATTCATCAAATTTTAACAAAAAGTTTGTTTTTGGTAAGATGTACTAAGATAAAAGAATAGGAAATGAAAATAAAGAGCCAAAAATGAGTAAATAACAATTTTTTTAAAAAATGAACAGTAATGTGCTACTAAATTTGATCATCTAATTTAAGTTTAAAAATCTATAAAGTAGTGCAAGAATTTATAAGGAGTATATCAAAAGTACTACAGAAGCCAAAATTTTAGTGAAAGTTTATTCATAAAAATATACCAAAATACCAGTTAATTCTTATTAAAAATTGTTCTCGGAAATAGAGTTCGTTAAAACTCATTTTTGAAGCTGTTATCATCTTAGTCTCAAGGTTTGTTGAAGTCAACTAACAACTGCATTAGAATTTACTACAGCATTAGCTGCAAGGAGAAATGCCTAACCAGCAGCAGAATCTATATGAATGAAAACTAATAGTTGCTATTTGTATTTTTGTTTGTTTAGTTCAGGATCGAGTTTGCATAAATTTTATACATAGTTTAATGAAAGATACATTAAATAAAACAGTATCCAAGTGAATTCAGCATTTTTAGAAAAATATATCACGATCAAGGTAAGTTTTGCTTCAGAAGTAAAAATGTGTTTCAACATTTAAAAAAAATATAACTCACACATCAGCAGACAAAAGAGAAAAGTCTTATCACCTTAAATGATACAAAAGCAGAGCTGGTTAGATCAAATACTAGATGTGGATGCAGGCCATCACTGCTATAGTTAAACACTGTGCTAAAGATCAGCACCATGAAAAAATAAAGAGGGCAAGAATAAGGAAAGATGATCATGCCATTGTACTTACATGACGTTGTCTTCTAGAAAAAGTGAGAAAATGCAGGACCCAATTAGAAAGGAATAAGATTTCTAATATTGCTAGTTGAAAAATTCATTAAAATTTTATTTTTCTATATAAAATGACTATAAAGCATAATAAACATGATGTATCCATTGATACTATCAAAAACTATAAAATATGAGACCATGCATTTAATGTTTTCTCTGTAGAAATTTTTTAAAGCTATAGTTAAGATGTGATGGTTAATATTATGTGTCAACTTGGGTAGGCCATGGAAGCCAGATATTTGGCCAAACATGATTCTAGGTTTTTCTGTGAAGGTACCTCTTAGATGAGAATGGCATTTAAGTCAGAATCTATTAAGTCAGAAATGCAGATTTACCCTCCTTATGTGAGCAAGTGTTAAAATAGTTGAGAGTCACGCTTAGCTTTTGCATAATATAGGATTTTCTATAGAATTTTTGAAGACCCCACGTATCTTTCTATGTTTAATAAAACCTTACAGTTCATTGATAATTTGCATTGTCTCCTTGGAAGCTGAACTTTTCCCAACCATTCCATACTTGTACAATCAACTCATTGTAGTGTTCTATCCCCCATTCCTGAAATATCTTTTTCCAAGGAAATAGAACTCAGAATTGATGATTCTTTACATACTTGAGAATCTCCTCCATGGTTTCAGATGAAAATTTTGCTGCCCCATGAATAGTTGTTCTGAAATAATTTGTCACTTTTCCCTGGCTCATTTCAAGATTTTTTTCTTTATTTTCAGAACATTGGAGGTGATTTATCTTTGAGCAGATTTATTTGGATTTACTCTGGAGTTTTAGCTTCTTAACTCAGCAGGTTAATAATGCATTTTGCTAAATTTGCCAAATTAACTATTATTTCCTTGAATTCTTTGTCAGCACGTCTTTATCTTCTGTGACTTCAGTAAGACAAATGTAAGATATTTTGTTTTGTCCTAGATGTCCTTGAGACTCTGGTCATTTATTTTTTCTTATTCTTGTTCATATTGAATAATTTATATTATCCTTTGAGTTTATTCTTTCTCCTGTTATCTCTAATCTACCATTGAACCCATCCAAGGAGATCTGAATTTTAGTGATTGTCCTTTTTTTTTTCAATTTTCTTTCACTTACTTTTTACATTTTCTACTTTTCTGAGAGTTTATATTTTGATGATGTGTTTCAAGGGCTTATAAGTGTATATTGAAGCATTGTTAAGATTACCACTTAAAACTTGTGAGACTAAAATTTGTCATAATATTGGCATCTGTTGATTGCATTACCTCATTCAGGTTCTGATGTTCCTGGTATGAGGAGAGATGTTTTATTGTTTCCTGGATATCTTGGATATGATTTTTTGAGAGATTGTATGCTATTTAAGCTTCTTTTTAGCAAACAATTTCTGTGTTTAAGTGTCGTGAACCAGTACAAGAGGGAGTGGATATTCAGCTTCCTTCTAGGCCTTGTGATACCATCCTGGGAAAAGACAGGTTGACTCAGAGCAACCCCCTGCACGTGTGTGGAGTGACAGGTGGAGGGGAAGCAGAGGCAGAGGACCATCATAGTGCATCCTTCTGTCTGGACATGTGGGAGAAAAACGAGAATCCTGGGGACTCATCACCATGTCATTTCTCAGGCCACTTTCTTACTTTATTCAAAATCTTTCTGGATTGTTTGAGTTTTTGGTGATAATAGGAAGACCTTGTAGGAATAGAGGTACTGTCTTGGCTAGAACTGTGAGTCCAGTTACCATCTCCTTCCTAACCTCCAGGTTTTTGTCGAAGTTTTTTTAGTCTCTTTGTTCATACTATCTTCCATTACCTCAATACTATTTTTCCATTTCATTCCTGATTAATGTCATACATAATGACACAAATTTAATTTTTCAATTATATCATTATGATCACAAGTGCTGTAATTGTATATTAAGATAATCAGTCCTTAGGTGTAGAGAAACTCCAATGTGGTTGTGGGGAGGAAAAAATCATAATTATCAAGGGAGAGGGGGATTCAGTAAAATTGAAGTGGCTGCATCCTTGTGCCAGAGACGTTATTAAAAATGTTCATCGAAGGATGGTCAGGGTTTTAAGAGAAACATGCTCTGGAGATACCAGCCTGATAAATGTGTAGAGAATATGAGGATTAGTTCTTTTCTGATTGAAGAGAAATTGTCATGTGGATGAATGATGAGAGATAATTAAAAGTTTGGATTATACAGTGGCCTATCTTTAATGTTGCTATGAGATGTTGGAATTCAATTCCGTAGGCAGTGGGGAGTCATCAAGTATTCCTGGCATCAGAGGATGATGATTAGAACCTAACACTAGTGTGTTAATTGAACTCACTATCAGTGTAAGTATCAATCCCACAGTTCTTTCACAAAGCTGGTCTTCATTAACTTCTGTATTGATTTTAAGATTACAAAAATGTTTTCACTATTATAAACTAGCTTCAAAATAAGAAAGTAACGCTTCCTCCCAAAGTATAACTGCTTAATTATTCTGGCCTTTCAGGTAGCACAGATATTTTTCATATAATAAAGTAGATGATGCTCAAAATGGATAATAGATAACGTAGAAAACAGTAATATTACTCAGAAGTATCTCTCAGTAAAATGTGTTACTATCAGAAAAGCAACCTTTTAAGTTTCATTTTCAGTTTTCGTTATCTTGGTTCGCTCAGTATTCCTTTATGCTGTTGTTAATTCTAAGAGAAGGGAAATACTCATGGGCATTGCCCAGTAGACTGAAATGTGAGCAAATTTTCCTGCTCGTTGAGGTTGATTTCTTAGTGTCATCAAGAACAAAACAGACTGGTTAGATGTCTAAAACTTTGTTTTAGCCAATGCTTAGGATTATGGAAAACACTGCAGAATTGAGATCCTTTTGTAGCCTGGATAGGATGGAGCTACCCAGAGAAAGAATATTTCTTTTCTATAATGTGTAGAACTGCCCTGACATTCAGTGTCATAAGCCTGTTGTATACGTGCCTCCATTGGTGAAATCTAAATTGGAGCTTGTTAGCAATAGAATTTGGTAAGTGTAGTTTTCTGCCTTCTAGTTCTTGCCATCTTTGGGAACATGAGAAAACAGAGATGGCATTGAATGAAATAGACAATCACTGGCAGAATAAAAAAATGAAAGTTATTGGAATTTCACTTTTAAAGGAATTATTCTCCTTATTTTAAAAAGTTCTGGTTTTCCACAAAATAACAAATCAACATCAGATATAATGCTATGTTTTCTGTTTAATGTTTATAATGACACTGAAAGTTCTTAAAAATAGGAAAGATGTCACAGCATGCAGCATGGTGAGGCATGCAAAGGGCTGGCTTTAAAGGTAGGTGAGGGTTTCCAGACCAGTCCTGTTAACTCTTAGCTTTGCTTTTCCCTCTGTAATTTACTTTTTCCTCTGATGAATACTAGCTGGAAATATGGCTAATTAATCCTTTGCACTACTTTAAGAACAGAAAGATAAACCTAGAACAAGACCCTTGGATAGTAAAAAACCTAAGGAATTTTTTTTAAAACACATTAGGATATTTCAAAATCTTTGTATAAAGTGGAATTAAAAGATGTAGATTTTGGTGCAAAGATTTGAAATCCACACATAGTTTTTGTATATTCATTTCCCTGAGCTTATTGAAGACTCCTCATATGCATGGATTTCAAAAACATTTGCACCAAAAAACCTATTGTTAATTTCATTTTCCACAATTTTTTGACAGTATTCTCAGTTAGTGTAAAAAATTCTAATTATTTTAAAGTAGGAAAGAAAGCTTGTGTACTTAATTATTGACAACAGCTGGATTCTATGATAATATATACATGTTTGTATATATATTACATTGATTTTCTAACAGCATCTTTCTCACATTTATTATAAATGGAAGCTAAATAACATATTGAGTTACTAGAAATTGTATTTAAAAAGTACACATCTGTTCTTCTCATGTGAGCAGCTAAAATGGCAGTTAAGTAAGCAATTTCCGGGTAATAACATTCTATAACTTCATACCTCAGTTTGACTGGAAACCAAAGTTCTGATGTTGATTTGCATAGGATTTCTGTTCAGATCAGTTTGCTGAGATTACCAATTAATGCCTGTAACCCCAGCATGGTTAATAAAATCTCCCTGCATACAATAAAGAGGCTGTTTAAAACTACAAGCAGGGGCGGCGCCGTGGCTCAATAGGCTAATCCTCCGCATTGCGGTGCTGGCACATGGGGTTCTAATCCCGGTCGGGGTGCCAGATTCTGTCCCGGTTGCCCCGCTTCCAGGCCAGCTCTCTGCTGTGGCCCGGGAGTGCAGTGGAGGATGGCCCAAGTGCTTGGGCCCTGCACCCCATGTGAGACCAGGAGAAGCACCTGGCCCCTGCCATCGGATCATCGCGGTGCACCGTCCTCGGCGGCCATTGGAGGGTGAACCAATGGCAAAGGAAGACCTTTTTCTCTGTCTGTCTCTCTCTCACTGTCCACTCTGCCTGTCAAAAAAAAAAAATTAAAAACTACAAGCAGGCTGGCACTGAGGGTCACAAGGATAATCCTCCACCTGCAGTGCCCGCACCCTGGGTTCTAGACCAGGTTGGGGCACCGGATTCTGTCCGGGTTGCTCTTCTTCCTGTCCAGCTCTCTGCTGTGGTCCGGGAAGGCAGTGGAGAATGGCCCAAGTGTTTGGGCCCTGCACCCACCTGGGAGACCAGGAGGAAGCACCTGGTTCCTGGCTTTGGATTGGTGCAGTGTGCCGGCTGTGGCAGCCATTTGGGGGTGAACCAATGGAAGGAAGACCTTTCTCTCTCTCTCTCTCTCTCTCTCTCTCTCTCTAACTCTGCCTCTCAGAAAAAAAGAAAAAAAAAAGCAATAATCGCTCTGTATGAGGCCATCCTCTATCTAGCCTGTGTACCTCTCTGACTTCAGTACCCATTTGTCCTCTTTGCCTGCTCTTTGACAGAAATGCTGGTTGATTCCTCATCTGCAAGAGGCCCAGGCCGACCTCCATGCTCTTACACTTTCCTCTTTGCATTGACTGCTCCTCCCCGTCAATGTCTTTACTCTATGAAACTTGTCCATCATTTCTATTCTCCTTAGGGCAGGAAGCACATACCAGGTTCTTTAGAGGATCTAATAGAAGAATCACTTTATATAAAGAATTGCTGACACAATGATTGGAGAAGTCTCAATGAAAACAGTCAGCTATCACAGAGGTACAAATGCAGGAGAGAGCTGCCATTCCTGGTGTTGGGGAATTAAAGGAAAAAAAAAATGTGGGGTAATTAAAATTTAGAATGTTGAAGGGTAAGCTCTGCGGAGCTTTATTCCAGACTACTGCAAGGAATGTGGCTGCTAGACTCTTGTTGGTGTCCCTGAGCTGGGAGGACGGACCCCTCAGGCGGACCCCTCAGGAAGAGCCACCAGCGTGCGGTGAGAGTAGTTCCTGGAAATGGGAGGATATGGTCTGACTGGAAAAAATAGAAACTGCATTCAGCTGCTTCAGGTAGATTGCTCTACTCCTCTCCGGGTGACGTGAGGATGAAGAGACACTGCAGAACCAGA
The DNA here is from genome assembly GCA_949820135.1 of Sylvilagus floridanus. Taxonomy (NCBI): domain Eukaryota; kingdom Metazoa; phylum Chordata; class Mammalia; order Lagomorpha; family Leporidae; genus Sylvilagus; species Sylvilagus floridanus. The sequence goes on from OX463226.1 coordinate 118,514,619, forward strand.
AAGCAAGCAGGAAGAGAATGGGAAATGGAAAGTCCCTTCCTGTTTCCCTTGGTTTCCTTCTGGCACCCCAATTCGAAGAGTCTTGAAGGGAGTCCGGTAACAAACTGAAATATGGTTTGTAAAATTCCGGTTTAGCATCACCAGGTACCACACGAAAGGCTGAGCTTGAAACAGAGCCAACCACTTAACGTCCATCACAGCAATTCTTTCTAAAATTCCAATGCCTTCCAACATTTTACATTTCCTGTCTATTTTTCTCATTAGTGCTCTCACTGAAACAATATATATTTCTTTATTTTCATTCTGCCCTATTAAAATATAAACCCCACTATGACAGAATATGAGTATATTTTGTTTAATGATGTATTGAACCTAAACATTTATTGAGACTCTCACTAAATATTTGTTAATATTTCATTAACACTAATGAAGGTAGTTATTTATAAAGTTCCAGTATATGTGCTTAACATATACTTAGCTCCAAAATAGAATTCTATTTCCTTATCTTTTAGATAAGGAAATTGATGCATAGAAGTGTTAAGCAACTTGTTTAAGGTCACATAATTTATAAGTTGGAAAGCCAGATTTTGAATCAAAGTAGCTGATGCTGGATCTGGCAGTCCAACCCAGCATGCTAAATTGAAAATAGAACTAAAAATACTAAATGTACTCCTCAAATTATCCACACTTCACAAACTCTGACTATAATCTCCAAAGCTTCACCTTATGTCGACTATCTGAACACACTTAATGATTAAGAGGAAACATTGTTATTGGATTATATTTGAAATTCCAGGTTTAAAATGAAGGCTAATTGTAATTGGCAATAGTGTGCCCTTTGAAAGGTGTTGCTAACGTTAATGGAAGCAGATTTCTCTGGGCTTCAATAGGCTCACCAGAGTCACAGTTTCTTTGGAACTCAGCCCTTGCTTAGTTCAGTAAAATAAGGATTCAACTAACAATGGTAGTGCCTTCATTAATGTGTTGTCAATTGTTTGCATTATTAGCTCTGAATGCTCAGTGTGGTGCAGAAAAAAAAAATCTCCTTCTGACCTAAACCTCTATTTTTCTTGTGATTAATATTTTATTAAGCATTAATAAACACAAAAAAGAGTGCCTAAAAGGAATATAATAATATTCATCTCCACAGTCACAGAGGGAGATGATCTTTCTTGATATACAGCATAGATGAACTATTGTAATATTTATCTTTGAATTCTTCCTTCAAATTTTAAAGATCTCTGAGCAAAGAATTTAAAGACAGCATATTTTATTAAACAAGTAGAGAAAACAACTAGTTTTAAACAATATGAAATCTTTTAAAATATTTTAAGTGTTTCTTATTTGCTTGGTGTTAACATTGCTGTGGAGTGGGTTAATGTGCTCATGACAGCAGCATTCCACATGGGACGGCTGGTTCAAGTACGGCTGCTCTGCTTCTGATCAAGCTCCTAGTTAATGCACCTGCGAATGGTGGCAGGTGATTGGCCAAGTACTACTGCTGCTTCCACCCGTGTGGGACACCAGGATGGAGTGTGTGGCTCAGGCAAGGCTGTCTCAGCCATCTGGGGTGTGAACCAGTAGATGGATGATTTTTCTCTCTCTCTTTCTGATAAATCTTTTAGAAATAAAAGGAAGTTTCTAAATAATTGTCTTTAACAATGAAAATTGCATGGAGCTGTACTGAAGCTGTGTGATTCATTTAGCACGGAAAGGTCTAGACCTTGCAGAATCACCACTGGGCTTCTGGTACCTTCCTGGACATGCAGAACTTCTCTGATATCTGTATTTACATTTGCACATTGTGTTGCAATTTTTGAAGGCACTGGACATTTGTATAATTTTGCATGAAATACTTAGTGTGCATATTTTGCTTTGCAATTCAAAAAAATCTATGATGTGAATGTTCTGATCTTCAATTTAGAAAATAAGATACAACAAACAATGTAATACTTCATCCATTTTAGTATTTTTTTTATCCTAGTACTAGTGGTTGAACTCTGTAATTAACACACAATTATTCTTAGGTGTTTAAATTTTAACTGAAAGGTGATCCCTGTGAAATATAAGAGTGGGAATAAGAGAGGGAGGGGATGTACAATTTGGGACATGCTCAATCGGACCTGCCCCAAATGATGGAGTTAGAATTGTGCCAAGGGATTCCAATACAATCCCATCAAGGTGGCATGTACCAAGGCCATCTCACTAGTCCAAGTGATCAATTTCAGTTCACAATTGATCACACTGATAGGTCTAAGAGTCAAAGGGATCACACAATCAAGACTAGTGCCTGCTAATACTAACTGATAGAATGAAAAAGGGAGAGCATGATCCAACATGGGAAGCAGGATACACAGCAGACTCATAGAATGGAAGATGTCCTAAACAACACTCAGGCCTCAGAATCAGCCCTTAAGGCATTCGGATCTGGCTCAAGAGCCCATGAGAATATTTTAGGCATGGAAAGCTAAGACACTCTGAAAAACAAAAAAAAAAAGAAGACCTAAATGAAAGATCTCTGCGAGTGAGATCCCAGTGGAAAGAACAGGCCATCAAAGAAGGAGGTACCTTTCTCTGAAGGGAGGAGAGAACTTCCACTTTGACTATGACCCTGTCGGAATGAGATCGAAGTCGGCAAACCCTAAAGGCTTCCATAGCCTCGGCAACTCGTGACTAGAGCCTAGGGAGATTACTGATGCCATAAACAAGAGTGTCAAATTGTTAAATCAACTTCAGGAGTCACTGTGTACTTATGTCTCATGAGGGATCTGTCCTTAATGTGTTATCCAATGTGAAATAATGCTATAACTAGTACTGAGACAGTATTTTTACACTTTGTGTTTCTGTGTGGGTGCAAACTGATGAAATCTTTACTTAGTATATACTGAATCGATCTTCTGTATATAAAGATAAATTGCAAATGATTAAAAAATCTTGGTGTTAAATTGGAAATTGCATAGATAATCAATTCTCTAAAAAAATCGTGTAGGATCTCTGTCCTTAATGTGCTGTACATTGTGAATTAATACTATAACCAGTACTCCAACAGTATTTTCACTTTGTGTCTCTATGTGAGGGCAAACTATTGAAATCTTTATGTGATATGTACTAAACTGATTTTCTGTGTATAAAGAGAATTGAAAATGAATCTTGATGTGAATGCAAGTTGAGAGGGAGCGGGAAAGGGGAGGGTTGCGGGTGGGAGGGAAGTTATGGGGGGGGGAAGCCATTGTAATCTATAAACTGTATTTTGGTAATTTATATTATTTAAATAAAAGCGTTTTATATATATATATATATATATATATATATATATAAAGAAAATAAGATACAAGTCTATAGTTTAAATAGGTGGTTAAGGTTATCAAGATAATTGTTTGTGGAGGGGGGTAAAGCAAGTGTGACTGACTCCCTGGTCTTGCTCTTAACCTCCGTGTTAAATCATGAACTAAGTGAGGTAGAGGTCAGTGGAATGATGGTCTGTCACTTATTCTTCCATGTTATTTAATTGATGTCTTGTTACCTTTCTGCTGAAATATTGATTATTTCTAATATAGAAGCTCTCTGCAGATTGGGATTTCCCTGTATCATAGGGCAGGAATAAGAAAAATGCGGGGTGAGGAGGCTCTGCTCTTGTTTCTGGGAGCAGCCAACAAGCTTGTAGATGCTTACCCCCCCTTCATCCCCTGACAATGTGCCAGGGCGGTGGCTTGAGCCTCACCAGCCACTTTGGAAAAGTTGCCACCCCCCATAGAACTCCACCCTTACAGGACACCTTGTGACGATGCATTGTATAACACTAGACCCGTGTTGGTGTGACATGCATCTGTGTGGCAATCCCTCATCTATGTGGTACATCCTACACAACACAACCTAGACCAAAATAATGTAGTAATGGATGTATTAAGAGCTCTGGGGTAGGGAGGATGAAAGAAAACAGGAAAGGTGTTTTAAACCTCACACTGTAACGATAGAGTGATTTGTAGAGTTGAATCCACTGAAATGTATACTTTTAAGATGTCCACTTTACAATGAACATTGGCATCAGTGTTCTCAGCTGTCAGTTTCTGGAGACGAGTTCTAGCCCACCCTTCACCAGGAACCCGGGGCTAGCACTGCCATCAAGACTCTACTCTGTTTTGGCTTAAATCAGAATCATTTCAGACCTGTTGGTGCCTTTATTTGTTCTGTGACTCTTTATGCTGGAATTGAGTGATTTTTCATCTGAGTCCAGTTATTGTGAGTTTTCAGTGTTTGCAACTACTCCAAGCTCACGTTAGGTACATTAGACTTTGCTTCTCTCCAAAATGCTGAATAACAACAGGCTTGCTGCTTGGGTTGCATCTTAAACGTGGGCATGACATGCCCGCTGCCTCACCTTCTGCTGTGCCATTTTTTCTGCTGTTTTTGTGTGTGTGCTCTACCCATTGGGTTAGTTAGTTTATTTTCCTGGCTAGTTAGTTTATTTTCCTCTCATCAGGATGATTCATGAGTAAGCATCACAAGAGACCCCTCTTGGTACAAGGGCAAAACTTAGGGTATGAAATTCCACCACACTCTCTGTCCTGGGGAGGGACTCTATGCTCACTCAGGACAATATTAAATGAAGTGACTCACGTTTCCTAAAATTCCTGTTTTGGGGGGCAGGGTAAGATTCTCACATGGGTTTTTCAAAATTGGTAAACAGAACATTAGAAAGAGCCTTTTCTTTTCCTGGATGTAGTGAATTTTAACAAACTTTAACAAGGATATTATAAGAAAACCCCAAACTCACTTGTTTTCATTGTTTCCATGATACACAGAGTATTTTTTGCAAGTCTGCTAGACATATTTGTAAATGTTGAAGTTTCCTTATAAGGAGATAAGATCAAGTTTGTGTTCAGGAGTTGTGGCTTCAGAACTGCATTGCCTTGATGACTCTGTGGGCACCTGTTGGTGTGCACACTATATTTTCTCCTTTTGCTAACCAAGGTGGGAAGGCACATGAAATTTATGGTTTATTTAATGTCAAAAATACATTTTCTTTAAGAAAGGAGTTTGTAGAGAACCTTGAAGTTATAATGGTTTTCTTTGTTTTAATCACCTAGTCTTGCTAGGTTGGGTTTGAAAGAATAGCTGTTAGATATGTTTCCTGGTCTTGTTTTGTGACTATCTTATTAGCTGCCTTCCAGTGTCTCTCATGAGTCTAAGAGTGAATTATGTAACCTGTATAAAGAAATGGGAAGGCAAATACCCGAGACAGCAAGTTTAAGTATTTTAGAATGTGGCAGATTCTGGAGAGCTTGGATGCTCCCTTCTCCTTGAGTAGAGAATCCGCTCAAGGAATTATCTCATGTAGCTTTGTTTACAAACCTATCATTGTTTGAGAGCAATGCAATAAATGTTTAAAGCGGACCATTAAGGAGTGTAAATATCTAATGATATTTAATAAAATTTCTAAAGTAACATTATATCGAGGCCTGAAACATGTAGCCACCTGATACATACTTTCATGTCACATGAGGTTACAGTTTTCAAGACATTTTTCATGAAGGTCATTAAGGGACAAAGGGCAGTCTCATTTTTAAAACCAGAAGGTGAGTAGATTATTTTTCCGTAATTGATGTCCATGACAGCAGAACATTTGTTAACATTTCAGATACATGATAAGGTTAAACATTCAACTCCATATTTGAGTAAATTTTATCTCTACTCTCCTAATTCTGTTTTGTTCATTTTGCATTCATTAAGAGAAGCATTTATGTCTACGGCATGTAAGTCAGGGAGATAGAGAAAAATTTGGGAGAAAAAAACACATGAAATTGCATTCAAAATTTTTGAGCATCTTATCTAACAGATAAAATATTATAGTTTCAAATATATCTCTCATTTCCATAATAATTGGGATAACCTATGCCTGTAAACACATATTTGTACAATCTAGGCAGAGGGAAATAATAAACTTCTGTCAATCACACTAGTATTGTGTAACCTTCATAAACATTTGAACAAGTCTTTTCAGTGTTTTTGTGTCTGTGTAAGTTATGACCACACAGCATCCGTAAAAAGTTGTCGGGGTGAAATGCAGGCTGTTATTTAATAGACCATTGGCTGTTTTGTTGCCACACTGTCTCCATCTTCTTTCCAATGCCATTTGGACAGACAGTTTCTTCGATGAAGCAGGCAACATAAAGTAGGAATATATTGAGCAAATTGTTCAAGGTGTCTTGTTCCAAAGAAAGAATAATTCCCTGGTTAATATTTTATAGCTTTATGCTAATGAGGAGATTCTTCAGCTAGCAAGAGAGCAATTTAGGCCACAAAGTGGAAGTAACTTTGTAACTAGAAGAAGAAATGAACACTGAAATCTGCTAGAATGTTTTGGGCTTGTTCAATGTTTTCAGCTTCTGCTAATAAGGCTTCCCGCTTAGTTATCAATCCACTTGGTCCTGAGTAACTCAAGGCTTGATTTCAAAACCTAAAAATCTTCCTTAGTTAAAGGGGAAATGGGATGAGGCAGAAGAACATTAAAGGAAGCGGTACAAATGAACTCTGTTAGCTATGATCAAAAGCAAATTGTGAAAAAATGTTAGCGGGAAGAAGAGGGCTATCTTTTCTAGCTTAAGCTAATGATTTTTTTTCCCGTTAGATTCTACTAAGGATCTTACCTCAAAGTCCCTGAGTGGGAGGTTTCATTCTTGTTTTGGTTTTAAATTTTAACCTTAAAATGAAATTTCTTAAACTGCTTTCTCAATATGGAAAGGACAGTGCATTACAAATTGAAGGGCTGATCTTTTCTCTGGCTGTGTCCCTAGCTGGCTGAGTGACTGAAAGAAGTACTTGCCACCAGCAGCACAAATACCTTCATCCCTAGAATGAGACCTGGGTGCTGGTTTTCCTGGTGCAGCAACATGGTTGGATCACCCTGCATCCCATCTCACCAAATAGTTCTCTTTTTATCAAGTGGGCAGTAACTCTTCAGTAGTCCATGCTAGTCTTATGAGCCATGTAAGGGACACACCTGTCTTTGGTTTTGCTTCATAGGAAATGCAAATGTTGCGATTTCTCATTGACTTTTATGTTCTAATCATACTTTGAGAAGAACTAATATAATATCATTTCTACGTGCCAGATTTTGACCATGAAGGAAAACATACACAAGTTATTTAGCTTGATTTTCTCATCTGCTTTGAATATTTTCCGCCAAAATTACCTGGGGGAATCTGTTAGCAATTGTGTTATAAGAATATATAAAACAAGTGGTATTTTTGTTAAGAGGTGCTAATAGTTCTGGGAATGTGGAAATATGGGAATTTTTAAAACAGTGCACTGTGTGATAAATAATATGCCACTAAATAGACTTTCTTGAAATTTTTGTACTTTGAAATTCTCTGTGTATTGGAAATTGTTATTTAAGAATTCTGAAAGATTTTATAAAAAGTGACTTTTTCAAGCTTTCCACCTGAAGCTCTGAGGATAAGCTGAGATTTTCCATACATTGCATGAACAAGGAGAGTTTAATGAAATATTTTTTCAGATCAACCTGTTATCTGGTGCTAAACTTACACACTACAGTGCAATCATATGAATAGTCTTTCATTCTATCTGTAGACCCAAAGACAGGAAAATGACAATTGTTTTATTACGTTCCTTATTGCTAAGATGTCATTATGAGCAGGGCATATTGAAAGAGGGCAAAGGTGTAAGACACAGGGCTGGCGCTCTGGCACAGTAGGTTGATCCTCCGGCTACGGTGCCGGCATCCCATATGGGTACCAGTTCTAGTGTTTGCTGCTCCTCTTCCGATCCAGCTGTCTGCTATGGCCTGGGAAAACAATGGAAGATGGTCCAAGTACTTGGGCCCTTGTACCCATGTGTGAGACCTGGAGGAGGCTCCTGGCTCCTGGCTTTGGATAAGCTCAGCTCTGGATGTTGCGGCCATTTGGGGAGTGAACCTGCAGGTAGATTTTTCTCTCTCTCCTTCTCCCTGTCTCTAACTCTACCTCTTAAATAAAATAATAAAATATTTTTTTTAAAAAGTGCCAGAGACCCAGTAAGTGTGTTCATTTATATTTTTAGGTATTTCACACACTCAACACAGGTTGTCGAATTCATTTTCTTTTAAAGATTTATTTATTTGTTTGAATGAGTCACAGAGAGGGAGAGAAAAAGATAAATCTTCCATCTACAAGTTCAATCCAGAAATGGCCTCAACAGCCAGGTCTGGGCCAAGCTGAAGTCAGGAGCCTGGAACTCTGTCCAGTCTCTCATGCGGATAGCTGGGGCCCAAGCACTTGGGTCATTTCCCCTGCTTTCCTAGGTGCATTGAGGGACTGGATCTAGAACTAGCACCCATAAGGCATGGTTCTGTTGCCGGCAGTGGCTTAACCTGCTGTGCCACAGTGCCAGCCCCAGAGAATTCATTTTGTAAATTATGTAATTTATGTTTTTGGAAGCTGGAGTAATTTTAATGGCACTGCATGCTGTTAAGTAAAAGAAGCTACCTTCAAGACATTTGCTCAATTTATTGTGTGAATAGTACCATTTTTATGAAATTACTGTAAAAGCTACTGCCTTCATCTTTCATATCTCTCTATGGATAGTGTACTAAATAGAAAACATAAAGTAGGTGGAACAGAAGTTACAATATTGCCTTAGTTGACAGCTTTGTTGCAAAAATATTCTTAAGAGTTATTATTCTCTGGCCATTTCCTGGTTGGAGGAGGATTGAAAAATATGCCCCATGGGTCAGGGAAAGTGACAGAGTGACCAGGTTGGTGCGTCAAGCCAGAGGTATACATTAAACTGTCTTCAAAGGAAGGGACCAATGCTACGGTTGTGTAGGCATCTGGTGATAGGAGCAAGGCAGATGATGTGGCTGGAACTGGGGGCTGAGACTTGAATCCTTAAAAGTTTGAGAGATGATGCCAGGAGAAAGAAATGCTAGTATTGATCGGATGAGCTCAGAAATGTGCTTCCTGCGGACAGGGAGGAGAAATGGTGAGCAAATATTCCACATGTCTTCTGTCCCTCAGCCAGTGATCCTTGGAAGGGTGGCCCGCATTATCACTGTCATCTGTTAATGGACTGAATAGAGAGTGGGCAGCTCTCACCAGGGATTTTTTCCCAAAATGTAAAGACCAAAGATTTGTCCAGTTGTTTTTTTTCACATTTATATGGAAATCAGTTAACAATGATGTATGATGCTATGGCTTTCAGTTCTTAGTCTGGAAAATTCAAATAATTTAGAATTGATGGGAATGATAGCCTGATAAAATTCAGTATTTATTTGGTTAAGTATTGCATGTGAACTAACTTATGATCTGCAGTTTCTTCTCATTGAAATTAGGTCACATGGTTAGTGCAGATGATCAAAGTAATACTTTGCTGTTGGCCTAGGGTCAGGCTCCAGTGAGCAGTGGATATGCTGGGCTTATGGAAGAGAATGTGCAGAGAGAAAAGAGAAGGCCTGCATTCTCAATAGTGGATTCATTCTCTTTACTGAATATGGAAAAGGACTCTGGGGAAACTGCTCTTCTGTTAGTTTTGGTAACTTATTCTTTGCTATTCTACATATATACTATTTGCTCTCTCTTCAGTCAAAAGTTGAAGGATTTGAGAAGTTCCCCTGGGGAGTGGTTCTTAGTGAAATAGGAGAGCTCTTTACAATGTTCATGGAAAATGTGGGGAAAAAAACAGTGTGGTTGCCAAAATATTTTCCCCAAATAAGCTTAGATTTTAATTCCATTTTCCGTGAACTTTTGCAAGTACCTCTGCAGACTGTCTCTGTGTAGGAGTGGTGCAGGAGTCCTTGAAGTTAGAAAAAGAGCCAGTGTGGCTACTGCTGATTCCGAAGTTGAAGCCGGTGCCCTAGAGAATGATGAAGGTTTCATTGGAGTAATTTTTCTTTAGAACCAAGATAAAAACTAAAGGCTTCCCCTTACAGCGCTGAGTGAGTGTGTTTGCAAAGGAAGATGAGGTTGGGAGTAGGAAGAGGTGAAGACAGGCAGAGGACATGGTGTGATGAAGGCAGGGAGGGGGCAGTGTTGTGATGCAGCAGGTCAAGCCTCTGCCTGCAGTGCCTGCATCCCAGCTTTCCAGTGCTGCTTTGATTCCTGGCTGCTCAGCCTCTCATCCAGCTTCCCAATAATGTGCCCGGGAGGGCAGCAAGGTGGTTCAACTCATCTGGTGCCTTCAGATTGTTTTTACCTCTTTTGAAATATATGAAATGTAACAAAAAATGAAAACAATAGAAATTCAATGTACAAAATAAAGATGAACAGAACAAATAGATTCAGGCATTGGCAGTCATGGCTGTTGTGAATTCCAGCCCAACTAACAACCATTTAGAAGACGAATTTTGAACCCATTGTATTTGAAATATCAATCTACACAGTCAATTAGCATGAAACAAGTCTGAAGTATAAAGGTTGAAAGTAAAAAAAAAACTGGAAAAATAATCAAACTATATAGAAATAAAAACTATTTTGACTGTCTTAACCTGAGAACAAGTATATTTTTAGGGAAAATCTCAGAGGGGATAGAGCTTTTCAGAGATAAGAACATAAGCTCATCAGAAATACATAGCAATTCCAACTTACAGGTAACTAACACATAACTTCAAAATCTACAAAGACAAAAATTGAAAAGTAGGAAAATCTGCAATCAGAAAGGAACATTAAAACACCTCTTTCTGTAACTTTTAGAAAAATTCATAAAGATTTAAAAATATCCATATGTATATAATGTACTTTAACCAAAATTTGGAAAAGTATTGTTTAGAAGCACAAATGAAACATTTAAAGAAATTGAATATGTGCCCGATGCATTAAAAATATGTGTTGTAAATAAGTGGAGTTTATAAAATATTATGAAATTTTTTAAAAATTTATTTATTTGCAATGTAGAGTTACATACAGAGAGTGGGAGAGACAGAAGGAAAGGTTTTCCATCCGCTGGTCATTCCCAAAATGGCTGCAATGGCCAGTGCTGAGTTGATCTGAAACCAGGAAACAAGAGCTTCCTCTGGGTCTCCCACACAGATGTAGGGGCCCAAACAGTTGTGCCATCTCTTACTGCTTTCCCAAGCCATAGCAGAGAGTTGGATCGGAAGAGACTGGATTAGATCCAGCACCCATATGGGATGCCAGAGCCACAGTTGCAATTGGAGGCTTAGCCCACTATGCCACAGCACCGGCCCCGTTATGAAATCTTAAAAAATGTCTTTGGAAATTGACAATCACATCTGAATAACATTGAAGAAAATGAAATTTCAATGATAAGTAGGAAATATTTTAATTCAATAATTATGAAAACATTACCAATGAAAATTGACATTTAAAGCAGTGTGCAGAAGTAAATTTCAGTCTCAATATAAGAAATAATAAGCTAAGCTTTATCTGAGAAAATTAAAGTAAAAAATCATGACCTTAATAAATAGCAAATAATATTAAATAGGGAATTTGCAAATAAAGACCATAAAAAACAATGCCAGTATTTCTTGAATTACTCCTGAAAGAAAAAGAGAAAAATCTTCCAATCTTTTCATAAAATGCTATCATAACTTTTATATAATGTCAAGGAGATTATGTGAGAGAGGAATTATAAGCTGGCAACACTAAAAAAAAACAGCTATAGCTTTCCAGACAGCATATTAGCTAACTGAATCCACTGTCGACTCTCCACCATTCACAACCACACGTTAGTCCACTAGCCCATTCCTCACAGCTCCTACTGGCTCACTGCTTTTCTGTTTCATTCCTCAATCAGCTGTTTGTCTTCTTGGTGTCTGTACCAAGGATCCTTCCATTAACTTGATCTCTTGCATGCAGGAATGCCTTCTCTAACTGTGTTCCTTGACTGATTTTTACTCGTAAATCCAAACCCTACAAATCATGATTTCAGGCTTCCCATTTACCAACTTCGCCTTCTAAGGTTCTGATTTACTCTACCTGGTGCCCTCATTGCAATATTTTCCCCCTACACGGGAATATGGAACCTGTGCCCTCTCCTGTGTTTCTTGATTGTTTTGTTTTTGTTCATTGGATATTCACTCTCCCTCTGTTCCTTGATGATGCCACTTCTGTCTTTAGAGGAAATTCAGTGGCCAATCATAATGGCCAGTGTTCTCTGCACTCTCATATTCTTGCTGCCTTCCCTTGCATCTGCACAAATAGGTACATGCTGACTTGCAAACTACCTTTTGCCAATATCTGGGCAGGTCTGAGTGCATTCTGGGTGTCACTTTGAATTTGTCACCAGGAATTTCTGTGGGGTACTTTGTTTGGAAAGTCAAAGTCTACCTCTTGTTCTCGCCCTTCTCTCTCTAGCAGATGACTTTCCCATACATTGTCTTCTCTCATCAAACCTGTCCTCCCCCTCCTTCTCCCTCACAATCACCTCTCAGTTGATGGTTTAGTCTTCTCTATCATTGGCAAAACAATCACAAATTATTTTCTATAAGCTTTACTATGTCATCTATAAAGTTTTCTATTTTGAACAGATAAAATGCACACTGTTTCACATATAACCATTATTGTGTACAATAGTATATGCTCAAGGAAATAAAAGTGGGAGAACTGAAGTTATCCTTTGAGAGAAACCTATAGTGCGAGAGTCATAATTTCATGACAAACTTCTGTCTGTAGTCTGCACTTTGTTCCTGACTTCAGACCCAAATCCAAGCTTTCCTTGTGCAGCTGCAGGTTCCTAATTCATATCTACACATTGTTATGTCACATTTTACAAAACGAGTACCCAATCACTGGTTTTTCTCCAATGTTGGATATTCTACTTGGGTTTTCCCCACACAGGGTATTTTGCGACTCCCTTCCTTATTTTCTCATTTTGGCTCTTCTTTTCTTGAAAGGAAGACCATGTTTGAAGCTGGATGCTGTTCTCAGCATGCTTCTTTGCAGGAGAATTTTGGGGATTCAACATCTTAAAATTTTGGCGTTTTGTCTTCCCCTTCAGTCCAGTTGATCATGTTTCCGCTGGCATGGTTTTCTTACAACTGCATGGATGAGAGCACTGCTAAACTTCCTGCCAACATATAACGACTTTCTCACGACTTGTTGCTGAAGCATCACCAGAAGTGAGTCACTAGGTCCAGTCGACATAGAAGGTCCCAATCACTTGTGAACTTTTTTAAAAAAATTAAAGACAGTGATGAAAAATAGGGAGGGATGGGAGTGAGGGAGAGAGAGAATTCTATCTGCTGGTTCACTATCCAAATGGCCAAGGGCATCTTAGTCTCCCTGGGTGGCAGGGCCCCAACCACTTGGACAATCATCTACTGCTCTTCTGGGCACATTAGCAGGGAGCTGGATCAGAAACAGGGCAGATAGCCGGCGCCCTGGCTCACTAGGCTAATCCTCTGCCTGCAGTGCTGGCACTCTGGGTTCTAGTCCCAGTCAGGGTGCCAGATTCTGTCCTGGTTGCTCCTCTTCCAGTCCAGCTCTCTGCTGTGTCCCAGGAGGGCAGTGAAGGATTGCCCACGTACTTGAGCTCTGCACCCGCGGAGACCAGGAGGAAGCACCTGGCTCCTGGCTTTAGATTGGCACAGCACACTGGCCGTAGAGGTCATTTGGGAGTGAGCCAATGGAAAAAAGGAAGACCTTTCTCTCTGTCTTTGTTTCTAACTCTGCCTGTCAAAAAAAAAAGGCAGCGCAGCCAAGAGTCAATGGAGCACTCCCATGTTGAAAATTGGCATTACAAATGGTGCACCACAAGCCTGGCCCCAGAAGTTAAGTCTTAAGAAAAATATAAGTTGTAACACTTATTTATCTGTACAATTCTACTGTACCTTACAAAAATTAATTTCTGAACTCTCAGTTAAAGGGGTTGTAAATATACCAATAGAAACAGTTTTAAAATTAATTAGTAATAATTTTCCCCTTCAAATTGCCACAGTGAATTAAATTATAGAACTGTCATAGATCTTTACAAAGGAAATTTTTAATTAAAACCTAAAAGTCATTTAAACAACCACACACAAAAGATTATGATTATAAATTCTTTTGTTATTTTCAATATAAATCGTTACTTGATTATAGTTTTAGTATATGAAACCACTTTAAATGCAAATTCATATAATGACTATATCCAATTATTTGTACATATTTATTGCTATTCAGTGTGTGAAATATGAAAACCTAGAAATATTAATTTCTGCTTTATTTAATTTTTCTTTCTGATATTTAAAACTATGACTCCTCAATTTACTTGTTATTACCCATGGTTTAGGAAAAAACAAAATGACAACAAAGAAGACAATATGTGATCATATTAGCCATATTAGTCTTGGAATAAAATTGAAAAACTATTCAAATTCAGTATTTTTATGACCATACTTTGGAAAAATGATAGTTGAGTGAAAAAGGAGAGAAGTTGACAAAGCAGTAGGTTGTTAGATATGACACCATCTAACACTTTGACATATTAGCAAATCTTATGTTCAAGTAGAGTATGGACATGTTAATATTTTTCATATTTATTCTGAATATATTAGCAAATCATGTGTTCCTATTTAATATTTTTCCAATGTCATTGACATCACAGGTTTCTATGCCTGCCTTCCCTCTTCTGGGTAGTATACATGAATGAATGTCAGGAATCTGAGAAGCTCAGAAAAGTTCAATAGTGTCTTAAACTCACTGTACCAAAACTATCACTAATGGAGAACAAGATATTGCTACAGTTAATATCATGAATCTGACATAAAATTCAACTTATAACTTTGAGAAAAAGTTTTATTAGACCAAATGCCATTTAGTTGAGTGTGATTTATATGACTGGTATTCAAAGAATACTTTAGAGAGTGTAATATACATCAGAGTATACCAGAATAGCCTTTACTTATTTCTTACTACTTCTTTCTTACCGTTTTGAGAACAGAAAGCAAAAGATCTAGATTCTTATTAAGAACATTCTAATGGGAATTGAATCCAGGTGTAATCCAGGAACAGTGCTTATTCTCTGGTGTAGGGAATGGTAATCCCAGAGTTGTCCTTGGGAATAAAAGACAAATAACATTTTTTGATGACTCCTCACTAAGGGTTACTTAGCTGGAGCTGTGTCCACCAAATGTGCTTTCAGTGTTTTACATCACATACTAGGAACAGCAAACAATATTCCATCTATCCAAAACATGCTTCTCTACAGTCCTAGAGCATACCAGTACCTGCAGATCTCGAGATAATTGGCTTTCCCTCACATGTTTTGTTCAATTTTTAATTTGTAACACTTATGATGAGACTTGTAGATACAACTCTAAGAACATAATGATATTCCCTTCTTTCATCCTTCTTATATCCCTCCTTCCCCCCTTTTTTAGTTTTTAAGATAACATTAAATTTACATTACAGTAAAAAAGCATAATACTTCACCGAATAAGACATTTAACAAATAAAAACCAAGAAGACCCAGGTTTAGTAGCTAAAATCCAAAACACATAACAAATGCTGGCGAGGATGTGGGCAAAGGGGAAAACTTATTCACTGTTGGTGGGAATGTTAATTAGTACAATCGCTATGGAAAACAGTGTGGAGATTTGTTTAAAAACTAGAAATATACTTTCCATATGAGCCAACAATCCCACTACTGGGTATATTCACAAAAGACTTGGACACAATGTATCAAAGAGATACTTGTACCACCATGCTTATGCCAGTACTGTTCACAGTAGCCAAAATTTGAAATCAACCAATGTGTCCATAATCAGATGAATGGATAAAGAAAATGTGGTAATGTACACAATGGAATATTATTCAGCTATAAAAAGGATGAAATTCTAACATTTGTGGCAAAACAGACAAGACTGGAGGATATCGTGTTGAGTGAAATAAGCCAGACACAGTAGACGAATATCACGTGTCCTTTCCTACATGTAAGACTTCACAGTTTCTCTCTTTAAAAAAAAAAATATGGGATTATGAGAGAGAGAATTGGCAGGATGCAACCAGATAGACTGAGTCACTACCTCTTGTGGTGTTGATGTGTTAGCTAGAAAACCAAAGGTTTACAACAGGTAGAGAATCACTTCTCAATACGGTCTATAGGCAGGTTAAATATTTGCAAAAGGAGAGAAAAAATCAGGAGTGAAGATCTGGTTTTGTAAATAATGTTGAATCATGGAATTCGGTTTTCTGTAACATGTTTGTTTTAAGCAGTAATAAAGGAAAGTGCCTGATAATTTTTCAAATAAAATAATGTCAACTTCCAAGACCAAGGCAGGAACAGAAGAGCTCCCATGACTGGCATTTCTTAGAAGACTGTAAGGGGAAAGCTGAGGAGGACTCTGAAGGCTCTGAGATGTCTACATAGCAATGCACACAGGGTGGTTGTCGGTGACCTGAGTGTTTTCCCAAGAGCTGATTGCTAATCTTATGTTAAATGAAACTTACTCAAAGGGAGATATATAATAAGAGTTCTAGGAAAATCTTCAAATGCCTATGAGGATATCCTTAACTTAGTCTGAGAGCCAGAGATAACTGCTCAGTAGAAACAATTGAGGGGCAGCCCTTTGCACACTAAATAGCTGTGTTCCACATGTGGCATTTCTACTAGATTTCTAATGTATATTAGAAATGTATATTTCTATATATAATGTATATAATGTGTATATATATAATATGTATATTTCTAATAATATAAACATGTATATTCGACTACATTAGAAATGACGCATGTATATCCCAGCAGCTAACTAGAAATAAAGCATCAGGACCCTGCAGAGACTCAGAAGTAGGCATATTTTGGAGACGGAGGTGATGCAGTTGTGGTTGAAACAAAGAGGGAAACCACACACTGACAGAAAGTGCCTGTAATGAGAACCCAGAAGGGAGCAGCACCCAGAATGAGAAGGTGGGAGAAGGAGAAGGAGAATCAGGAGGAAGCCATTTGATTGAAGAAGGTGCAGAGAGCTTTCAAAGGATGAAAGAAAATATAGGACTCAGGTCAGAGTATTTAAGAGAAATATTGTTAGAAAGTGATGGGATATGAAGATGAAAGCGAAACTTTCATGTACTGAGAACAGGCGTGCACTCAAATGTCCTTGTACAGAGCACGATGGAGCTGCACTGGGAGATTACTGACAAACTCCTATTTTTAAAAGCCTGCCAAATATGAAAAGTATACAAAATGTTTTAAAAATAACTTAAATGTGTAATTATAAAATTTACAAACCCTGGGTTTTTTTCTAAATGATTTAAAAGCTTATAAAACGAATGTTTTAAAGTTATCATTAGTACAAAGTTTTCATAGAAGATGGGAAATGAATATTTGTGAACTTCTGCACTGTTAATAGGTTACAGACAGTATAACTGCTTAATTCCTAGTTAATTTCATTTCATTCATACTACTAATTTCATACTACCATGTGAGGGGGTTTCAAGAAGGAAAAAAAAAACACATGGACTTAAATATTTTTCACCAAAATAGTTATCTTTTAATTCCAGTTTCCACAAATTTTTTGGTGCCTGTGGATATATAACATTACTAAGTGTAATTTGATTTTCTTCATGTTACAATACAGCATAAAGACTGTAGATCATGGCCAGTGCCGCAGCTCAATAGGCTAATCCTCTGCCTGCGGTGCCGGCACACCGGGTTCTAGTCCCTGTTGCTCCTCTTCCAGTCCAGCTCTCTGCTATGTCCCGGGAGTGCAGTGGAGGATGGCCCAAGTCCTTGGGCCCTGCACCTGCATGGGAGACCAGGAGAAGCACCTGGCTCCTGGCTTCGGATCAGCGCAGTGCACTGGCCACAGTGGCCATTGGGGGGTGAACCAATGGAAAAGGAAGACCTTTCTGTCTCACTGTCCACTCTGCCTGTCAAAAAAACAAAAAACAATAAAACCCTGTAGATCTGCTATATAAATCATGTTGTGACCAATAAGACTCAATCAAAAGGGGGGGGGTGCTGCAAAGACACATCAGCATTTTGCTCATTGTCCCATGGTAAAGGCATATGTACCTTTTGTCTATCATTGCAACTGATTGTCTTAAGCAAATCAGATCAAATGTTCTTTAAAAACATGTTGAATCTATGAACATAAAAAGCAGAATGGGTCTAATTTAGACAGAATTAGAAAAACTGGCTTTCAAACAAAGGCAATCAAGGTTGTTTGGCAACATCTTGAAGTAATTGGTTAATGAGCATTTTGAAAATAGCTTGAGTCAGTATGTTTTCACAAAAAGCAATAATAGACCAGTGGGTTTCATAATGGTGGTATGCACTTGACTTGCATATCTTGGATTTTAGAAAGGTGTTGTGAAAGTGGCATTTTCCTTTGTTCAGGGGGAGAATTCTGTGAGTGCACAGCGAAATGTGCTCTTGGGAGAATGGACAGTTTTACACAGGTGTCATAATGAAGGGACCTGTTTTCACTTGGTTTATGTAACTAATGTAATCCTACAATATTCCTTCAGTACTTATTCCCCAATTTTTGATATAGCAGCTCTGTACCAGGCACTAATTATAATATTTAGTCTTCTTACCTTAAAAATGTTACTGTTTCTATTACTTATGTGAAACACTGTATGCACAGATTCCACACAACTTTAAGTTAACCTTGGCTGCTTAGGGAAGAGCATGTGCATGGTTATCTACCAGGAGTGTTTCCTCAACTGGAACCCCTGGTGGACGGTGCTTGGAGGAAGACCTCTACAACAGTGGTCTTGAACTCTGCTAGCCTCTTGGGATCCTCAGTCTACACTTTCAATCTCTCCTAAAATGGATCAGCTTTATCCCAGATTCACATAATCCTATCCCCTCTTCCCATTGGCTTCATCTCTCAGGAGATAAAGCCTGTAAGCCTCCTGGAATTATTTCAAAATGGCCCCTAATTTTTTAAGGAATAAAACCTCAACAATGCTGAGCACAGACAGAGATCAGAGTGTCTTATTTTAAAAAAGTGAATGGCTTCAATGAGCAGACAACCAAATTGTTTCCAAGATAGGTGCTTTCAGTTCATGTTTAATGAAACGGAAGTTCTAATCATGCTTCCAGCTGATCATGATGATAAGTGAAGTATTATCATAAGAGTATCATCGTAATAACGGAAATGTGTTTTAGAGAACTGAACACCATAAAAAACTTTTTTTCCTTCCCATCAACATATTAAAGTGTAAAACC
Source organism: Sylvilagus floridanus (assembly GCA_949820135.1). Lineage (NCBI taxonomy): Eukaryota > Metazoa > Chordata > Mammalia > Lagomorpha > Leporidae > Sylvilagus > Sylvilagus floridanus. The sequence goes on from OX463226.1 coordinate 118,533,729, forward strand.
ATCTCAGATTTTGCTTCTATACAAACAAAAAAGTGGAAAGATTGGAATTGGCACAGACACCCTGAGGCAAAGATAATCTCCTGTCAAAGTGTGAATTCTTTAAAACCTGTTATGTCCTTGTCTTTAGTGGTATTATTACTATACTTACTAAATGAATAACTATGTATCAAAACACATATTTCTTAGACCTACGCTATTGAGATAATAACTCAATGAAAAAGGGACGTGTCAACATACCTTATATACAAAGTTTTTAATTGTCATGTATACATTTGCTTGCTGCAGACCCAAAGTGTCAGTGGGTTGCTGCAGTGTAGTCACAGCCAAGAGCGAATGGGCTCCGGGTTCAGTTGCCCTGAAGGTCCTCCTCATCACAGTCACTGCGATTTCCTTCCTTTCCACTCTCCCTTAGATCCGCTTCCTCCCGAGGGTAACAGTCGTGGCCTCTGGGCTGGTTGTTTAATGTCCAAGTGGAAATGAAAACATCGAGGGTGATGTCTGGGAGTACCAGGAATATTTAAAAAGTGTTATTAAAGAAATGTCAAAACTGGTTTAATAGTTACCAAAGTTCATTTTGTGGTTTTTTAATTCTATATTTTAAAAATAAATTGAACAGTTTGGACAAAGAGAAGTTCTTAAAGTTTCATTGAAAATATATTTGAAAGAGAGGAAGACTGAGAGAGAGAAGAAATAGAGATCGATCAGTCTTCCATCTGCTGGTTTACTCCTCCAATGACTGCAGCTGTTGGGGCTCTGCTAGGCTGAAGGAGGGATCCAGGAATTCAATTCAGGTTTCCAGTGTGGGTGGCAGAGCCCCAGCCACCGGAGCTATCGCTGCTGCCTGTCAGGTTGCACATTAAGACGAAGCTAGAGTCAGAAGACGGGGCTGGAGATTGAACCCAGGTTCTCTAACGTGGGATGCAGGAAAACCCTCTTGATAGTTCACAAATTTTAAGGAATCAATACCAGTATTTTATCTAAGGGCAGTGACTTTATACTTTGGATTTTTTGGGTAGTAATTGCTCTTGAATTCAGAATACAGAGGACTCTGTGTGTATATATAATCTATTCCAAAGCACACAGAACCATCACACGTTCCCCAATCCTGGGAAATATCCAGATGATCCACATGGTCACCACCCCCTTCTGTATGCACTGATTCACTTAACATAATGAAGAGGGTCTTCTGACCTTATACATGCAATCCCTCACAAACAGTGTTTTCACTACTCCTTCTAAACTATAATGGTTTTCATTTTTCACATTTGCCTGTTTACAGCATGCAGGGTGTCCCAGTAAGGAAGCTGGGGCAATCGCAGTGCACGTGGAGAGTAATAGGGACGGGGTGCTGCAGAAGGCTCTGCACTGACCTATACAAAGCAGCAGTAATAATACAGTAAAAAAGAACCTCAGTTATTAACTCAAAGGGCCTGTAATTTTCCTAACAGAGATATGTTCCGCGGTCCCTAATAGGCACAATTTAATTGATTCATATCTGCTTCCTTCATGCAAAATGCAATCTCCTTGGTCAGTGATACCTGATATTTTGTGTGTTGAACATGGCCTACCCTGAATCTTCGTAATTCTCAACCCTAGTTTTCGTGCCTTGTGCAATTCCATCCCCTTGAGTGTGGGTGGGACCCGCAGTTTGCTTCCAGCCAAAATAATAGAAAAACATGATAGAATTTTACTCCTATGGTGATGGTGAAAGGATTTTACAGAGTTAAAGATCCTCGATGGTGGATTTTGAGTTGATCAAGGCAGTTATCCCGATAGACTTGACTTAGATGAAAACTTCTGAATGCATGCTGGGTCTTCCCTGTGTAAAGAGACTCCAAATAACGTGGAATGTTCTTTTGGCCTAATGAAGTTCATCCATCAAGGAGCTGTGAATGGCTTGTGGATGCCAAGCAGAACCCTCACTTGACAGTCACAAGGGTCTGGCAATATTAGTCCCATTGCAACAAGGAAATGAATTTTGTCAAGAACCTCAGTGGGTATCGAAGTGGCTCTGCCTCCAGATGAGAATGGCTGTAGGCTTGTGAGAACCTGTGGAGAAGAGCCAGCTTGCTTGCTTATTTATTTAGCCTGGACTCAAATCGCAAATATTGTAAAAATAGTACAAGGCTCTTGTTTTAAACAATTAAGTTTGTGGTAATTCGTTATGCTGATCTCAATTACAGAAAAATCTAGCATACTCAGAAAACAGGCAGATTAACTTTAAGGATCATGCTCTTATCTACTGATAATTCATGTCAGTGCTAAAGTGGATGGATAATTTTTAATCTTTTAACCTATTTTAATAATTTTCCTTTTATATAGTCTTACCTGAAATTAGTCAACCTGTAATTTGGTTTCTTGTCCTATTTTATTTAAAGTCAATGTACCGCAATGCTTGCTGGTAAAACAGTTGTTGGGGTCGGCGTGCAGCAGCAGGTAAAGCAGCCGCTTGTGACACCTGATCCAACGTGGGCCTTGGTTCGAGACTTGGCTGCTCCACTTCTGATTCAGCTCCCTTCTAATGTGCCTGGGAAAAGCAGTAGAAGATGGCCCCAAATGCTTGGTACCCATGTGTGAGACCCAGAAGAAACTCCTGAGTTCAGCCCGGCCCTGACCCAGCTGTTGTGGCCATTTGGGGAGTAAACCAGCAGATGGAAGATTGCTCTCTCTGTCTCTTCCTCTCTCTCTCTCTTTGGAACTCTGACTTTCAAATAAGTAAATCTTCAAAAATACTTATGTTACGTTTTATGCATTATTCACCCAGAAGAGCATTCCTTTAAGTGGCCCTTTGTTCTGACTCTGAGTAGGGTGTCAATACTCAAGTTTGTATGTCCTATCTGTGTGCCACTTTGAAGGAACACTCTGACACCATGACAACAGGTCAAAGGACACATAAATTCCGATTGATGGCTCTAGTTGATGATTCCTTTTGATATTAGGGGTTCCTTAACACACTGGAATTCAGTTTTCCCACTCATATCAGTTTTGTTTTTCCATACAGGGCATTATCCTAATAACATATGCAAATATTTATAATGCTCAACATTCAGTAGGGAAATTTATAGACCTACAGCCTTTAAAATAATGTATTATTTGATACTGTGCATGTGCTGCAAACACTGAACGGAAGCAGCTAAGTGTAGTGGTATCAATCTTGGGACTTGCGTGGCAGGCACACTGATCCTTTGAAGTCTGCAAGGGGGGTGAGTTAGAGCCCCAGCTCAGTGCATCCAAATCCATCTGCTACAGCACTCTTCTTGTCAGATGAAGCTTGTTCTGTGCTCCTTCACTGCCACATTGTTCTGCACATTTATGTCTAGTGCCATCTGGAATGTCTAGCTCACCCGGTATCCTCACGTTTCACTCAAATATCTCAGCTTCTTCCTGCCCCATTACTCACTGTGTGATTCTGTTCCTCTGGCACCACCCATAATGGGGAGAGAACCAGGGCCCATCTCATTCTATGTAGCAACTGTTTGCTTCTAGAATATTTGCCAGTGTGTTGGTGCCAATTACAATGTGCCTTCCCCACTATACCTGCAATTTGCTATCTGTGTTACCTGCTTCTTAAATTTAAATGCCTATTGGTCGTATGTTCACTTTTTTTTATTCATTGATTGATTCATGATTCAACATAAGAAACACAAATATGAAATTCATACCACCAACCAGGATGGAAATTATGACAAAGGGGAGTATGTGTTCTTGCCTTCCAGGATTTCACTATGGACTTGACTGGATTTGGGATGTCAAACTTTTCTCACTGCCCACTTCTCATGACCCCATTAACACTGGATTCTGCTTTCCTGGCGTCATTTTTCAGGGAGAAGACTATCAGAGAGTCTTCATCCTCTTTGCTTGGCCTGAAGTTCCCCCCACATTCTCACAAACTAACTTGCTTCATCCACATTTGCACCAAGAATGGTCCAATATATAAACAATAGGGAGGAGGCATGCATGGGGGTTCTGTGCGATTCCAGAAGGGAGTGTCTACCTCAGCTGCTTGGTTTTCATGAAGACCCCCAGGAGGCATGGAAAGAACAGATGTGGCCTTAACTTTGCAAGCAAACAAAACAGTGCAGAGGACATGAGGTTGTGCTGTTTCCTGGGCTGCTGAGGGTGGTGCTCCTCGCTTGCCCCTTTTAGATTCTACATTTAAAGCTTGTTCACATGTCTTCGCTTCTAATTATAAAACCAACATATTGGTTCTGCTCCCTTATCATCCTCAGCTCAGGCTCTGCAGCATAAGCCAATTCTGTGTTCTCAACCACCTCAGAAAGTCCACTCTGCCCCTCCCATTTCTGTGAAGTGCAGGAGATGTCCATTTTCAGGGCCCTTTCTCCCTCTGACTCATGACCTCTTGTGCTTTCCCACAACTTTTCCAGTTTCTCAACAGAGAATCCTGAATCAAAGGCATAGACATTAATAAATACTTCACATAAGGAGATGGACCAGGGTGAGTGGGAGGGAGAGAAAAGCACAAGTCAGGGGAAGGTCCTATATCTTCTTCCAAATTTCTTTTTCAGCTGCCCCCAATGCAGGAAGCCTGTTTCCATGGCTGTTTCCCCCAGACCCCAGACTCAGTGACTTCTCAGTCTGCCCCGGCGCTCTCCTGTTGAACCGTGAGTTTCCATGTGTTTGTAGCATAATGTCCTGTCTCCTGGAGTGGGCGTACTAGCTTGAAACCTTCAAGAACATATCTTTCTTTTAGAGTTTGAATTAAGGAATCTCAAAGACCATGAATCTTTAAAAAGAATTCTTGTGAATAAGAGAAATTCAAAGACACTCTTGAGTTTTGAATCTTCACATTGGGTTTTTCTCAGAAGCATGACATATACACATGCTTATTTTTAAAAGATTATGGGGCTGAATTTGCTGAACAAATATGCACGTATGAAGGTGATGCCACTTTGTAGCCACCATGGCATGCTGGTTTGGGGATGTTGTGATTGAAATGTATCTTGATGTGAAAATTGAATAAGCATTATGAAGGATTAAATTTGTGTTACTTAATAGTATCATACCCACTTAAATTGTATAGATAATAAAATCCAGTGCTAATGTTCAAATAACTTGAAAAGACTATTATTGCCTTCATGACTATCAGAAGTCATGTTTCGCATATGGCACTCATATAACTCGTTGTAAGAGAATTTAGACTCAAACTCTGTGTCCAGGAATAACTGGCTATGTGCTCTTAGCCAAAACACTTCCTGCTCTATGCCATAGCTTTCTGGTATTTAAAAACTGAAATTCAGCGACTATTCTGCATTATATCCTGGTAGATTCATAACACAAGTTATCTTAAATCATTCATCAAACAAGATGGCAATTGCACTGGGCTATTGATTGGATTAAATAACATGGTACATGTGCGGTGCTGGCATAATTTCTTCTCCCACTCTCCCCTGTGGACCCATTCTTGTGTGTGTTGTTTATGAAGAAAGCTAGAGGAAGAAGAAAAATAATGCATTATGTTTTGAACTGATTATCAGGCAAGACATAAGCACTTCAGCTTTAATTAATTACTTTCTGATGGGCTTGCTGGGTAAATTTCACTGCACAGAATTACTTATTTGTTTCATTAGATGACTTTTTCTCTCAAATTAGTCATATCAAGATGCACAAGATGGGTGGACTTCCCTGCTGGTCCTGTGGGTGTCAGAGGATTTAATATGGAACAGAATTGCTATTTTTCCCTTTTCACACAAGAGCCATCAATTCAACTGAGAGAGAGGCAGACACCTCTCCCAGAGCACCTTGACGTGCAGTGAAATATTGGTATTCGAATTAGACTCTAATCAGGAGAAGCAGACAAAGTGACGTGTTTCAGCCTTGTCTTTTTTGTAGCCAATTACCCCAGTCTCCTAGTGTTCATGTCTTCCATGTACTTTCTTTAATTAGCACTTTAATAGCTCAGCTTCTGAGAGTTGGTTCAGGAGAGAACTTTCCCAAGGCTGCCAAATGGTCACAAGCAGGAGGTGATTAGATTTTGTCTCAAGCACCAGGCATCTGCACGCATTCTTTGTGTCACAGTGTGCTTTTCAAGGTGTGTTCCCAATAACTCCTGACCAGGGAGACGCGGTATGTCAGTAACTGCATTTGAAACAGGTGTCCAGCTTCATTAACCACAGTCTGCATGCTATTGATTTGGATCAATTTTCATAATAAGGTTCTTGACTCTCCATTAAGCATTGGTTTCTGTTGGATGAGGAAGAAATAACATTTGTATAATTTATGCATTGATTATTGTTTTATTAGTCCTGAACCAGGTAAAACAAAAAATTGCTGTGTTCCTAGCTTCTATTAGCCCTTCAAGTATTAATTATGGATTGGACTCATTGGAATATTCTTTGATTAGAGTTTAACCCTTTTCATTATATACACTGATGCTGCTTATGCAAATCATGTTGATAGTCAATATTAAAGCAAGAGGAATGCCTCATTCTAATGCATTTCATGGGATTTGATGCAATAACTTACACGGTTCAATGTTAAGAAATATAGCCTCTATGGAAATATGTGATTCATTCTTTTAAACTCAGTGTGTTTTATTTGTTGTCATGCTTAATGTTTCTGAAGTTATGATGCATATTACAGGAAATGGGACAAAAAGTTTCTTTGTTTTTATTGGAAGGTAGAAAGTAAGTGTGCATTGTACCAACAGTGGCATCTTACACAGATTATATGGTGTTCTGCTTATTAAATACTTAAAAACATAATTTATGCTGAAAACTGCATTACTTCTTTGCTTTAACAAGTTATTACACCTAATTTCTCTGTTTGACTCAAAACTATTTCCCATCTAGTATCTGCAAACACAGGGCATTTGTAATTTAAAAAATCATTAGGGGCACACATTATCCATCTACTAAAATTCTCTCATGTAAAGTTCAAATAATTGAGTATAGGTTTTTAAAGATTAATTTAAAATTCAATAACTATATAAAACAAATTGGTTACTTGGTCAGAATAAGAGAAGCACATAGGTGGTTGATGGAAGGATACTTGCTTCAAGTGTGGTAGCTTTGCTCACAGTCAGGAAACAATGCAGTGTGGGGTCTCCTGTTGCTCTGCTCATTGAAAGTTGGCAATGAGATTAAGATGAAGAGGGCCTAAGGATTGGAAAGGGTACTTTTTTAAAGATTTATTTATTTGAGAGGTCTTTCATCTGCTGGTTCACTTCCCAGATAGCTGGAACAGCAGGAGCTGGGCCAATCTGAAGGCAAAATTGAGACCCTCCTCCTGGTTTCCCACGTGGACCATCTTCCGTTGCTTTCCTAGGCACATTAGCAGGGAGCTGGATAGGAAGTAGAGCATCTGAGACTCAAACCACTGCCCACTTGGCATGTCAGCACTATAGGTAGAGGCTTAACCCACTATTCCAACAGTGCTGGTCCCTGGAGATGGTATTTTTAAAATTAAGAATGACCCTCATTTTGTCATAGGTAGATATCATGGAATACAATAGCTAAGAATATTCCATTGTATGAGGTTAAGTTATTGATAAAACAAATTACAAACTACTTTTTGTTTTTTTACAAAAACTCTGTGAAGTGCATACTTCATCTTTTTTTAACATTCACAACAATCCTGTCAAAGATCTGAGGATAAATGAGGAATAAGTGGTAGGGCCAGTGTTACCCAGAGATGTGGAAAGCCATGGGTTGAATTTGGGAGTAAGTATTCAGACTCTTCATTTTCATGCCCTGTGGCCTCCTACAGTGTTGATGGATCCTAATCCTAGATCAGCCTGACAGAGAAGGCCTGTTAACTGCTCTCAGGAGTTTTGATCTACTAAGACTATTGTGTTTATAGTGCTTCTGTACATTTTTAGTAGACAACAAATTTTTTCTTAGAATAAATTTCTACCCTTGATGCACAGTGTAATACTTCCCCCAAGATAGGGTACAGCAACTTATGTGTTCATACACAGTGCACAAGGTATGCTCGCTTTCCCACATCTTCACATTTACGGAGATTAACGTGCAGTGCTTTGAAGAGTTTTATGGTAACAAAGCTGCCCAGGAACAAGACCCTGTTGTTGAACCTTGACTTCTAGATTATGACACTCTTCCATGATGTTCCTAAAAGAAATGCACACATGTATTTCAGGACAGAAATAATGGATCATTTGTTTTAAGATGGTTCAAGTGTTGTTAAAATCACAAAATGGTGTTTTCTGACAATAATTGAGTGGGCACATATAGCCACTCATCAAACGTTTTAAAAATGAAACCTAAAATTAATTGCAAGACATTCAATTTGAAATCCACAAGCTGCTCCATATAGTACTTGACATTATTTTCTTTTTTTATTTGGACACATTATTTAAGTCTCAGAGAAACATTTCAAGAAACATAAAAAAGATTCCTGCATCCCTTCAATCAGAATCTCAAGTGGCAATATTCACCTCTCCTCTCTCCTCCTCTCCTCTTCCTTCCTTTCCTCCCACCCCCCCACAGATTTCTAGATTATTTTCTTATTTGGGTGGCATATAGAATCTGTTTCAGAATTATTGACCCTATGTACTTAAGATTTATCTTATTTATTGAAAGGCAGAGTTAGAGAGGGAGAGATGGAGAAGAGAGATAAATCTTCCATTCACTGGTTCACTCCACATGGGCCACAACAGCTGGGGCTGGGTTAGGCTGAAGCCAGGAGCCTGGCTTTGCCACCTGTGTGGCTGGGAGCCAAGCACATGGGCTGCCACCTGCTGCTTTCCCGGGCAAGTGAGCACGAAGCTGGATCAGAAGAGGAGCAGCCGGGACTCTAAGTGCTCATGCTGGACGCTGGTGGTGTAGGAGGCAGCCTGATCTGCACCACAACACTTTCCCATCATCAGTCATTCTGGTAGTATCTTTCACAGCCAAATTCTAGATCATATAAAAAAGTATTCAATTTTCATGTTCCTTTTTTCTTCTTTAATCACTAACACTTCCTTAGTCATTTTAAATACTGAAAATATTACCAGGTCACTGTAGAAAGTCTTCCAGCTTTGTTTCATTTTTGATTAGTATACACAGAATTGATATTGCATTCTTTTGAGTGTACTGTTGGCTGAGGTATGGGATCGATTGGTTCTGTTCCTGGTCATGTCAGCTTTGGCTAGATGGTGTTTGTCAGCCTTGCCATTGAAAAGTTAATTCTTTTCTTTGCAAATAGTAAGTATGTTGTAATGTGATACTTTGAGCTGACAAAAATGTTCCATTACTTTTCCAAATTCCATCAATAGCTTTCACCATCAGTTGTTTTTTTTTTTATTGCTGAAATTTTTATTAGGATAATTGTAGAATGTTGATTTTATGATGGTATTATTTCTTCTACATTGAGTTCTGCTGTTAAGAACATATTTCTGTTCTATTTAATGCAAGTAAAAGCCCCTCACCAGTGAATTGTGAAATCAAGAACTTTAAAAAAATCATTGGATTTATAATCCTTTATTCTCATTTTTCTTTTAATGCTCAACTCTTCAGGATTTGGCTGATAGTAACCCCTTTGAACTGGTTCCTATACCTTATTGACTTGAGTTTAATACTCTGATTTCTTTACTTTGGCATAATATATTTTAGAATGACTGTATTTTTGCAGTCTGAGCCTGAAATTGGTCATTTTTATTTTCAGAAACTTTTTATAGATAATGGAATTTAGAAACCAAGATATAAGTGAAATGCAGAAAAAACATGCATTTCCCTGTGTATCTATGTTCATGCATATGCTTACATAATCACATATTGCATATCTATTACCAGGTAGATCAACAGATAATGAAAACTGTGAATTGATACTATCTTTAATTCCAACTGAACAAGACAACATTCATTCCAGAATTCCCTATATGCCTCTTATGACACTGGGGAATCTTTTTCTTAATATAAAAACTATTTGTACTGATTTTCTTCCCTTACAGAATGCACAGGGAAGTAGCTTTTGAATTGTCAGACTTTGCCTGACTCACTTGCAAATCAGCCCCTATAGACCTGATATGTTATTTATATCTGCTTCTGTCTTGGTTGTCAGTCAGTCATGAGAAACTTATATGCTTCTAGGGCTGATTATGTGTATTGTGCATTTAGTTTTCAGGGATATTATAGTGATTTCAAGTTCTCCTCTCTGTATGCCATCCAGTCAGAAGAACTCAAAGTCTCTTACCTGTATAGCCACTTGTGTATTTTTGATTTGGAGATGTGAGAGACTCTTGCATGTCCATCTTCTTTCTATATGTTTAAATATAGCTTTATTTCTTGAGGAATACTATCCATCCCTTTAGCAGAAATCTTCAGATGAGTTTGACATTTGAAAGGTGAGGTGAGCTCTTTACTGTGTGGCTGGATAGAACACTTTTCATCTAAGTGAATTTTGGCCATTGCACTGAGATTCTGAATGCATAAACCTAACTTCATTATTTGTGATTTGTTTTCATGAGAAGGTCTTTATTTGGTTAAATTTGTAATTCTAGCACCAAAAAGAATGCACATGTGGGACATACTAGATGGTAAAACCTCTAACTATAGAGTTCTAACATAATTTAAAATTTTCTCTTTATTAGCAGGTACATATCCAATCCTGCAGACATTTTTTTTAAATAAACCCTAGTTCTATCCCTAAGAATGGTTTGACCTGTAGTTGTTACTTACACATAATTTTGGAACACTTGATTCTTTCTCTTTGATGTGTTAAAAGTGTGTAGTTGCTAAAATCCATAAGCAAATTAATATGGTCTGTAATCACAGTTGAATAGCCAATTATTTTTCATTTGTGAACGTGAGTCGGCATCTGAATTACACTAAACACAACACTCTGCATGATGCTGGAGAGCTGTGTGTGGAGAGCGGTTGATCAGCACTCATTATGCACGTTTAATGAGGTTTGTCATTTTAACAATCAGGTATCAAAGTAGGAATATATCTTCATATTTTCATGGCTTGTTTTCAGGTGCCTTTAGAGTTTATTAATCATTTTCAAGTTGTTTTCAGTTAGGAAGATAAAATTGTGCAAAATGCAAGTAAAATGGATTGGATCCCTACCTGAAAGGGTGGTCAACAACCAAATGACCAGAGTAGTCCCTGAGAAACAATGTGATATCGGAAAGAAAAGTTAATGTGAGGAAGATTATGGTGAGTCAATGAGAGACATTCTGATTCTGGAGTTCAAACAGACAGGTGTATGGAGAATTAGAGACCATTAGTACCATCCTTCAGCCTACATTGCTGACAGCTTAAGGTAAAATCTCATGGTTTAGCAGCTGTAGTACTGGTATGGTTTGTTAGATTACTCTTTTTTATTTTGTTTTTTCTTACATGTAGACACCCAAGCAACTTTGTATCTACATTTACATATATAGAAATTTAATGCAGCAATTTTACTTCTTGAATCTCATCTAATTGTGTGACAGCACAGAAATATAAAGATATATTGGAGATGTTCATTGCAACATCTAATATCACTGTAGAAATCTCAAAAAATAATCAACAAATATTTGTAGCATTTGTACATAGTGGAGATGCATGCATAAGTTAGCATAGCTTTTAAAGAGACTAGCTTTGGAAAGGCCTAAGGTGGATTTCTTTGATGATTTAGTGGCTTATAGAGTGAAGAGTTGCTTATAGTAGGATATAATAATTCAGAATGTGTAAAATCATACCCACATGTGCATGCTGCACACACCCACTCTCTCTCTCTCTCTCTTTCTGAGACATGGAATTTTGATCTTTAGTTCTCCATGGGAGAATGTTTTATTAGGGATTGATATAATTTTCTGTGCACTCTTTTGAGGGGTGAAATCAAACCAACTCAGTGGAGCAGTAGTAAAGAATTTGTGTTCTTTTTGCTCTCTGGAAATCTTGCTTCTATAGCCCACCTCCCATTTCATACATTCCTTTCTCTGGTAACATTGCTTCTCTGGGAAACTTGGAGCCACAGGGATGTGAGTCTAGCACCCTACAGCACATCTTCTGGCTGATCTGTGCCTTTGCTGCTGCTGTCATTCCAGGTAAACTGCTCTTACTTCTTTATAGGCTTCATTGCTACACTTGGCCCCTTGTCCTTGAATCTAAGAACTTTGCTCTAGCAATTTTGCCTCCCTTTTCCATGTAATATGTTTTTTCTTCTAATTTCTACCAAGTCACAGCATATATACCACCATGCTCTAATTTTTCAACATAAGAAAAGTTCTTGTCCTGCACATCTGTGGTTATTCTCCATATCACTATATTTTTCTGTTTTTCCCAAAAGCAGGCTCACGTGTGTGCATACAAACACAAACATAATTTTAGACTATCATGTATATTTTATGTATCCCATCCCTGTCAACTTAAAAGAACCCAATCACACGAGCCATCGCCTATTGCCTTCCAGTGTGTACATTATTACAAATCTGGAATGGAAAACGGGAGGGGACTTGAGCTAAGGTACTCTGATCTGGGATGCAGGCATCCTCAAAGATGTCTTACCTGTTGTTCCACATGCCTGTTGCTATGTCATCTTGAAATCACACCATTTTTTTATCACCTCTCTACCAAAACTCCATTGGTCAAAGACATCAGTGATAAATTCAAGTTTTTAATTCAGTGCTCAACTCATTTGTCCTATTAACTGCATTTAACAGAGGTTATCAATCCGTCCTCCTTTGAAAGGCATTTTACATTTAGCTTCGGGGAAACCAAGCTCCTGATATTCTTCCTACTGCACTAATCACCCCTTCTAACTACCTTTTACTGGAATCTGCTCACCTCCCTTGCTTGTCTGCACTAATGTCCTCGGAAAACTTACCTCTTTGCCTTTAAGCATTATCTATATGCTAATTATTTCCAGATATGTTTCTAGCAAACTCTTTCCTGAACTGCAGACTAAACTACAAACTTGCATCTTTGCTGGGGTGGCTAGAACGTGACCCACATGGAGCATCTCTGAAAATAGACTTTAAAAAGAAAAGATTTTATTATTTGAGAGGGAGAGACGGAGAGAAAGATCTTCCATCTGCTGGTTCACTCCCCAAATGGCTACAATGGCCGGAAGTGAGCTGATATGAAGCCAGGAGCTTCTTCCATGTCTCCCATGTGGGTGCAGGGTCCCAAGCACTTGGGCCATTTTCACTGCTTTCCCAGGCCGTCAGCAGAGAGCTGCATTGGAAGAGGGGCAGCTGGGACTCGAATCGACGCCCATGTGGTGTGTCCAGGACGCAGGCAGAAGCTTAGCCTAATATGCCACAGCACTGGCCCCTAAAATGAACTCTTGAACATCCATTCTACAAAATTCACCCTCCTAATGCTTCTCTAGCATGGAAGGCCATGCCAGGTTTTGTGTTTGTTTTACGTTTTCTGGCCTCAAGGCCTTGGTTTTCTCCTTGACCCTCCACCTTACTGCGTGCCTCATGTCTCCTTAATTGTATAGGCTTCAGGATAAGTCTAGGATGGAACTACTACTTCTTCCCCCACTCAGCCTCCGTTGCTTCGTGTCCAGGTGACTGCAGTGACCACCTTGGGGTTTTCTCTTGTACGCTTGCTGTCTTTTAGTTCATTTCCAAGGATTGTGCCCAGGTCCCTGCTCCAACTGTGTGCCCTTCTCTGGGAATAAACTGTTAAGTGCGTCAGGGCTTAAGTGACCATATATGGGGCACCCTTCCTGTTTCGTCCTGCACTGCATTTCTTCTATTTTCACCCCTGCTGATTTCCCCTCCAGCCTTACTCATCTCTTTGCTGTGCCTCAGATAAGATTTGCACAGACTGCAAAGTCTCTGTGCTCGCTGTTTTGCTTGCTGGAAGACTTCGCATTTCCTCCAGAGCTGTGCGGCACTGGACTCTATTCTCCACAGGATGTCCTCTCCCAGTGAGTGCTTCACTGATGGCTCCTGGAGCTCACAAGGTGCCCATCAGCACTGCCTCTCCCCTATCCAGGCATCACTTCTCTGCATCGCACTTAGCTCTGTCTAGCTTGGCACAACTTTACACCTTTGGTCTTTGCCCACTGCTACAGGGACAGCCCTAGAAGCAGTTCTTAGAAGCTCAAGGCTGACAGGAGAGTCACAGTCAATGATTAAAGTAATGTTGCAGATGAGAAACCTTTTATGCCACAGAACTAATGTTTTGCATTTATATTTTTCTATGTATAAGATTTTTGGGAAAGAAATAGCCTATGAGATAAGGACCCCTCACAGGAGTGGAGTAACTGGGGTAGAACATCCCCTGGGCAGGGGCTAGCAGCTCCTTGTGTTTATTGCCAGGACTGGGCTCTAGGGACGTGTCCCACACGTGGGAAAGCCACAGCCTGAGCATGATTTTCAGCATTTTTTGTCTGTGCTGACCACATCCTGAGGGGCCCAGGGAACTGTCTGGCAGCACCCCCTGGAGCTATACCAGCCTTCCGTCTAGTCAGCTGCCTGTCTGGATGAATCGCCTGTACTCTTTGCTGGCTAAGTCATGGCTTATTGGATTACAAGCCTGAGTCATGAAGTGGCCCGCCACTGCCCAGACACAGCCTTCTAGCCTCGCACCTCTCTCATGAAGTTGTCCCCATGAAGTTATTGTTCACCTCCAACGTACCTTCTGCACCATGCCCCAGTCCCTCCACTTCTTATTTAAAATGGGGGCATAGTCTCATTAATGAGAGGTTTTCTCTCCCCAAAGTAGTTAAAACCCATTTGGGGGAAAAAAAAAACTCAAGAGTCTATGAGGAACTATGAAAGAAAACCAAATTCTGTGACTCTTCGCTGCTATGAATTAATGATATCCCCACATGCCTTTATTAACTCAGCATTGCTATTTTATTAAACATGTTATATTTTAAGTTTTGAATACAGGAACTGTAAAATAGCTAAGAGAAGATTTAAAAGATTTTGCAAAGCTATTCTTTCAGTTCTTATAATTTTTCTTTGCTTGTGATGCATAAAAATATCATATTTTAAAAGATTATTAGGCTGTTTTATCAATGAAAATAACCCTGCAGGGAGATTCATTAAATATCTGTATCTTGTACAAAGGGAGGCAAGAAAGAGCATGAGCATGTAGTTAAAGGATATGTTTAAGAAATAACAAGAATAGCATTATTCTTGAGCAGTTGATAATTATGAATCTTTGCCATTTTATATATATGGTGACGTCATCAGAATTGAAGTTCATACTCCGGGCATTAAATTCAGGCATAAGGTTGGCGTTTGGTGCAGCAAATAAGGTATCCTTGGGATGTTTTTGCACCATATCCTAGTACCAGTTTGAATCCTTGTGAATGTGCCCATATAGCAGATTATAATTCAAGTACCCGAGTTCCTGCCACCCATGTGGGAGACCAAGACAAAGTCTCTGGCTCCTGGCCCAGCTCAGGCTACTGTGGACATTTGAAAATCAACTCTCTGTCTCTGCTTTCCAAATACATTGAAAACAAAGTACAGTTAGATCTTCACAGCAGAAGACCTGTTTTTTCAAAGCCATAACTTACAACCAGCTGTGTGCTCCTGGTTGGAGGCTGCCTAAAGGAAGACCAGGACTTCACGGGGGCTCACAGGTGGCAGCTGGATGATGTGTGATCAGTGCGGCCAGATCTTTACTTGTTCACTTTTTCTAAAACGGTCTGAGCTCTTCCTTCAGAACCCGGCTGCTGTGTTTGTCACTTACAGCCACGAGGATGCCCATGGCTCACTCTCCCTTGCTGTGGCTTAGCTCTCCCATCCAGAGCAGACACCTTCTAGCCCTTCCATCGCATCTTGCAGTCACTCTTTCACTAAGATGAACGTTGCCAACTGTGGCTTCTGATATTTACGTATATTCACAGATGTTCAGTATAATTCTTTTCTTGAAAGTTTTCGACTGTAGATTTTATTATTTTTTTTAAAGTGAGAATTTTTTGCTATTTAGTGCATTCACTTGTTTTTATTGAAACATGCATAGGTAGATATTTAAATGGAAACTAAAATTTAAAAATACTGGAAACCTTTATTTAACTCATTTTTAAATTCTCACAAATTCTCACAAAGTGCTTGACCCTGGATACCATGGTCCTCCCCACCTGGAAAGGGGTGACATGAGGAGTGTTGATGCAGAGAAAAAGGGACGTCATTCTTGGTTTAGCCATAGACTGTGGAAATTTGAGCATAGACTGCTGGAAATTGGTCACCTTAGTGGTATTAGCTTATTTTTAATTACTGTTAATGTTTGAGTATGTTTGAGTATCCTTGATACATGTTGGTTTTCACTTGAATATTTTGAATGTATTATCATTTGGGACACTCTGGGTTCTCTTTAAATGTTTTCAATATACACTATTTTTAGAGCAGGTTTAGGTTCACTGCAAGAATAGGCAGAGCACAGAGGTTTCCCCTGTGCCTTCTCCAGTTTCCAACGTCCCTCACCACAATGTGCTTGTTGTAGTTGATGAACTGACTGACGCATCGCTGCCACGCAGAGTCCTTAGTGTATCTCAGTTATTAGTTCCATGAGATGGTTGATTCTTTTCAGGTTTCTAATATAGAAAATCAGTTTTATTTAGTCTTTTCAAATCTGTATACCTTATCTTTTTATTGTCTTAGCTTCGTCCATTTCATTTAGGTTATCAAATTTGGTCATGCAGTTAATTTTATTTCTTTAATATCCTTTTAATATTCATGAGATATGTAGTTATACACCCCTTTTTATTTCTGATGTTCATATTTTCTCTCTCTGGACTGTGACAAGAAAGTTGCCACAATGCTTATGTCTTAAAATGGAAATCTGTTCTCCCACCGTTCAGAGGCTGGAAGTGAGGAATCAAGATGCGGCAGAATTGGTTCCTTCTGTTCTTTTCCCTTGGTTTCTAGTGATGCCAGAAATCTGTGAGAGAATAGTTCAAATCAGTGCCCCATCATTACAGAGCTTTCCTCCTGTGTGCATTTCCGTCTGCAATTTGGCCTCTAATAGGAACACCAGTCACTGGATTCAGGGCTCCCTCGTTTTAACTTAACCATATCTGCAAAGGCCCTATTCCCAAATAAGATCACATTTATATTTATGGAGGTGAGATTTGAACAAATTCTAGGGAAAATACAATTCAATCCATATTTATCATTATTTTTAGCATATTTGTGTTTATTACTATCGTTATGTTGAGGAAATATAATTGAAGACAAAATATCCTGTTCAGAAAGTTCTTAACAAAGGGAGAATAAAAAGAAAACAGTCTTATTTTTGAGTTAATATTACAGCAAAATGTGAGGTACATCACAGGCAGTCTTATAAGAAATTGCTAAGACAGATACAAATGTTACCATTTTATATAGCTCCGTAGATACGATCCATTCCATACTTGTTCTTACCATGACTAGTTGTCCTCAGGTAAGAGGATTGGACATCACTGTCATACAGTTCAAAGTTTAACTGGGAATTGGGACGATATCTGCATTAGCTAATTGAAAACATAAACTTCTCACGTCTTTGTGACAAGTGGTGCCCAGAGAAGTTTCCACTTTCGTACAGTAATTGGGAGCTGGGGGATCTGTCTGCCTGTATGTGTACATTGCAGAGTTGATTTTTAGGGTGTTGAGAAAGGCATTCCCAAGTCTTTACAGCTGACATATTTATATACATATTTAGCTTTTAAAATAATTTCAAGGAGACAGATCAAGAATTGCAGGTAATAAGTTTGTAAATTATATGCTCTGAGAAGTGAAGGGAAGGAATTTCTTACCTTATTTTCAATATAAAGATGTAAGCATTTTAAGTTTAATTTGCATTTGCCTTTGTAAATCACATATCAATGAATTGAAAACCAAATGACATTTATTAAAAGAGAAAATTAAATGCCAGTTAATGTTATTAGTTAATTTACTCAAGATTTGAAATCGCATGATGATTCATCAATAATGGGATGAGCATTTGGTGCAGCCATTAATAATCTACTAGGGACACCAACAACTCACATTGGGGTTTGATTCCTGGTTGCAGTTCTTACGAGTTCCCTACTAATGTGCACCCAAAGAGGCAGCAGGTGATGTGATGTGCCATCCATGTGGAAGACCTGGATTAAGGATTGAGTTCCTGCCTCTTGGTTTCAAACTAACTCAGCCCTGGCTATTGCTGGCATCTGAGGCGTGAGCCAGTGGATGAAAGATCTCTATTTTCTGTTTCTGTCTCTCTTTCTTTAGTCTTTCAAGTGAAATGGAAATATATAATACAAATTTCAGAAAATATTCTCCAATTTTCAATGTATTAGCTTTCTCTTCTAAATCAACAGGGTGATTTTTATATTTAATAATCCCCCATATATTTTGGTAGTATTTTTTATTCTTGTTTGCCATTATTCATATTGGATCTGTATTTATAGTAATCACTTTCCAGAAACCTGAAGCAAAGTTTTATTTTGGGTTCCATAATCCACAAGGAATCATCATGCCAGTTATGTCCAAGGAAGTTGTTTATTTATCTACTTATTTTCATCTATGGGAAATTTAGACTGTTGGGAGCAAGAGGGAGGGATGGAAGGAGGGAGAGAGAGAGAAAAAGAGAAATATCTTCCATTGGCTAGTTCACTCCCCAGATGGCAGCAAAAGCCAGGAATATGCCAGGCTAACACCAGGAACCCAGAACTCCATCTAAGTCTCCCAATTTCGTGGCAGATGCCAAATCACTTGAGCAGTCATCCACTGCCTTCCAGAATGCATAAGCAAAAAACTGGATTGCAAGCTGAGGCGCCAGGACTGATATGGGATGCAGACATCTGAAGCAGTGGCTTAGCCTTCTGTATCAGAATGCCTATCTCCTTTGAATTTTGAATGTGGATTAAAGAAATTAGTAGGGGACCTAGTTAGAGAGCTAGGAGAAGGCCATAGATTTGGAACAGTAGGCTATTTAAAAAATGTGCAGATGGGGCCAGCCCTGTGGCATAGTGGGTGAACCTGCCGTAGGATGTGGTTCCGAGATCCCATATCGGTACTAGTTTGAATCCCAGCTGCTCCATTTCCCATCCAGCCTTCTGTTAATGCACCTGGGAAAGCAGCTGAAGATGGCCCAAGTCCTTGGGCCCCAACACCCTCTTGGGAGACCTGAAAGAAGCTCCTAGCTCCTGGTTTCAGATTGGCTCAGCTCTTGCCATTGCAGCCATTTGGGGAATGACTCAGAGGAGGGGAGATTTATTTCTCTGTCTCTGCCTCTCTCTGTCTCAACTCCACATTTCAAATAAGAAACCTTAAAAAAAAAAAACAACATGTGCAGGTGTGAATCCATTTCTTTATAAGCAATTTCCATGCAGCATATCTAAATCATTGCCTTTGTCTAGTTTTAGTTTCTCTGCTTTCTGGGATCAGAGACAGCCAAGGTGTGAAAGCATTGTATTGAGAATATTAAGAGAAGAAAAGGTGATTCTCTAAGTATGAAAATAAAATAGAAATAAACTACTGAAATTATTTCAGTATGCTAAGTAGATTATTCTTGCAAATAAATACAGAATACAACCAGAACACACATAGTAGAATGGAAATTCATAAATCATCCTGTTTAAATGTCTGTAAAGAAAGTAGTACTTACAAAATACTAATGAAGAAATTATAAACATGCTTTTGAGACAATAAAGGACTAATTTTTAAAATCTATAGATTTGAAATGCCAACAGAAGTATGTTTTATAAAATTTGGAAAACAAGTGGTAGAATTTCCAACACATAAGAGAAAACTTATGAGACTATAATATGAGGAAAATATATAAACCTTTTTACAAATATTTTATTAAAAACTGAAATGTGCTAATTTTAATATTTTTAATGGATAACTTATTTAATTTTTATAAACTTTTAGCCTCTAGCAACCAACACTTTACATCTTGTATCTATCATTTTGAATATTCAGTATACCTCATTAAAGTAGAATCATGTAGTATTTATTGTTTCTGTGATGAGCATTTTTCTCTTAGCATAACCTTCTTAAAGTTTGCCCCTATTATTATAGCTATGTCAGAATGTTCTTCCTTTATCAAGCTGAGTAATTTTCTGTCGCATAAATACATCACAGTTTGCTTATCCATTCACACACAGGTGGATACTTGGGCTGCTTTTAAATTTTGTCTGTTGCTATTAATGCTGCTATGAACATATGTCTTTAGTAGCCTCTGTTCAATTATATTAACTATACACAGAAGTGGAATTGATAGATTATATGATTTTGCTTTTATAAGTTTTTTGAGAAACCACAATCTTGTCTTCCACAATGGCAGTGTCATTTTATAATCTCACCAGCAGAGCAAAAGAATTCCTATTTCTCCACATCATCACCAAAAATTTCAATTTTATTTTATTTTTTCCCAAAGAAATCTTTTATTTAATGAGTACAGATTTCATAAGTACACTTTAGGAATATAGTGATTCTTCCCATCATACCCACCTGCCTACCCCCACTCCCACGCCACCTCTGCCTTCCTTTCCCATTCCCAATCCTATTCTCCATTAAAGAAAAAATAAACTGTTCCTCGACAGTCAAGACAGGGACTGTTCAAGTCATTGCTTCTCAGAGTGTCAATTTCACTTCTACAGATTGCCTTTTAGGTGCTATTTAGTTATCACATATCAAAACTTATGGGATACAGCAAAAGTAGTGTTGAGAGGAAAGTTTATAGCAATCGGTGCCTACATCAAGAAATTGGAAAAGCACCAAAAAAATGAGCTTTCAATGCATCTAAAGGATCTAGAAAAACAACAGTAAACCAAACCCAAAGCTAGTAGAGGGAAAATAAATAATTAGAGAAGAAATCAACAAAATTGAAACCAAAGAAACAATACAAAAGATCACCAAAATGAAGAACTGTGTTTTTTTTTTTTTTTGGAAGAAGTAAACAAAATTGACACACCAATGACCCAACTAACCAAAAAAGAAGACCCAAAGCAATAAAATTAGAGATGAAAAAGGGAATGTAACAACAGATACCACAGGAATTAAAAAAAAATCATCAGAAAAGAAATGACTACAAATAGCTGTATGCCAACAAACCTGGGAACCTAGAAAAAATGGATAGATTCCTGGAAGCATACAACCTACCTAAACTGAGCCATGAAGACACAGAAAACCTAAACAGATCCATAACCAAGATGGAGATTGAATTATTAATAAAGACCATCCCAACAAAGAAAAGCCCAGGACCATATGGCCTCACTGTTGAATTCTACCACATATTTAAAAAAGAACAAACTCCACTTCTTCTCAAGCTACTCAAAACAATTGAAAGGGAGGGAATCCTCTCAAATTCTTTCTATTTATGCAAAATCATTCCTCTGTTAGTGGGTGTCACATTGAATCCATTAGTTTCAGTAGTGCAATAGGACCTGTATCTGCATTACTTTAATATATGAACCTAACCAAGCATCCATTGCAAATATTTTAAAGCAAAATTATTTGTGTACTGAACACAAACAGGCTTTTTTATGATCTCATGAACAATATGGTATAAAATTATTTGTGTAGCATTTATATTAGCTATAATAGGGAATCTAGAAATGTTGGGTAGGTTATACACAAATATTACACCAATGTTTCTGTAATCTCTCATTCTTTCACCATTCAATGTGATGTCCAATGTGTAGTTTTTAAACATGACTTTTGCAAGGTTGAAGTAGTCTTCTATTCCTACTGCCTTGAGTGTTTTACTTTTAAATCAGAAGACATTGCATTTTCTCAAGTACTTTTCTTCCATAGAGATGATCATTTTTGCTTAATGTGATTTAGTACACTGATGAAATTTTGTGTGTTGAATTACCCTTGCATTCCCAGAATAAATTTCACTTAGTCTTGATCATGGTGTATTGTACTATTTGTATGATTAAGGTATTCAACTAGCTAGCATGGCATTTGGTTGAGAATTTCTGCATTAATGTTCACTCTGTCAAAGAACAGCTTTCAACATTCTTTCCGAGTGCACATGGGGCATTTTCCAGGAGAGATCATAGGTAAGAATACAGATTAAGTCCCAGTAGATTTTAGATATCATCCTGAGTATCTTCTCTGACTTCAATGAGCTGAAGTCAGAAATCAATAACAGCAATAAAGCTGGAAAGTTCATGTATTTATGAAAATTAAACAGCACACTCTTAAACAACTGGTGGTTGGAAGAGGAAATAACAAGGAAAATTAGAAATTGCTTAGTAATAAATAAAAATCACAATTTACAAAAGCTCGTGGGACTCAAAATGATACTGAGGGGAGAACTATAGCCATAAATGCTTACATCAGAATGTAATGACCTCCACACAGCACCCTAACTTTAAATTTTAAGGATCTTGAAAAACGAACAACCCAAAGCTAGAAAGAGGAAAAAAAGAATAAAGAGTAGAACAGCAAGTAAAAAACTAGCAAAACAATAGAGAAATCGCTGAAACAAATGTTGGTTCTTTGAAAAGATCCACCAAAGTTACGAACATTTAGCTTGGTGGACAAAAAACTTTTTACGAAATATTTCAGAGGAAAGAATACTTCCTAACCCAGTCAGTGGGAGTTTTTATTAAAATTTTTATTTATTTATGATTATGATAGTAACTAAAGTTTTTTTAGTTTTCAATTTGTCTTTAAATGTTTTTATAATATAGAGTTTGGGATATTAGAGGTGAAAATGAAATTGTAACAATATATGTATGTCTACCATGAATGCAGATTGGTTACCTTTCACAAGTGTGGGAGGGGCACCGTGTGCTCTTTCCAGTCCCATTCAAGAGAGTCTCTGATTTAGGGGTTTTCCTCATCCATGCAACTTTTATAATCAATTTTTAAAAGAACATGTGAAAAAAGATTGGTGATTTTGATTGAAATTGCAAATAATTCTTGGATTAATTTTCGGGAAGTTACGTTTGTTAAATCTTGATCTCCTCTTTGAATGTTATATATTCTATGCAGTTTTCTATAATCTGTCTAAATAATCTGTAAATTTCTCCAACACTGTCTTTGGTCTCATTTTTTAGATAATTCATTGTTCATGTTTGTATTCTGAAAGTCATTTTGTTCAGAAGAAAGTTAACTCCCCTAAACATGACTCTAAGTATTGGCTGAAGCAGTGGCACATTTTATGCTGCTTCAGAGACAGTTTCTGCCATAGCCAGTCTCTCACTGTTCTCTACATCCGTGTCCCAGGTACCAAAGGGCAGATCCAGGTACTCATGCCGCCTCCTCCTCCTAGCTTCTCTCCTGTTGTTCAGTTTGTTGATGTCTGTCTTCCAGGGGCCCACTATTCTTCCTCCTACTCCTCTTGTTGTCCTTTTTCCTTATACTTGAAATTTTATATTAAATACAATTTCAACAAATTTAGTTCAGAGATCTAATTATCTTTTTGTGGTTTATTGCATATTGTAGTTTTTAGCCTTTAATTCAATTGAAATTAAATAACCAAAAACTAATTTTAAAGTAATAACATATAAAGCACACTTTTTTAAAGAGTAAAGTAAAAAAGTCATGTCTATGTAAAGTAAATATAGGTCAATTTCAATTAATTAGTAGGTTCAAGAAATTTAAATAAGACACATAAGTAGGTAATTGGAAATAACTGCATTTATAAATAGATAAAAGTTCATAAAATTATAGATAAAAATGATCATTTGCCATACAGTGGACACAAGTAATGTGTGGTAGTATCAGTTTTCTTCACCTTGTAGTTTTAAAAGTTTTCAAACACAATAAGATAGTTTCTGTACTTAATGTCTTGTTTTGCAGCAATTCATGAATAGAGCAGCATATCATCCAAAAGTCAACTAAAGTTGCTCCAGAAGGCATGGATGAACAGGTGGCTTTTATGAGGCAGCTTGAGCAGGGACAACAAAACAGCACATTCATTAAAAAAGCATGGACTGGTCAACAGTGTCATTTAAGATTATGTTCTTAATTAGGTTAACACAGAGGGGATTGTCTTGTTCATGCTGGCTGAAACTGGCCTGTTTGGGGATTTGATCGTTATTTGTCTATTGATTTCTCAGATCAGATAGCAATCTAGTTCTGGGTTGGTTATCTGGAACTGTAGTATGAATGAATGCATTTTGGTTTGGTCTGTTGGGGCCAGGCAGGAACTCATTGCAAATCCATGGCCTACTCTAACTTTTATTTAAAAATATCAAATTGCTAACTTCCACAAAAATCCTCCTATGATTTGGATTAAAGTTTCACTTAATACATTTATGAATTTTGTGAGAATTGATATCCTTATGGTATTGGATTTTCTTATCCAAGAACAGACAGTAACTGCTCTACTTGTTTGCTCATTTTAAAGCTCTTCAGTGAAATTTTATTACTTCCCATTTATAGATTTTGTATAGCTTGTTAGATTTATTTCTAGGTGCTTTATGGTTTGTTGTTTTAGTAGCTCCAACTGTTGCGTTTAAATGGTGATTTAAAAACATCTACATGGTTTCCTTGCTTATGAGCAGAATAAACTCATTTACAATTAAGACAGAATTTCTATTCATAAAATTTGCAGCAAGATCAAATTCAAAACATCGAGTTGCAGGCTACCGAGAGTTGGTAGCTACGATGGAGTCGTTTCGTGATTCTGGCACAGGCAAATCTCAGAGCCTGTGTTTGGTCGGAGCAGATGGCTGCTCTTTTTGAACACAAATCATTAGAGCTGTTGGGAAAAATGGTAGACTTGTGGGGTCTCAGACCCAGGACTTGTTAACGTGTGGCTCACTCACTGGGTTCAGAAGCCACCCTGAGGGAAGGGAGAAGAGGAAACCAAACATCCACAAAAGGAGGTTACAATACCATGCTGTGCCATGCCCGTTAGGAGTTAGAGTCCTACTAGAAAGCCTGAGAGCCATGTAAGAGTCAGCCTCCTTGGAGAGCTGGCTGTGGCCAGAGTGGACAGCTTTTCCCCTGCAGGGGAGAGCGCAAGTAGTCAGGCCTGTTTCCAAGCACGAGGGTCCCCACAGGGACAGATGCAGCTGCAGGCCCCGGGGAATTAGTGAAAAACTGGAGGCCTGAGCAGTTTCAAGCCCACAGGTGTCTCTACCTGGGACCTTGGGCAAATACTGAAGATATCAGGTGTGAGTCTCACGGCCAAAGCCAAAGATCTAATACTGCTTGTGTACCTGGGTATTTTTTCTTTTTTTTAAAAAAAATATTGAGTTGACCTTTGATAATGACATTAATGGGGTACAGCGTGATATTGCAATAAATTTATACAATGTATATTAAACCTGAGAAATTTTTATTTCCTTCTCGTTGTCATTAGCTTAGCTTTGGAGAGTTTGGGCTCCTCATATGTATCTGGGGGAAAATAAAGCCTGAAAATCAGACTAGACTTCCCATGAGCCTTGGTGGTGAAGAAAAAGTTCCCATTCGGGTCTCCAGGATTCTAAAGGGTCATGTTGTTGGAGGAGTAAGTCAAAGATATGCCAAGTGTTGTTACAACTGCACCCCAATCTTAGCCCTTCTTAGTCTGTGAAGGAGGTACAGTATTTTTTCATATGCTCTGTCTGCCTAGAAGAGGCAAATATTGTATTAAGGAAAAGGTCTTAGATACATAAAAAAGAATTATGTGGCCAAAATATGAAAAATAAACACAATAGACACTTCAGAAGTTCAGGTGTGGGGATGAGCAGATAGGGCATGTGTATATACATGTTAATTTAAGTATTGAATTGAGGGAACATGTTTTTAAAACAATTGTGACCACTAAACTGAAGCAAATAGACCCCTGGTAACTGATGAGAAAAAAGGGAGAGCCTTGTACAGGCTCTTCAATAATTGTGCCCTTGAGAAAAATAGTATAGGCAATGTCACCCTGTGTCAGCCACAGTGACCTGGTCTCTACAATGCTTGGTGACTTTTTCAACCTCAAGGATTATAATTTTTCCAAAAAGTGGAAGTCCTTTTATCCTTCAATTAAGTGACAAGCAAGGTGGGGCAAAGAGAATTCCCAAATTAACTGGTTTATTGAAAAACATAAAAGGCAGAAACAGCAAAAATAAGGGATTACATAAAAAGATGAAAAATAGTGATAAATAAAATTGCTTTAATAATGAGTGTTAGTAATGAATCAAACATCATTCATGGAGAACATTTTCCAAATGATCTGAATGAACTCCAGATGATTCCTGAGGCCTTCAAGCAGACAGCAATGAAACAAAGCACTTTTCACCCCAGCAAATCCTGTGGTTCCTGATTCCTTGTCAGTCTGAATTCTTGCAGGGAAATGGAGGCACAGTAAGGTGTGTCTCCAGCGGCAGTTTCAAGGTACTAGACTCCATGGTCACAGAAACTATTGTCTTAGCCTCCAGGTACCAAACTTGGATGGAGATCTCATTTGCTTATGATGTGTGGTTGCCAATGTTGCTATCGGGTGGAGTATAGCAACTGTCTTGTTGTTAACATCCAGCCACTTGGCTCAGTTACTGCTTGCATTATGAGAAAAAGTTCAAAATGAAGGTTGTTCGGTCAAAACATAGTCATGTTAATCATAGTTAAGGTAACAGTTTACCTAGATTCACATGAATCATTGCAAAGTAAAGTATATGGCACGGCAAGCAACCAGGAAAAATAATAAAACTATGCAAAATCTCTGACCTCAGCATAAAGTGAAGTTAAAAATGCACAGATTTCAAGATAATTCTTTTATACCCAAATTAAATAAGTCACGGCATAGCCTCCAAATTCCAGCAGGCAATCTTTTGTACTTCTACCCCCACTACCCTGATAGAACTAAGGAAAAGGGAATCGCCATCAGCTAGAAGCAAGTTCCCTCTCAGTGTGAAACATGATAAAGTAATTTTTTAAACTTTTATTTAATGAATATAAATTTCCAAAGTACAGCTTATGGATTACAATGGCTCCCCGCCCCCCCCCCCCCCATAACTTTCCTCCTACCCACAACCAAAGTGTTGCAGTGGTGATCGTTGAAATGCTTAGTTTGGGGGAGAGAAAAAAGGGAAATATTTTAAACACATAAGATTTAGGGAGGTATCTATCATGAAATTTTTGAAAGAGATTTATCCAGAATGAAGATCAAGCATCCAAGCAATGACTGGGAAAATTTCTGTAAAAGGGCAGGTGATGGACGTTTTAACAAACATCAGAAATGAAATAGAAAAGGAGTCACAATGGAAGATTGATGTGCAAATGCTATACTTCTGTCAAAAATTAAAATAGTCCAACTGAGAAATATAACATGAAAATAGGGACTTCAAAAGCTCATTGATCATCATGTAGTCAACAGATACGGGAAAGGATGTCACTGCAATTGACACCAAACAGTAAAATGTTAAATAAGAGAACAGCAACCAAGGACGACTACAAAAGTAACCATTAGAACAGGAATAGTGCCCGGCGCCTTGGCTCACTAGGCTAATCCTCCACCTTCATCACCAGCACCCCGGGTTCTAGTCCTGGTCGGGGCACCAGGTTCTGTCCTGGTTGCCCCTCTTCCAGGCCAGCTCTCTGCTGTGGCCCAGGAGTGCAGTGGAGGATGGCCCAAGTGCTTGGGCCCTGCACCCCACGGGAGACCAGGAGAAGCACCTGGCTCCTGGCTTCAGAACAGCATGCTGCACCAGCTGCAGTGGCCAATGGGGGGTGAACCAGCGGAAGAGGAAGACCTTTCTCTCTGCCTCTCTCACTGTCCACTCTGCCTGTCAAAAAAAAAAAAAAAAAAAAAACGGAATAGAAATCGTTCTCAATAACCCATGCTAAGAAATCATTTCTAGAGTAATTGTTCTTAGTACTATTGTTCTAATCTTAGTTTTGCATACACTTTATTTTTTGCTGTTCCATCCACATCATCCTTAGCCATTTGTCTCATTTCCTTCACCATATAAACATACTTAAACTTTTCCCACATTAAAAAGTGAGATTTCAGTTTTTTTCTAGTGTTCCACCACTGCTCAGTAGTTCCAAGGCAGTATTTTCTAGGAAATATCTAACACCAAAGGGTGAGTTAAGAGTTTACCTGTGTGTGTTCACAGAACAGTGAGGTTTTATGAAACAATTCTTTCATAGTCAGATCTTATGCTTCGGAATTTCTGTCCTGACACTGATACTACAGGACAGACTTGGGCAATTATCACCCCTCTCTTGTGCTTCTGTCCTTTCTTAGGCAGTGAGACCTACATTATTGCTATTGCAAAAATAATACCTGCATAATCAGTACTATTGTATTCTGACATTTATTCTGCATTTTTAATTTGCTTTCTATATGTGCCTATAGATTGAGCACCCTGACAAGAGCATCTGTACCATATTTATCTTTGTATTTTTATAAAGATGGATCTGGCACATACAAGATGAGCAAGTATTTGGGGAATGAATTATTTTATGATTTGCACTGACCATTCAAGAGTGAAATTGTACACTCATGTCCATGCACTATGTGATGTCATGTGTCTGGATTTTACAGCCTCTCAGATTACCGTAATATACTGTATGTGCTTATTAGCAAGATTTATGTGTGCAGGTGGATAGTTTACAGATGATTAAGTATGGTTTGAAACTAGCTTAACCTAACATTAAAATATGTAATGTTGCAATGAGTTAAATTACACAACATTTTAGTATTGGTGCTTTTTACTGTGTGTGCTGTGAAAATCTCAGAGCTGTACTCATAGGAAACGCATTACTGGTCAACCTTGGGTTTTTTTTTTTTTTCTTTTTTTTTCCGATAGGCAGAGTGGACAGAGAGAAAGGTCTTTTTTTTTTCTGTTGGTTCACCCCCCCCCCCCCAAATGGCCGCTGTGGCCAGTGCACCACGCTGATCCGAAGCCAGGAGCCAGGTGCTTCTCCTGGTCTCCCATGCGGGTGCAGGGCCCAAGCACCTGGGCCATCCTCCACAGCACTCCCGGGCCACAGCAGAGAGCTGGACTGGAAGAGGGGCAACCAGGACAGAATCCGGGGTGCTGGCGCCGCAGGTGGAGGACTAGCCAAGTGAGCCACGGCGCTGGCCAAACCTTGTTTTTCAGTTTATGCTGATAATTTTTTATCCTTAATATGCAACAAAATGACACTCAAACCAAATGGTGTCGATATTTGTTTTCATTTATTAAAAGTCATCAATATTTTAAAATCACATATATAAATCAATGTGTTTTCTTTAGTGGTCAGATTTTCATACCACACTTTAGCTATAACCGATTGGTGTCTTTTAATCCATCGCTTTTTATAGACAATAAATATCAGTCTGTTCCTACTTGAACTTCAGAAACACAAAATCCATACTTTTTAAGTGTAAATTCAGTTGTTTTAAATTCAGCTATATAGAAGAAATCATTATATGGCAAAGTGTTAAAAATTTGGCATATCTTAAGAAAAATTTTAAAATATCCATTTAAAAATCAGACTTCATAGAAAGATTTGACAAATCTTAGATTTCACTAAAATAGCTACTTGTTAAATATTATGGGTAGTAGTGCATTAACCTATAATTATAGAGTAATTTAAGGTTATGTTTTTGCAAGAATTTAAGAAAAAAGGAGGGGGTTCTCAAAGGGAGAAGGGGAGGGAGGGATGTATGATAATCTTATAATCATGCTTATAAAATATATTCATTATATTCTCTTTAATAAAAATAAAAGTATACCTATGTAGGAGTGAATATCCAGAGTTAAGCACTATCTCTGAGTGGCAGAATAGGAAAATAATCTTCAGTCATAGCATTCAGAACTTAACCTATGAATATTTCGTGAAAACCATTACTTTAAAAATAATAGGATGGGGTAGGTGTTCAGCACAGTGGTTGACTCCACTTAGGACTCCTTCATCCTGTATCTGAGAGTCGGAACTCTAGTCCCAGCTGCGCCTGACTCCAGCTTCCCTGCTGGCACACGCCCTGGGAGGCATCAGTGACGACTCAGGTACTCGGGTTCCTGCCACGCACGGGGGAGACTTGGATTGAATTCTCAACTCCCTGGTATTTGCAGAGTGAGGAAGCATTCTCCCTCCTCTTCCACTCTTCCTCTACTCTTCCCCACCTGCCCGCCTTGTCTTTCTGCTTCCCAAGTAATGAAGAATTTAACAGGCCAGTTTTGTGGTGCAGTGGGTTAATTGGAGCATTGCTTCAGGTCCTCTGCTGTTCCACTTCCAATCCAGTTCCACACTAGTCTGCCTGGGAACGCAGCAAAAGATAAACCAAGTCCTCAGGTCTCTGATGCCCATGTGGGAGACCTCCATGGAGTTCCCGGCTCCTGGTTCCAGCCTCGTCCAAACTTGGACACTGCAGCCACTTGAGGACTGAACCAGCAGATGCAGGTCAGTTTCTCCCTCTTAACTGCCTTTCAAATTAATTAATTAATTAATAAAATAGAAAAAAAAAATTACAGTGTATATAGGGAAGGGTTCAAAGAAGTTAAGATTTGTGAAATATTAAAAATAAGATCAGGAAATACAATTATTTTAAAGGGAAATATAGTAGTACTAAAATGATGAAATCAGCTTTGAGAGAAAAATTATAATCTGGATCAAAAATTATCAAAAATACCTATTCCATTCACTTCTATTAGAACTAGAAGATCAGATGAACATGGAGCTAAATATCTCATAAATATATTGAGATAGTAAATGTTTCATCATTGCTATTTTTAAGTAGAACAACGTATGTTTATATATGTTGCACAAAACCTTGAAGTTAGATGTAAGGGGAATTTCAACATGTGTATTTTAAATCACTAGAGAAAAGTAAGAGGAAATAGAGAATGTAACAAGGAGAAAACCAAGAGCTTCCTTGTGGCTTGACTTAGCATTTTACAATGTGTTTACGACTTAGGTTTTACAATGATCTCCTCTGGACTTTTAACAGTTTTAGAAGTCTAAGAACAAGTGCTGTCAACTAGGAAACTGGGAGTCGTCTCTATGTGCAGGTGTGTCCAGTTCTCCAATTTATCAAAACAGTTGGTTCTGGAATTGTATAATGGAAGCATTGCTGAGCAAAACACTGAATTTTGAATCTGTGCGTTCATTTTTTATTTTTAAAAATACGTTCATTAAAAGGTACAGACCTTGGAATGCAGAAGTGGCACAAATACCTACTCAGTCCCTCGGTCAGCGTTAGCATTGTGCTCATAGTGGTAGCATTATGATGCCAGTTCTGGGGCCAACTTCTCATTTTTATCACTATGAGTTTTGCTTTTCTATTTCCGAACTGACATCATAATGGAACTACCTAGTATGTATCCTGGGTATTATATTTGTGAGATCTGTTTAGGCCAATTTTGTGTCCAATCATTCTTTTATTCTTGTTGACTTATACGACTGCATTGCGTGACTAGATTACAAATGTCTAGCAGAGTCTCCTGATTTGAACAGTAATTAATAACCTCAGTAGTCTCATGTTCTCTGTCTCTCTCCTCTAATGTGAGTGTGCACACACACAAACACACATGTCTGTGGACTGTACACATAGAAGGATTGCTGTGTCATAATGCATATTCATAAACATGCATTACCCAGTAAGTTTTCATAATCATGTTAGTTGAAAATATATGGGTTTAACAATGTTTGATCCTTTGGGCCTCCCATCAAAGTATTGAGTTCTAAATGCTTCATGCCATTGCAACTATTATTACTTTTCATTCTTTTTAATTTTGCCCACACTTACAGGATATGATTCTACTTCATTTTGAGTGAAATTCATATATCCTGATAACTGAAGTTGATAAAACTTTAACTTGTTTCTCGGCCACGTCACATTCTAGCCAATTTCTTTTGGCTTTCCCAGTTGTTTTGGACAAGAGCATTGCTCAGCTACCAGCTAAGTTATCAGAGCAGGAAGTAAAGTCTGTAGCATTTGATCTTGCCCTATCACTATAACTGTCCATAGCATATTTATCCCTGCTACAAAATTTCCTGCTAGTATTGCATTTTATTTAAACAATGTTTTCCCAGTTAGATGATAGTTCTAGATAACAACTCCATGAACTGTCAACAAAGGGTATTAAATTAGTCAATAAAGGACCATTTGATTGAGCTTTTTTCCCATTATTTTCTTTCCTTTAAAAAAAAGAAAAGAAAAATAGGTACATACATTTTTAGTGATTTCAAAGAACGACTATAATAACAAAAAAAGTATGTAATGAGAAAAGGGGGTATTAAAATAATGAATTATTAAATTGAGTAGCTTAACATTTCACTGCTCTAAACCATGCTAAGTGTAACTAGACATTTCCAAATGGTCCAAAGGCCAAGTTGATCTCTGTTACACTAATCAAGTGTTTACATTAAATATAAATTGTTTTAAATTAGGAATTTTAGGATACATTACATATTTGAAAATATTCACACTTGAAGTTTCTGGGAAGTCACATGGGATATTTTAAACAAAGTTGATACTTATAGGAACATTTTTTTGTCATTTATTTGAGAGCATATATATCAATTTAGAACCACACTGAGAATTCCTTGTCATGATATGAAAAGGAACATCATATTGTATGTACTTCCATGTGGACCTTGATAGTGTGGGATCCCAAATAATACTATAAATAATACTCTGGTAGTTTAAAATCATATTTTTTTCAAAATATCAGAGCTTTTACTTTTTGTCATTTTGACACATATAGTTAGATAAATATGCTTAAATACATATGATCAGATTATTTAAACTGAGTTTTAGCATTTTCCTACATATTTGGAATTTCCAATTCTCATTTAAAAAGTCAATTTAATGCAGTTTTTACTTCTTACCACTAGCATTCGATTTATATTTATCAGGAATATAATTGCTGATGAAATTTTATTATTTTGCTGTACTTAGTGCCAATTTAGAATCCACAATATCACTTAAGAAATGCAAATGCTACTAACCTAACCTCCAACTGTGATGTATTAGGATAAATTAATTATGAACTTACATGATATTCAGATGAAGGAATTAGTTATGTTGAAGCTCATGTCACAATTTATTTCTTATCCAGATCAGTGCCATAAGAAGTTGA
Source organism: Sylvilagus floridanus (assembly GCA_949820135.1). Classification (NCBI taxonomy): domain Eukaryota; kingdom Metazoa; phylum Chordata; class Mammalia; order Lagomorpha; family Leporidae; genus Sylvilagus; species Sylvilagus floridanus. The sequence goes on from OX463226.1 coordinate 118,566,561, forward strand.
GGCCAGTGGTGACTGTAGAAAGGCAATAATCAGCCTGCCGCAGCTCCAGTCATTGCAGTCACTTGGGGAGAGAACCACTGAATGCAATCTCTCTCTGTCTTCCAAATAAATATGATAAATAGCATGGCTAATTATTATAAAAGAAAATATTAAAAACTTTACAACCTTATGAAAATTTCCTCCATATTATTTACAAGGTTTTTACCAAGTGAATCCCACCACAAATCAACTCCCAAATATTTCGAAGTATGGCAGTTAAAATTATCAGTTGATGTTACTGGAAATATTTTGTGGAAATAAATAACCCCTTCCTTAGGGTAAAGACAGGGCTAGAATTTATCAGCCTTACCATTTCATAAGTCCTTGAATAGAAATTACTTTCCTAATTTCTTACTGATGTAAAATACATAGCTAGGAACAATGGATTGCTCATGATAGAAAACACGACTGGTCCAAGAGTTAGGTGTTTAAATAAACACCATAGGGTATGAATTACAATAGTTCCAGTCATGAAGAACTGATTTTGAACTGCCCCGTTTTCTGGGTTTTCGCTTAACGCCAAGTCAAAAACTTCTTATTTTACTTCTCCATGATTTCCTTGAATGTTTCCCAGGTCTCATGCTTTAACCGTGGCTCTGATCATTTGATTATTTTTAAAGATTTATTTTATTTGAAAGAGTTACAGAGAGAGGTAGAGACAGAGAGGTCTTCCATCCGCTGGTTTACTCTCCAGATGGCTGCAATGGCCGGAACTGCGCCGACCCAAAGCCAGGAGCCAGGAGCTTTTTCTGTCTCCCACATGGGCACAGGGGCCCAAGGACTTGGACCATCTTCTACTGCTTTCCCAAGCCATAGCAGAGAGCTGGATTGGAAGAGGGGCAGCCGGGATAGAACCAACCAACACCTATAAGGGATGCCTGCAATACAGGCCAGGGTGTTAACCCGCTGTTCCACAGTGCCAGCCCCCTGATCATCTGATTTTTAGTGCCTGATTTTAAGGATGTTGTCCTACCTGCACAGAGGAAACCCAGAGCAGAGAACTGCGTGTCACATAACCTGGGGGTCCTGGTCAGCAGAAGAAAAAGTTAGCTTGTAGAACTAAGGAAACTAGGGTACCACAGGAATTTAAATACAGGGAGCCCTTTCTTAAGCAAGAGGTCTATTGCATGTGGAAACCTGATGAAACGCCCATCTCCACATGAAGGTCTGATTCCAATCCCTCCATCCAGAACTAACTCACCAGCCTTTCCGCCTACCAGCTTCCCCAGACCCCTGTTCCAGAGGTAAGGTTTGAGGATTAATCCGCCAATGACCACGGCTGCAATCTTTTCGCCTTCTCATGTACACAGGCTAACAGATCCATCTTGGTTCAGTAAAAATTATTGGAACTAAAGAATGTAAAGTAGCAATGGATAAAATGTGACAAAAGATTTAAATGCATCAATCAACTCATAGTGAGTAGCAAGAAATCTCCAGGGCCAGAAAGACTAGAGCCCTATGAGAGACTTCTTACTGTGGTCTATGAGGAAGCATGCCTTTCTCAGGAGTCTGACTTTGAGTGCTCCTGTGAGGGGATAGGTGGGAGAAGGAAGTTAGTCTCCTCCTGTGTAAGGTAAGCACCATCTCTTGTCACTGTCACTAAAAATCCATCGATCTGCTCACTTCCAAGAGTCATGGCACTCGGAGAAAACTAAAAACTGAAACTCACCCACTCATGTCAGTATGATCTGAGTTTATACCTCAAGTCTGTAGGCAGGAATCCAACACTGGTGATTAAAATGAAGGTTGGTCCTGAGATTGTGAATCCCCTAGTTTCCATACAAAGGCAATCCAGGCATGCAGAGAACCTTCTATAATATAGGCACAGCATTCCCATGAAAAAAAAGAGGTCCCAAGGGAAAAACAGCTCCCCTAAAAAATCTGCTGGGTATACAAGAGACTTGTTTAATTAAAACAAAATCAGCATATGTGAGCAACAAATTAGCATTCCAAGAATAGCAGACAGTTGAGCACTAGGGCTATGTTTGTCAAAGAGAAAATATCTTAAGAAACCAAATGATGGAACGTTCAAATGTTTTACTACCCGACAGGAGACCTCAGAGAAATGGGATATGGCAGGATTTTAAAGCCCAAACCTCAGGAATCAATTTTGCCCACGTTGAAGTCGAGTTTCTGAGAGGTGCCCTTTGGCTGCTTGGATAGCATGGGATCTGCTGGAGTTGGCCACTGGCCTCTACTTCAGACAGTATGTCCCTGAGTCCCTGGGGTTTATCACCTATCAGATTCTAACAGGTCTGGGTCAGGCTTATCAAAGGACATTGTGTCACTATTCATAGAACATCTTGGACAGTATCCAGCACATTTTGAGATAAAGTAGCAGAAAACAATAAGCAAGAGACTAAGTAGGTTTAACATGTGAAATAATCCAAAGCATAAGACAAGATTCAAAAACACAAGCTAGTTGCTCAATTTACTTGAATTTATAGATACAGAAAAAACTGCACACTGGAGTTGCAGAGAACATGAATGGGTGAACTGAAGTAGCTTAGAAACTGGAATTCCAAAATAACGAGCTGGAAGACACAATGGAAGAATCTATCTGAAATGTCCCACCTTGGAGAAACTGTTCATGCCGTGTAGATTGTGTATATTTATCACATATCCTGGCAAGTAATAGCAATATTCCTTGTTCAGACAAAGCCTACAAATTGGGACACTTTTATGAGAAAAAATAAAGTGGTCTTCAGGAATGAATGCTTTCTAAAAAACTTGTGGGTAGGCAGCTTGGAAATACCCTGGCTAGGAGCCAAGAGATCCATGTGTACTCAGAAGAATTCTCTGTGCAGCATTCTTAGTAAAGGAGGCTACTCCCCTCATTAAAAATACTCCCTTAAAATGACCCATCAATGAGAGGACTTAGTAGGAAGGGTATAAGTACAAAAATACATAAGATGTGTGGCAGGAAATTATATCAAATAATAAACAAGGAAAGGAAAAAGAAGGATAAGAAAATAGCAAACCATGAATATCCAAAGAAAAGGAGACTTGCTTGAGAGTTTTTTTCTAGTAAAATGAAATCATTTTAAAAGTGAGAATTATAAATATGCAGTATAAAATTCAAGGCCTTTTGTATTCACAGAAATCATTAAAATTAATTAAAATATTTTTCACCTCAGTTAGCATTGTTTTTCTCTTTTCATAAAATTCTGACTTGATGTTTTCTTACTAAATATAACTGTTTTACTGTCGAAGAAAACAGAACAAATGTGCTTTAGCTAAAAGAAACAGAAAACAGGAAACAAGGGCCTTACTTTTCAGGGAAATTGCACTACACCAGATGGCCGATGTGTTAACAAGAATATTAAAATCCTCACCGACTGCCTCCATTTCAACAAGATCCCTCAACTGGAAAGCTTTAGAGACTTGTATGGGAAGAAGACATGTAATGGTGATGCCATAGATCTATTCATTGTATATTATGTATATGTTCATAGGCCCATTCTAATTAATGTTATCCAATTTTTGAAATGATATACTCATTTATAATGCAGTTATCATCAACCCACCCCAGATGTGATATGCCGCAGATCAGCCAAAAATCAATCAAAAGGCCCAAGTTACATTTTATGCTTGTAGTTGATTTAACTTGACTCTCTGAGAAATACTTTAATTTCTCTAAATTTTTAATTTCTCATATTCGTTTTGCCACTAATGAGGTTATTACCATTGGGTTGCTTAGTGAAACAGTTAACATAAAATGCTATACTGATGCTTTCAAATATGACTTTATTGATTAATAAAGGAAATGGTGAGATGATCAAGGGAGTGCTAGAGATGCCAGGGTATAAATTATGTGACACGCTACAGATGTTCATGTCGAGAGTATCCGTTAACAAAGCACAGTGGACTCATGTAGGTTTATGGTGCAGTCACCATGATTTCCCTGTGATGTGAAAAGCACCTTCTTACGCATCTGACAGGACTGTACTACTCTGGGAGAATATTTTTCAAAGTGTCACTGTTGTCATAGACCTACTTTCAATGGTGTAAATGAGAAAGCAGGATAAATAAAAATTGACATACTTATTCCCCACGTACTTACTGCATGCCAAATACTTTCCATGCTCATTGCTAGCTGATGGAGAAAGAAAAACACTAGGTACTTCCCTCAAGGTTCTGTGCGGACGTGAAAACCTAGTATGTTTTTTCCCTTTTAAGTCCAAAGCAGTGAAATCCTTTAAGTTAGGCAGCAGGCACATTCCACAGCATAGAAGAGAACCTGGCTTTCAACATGTTTACTGCCCAAGTGAGAATCTACAGTCTTTCCCTAGGCTGAAGCTCATTTGAGATAAGGCATCAAAAGCTATATTTTGGAATAAGAGATCATTGGTTTCACATTGCAATTGCTACAGTAACAAAAATATTTTTCTCTTTCAAAATATTTCCTTAAACTGAAAAACAATCATTAATAAAGTGTATATTAATCCTATAACTTGTAAAATGCATATGGAATGAACCCATGGTCTCCCATCATCTCACTTCCTCTTCCCAAGTGTATCACCCAGAGGGACATGAAATTAACATTCCAAATTCAGGTGTCATACCGCAAGTTTCAAGTACTGATGAGAGTTGGCTATTTTTGAGTAAAATATTGAAGTCCATGATAACAAGACAAGTGAACAAATCATTCAGTTCTGTGGATTTCACTGTGACTCATAGCCAGGTGGCCACCATCTGAAGCTAACGCTGGACAAGTTCAGCCACTTTTTCTATGAAGAGTTCAGCAAACCCTTTTCCCAGACAGAAGCAATAAAAATGGACAAAGCAGGGGAAAAAACAGACATTCAAAGTCTCTGAAAATTGACCAAAGTTCACAGAACAAATTGGGGAATATTTACCCAAGAAAATCTATTGATTTGCTCTAAGCACACAGGGACCCAGGGACTGGCTTTGTCTCACAAACACACAACCTTACACTGTAGAAGGACTTTTCCAGGGAAGTGAGCCAGGCAATGAAAATTGTAAATCCCAGCCTTACCACTCGAGTTCTGGCTCCATGGTGCAAAAGTTTATTGCAGGGGCCGACACTGTAGCATAAAGGGTTAAGCAACCGCTTGTAATGTTGGCATCCCTCATGGGTCGCTCCACTTCTAATCCAGCTCCCTGCTAATATGCCTGGGAAAGGAGTGGAAGATGGCCTAGGTACTTGGGCTCCAGCCCCAAAGTGGGAGAACAGAAAGAAGCTCCTGGCTTTGGCCTGGCCCAGCCCCTGCGATTGCAGCCATTTGGGGAGTGAACCAGAAGATGGAAGATTCTAATGCCCCCTCCCCAACCCCCAACAACCCGAACTCTACCTTTCAAATAAAATAATGTTTTAAAAAATTTCTTGGAGCTTCCCATCTTCTTATAGTCTTTCTTTTTATGAGAAATCCTTCGCATTTTACACTTTCACCATCCATCTACTTACTGGTTCTACAACAGTTTGCATTACAACAGTTTGCATTGTAAAGCAATTTTAGTGTCTTTAGTCCATGCCTTCATGAGAAAAAACATTTACTATATAGAATAAAACATTTGTGCATTCTTTTATTAAAAATAGGAAAAATTAATAAAATACTGATCCAAGTTGGAAAGGTTATTTTTATGTATTACTCTATGTGATTTGGTGGATAGGTGTGTTTAAGTTTTCTTTTTCCTTGTTGAACACTTGCTTCTATCCAACTTCTCACATTTATGAATGAAGGGTGTAAATATTTACATACAAGTTTTATATGAACATATGTTTCAAAATTCTCTTGGGTAAATATTTAGGAGTATGAATGCAGTCTCATATGCTGTGTGTGTAAAACCCTAACCGAAATAGGCTGTGATGTTTTGCATCCCCACTGCAATAACTAAGAGTACTTCTAACTCCAGCAACTTTCTGTGTTTTACGTTTTTTTGTCACTCTGATAGCATGCAGTGATATTTTATCATGGTTTTATACATGTTTGCCTCATGGAAAATGATGCTGAGCACATTTTTTCATATTTATTTGTTTATTTTTAAAGAGCGAGAGAGGGGCAGGGAAGAATGGACAGGGAGACGTATCTTCCACCTACTGGTTTGCTTACCAGATGGTCACGATGGCCAGCTCTGGGCCAGGCCAAAGCCAGGGGCCAAGAGCTTTATCTGAGTGTCCCAATGGGTGGCAGGGGCACAAGCACTTGGGCCATCTTCCCCTGATTTTCCTAGGCCATTTGCAGGGATCTGACATGGAAGTGGAGCAGCCCAGACACAACTTGTACTCATATGGGGTGCCTTCATGGCAGGTGCCAGCTTTCCTCACTGTGCCTTGAGTCAGCCACTGAAAATATTTTTTTGTTTGTTTGTTTTTTCTTTTTACTTTTTAAAATTTATTTGAAAGAGTGAGAGAGCAAGAGTGAGACAGAGTGCTTTCATCCAGTGGTTCACTCCCCACATGGCCGCAATGGCCAGAGCTGAGCTAAACCAAAACTAAGAGCCACGAGCTTCATCCAGGTCTTCCACGTGGGTCGCAGGGGCCCAAACACGTGTGCCCTCCTCTTTTCCCGGGCCGTTAGCAGAGAGCTGGATTGGAAGTGGAGCATCTGGGGCAGGAACCAGTGCCCGTAGGGGATGCTGGCTTTGCAGCAGTGGCTTCACTCAGCACAGTGCCAGTCCCTGATGTTAAGCATATTTTTGTTTCTTTGTCATTTTATGTGGTGGGATAGATTTTCAAATTTGTGCCAATTTAAGAAACATGTACTTATTTTATTTTTTACTATTGAATTTAAAAAGTCTTTATATGTCCTGGGTAGAAGTTCTGTTATCTAGACATAAACTTTGTGGCTAGTCTTTTCATTATCTAACAATGTTTTGCAGAGTGAAAGTTTTGGTTTTCATAAAGTCTAATAAATTCTTGGTTCATTGTGTTTCTGATGTGATAGATATAAATTCATTTCCCACTCAAGGTGATACAGATTTTTCATACATTTCCCTATAGGATTTACAACTCTTCATTTAGTCAACAATCCATTTTCAGTTAATTTTTGGGTAAAGGTCATCTTTGCTGAGATATTTTTACATACAGCACCATTTATCGAAAAACTATCAAATATCCATTGACTTGCCTTTCTTCCACTGCATGTTAGTTTACTATATTTGTGTGCAGTCCACTATATTTGTGTGCAGTTAGTTTACTATATTTGTGGGATCTCTATTCCAGACCATGAGTCTTTACCAAGTCCATACCACAATGTCTTGATTAATGTAGATTTAAAATAAGACTTGAACTGGGTATGTGAGTCTTGCCATTTTATTCTTCTATCATTGCTTATGATAGTCTATTAGTTTGGCTTTTATATCATGTTTACAACCAAATCTTACTGGGGATTTGGGATTATATTTAAATAGACTAAGCCAGGAAGAAAGATCTTAACAATATTAAATCTTTAAATCTATGAACATAGTATATGTCTTCGAGTATTTAGATCTTTCTTGATTCTTTTCAAAGCTGCTTTACAGTTTTAAGCATACAAACAGTGCTCACATACCTACATGTTTTATTTTCTTTGGGTTCAGATTTTTTAAACTTCACATTTGAGTAATTTATTACTAGAATATCAGAACACAATGGACTTCTTACATTAAACTTGTATTTTTACATTGTTACATTCTAGAAATTTTATAGATTCTTTGTGATTTTCAATATAGGCAATAATGTCAGGTTTATAAAAAGGTTTGTTTTTTTCTTTTCTGATATTTTATTCTCCTGCTTTATTGTACTAGTTGGCTCTTGCACTGAGATGCTGAGTAGGGATGACGCGACGAGAAAGGATGTTTTTGCCTTGTTTCAAATCTTAGGGTTAAAGCATTAGACTTTTACTATTTATTGTATTATTTCATACATACTCTCTAATAGTTTAAGGAATTTCCCTTCAGTTACTAGTTGGCTAAGGAGATTGTAAAGAATGGATATTGCATGTTATCAATGCATTTCTTACATCTGTTGAAATTGTCCTATACTTTTCATATTTTGTGTATTAATATTAACTACCTTGATTTGTTTTTAAATATTGAAACAGCCCTAAATTCATAAATGAACCCCACTCAGTTGTGATGTATTGTCCTTTCTATATGTCAATGGTTTGCATAATATTTTGTTAGGCATGTTTGCACCTGTATTTTCATGAGAGCTGGATCTGGAACGTTAAAGTCTGTGAATGGTTTCAGAGTTGGGATAATTCCTGTCTCATAAAATGCATTTGAAGTTGCTCCATTTTCTGGTGTATTTGAGAGATTGTGTGTAGTTGGCTTTACTTCCTTAACTGTTTGAAAGAACTCAAAAGTGAAACCATCTGGGCCTAGAACCCTCTGGATTGGAAGGTCTGTAATGTAACCCACTAAGAATGTGTGCGCAGTGGTGCAGCAGGTCGCCAGCCTCCATTCCCTTGTGGCCCTGTTGGGAGTCAGGGAGAAATACATTGGCTAATCCTCTGAGAGTCTTCTGCCTTTGTAAGCAAAGGCTTTGTCTCCAGAGGGCATAGTTTGACTTCTAAGGTGGAGAAGGTCAGGAGGAACCTCCTCCAGCCCTCCCGGTGTCTGAAGGGCAGTGGAGAAAGAGCCTGCGATGAAGTGGAGCCATCCGTCTGACTTCTGTGAGCTTCCCACTCTCACACAACCCCACACGGATCCCCCAGTGGCCCAGCACAGCATCCCCACAGGCTTCTCCCATCTCTCGCTTCTGCTCCAAGGAAGTTACTTTTCCGTGCATACACCACAGTGATTTCATTTTCAAGTTGGTTTCCTTAGTAATAGCTCTGTTCAAATCATCTTTCCTTTTGGATCAGTTGTGGTAGTTTGTGGTCTAGTACATGTAAAGTTTCCAATTTATGTAGAATGTGTGTAGAAACCCTCATGGTACTCCCGTAACATTTCAATATCAGCAGTGTTTGTGTTGATATTTTTTCACTGTTAATAATTTTTGCCATTTATTTTCATTAGTGTTGCTAGATGGTTGTCTTACTAATCTTTTCAAAGAACCATCTTTTTTAATTTTCTCTATATTTCTGTTTCAGTTTTGTGATTTCTGTTTTAATTTTTATTAGGCTCCACATTCTGCCTGTGGTAGATTGATTTGTTCTTTCTCTGATTCCCTGAGATGTATGCTTAGGTTATTACTTTTAAATCTAATTGTTTCTTGATAGATGCACTAGTAAATTTTACTTTACAAAATGATTTAGCTGCATCTCACACATTTCAATAGATCATATATTAATTTTTATGTACTTCTTTTGGTACTTTCTCTTCAAACTTTGTCTTTGACCAATAGGTTATTTAGGAATACACACTTGTTGAATATTGAATTTTTTCTCCAGATATATTTCTGTTATGATTTCTAGATTAATTCAGATATGGTCTAAAAATGCACATTGTATAGGTTTTATTTTAAGATTTTTAAAAAGTGTGTTGTAGACCACAAAATGGGCTCTGAAATTAATGTTTCATGTGGGCTTGATAAGAATGATTATTCTGTTTTTGCTAGATGGACAGTTCTATGACTATCATTTGGAATAAAGTATCAATAGTACTCTTCAGTTTTTACACTATAATTTTTTCCCTACTTCTATCAGTCATTGGTAGAGATGCACTAAAATCTCCAAATAAAAATGTGGATGTGTCCATTTTTCAATTTTATCCATCTCGTTTTTAACTCCTATACGAGAGCATTTCAAAAAGTCCACACAAAATGAAATTATTAAGAGATAAGTTTATTTTGGTGCCAAAAATTTTGAAATCCACGCATAGTTTTTTTGTAATTTGCATTTTCTGTGAGCCTTTTGAAGACCCCTTGCATTTTGAAGCTATTTTAAGTATATCTACATGAATGACTGGTACATTTTCTTGGTGGATTTTTTCATTTTGCAGGAATCAATCTCTTCATCCATGAAATTTTCCTTGTTCTGATATCTACCTTTTCTCAACTTAATGCAGCTATTCCAATTTTCTTTTGGTTACCTTTGAGTTTTTTTTATTTTTTCTATTTGCTTCTAACAATCTCTTGTATTTAATGTCGGTATCTTATGTACAACATGTTGATGGGTGTGGCCTTTGTGTACAGTTTAACAATCTTTTAACTGATCTGTTTGGAACCTTCCTATTAAAAAATTATTGATAAAATTGGCTGACAGTTGACCAGCTTTCCAGATGTTTTCTGTTCATTACACTGTTTTTCCTCTTCTTCCATGCACTGTTATCTTTGAGGGCTGTTAAATATGATTCCATTAAATTCATTATGTGATGATGTATTCTTTTGGAAACTTTTAAAATGATTGCTACACAGTTTACAATATCTATTTTAAAATTCTCTGCATTCCCTTTCATGGAATTGTATGCCATCTCACATGTAGTGAAATGGCTTTAGGGTGGTAAATTGCCCATTTCTCCCATCCAACTTTTCTGCCATTGTTACCATATATTTTACTACTATATATGCTCAGGTTATGGTGTCGCTAGTGGTGCTTGTTTGTCTCCATACTGTGGAATCCTTGCTCGCTTGGTGACGTCAGTTGTATTAACTGTGATTAATTTCGTTTTCCTTTTCTTGTGTATGAGTGGAGGGGCACATTGGCAGTGCTGTGATATCTTCACACTGAAGCTGACATTTAGCTTTTCTATGTCAGTGGCAAATTGTGCTCTCATTCTACATAGACACGTAAGTCTTCTCCTCCAAGGTCCAGACCATCTGCCCTTGACCTCCTTCTGCATATCCCAGAGACAACACGGACCCACTTTGAAGACATACTTTGGAAGAGAACTTATCATGTATTCCATATCTCTTCTTAAATGCCTCTTCTATTTTAGTTCACAGTTCTCCAGAGACCCCACCTGAATCGTTTCTGTCTTTGCTACTCTACGTGTGATTGCTTATCAAGTATCTCTAAATATTTATCTGTAGCCCCACAATGCTAGTTGTTTCTATAGGTAAGGAATTTTTGTTGATGTCTTACTTGGGTATATTTTAAGTCTTTCATACTGTAGTCTTAATAACGTCAAACATGTTTTTCCTTCTAATATACAAACCTTTTCGTGTGTCTGGCTAACAACTATGAGGTTTTCCCAGTGCTGTGTTCCTTTCGTAAAACACCCTACCCTATTTGAGATGAGAAACTTCCTTTCTAATACACCTGTAACTGTCTCTAAGTCATCTTACAAATTTCACATAATGCATTTTCCTACAGGAATACATTATAAAGCCCCATGGCTAAGATGAGGAGTCATCTGAAACCATCTGAGTACCAGACCAAGAGTAACTCACAATGATTCAATAATGCTGCAAAAATGTCTCTAGACAGCTTGTTTTCCTGACAATAGTTCCTTCAGGTCAAATAGTCTTTTATGTTTGTCTTTGTCCCCAGCATTTGAGAGGATTATTTTTCTCCTTCTACCATGAGACAGTAATAAATAAAGAGACAGAGTCAATTGTAATTACTCAGTTCCAACATCATCGTTTCAAAGGATATGACGAGATTTCTCACTATGGTACATGTATGTGTGCTCACGGAATTTAGTGAATTTGGTTTGGGGCTTTTGTAGCTTGAACTTTATGAATGCTTTCATTACCTAACATACAAGTATAGCATATCTGGACAAAGAAGATTATTTTTCTTGTTTTACATGTCTAAATCACAATTGGATATTGCAGCTCCAATAACTAAGATCAGTGGAAGTCAGAGTTTGGCTTTCCTGCATGGGTCATTCTGACTCACAAGGCTCCCCTGGGGCTCTTCCCACTTATCATATGAATTGGCTACTGGTTGGTACTGTCACTTACTTCATTGGGAGCATGGAGGCCAGTGTTTATTCAACTGTGATTACTTACAACAGACAGTTGCCAGGACTTCCCATGCATCCTTTTTTTTTTTCAAAGATTTCACATTTATTTAAATTTCCTCAGCTTCACATGTTGCCATTAGAGATACTTAATCTACTAGTTTAGATATACTTTTGTACCGGAAATGAGCTTAGATTGTTAAGTACTTTCTTGACATGCCATGATACTCTTTAAATTAAGTCAGTATGAGTCCTTTTACAGAGGAGAGGAATGACCACACGGGAGTCAGGCCCTGTGTAGCCGCAGCCGCGAGAGTGCACCTGTCAGTGTGCTTCAGTTGTCATGGATCATCTTCCCATGGTTTGCAGCTTCCTTAAGCACAAACTGCCTATACCATATTCTGTCCAGGGGGTTTATCACATCACACGGCGTTTTCCCCAATTAGTAGGATAGATATCATCACCCCTCTCTAATTGTAAGAAAATAGTACACCATCCACTCTCCTCTCTATTGTCCCTAAATATTTATGACTTGGAAAATTAGAAAAATACAAAACACCACCAACAGTCTGGAGTGCACTTTGCATGCATGTGAACTCTAAATTACCACTGTCTGTCAGGTGATAAAGGGACATCTATACGGAGTACCCAGGATATCACAAATGTCCTGTCTTTAAATCAATGCTATACATAGTGGATCTCCACTGTTTTGGGAAAATAATCATCTGAGTTAAGGGTTCATTTGCTAGATACTAAGTACTCTCATCACCTACTATTTGAAGGAAATAGGAATATGAAACTCTTTTCTGTTTCAGGCAACTGAGTCACTATTTTAAAATGTCTGGTGCAGCTCATTTTGTACCTGGACTGAGATCTTGTAATAGATTCGTTAGGCTGTGTGTTGCCATGGCAACAGGTCATTATTTCCCAAAGTAATTTGACACATCTCAAGATTTGGTCCTTCTGTATTCTTATATGGTGCAACAAAGAAAAAGTGTTAGTTAACTTGAGAAATATTTCCAGTGAGGCAGCAGGGAAAACTACAGCATTTTATTTCAAAGCTGTTAGCCCCAGAGGAAAGTTAATTGAGATTTTTAGGAAAAGCAGTCTATGGGGCATAAATCATTTTGACGTCATTTTCATTTTTTTTAAAAAACTCGCAAGCTTTGTTGGAAAACATGCAGATCATTAGTGTAGTTTTTTAGTTAAAATTAAAACCCCATGAATATAAGCATAGCCTATTGAAAGCTTCCTTTATAATGACAAACCATATTGCTGTCCTTTCACTGTGTAACAAGTTAATTGTGAAGCTTCATCTGTATCATGTCGTGTGATATTGCACCTTTTGTCTTTAAGGTTTAAAGATGGGTAAAGATTTGAAAGTGGTCTAGGGGTCAGGATTTGCTGCAGCGATTAAGACACCAGGTTAGGATACCGTCATCCCACGTCAGGATCATGGGTTCAAGCACGTGCACCTCTCTCGCTTCTGGCTTTCTGCTGATGCGCACCCTGAAGGCAGTGGTGAGAGATAATAGAATTGGGTTCCGGCCACCCACGCAGGACATCTGGATTGAGGTCCTGGTTTCAGGCTTTTGGCTGGCCCAATCCTACCTGTTGAAAGGATTTGGAAAATGAACCAGCAGTTGGGAGATCTCTTTCTCTGTCTCTCAAAAAGTTTTTACCAAAAAAAAGTTCCTTAAAGAATCATTTTGACAATACACTGATAAATCCCTCTTGTAGTTGTCTTATAATTATCACATTGCCATGCCCATAAATCATGTTTTAAGCTTCCGGAAGTGAAATTATCAACCAAAGTTTAGATAGCTTTTGCATACTATTAATGCCATCAATTATTCAACGATGTTGGTGATGTCATTTCTGTTTTATAAGTCTGTATATGTAGACTCAGATTAAATACACTTTCAATGTTAATGAGAGCTAGAATTTTAATTAGTTCTTTATGATTTCTTTGTGATTCAAGTGTTTATATTCTTTCCATAGTTCCATGTAGCCAGGTTATTCTTGTATGCTGATAAAGTTCTGGCCTCATGTGATTCCTGGTTAAGGAAAGAAACAGAGAAAGATTAAGGAAAACAGACATTTTGAATGAAGTGCTCCAGTGGAGGCTGATACTGGTCACGAGTCCTAAGGGGTATGTGCACTCTGTGCAACAGACTTTGTACAAGGGCAAAGGGAAGAGGAGTTCTGCATTGAAGGGACATTATTTTAAAACAATTTTGGCCTGTTAATAACTTATCCAAGTGAGTATAATTTTTATTTAGTATTATTTTGCAACTATATTATGTCTCTATCTAACCTGAATTGATTTTCAATATCAACAAAAGTGTTACCATATTTTAAACGATTCTTCATTTTCATTTTATTTCAAAGAGAATGACAGAGATGAGCAGAAATCTCTCAGCTCCTGGTTCACTCTCCAGATGCCCAAAGTAGCCAAAGATGGATCAGGCCAAAGCTTGGAACATGGAGCTTAACTTGGGTCTGCCCAGAAGATGGCAAGAATCCAAGTACTTGAGCCATTACCTGCTGCCTCCCAGAGTGTACAAATCAGGAAGCTAGATTGGAAGCAGAACTGGGACTTGAACCGGGCATTCCAAAATGGAATGTTGACGTCTTGTGTGACCTCTTAATCACTGCACCAAACACCTGCTCTAAGAATTAAGATAATGATCCAACAAATTATTAAACAGAATCTCCTCTACAATGGAGATCAAATTATTTTCATGCTAGGTATGATATTCATAAGTACAAGCTTTAAGAGAGCAACCATTTATTCATACATGCACTTGGCACAAATCAAAGGCTAAATGGCTAAATGTGCTGAATGAAATGATGGTCTTCTAGGTGGTAAGGTTTGTGAGGAGTTTTCAAAAAAATTTTGTTCAAATGAAATTAAAAGTTAAGTGTATGGGGCAGGTGTTTGGGCTAGCATTTAACCTGTTAGTTGAGACAATTGTCTGGGTTTGAGTGCCAGCTCCTCTCCTGATTCTATTGTCCTGATATTGTACAGCCTGGGAGGGAGCAGGATAATGGCTAAGGTAAGTCTCTTCCAGACACCCACATGGAAGACGTGGATTGAGTTCAGGGCTTCTGGCTTTGGCTTTGTTCAGCCCTGTTCATTGCAGGTCTTTCTCGAGGTAACTGGTGGATGGGAACTTGCTCTCTCTCCCTGCCTCCTGCCCCTGCCTCTACCCCATTAAATAAATTTTTCAAAATTAAAGATGTTTAACTTTCAATTAAAAATGTCAGAGAAAAAAAAACATAAAAACAGAGTTTTCAACAACTGGCTCACTCCACAATGCCTGCAATGACTGCAGTTGAGCCAAGCCAAAGCCAGAAGCTCTGAACTCCACCTGGGTCTTCTATATGGGTGGCACAGACCCATGTGCTTGAGCTATTTCCTCGTGACTTATAGGGTACGTGGCAGCAGGAAGCTGAAATCCAGAGCAGAGTTTGGACTCAAACCCAGGCATTCCTGCATGAATGTGGACGTCCCAAGTGGTGTCTTAGCTGCATGAAATGCCCTCCCCTGCAAATTGATTTTGGTGCAAAATTTGGATAGATTTTCATAGCATATTTTAGATGAGCTTCCTGGAGACTTCACACATTTTAGTGGCAAAAATAAAGGAACATTCCATAATTTTCTTCATATTTGTATATTTAAAAAAATAATATGTTATTGCTTTATTGAAAAAACAGTTTTGGAAAAAATCATTTACTATTCCAGGAACATTATGATATAGGAAGGCAGATTTTAATTTTCATTTATTAAAGACTTATTTATTTATTTGAAGTCAGAGTTACAGAAACAGCAGAGAAAAAGATCTTATGGCCGGCACCATGGCTCACTTGGCTAATCCTCCTCCTGAGGTGCTGGCACCCTGGGTTCTAGTCCTGGTTGCTCCTCTTCCAGTACAGCTCTCTGCTGTGGCCCAGGAGGGCAGAGGAGGATGGCCCAGCTTCTTGGGTTCCTGCACCTGCATGGGAGACTGGGAGGAAGTACTCGGCTCCTGGCTTCCGATCAGCGCAGCGCCAGCCATAGTGGCCATTTGGGGAATGAACCAACGGAAGGAAGACCTCTCTGTCTCTCTTTGTCTATAACTCTCTCTCTCTCTCTCTCTCTCTAACTCTGCCTGGCAAAAAATTAAAAATTAAAAAAAAATAGAGATCTTCCTTCTGTTACTTGGCTGCAACAGCCAAGAACTTCATCTGAGTCTCCCATGTTGGTGGTAGGGACTGACACACTCAGGCTGTCTTCTGCTTTTCCCAGGCCATTAGCAGGGAGCTGAATTGGAAGTGCAGCATATGGGAATTTAACTGTCACCCTTATGAAATGCTTACATTGCAGATGGTGGCTTTACCTGATATGCCACAACACCAGACCCAGAAAGGCAGTTTTTAATTTTTATAATGAAATACTTTCAATTTATTTTATAATTAGAAGCTTAATCCTCTGCCAAGTAAAGAATTCAGCAAATAGAATAAAAAAGTAAACACTGTTCCTCAATAGTAGAGAGAAGGGTTGTAAACAATCAAATTCAAAATGTCAGTTTCACTCACGTTCATTCCATTTTTTTGTACTCTGTACTCTGTTAGTTACCAAAGATCAGGAAAAACATGATATTTGTCTTCCTGGAAATGACTTATTTCACTTAAGTATAATGGTTTCAGTTTTATCATTTTTGTTGTGAAAGACAGAATTTCATTCTTTTTTTATAGTTGAGTAGTATTCCATAGTATATATTTACCACATTTTCTTTATTGATCAGTTGATGGGCATCTTGGTTGATTCCATATCTTGGCTATTGTTAATTGAATGCATTAAACATAGGGGTACAGATCACTCTTTCATATGCTGATTCCATTTTCTTTGGGTAAATTCCAGCATGTGGGATGGCTAGGTGATATGGTAAATCTATTTTCAGATTTCTGAGAAATCTCCATACTATCTTCCACAAAGGCTATACTAGTTTACATTCCCACCAATAGTGGATTAGGGTACCTTTTCCTCTATGTCCTCAGCAGTATTTATTGTTTTTTGAATTTTGGATGATAGTCACTCTAATGGGGTTGAGGTGATGCCTCACTGTAGTTTTTATTTGCATCTCCCTAATGGTTAGTGATCCTGAGTATTTTGTCATGTGTCTGTTGGCTGTTTGTATTTCATCTTTTGAAAAATGCCTGTTCATGTCCTTTGCCCATTTCTTAACTGGATTGTTTTGTTGTGAGTTTCTTAGGCTTTTTATAGATTCTAGATATTAATCCTTTATCAATTGTATAGTTTGCAAATATTTTTTCCCATTCAGTCAGTTGCTTCTTCACTTTTTGAGTATTTGTTTTGCACTGTGGAATCTTCTTAGCTTGATAGAACCCCATTTGTCCATTTTTGCTTTGATTGTGTTTCTTGGGTCTTTCCACAGAAGTCTTTGCCTATGCCAATATCTTGAAGAGATTTCTCAATGTTCTCCTCTAGTAATTTGATGGTATCAGGTTATAGATTTTGATTATTGATCCATTTTGAATCGATCATCTGTAAGTTGTAAAGTAGGGGTCTTGTTTCATATTTCTACATGTGGAGATCCAATTTCCCCAGCACTATTTATTGAAGAGATTATCCTTTATTCGGGAATTGATTTTAGCTTCTTTTTCAAACATTAGTTCATTGTAGATGTGTGGATTAATTTCTGGGATTTCTATTCTTTTCCATTGGTCTACTTTTCTATTTTTTGTGCCTATACCAGGCTGTTTAGATTATAACTACCCTGTAGCATGACGTGAAACCTGGTATTGTGATACATCTAGCTATGTTTTTGTTAAGAGTTTTTTAATATTTGGTATCTCTCATGTTTCCATGTGAATTTTAGCATCATATTTCCTAGATCTGAGAAGAATATCCTTGGTATTTTGATTGGGAATATGTTGAATCTGTACATTGCTTTGAGTAGTATGGATATTTTGAAGATATTCATACTTCCTATCCATGAACATGGAATATTTTTCCACTTTTTTGTGTCTCCTATTTCTTTAATGCTTTATAATTTTCAATGTAGAGATCTCTCACATGCTTGGTTGAATTTATTCCAAGATATTTAATTTTTTTGTAGCTATTGTGAACGGGACTGAATTTGCAAGATCTTTCTCAGCCATTGAATTGTTTGTGTATATTAAGGTTATTGATTTTTGTGTGCTGATTTTACATCCTGCAACTTTACCAAACTCTGTTATGTGTCCAGTAGACTCTTAGTGGAATCTTTTGGTTCCCTTATGTGTGTGTGTGTGTATACATCTGAAAACAGATAAAATGTTACTTTCTCTTTTCCAGTTTGTATACTTTTGATTTATTTTTTTAGCCTCCATAATTACATGACCCAATTCCTGTAATATAACTATATATAACTAAGTTATATATATATACATATAACTATACATATATAACTATATATTATATATATGTAACTATATATATTATATATACATATAACTATATATAAGTATATCTATATCTATGTCTGTATCTATTACCTTATTGGTTGTGTCACTCTGGAGAAATAGGGCTAATACAGACTAATACTAATACTAGACATTTTTCCTTGTCATTCTTTTTCAAATGTATAACAGTTGTTGAAATTATGGTTTTACTTCTTTGAACTGCATTCAATCTGTTTACTATCTCTATAAATCTACCTACCATCTACCTATTTACCATCTTTAACTTTTGTATGATATACTAGCATGGATCTTACAGGGCATATATTTTAATATTTTTCAAATTGTAATAGCTGAAGCCAATATGGTATTTCTAAATTTTTAAACTTTGTTTATTTTTAGAAAAAATGGTTATTTTTCACTTGTTATAATTGAAACTCCTATGTAGTTTTCTTTGATAAGCATTGTATTTAAGGTAAACTAGTTGTGAAAAATTTTAATGTCATAGTTATCTTTAAGATTATGGTGACTAGTAATGAATAGTAGATAGTAGTATTGGGCAATTAAATAGGAAATTAATAAAATGCTCCTAAACATTAGTAGTACTATAAAATATAAAAATTTCACCAACAGTATAGATTTATTTTTGTCTTTCACTTCAGATATGTATGCTTATTATAAAGGAAAAAAATTCCCAGACAAATGTCTACCCCTGAAAGAGTGTCTGTCAAGATGACATAAATAGCATAATAGCAATTTAGTAGAAAAGAATTAGAAATTTAACCTATGTACCTAAAATATGAGGACATAGTCAATATAGCAAGCATTATTAGCTCACTTTCTGGCTGATTAATGCACATTTAGATTTGTATAAATCAGTAGAAAAAATGGAAGGAATTGTGTCTGTGATGACTTGCTAATGAGGGCCAGTGTTCACCTTGGCATCCCAGGAATAAGTAATGATGATCCTTTATATTTAGCCATCCATTTACATAAAACTCTAGTATGTTTCCCACATCAGGCTTATATTTCCTTCTAAATATGGCCACTGACAAGGAGAAAAGGCACTGGGGATGGTCAGGAGAATTTGGTAATATGAGAATGTGGATCACTTTATTGCTACTTTTAAGAGTAATCTATAATTTACAAATGTAATAATTTTTATATCTTAAAAAATCTAGATTTACTTAATGGAATATTCAGAAGAGTTTACTGAATTATCTTCTAGCATAAGTCTTTTTTATATGTTTTAAGTTTTGAAAGAGGAATACCCTATTAAGTACAGTTAATTTAAATGATGAAACTTTTCAAAGAGCTATGTTTTTCCATCTGTGCATGCTGGAAGCTCTCCTTTGACTACTGCATAACAGATGCTCCATACAATCTTAGTAGATAAAATCAGCTTTTTATTACTATTGGTATGAAGACCTATCTCTCAGTTCAAGTGTTCCACAATTAAAATTATCCATATGTGAGTCCAACTGAACAAATACTTTTATGCCATAATCAGTTATTTCTTAAGGTACAAACAAAATCTATATTTGTAATAATCAACTTATTATCTAGTAATAGTGCATGCAAGCATGAATTTTACACAGTACATCATGTAGCTGAGGTTTTGTGCATATGCAATGAACTGGTCAGCAGTGTTAACAGCAATGAGCTAATACATACCAGGTGCACATTACCAATAGATGAGGCATTATTTTTATATTTTTATAAAAGTATTTTATTTTGATTTTGCTTGTACTTTCTTTAAAAAATGGAATAATAGCTTCTCAGGGACTTTCAGATGTAGTGAACACAGTTTTCAGATTATCACTGATTCTGTCCTATCGTCATGAGCATAATTCCTTGTGCCTATGAGAATTCCTTTGAGGCCATGGTGCAGGAGAAGCTATCTGTCCTCCAGCAAGACGGCTCAGAGTGCTTCTAGAGCTGTGGTTTTCCAGTTTTCTCCCTCTGCTTGTGTTTGTCTCTTGTTTCTACAGATGCCAGTGTGTGAGTTTTTCTAACGTGCAGACTTACTTCAGACACAGTATCTCAGAGAAACCGCAAGGATGACTTATATTCTGTAGAGGAAAATGCATGCACTTTATGGAAGGATTTACTGCCCAGAGCAACTTGCTTCACAATTCAGAGAAGCTATGCCAGTGTTGTACAGAGCTGGGATGACAATTAGTATGATCTCCAGATAGGAAAGGAGGGATACCTTCTAGAAGGCACTAAAACCATTGGTTTCTTCCTTACTCCATATAAATGAAAATAGTAGCTGTGTAAGCCAACATTCATTTAGACTTACTCTGAATTCATTCCACAGTTATTTCTGGAGAACCCAAATACTTGCAAACACTGTCTCAGACACATTCCGTAGTGGGATCACAGAAGATAAAGGAAACTTGAAGCATTGGGAGGAAAAACACAGTTGCTATTGAGTCTTTTTATCGGGTCAATGATAGTTTGGATGTCACTCAAAGGCCCACGTTTTGGGGGCTTATTAAAGTCTTATGCTAATGGTGAATTGATTAGTGTTAATGGATTGAGGTGACTTGAGCTATTATGATTTCTAGGAGGGTGAGCCCAGTGGTGGTGTGGTGGGAGCATCTTTAAGTCACGGGGAGTTTGTCTTTGGAAAGTAATCTCATGAGGGGTTAGCGATTTCAGCCGAGTTCAGCTCGGCTTTCCTTTCTGCTCCCTGGTTCTCCCGGGGATCACTTTTCATCTCCACGCCCTGCCGTTGCCAGTCTCTACCAGAGACAGACTAAGGCAGCTGCCAGATCTCGAACTGGAAACCTCCCAACTGTGAGATGCACTAAGCCTTCTTCCCTGCTGAATGACTGCCCTCTAGAATTTTACAGTAATGGTAAGCTGAGTGATACATCAGTGAA
The DNA here is from genome assembly GCA_949820135.1 of Sylvilagus floridanus. Classification (NCBI taxonomy): domain Eukaryota; kingdom Metazoa; phylum Chordata; class Mammalia; order Lagomorpha; family Leporidae; genus Sylvilagus; species Sylvilagus floridanus. The sequence goes on from OX463226.1 coordinate 118,587,728, forward strand.
ATCTGGATTTAAATTTTGATTCCATCTGTGTTTATATCTTGGATAAAATAGTTAAGTTTGGAGCTCCAGACTTTCATTGATAAGATTTTCACATCTCTACTGAGAGTCTCTATTAATTTACCTCCAGCACTTAAGGTTCATTACAGAGATGCATGGGGGAATATGGGAGACTTAAGTCCTAGACAGTGCATGCCTCTAAATGACTAAACTCTTTCAAATCTTGGATATTCATCACATCAATTCACTTTCTTCTCTGCCGAGACATACGGTGACCCTCCACTGTGGCGGTGGTGGTTTATTTAGCCTGTTCCAACCTCTCTTCATTTGCCGTCTTATATTATACATAAATGAAAACATAACAAAATCATCGTCATTCTATCTAGACTTGCCTGAGTGACATAGTTCAGGCAATTACTGGAATAGTCTCTGCCTTCCTGGCTCACATGTCATTTCTATGTGTTTCTTCCTTGGTTGATGTCCCAGTGAAATATTTGTGAAGACCTGGACTCTGACTTGAACCCTGATGTTTTTCTGTGACTGACCCAGTGCCAGGAACCCTCTGCCTCTAGGCTTACTGTTATATGGGAAAGATAATTTTCTATTGGTTTTACTCATTCTGAGTTAATGTTTCAATTTATTGACTGTTCCTACTGCTCCTTCAGCTACTGACCAACTCTGCTATACTGTGCTCTGAATACCTTTTTCTAGTTTGAAAGTGTGGGAGGTATCAAATACAATGTGTCAAAGTTTTTGTGATATATTTGTATAATCATTTTAATTCTATCATCAATTTCAGCATATTGAATAGAAAGAATCCTTAGAAATCATTAACACGTTGTATGAACCTGAGGCATTCTATGTCTTTTTGGATGGGCTGTCAATTTTTTATTGAGAAAAAGGTTTTGACACATGTCTAGTGTATTCTTATCATATGTAAAGATGAAAATCTGGTGACCACAGAGAACAAGACTTGCTAACCCTAGTACCTTCACTGACTGGGGAAGTGCCTTAATCCTGATCTCCCAAGCACTGATGGCATGCTTTGCTTTCCCACCATGACTTCATTTCCAGACTTTTCATCCACAATGATTTACTAGTTCTATGATTTCAGTAACTTCACCTCTAACATCTTTCCCATCACTGAAGTATTTCCAGTGTGTTATCTGGCATTGCAGTCTTGTCTTTACAAGGTCATTTGTATGTCATGTGGGTTAAATTTTGGGACTTCAAATGTCATTTAAAAATATTCTGAGGTATCTAGAGAATCTTTCCCAAAACTTTCTCATATATATTAATGTGTCTAAACAAATGATAATGAAAGTGTACAGAAACTCTAAAAATGGTCAGGCATAGACAGCTTGAAGTCTAGTAAGGCTTAATATCATTCCTGCTAATTGCTGCCATTACAAATTAATGGAAAATTTTAAAATCGTTTGACAGTGGTTATGCAACTTTGTATGGGTAGGGAACTCTAGGCAAAACATAACAGATGCAGTCATTAATATGCAGCTGCATATGCTTCAAAGCCCCAAGTCCTGTGTGTCTTCCCCTGCCTCATTATTTGTCTCATTGCTGAAATAGATCAATGAGTCTTCCATCTAAGAAAGGGTTGAGCCTTTCAGTGTAAATAGGTCCCATCTCTTTTTATTAAAACTTGAAGATGTAAAGTTTAAACCATATTCTCCTGAAAGCATTATTTTGTATAAAGCATATGATGAAATTATTTTAAATTCTAAGGATTATTTTTTCTTCTTGCAGTGACTTCAGGAGTACTTGAAATTCTTTAGATTCATATGGAGCCATCTATTTATGTTTTTATTTAAATCAAGTATTTTCAGAAAGTTTCATTTAAATCTTCATTATTTTCAGTATTTACACATTATACAGAATTTATTGGACAAAATAACAAAAAGTAATATAATATGGTAATTTCTAATCATCTTGTATTTCAGGTCATTTAAAGTTTATGTGTGGTATTTCTATGGACATGTAAATGTGTGTATGTGTATAATATGTTTGTATGTTTAAATGGATGAGCATCCTATCAAATGGAATGGAATTAAATGATAAGTTTTAAAAAATTTAATCCCATGCCTAAAGGATCTTGTAAAACATCATAGAAAATGTGTATTAAAAAAAGCAGTCTTTGATTTCAATATTTTTGCACAAAAATGAACTTTTAAAGTATTGGTTTGCTTATTTGAAAAGTAGGTTGCCAGAAAGGAGAGAGAGAGAGAGGAAGAGGGAGAGAGGGAGAGAGAGGGAGAGGGAGAGGGAGAGAGAATGAGAGAATGAGAGACAATGAGAGAGAGAGCTTTCATTGGCTGGTTCACATTCCAAGTGGTCGAAATAACATGGCCTGGCCCAGGCCGAAGCCAGAAGCCAGGAACTCTGTCCTGAACTCCCAAAAGGTAGCAAAAATGCAAGTACTTGGGCCATCTCCTATTGTCTTCCTAGGTGTTTGTGAGAATCTTGATGGGAACTTGAACTGGAATTTCAATATGGGATACTGGCATCACAAATGGCAACTTAATGCACTGTGCCACAAGACTGACCTGCGAATTATCTTTTAAATTTCATTTTTCATTTATAATTTGCAGTGCCACACACACACATTCAATATATATACACACTCATTCATGTATATGTATGTATATATATATATGTATTTGTAGACAAGTCTATACACTCACATATACATATTTATATGTATAGGTACAATATATACAAAGATACTTCATATTAAGCTAAATTGAGCTGATGGCTCTCTGCTCCATAGTTCACTGAGACCCATATTTCAAGCACTCTCAAATCTAAATTGGGAGGTTGGGCCATGATGGATGTCTTCCAGAGCAAGTTAACCTTGTCTGTTTAAATTAGTAGTAGGACATTTTCTGAGACCACTTCTAACACAGAGAACAACTGAAGGAAAAGAAAATCCATGAAAATATTAAAGGGCAGCAACAACCTAAGGACCTAATAACACTGAGAGAAAGAAAACCTCAAAAGGAGTAATCTGTGATTTCTCTTTCACAGCCCATGTTCACATCTGTCTGGGCATCTTTTAAAATATAGTCAAGCCATCATGCAGCCTAGCACTTGTGTTCATCCTCCTCTGTTATCACTCTGGTCAGATTCAGCATCAGTCTTGCCTAGATTGTTGCAATAGCTCCTTAACTCATCCCTGCTCCCCACCTTGCCACGCACATGCCATTCCAAGCTGCTTTAGGCATAGCAACTGGAGTGATCCTTGTAAACCCAGAACAACCCTGTGACTCACCTGCATGAAATCTTGCAGGGGCTTTTATTTCAGAAGTGTAGAAGTTCATGTAATGACCCTATATAACCTGGTTTAACACCATCACTTTCTCCTGTGATTGTCCTCTCTCCCTATTGTCCTGTCTTAGTATCCAGTTATATTCCATCACTTCCATTTAGTTCATTTTACATTTTTATCCTAATTTCCTCATAAAATCCTTCGAGGCACAGTCCTTTTCGAATGCTGCCTGCTCTGCACCTGTTTCCTGGAAGGCTTGCTCCAGGTTGACATCATTCTCAATCCCTCTCCTTTCTGAGAATCTGCTGCCCTCAATGAAGTCTACTCCTGTGTCTCTTCCCTTGACATTTTCAGTACCTCTTGTTTTTCTCCGCTTTTTATATACTATGCATCATTTTTAACATGATCTCTAGTGCTCTCATTTAATGCCGTGCTTCATCTTACCAGACTGTGAATCCCATGAGAGTAAGGGATTTCTACTTTGTTGATTCATCTCTCCCATTCTCAAGAGTCACCTTGAGAAGACTTAATACGATGACATCACTATTTTAATGATTGACAGAGAAAATGATGACTGGCAAGGACTTGGAAATGACTAGAAAACATTAAAAACACAAACACAGTACTTCAGTTAAATTGGGTAAAGCCTGAGGGGTTTTGGATTTATCAGGAGAGAGATATAAGGAAATATTAATAGAAACCATGTCAATGAGGGTTTGAGGAGCTAAAAATTGAAAGTTTATTGGTAGATTGTTCTTTGTTTTAACTTAGGAGCAACTTCATCATCTTTAAGTGCTTATGGGAAGTAGAGGGAGACAGGAGCTAATGGAGAAAGGTGAGAAGAAAGAGAAAAGGATCAAAGAATAAAAACAAAGATAATTTATAAGATTAAAAAATGCAATTCCTGGATCCTAATTAAGAGGTGAACAACTCAGCTGGATGGCAAATAGAGAAACACCCTTTCATTTTTCCAAGTAGAAGGGAAGTGAACTTGGCTAAGGACAATACAAAGAAAGGTAAAGGAATTTGAGAAAAAAAATAATGTTGTTTCTATTCCTCCATAGTGCGTGTGTCATGGTACTATGTTTCTAAGATTTATTTATTTTCACTTATTTGAAAGGCAAGGGACAGAGAAATACTGAGACAGAGATCTTCCATCTGCCAGTTCATTCCATGGGGGCTGGCCCCATGCCAGGAGCCTGGAATCCTGATTGGATCTTCCATTTGAGTGGCAGGGACTCAGGCACTTGAGCCATCATCTGCTGCCTCTCTGGGTGCCCATTAGCAAGAAGTTGAATCAGAAACAGAAAACCACTGTGGAGACACCTTCTCTAACAGTATCTTTAGTATGAGAAGACTAAAAGTTTCTGAAGAACAAAAAACATTTAAATAGACAATGTATGGAACGTGTATTCTGTGCCATTCTTGCAATAGCAGAGGACAGAGATTATGTCAACTCCTGTGACAACCTGATGAGTTAGGTGGTTTGATTCTATTTCCATAAGAAACTTGGGATAACTAACTTATCCGAAGTCACTTGTTTAATGAGCTGTATCACTAGCATTTCTGCCAGGAAGTCACATTCTAGGGTCCATGTTCTTTATTTTTATTATTTTTTTTTAAGATTTTACTTGTTTACTTGAAAGGGAGAGTGACAAAGCCAGGGAGAGACACATATGTAGACAGAGATCTATTATTTGATTGTTCACTCATCAAATGGCTACAACAGCCAGGTCTGGGCCAGGCCAAAAACTGTGTCCCAGAACTCCACATAGGTCTCCTACATGGGTGGCTGGAACCCAAATATTGAGTTGTTACTTGCTGCTTTCCCAGGTTCATTATCAAGGAGCTGGATCAGAAGAGGAGCAGGTGAGATTCTACACGGTCATCTGATATGAGATGTTAGTATTACAGCCAACAGCTTAATCCACTGCACTATAATGCTGGCCCTGGGGTCTGTGCTCTTAACCACTGATGTGGGAAACCTCGATAGTGGAATGAAAATAACTGACTATGGGAAGGGACAAAAATTCTAGGCATATATTTGAAGACACAGTTAAGATTTGAGTTTGTAATTCTTGGTGGCTCATTAAGTTGTGTGATTTTCTTGAACAGTGCTCAGAATGTTAGATACAGGCTTGTAGATAACATGTGAATTGATCCTGTGTTAGTTTTGACTGGTTGTTTATATTTGAATGGAAAAGGAAGAAGTATTCAAGTTCTTCAGGAAGGCATATCTGGGAGAAAATCTTTTAAATTGTTTAAAAGTATCAATTCAGGATATACTTAGGAGGAGGAAAGTGGGAATCAAAGAACCAAAAGTAAATGAGATTAAAGTACATATAGGATAGTTGCAATGGAGAGAGAACTGGAGACTTAGATGTAGTTTCTTTAAAAAGTGCAACTGTTGACCAACCATTGGGATTGTAGACAAATCCAGGGTTGTCCCTGGGAGTAGAATAGTCTCCATCACTATGCTAGATATAGAAATGCTGGATGGAAGTTAATCAGAATGAAGATAACATGACAGATGAGTAATAAACTATAGGATACATTTTTAAAATGAGAAGGAAATCACCAGGATGTGGCCAGTTAACCTGATTTCCAGTGGGGAAGGAGGCTGTTCTTGGTACATCCTTTGTAGTTTTGAGGTGCAATATAAAATAGGAAAGCATTGTGCTGGCAGCTGCCGCTGAAAGGAAAGAGGATGCTGAAATCCCCTACCCTGAGTGGTGTGGTGGAACGGGCTGCATTGAAGGCAGTCTCAGGAGGCACTGAGAGTGAAGGGAGGAGCAGTGAGGAGATGGAGAAGGCAAGAATCCTCAGATTCTGTGCAATGACAAAGAGAAGAAAATAATGATATTTGTTCAACAGAGAAACTCCAGGGAGATTGAGGAAAATAAATATGGGAGACAAAGGGGATCTATAATTTATGGAGTGAAGAATGAGGTATTTAAACTCATGACAAATTTTTAGAAGAAATAGTGCAAATTTTTAGAAGAATTTAACTACTTTACTTTTGGAAGGGTCATTTCCCTTTTTTTGTTTTTTGTTTTTGTTGTTGTTTTAGCATTGTGGATCAATGCCTCGGACACATCCCCTTGGGTCCACAAGTTAGGTACAGTATCTTTATAGCTGGAGACTGAGCACAGAGTTCTTCATGGTAAAAGAGGGAAAGATATACACTTTCATTTTACATTTTTTTTTGTATCAACTGATTCCAGTAGAATTTATGAGCCTTTAGAGCAATAAATAAGCTATATATACATATCTACATACGAGTATAAGGATAATATTAAACATTTTTTTAAATTAAAGGAACAAATTTCTGATAAACTGAGTTCTGCAGTTGAACTTCAAATTAATTTCAGTGTTTTGGTAGTTGAAGCAAGAAGAAACGTAATTTGTTTTATGCTTTTCCTTGACTGATAGCAGATGCTTATTTACCACGTTCCAGTGAGCAGATAAGGCAGAAGACATGGGTACAGGGTGACACATGCAGTGAGACAACACCTGCTTGAAGCTAATTCCCTTGGAGTTGTTCACCCACGTGCTGAAACAATAAGTATTAAACAGTCTTGTGGAATGTTTGCTCAAATAAAGCTTTTCAATGATCTAAAACACTTTAGCATTCTGTCTTCAAGTACACATAGGCATACACACTCTTACACTTCCATATGAATTTTCATTAATATTTTTAGAAATTTCTTAATGTCACTTTTGATACCTATGAAAGCAGTTATCAAGATAACTTATTGCATAAGTTATATTTGTGTTGCATGAATTATTTCAAATAAGGTCTTGGCTCTTACAAACAAGACTTTGTAATGAATTCATGGCCATACTGGCTAATGGATTTCTGAAAAGCTTATGTTCAATTGCTCATTAAAGAAAAACTCACATGGCCGGTGTTGTGAAGTGATGGGTAGGCCACTGCCTGCAGTGCCCACATCCCATATGGTTGTCAGATCAACTCCGGGCTGTTCCACTTCCAGTCCAGCTCCCTGCTCGTTCACCTGGGAAAGTAGCAGAGGATTGCTCAAGTACTTGGGCCCCTGAACCCCACTTGGAGACCCAGATGGAGTCCAGTATCCTGGCTTTGGCATGGCCCAGCACTGGCCATTTGGCGCTTGCTCTCAAACTCTTTCTCTCTCTCTTCTTCCTTTCCTTTCCTTTTCTTTCTCCCCTCCCTACCTCTCCCCTCCCTTCCCCTCCCCTCCCCTCCCTACCTCTCCCCTCCCCTCCCCTCCACTCCCTACCTCTCCCTTCCCCTCCCCATCCCTTCCTTCTCCTCCCCTCCCCTCCTCCCTTCCCCTCTTTTCCCCTCCCCCCCCACCCCTCCCTTTCTCCTTTCCTCTCCTCCCCTCCCCTCGCCTCCCCTCTCCGCCCCTTCTCTCTCCTCTAACTGCCTTTCAAATAAATACATTGATCTTTTAAAAAATTCATAGATGAAACATATTCAGTACCAATTGTTATTGTGGAATAACTTCTTAGATAAATGATACAATTTACAGATAATTTATTCAGTTTGTTTTTCATTGCTGACCATCATGTTTTGACTAAATTGAACATTCTGTTTATATTACACTTCAAAAAGTAAAAGCCTATTTAGTTGGGTGCTGTTACCAAAATAAAAAATTCCAAAAATTGCTTATTTTCCTTCCTAAATCTCCTACAGATTTCTAGATTTGATATCTGAAAGCAGTATTTGTTAGGAAGGAGATAAATTTGTTCAAATTTAACACCCATTGTGCTGTAACAGTTTCCTCATACCCTTGGTATCTATGCTCCAAGTCCCCCAATAGTTGTTTGAAAGTGTGGATGGTAAAGGGATCTCTATATGATATGTTTTCCACTACATATATATACAAGAATAATTCAGACAATTCATGGAAAATGGAATTTTCACAATAGCTACAAAAAATTTAAATACCTTGGAATAAATCCAACCAAAGATATGAAAGATCTCTACAATGGAAATTACAAAACATTAAAGAAATAGAAGACACCAAAAATGGAAAAATATATCTTGCATGTTCATGTATTAGATGATTTAAATATCATCAAAATGCCATATTATCCAAAGCAATTTATGGATTCAACAGGATCTCAATCAAAATACCCAGGGCATTCTTTTCAGATCTAGAAAAATCTATGCTAAACTCCATGTGGAAACATAAGATCCCTTGAATAGCTAAAGCAATTTTTTAAAGATTTTATTAATATGTTTGAGAGGCAGAGTTATAAAAAGAGACAGAGAGAAAAGTCTTCCATCTGCTGGTTCACTCCCCAAATGGTAGTAACTGTCAGGAGCTTCTTCCTCATCTCCTACATGGGTGCAGGGTCCAAAACACTTGGAGCATCCTCTACTGCTTTCCCAGGCCATAAGAAGAGTGCTGGATAGGAAGAGGAGCAGCCAGGACACAAACCAGTAGCAAAGGTGGAGATTTAGTCTACTACACCATTAAAACAATCTTAAACAACAAAAGAAAAGCTGGAGGCATCACAATACCAGACTTCAAGAGATATTTAAGGGCAGTTAGAATCAAAACATCCTGATATTAGCATAAAAGTAGGTGGACTAATGGAACAATAGAAACCCCAAAAATTCACATATTTACAACCAACTAATCTGTGTCAGTGATGCTAAAAAAAAAATCTCTGGAGAAAGGACAGAATCATCAACAAATAGTGTTAGAAAAATTGGATCTCCATGTGTAGAAGTATGAAACCAAGACCCCCACCTTACATCTTGTTAGGAAACTGGTGCAGTTTTAGTCAGGTGGCCACATGGCCCAGCTACCTGAGCCAGGCTCCATCCCCATCCTAATGGAATTAGCTGCTCCCGCTTCCCTGCCTGCCCTGAGGTGAAGTTTTAAAAGGGCCTGTTTCTCTCCTGTGCTCTCTCAGCTCCTCTCTGCTCTCTTGGTTCTGCTCTCTAGTCTCCTCTCTTCTCTCTTCTCCCTCCTCTCTGTCTCTCTCTCTTACAGTCTACTTCTCTTTTTCCTTCGCCGCTCCTTCACTCCGGCCTGTAGGGTGTTCCCCAATAAACCTTTCCCGGTGTGCTTTGCAATGGCTAACATTAATATATAACACATCTTACAGAAAATCAACTCAAAATGGATCACGGACCTAAAGCTATGACCTGATACCATCAAATTACTAGAAGAGAACATTGGGGAAACTCTGTAAGACATTGTTACTGGCAAATAATTTATGGAAAAGACTCCAGAAGCACAGACAATCAAAGCCAAAATCGACAAATTTTGGATTACATCATGCTAAGAAGCTTCTGCCCTGCAAAGGAAACCCTCAACAAAGTGAAGTGGCAACTGACAGAATGGGAGAAATTATTTGCAAACTATGCAACTGATAAAGGATTAATATCCAGGATCTATAAAGAGCTCAAGAAACTCAACAACAACCAAACAGTACAGTTAAGAAATGATTGAAAGATATGAACAAACATTCTTCAAAGGATGAAATTCAAATGTCCAACAATCACATGAAAAAATGCTCAGGATCACAAGACATTATGGAAAATGCAAATTAAAACCACAGTGAGGTATCACTCACTCCTGTAGGAATGGGCATCATCCAAAAATCAAAAAAACATAAATGCTTGCCACAGTTGGGGGAGAGGGAGGTACTATAATACACTGTTGGTGGTAAGCTAATACAATTGTTATGGAAGACAGCATGGAGATTCTTCAGGAATCTGAAAATACATTGACCATATGATCAGCCATGCCATATCTGGGTATTTACCCATCGGAAATGAAATCAGCCTATGAAAGAGTTATCTGTACCTATCAAGTTTATTGCAGCTTAATTGACAATATGTAAGGTATGAAATCAACCATGATGTCCATCAACTGATAACTCGATAAAGAAAATGATGTATGTGTATACACTATGAGATAGTACTTAGCCATAAGAAAGTATGAAATCCTGTTTTTGCACCAAAATGGATGCAACTGGAAACCATTATGCTTAGTGAAACAAGCCAGTCTCGAAAAGACAAATGTGTATTTTCTCTGATATGTGGCAAATAATATAGAATACCAGAAATGTGTAGAAATGAAAGGATATCTTGGGATATGATTATTGATTTTAGCTATTTACATTCCTGTGGAACTGTGGTATTCCTACGTTTTTACTTGTTGAATATTAGGTTAGTGCTGAATAATACTGTGATTATAAAGTGGCTTAAAAATATGCCTACACAAATATTATTTCAGAAGGTTTTTATTTAATGAATACAAATTTCTTATGTACAGTTTTTAGGAATATAGTGGTTCTTCCGCTCATTCCTGCCCTCCTATCCCCACTCCCATTCTGCCTCCTACTCCCTCTCCCATTCCCTTCTTAAGATTCATTTTTAATTCATTTTTAATTGACAGAAGACCAACTCTGTACTAAATAGAGACTTCAACAGTTTGCACCTACACACACAAAGTATAAAGTACAGTTTGAAGACAAATTTCACCATTAATTCTCATAATACACCTCATTAAGGAAAGAGGTCTCAAATGGGGAGTAAATGCACAGTGACTCCTATTGTTGATTTAACAACCCACACTCTTGTGTTTTTTTTTTTCTTTTTAAGAATTATGTTATTTATTTGAAAGTCAGAGTTACAGAGTGAGGTATTTGATGCCACTTGTTCACTCTCCAAATGTGTGCAATGGCCAGAGCTGAGCTGATCCGGAGCCAGGAGCTTCTTCTATATTTCCCATGTGGGTGCAGGGGCCCAAAGACTTGGGCCATCTTGTGCTGCTTTCCCAGGCCAGAGCAGAGAGCTGGATGGGAAGTGGAGCAGCTGGGACTCCAACTGGTGCCCATCTGGAATGCTGGTGCTACAGGCTGAGGCTTTGACCCGCTGCACCACAGCACCGGCAGATACTCATTTTAGATGTCAGTGACCACCCCAGGCTCTAGTCATGAGCTGCCAAGACTATGGAAGCTGTTTGAGTCCACAAACTCTGTTGGTATTTAGACAGGGCCATATGCAAAATGGAAGTTCTCATCTCCCTTCAGAGAAACATACATCTTTCTTTGATGGCAACTTCTTTCCAGTGGGGTCTCACTAACATGAATCCTTCATGCAGAAAAATTTTTGCCACAGTGTCTTGGCTTTCCATGCCTGAAATGCTTTCATGGGATTTTCAGCCAGATCCAAATGCCTTAGGGACTGATTCTGAGGTCAGAGTGCTGTTAAGGCATTTGTCATTCTATGAGTCTGCTGTATGGACTGCTTCTCATGTTGGAACTTTCTCTCCTTTTTAATTCTATCTATTATTATCACCAGACACTTGGTCTTATTTAAGTGATCCCTTTGACATTTAATCCTATCTATATGGTCAATTCCACATTTAATATGGTACCTTTATCACATAAGATGGGATTAGTACCACCCAGATTAATGGGATTTGGAGTCCCATGGCAAGTTTTTAGCTTTACCCTTAGGGGTAAGTCCATGGGAATGTGTGCTGTATGTCCAAAAATCATAAAGGGAAGAAGGAAAGGGATTGTGAGAAGGAGAGGGGTGGGAGGAAAATATGGTTATCTTATATTTGTACCTATAAAATACGTTCTCTTTATATTAATAAAAATTTATAAAAAGGTAATGCTAAATGGACTTTTTGAAGATCCCTGGTACTTACAATACATTTTAATTTACCAGTTCAATGTGCAGTTAATACTAATAACTAATTATATAATGTAATAATTATAAAACTCTAATACAGTTATGAATTATATTTAGGATTTCCCATTTATTATTTTTGGACTGTGGTTGAACACGGGTAACGGGAACAACGGAAAGTGAAACTGCAGAACAGGGAGGAGTAATATATAGAAAATGTGCATATTTACTTAAGGAAATTATGAAGAATATAAAATACATTAGAACTATCATGGCTCTTTTGGTGGGATTTCTATTGTGGACTGATAACAGAAAAGCGGGATTCATGATTATGAATAATTTGAGTCTACTTTTTATAAAATATGACAAAAAGTGTGTGTGTGTGAATGTGCATGCTAGTATGCCAGGTTGAATAAGTATTGGAGGATGCACACCAGGTGGTTGGCATTGTTTATGTATAGTAGTCAAAGTGGTACAGTGGAGAGAGTTGAAATGAAAGGTTTCATGTGAGTAAGAGAAAGTAAAGATGTTTGTGATTATAAAAACATATATATATATATATATATATATATATATACATTTTTCAAGTAAAACGATGCATTAGAACATATGTATTCAGATTCACTCCCATGTTAACCCTACTTTTATTAAACTTTCTTGTGGTGAAGACCCTCCCTGCTTATCCTTTCTGGACATTTTGGGTTTCTGACACTATTCTCAACCAAAAATCCTTTCCAACAACATAGAGCATCAACTAAAAAATGTTTTTTGCAGTTAATGATAGGAAAGACTATTTTCCTAAAGCAATGATTAATTTGTGGACCTTCATTGCCTCCTACAGCATAAATAGTCTATTTCTCTATTCCATAGCAGTTACTTTTTGTATTTAGTATAATGTTATTTTAGCAAATATTTGCCTTTTACCTCAAAGATTTTAAATGGAGTTCAGAAAGTAACATTCTTCAATGAGATAGAATCCGAATGTCTCCTCCACTAATATTTTATCCTTTTAATAAGATTTTTATTGCTAGTGTTTTAACTTCTAATACAAAGATATTTATGAAAGTCTCATTTCTGTTTTAACAAGACAGATATTCCATTCAAATTTTACTGAAGTAACACTAATACACCTAGAAAATTGAAAAGATAATTGGTTTTATTCCAAAACACGTAGAATTTCCCACATGGAAAAAGGTGGATGAAAATTTTTCCACTCAAATAATGAGAATGATTGTAGTGTAATTCAGATCCAAGATTAACAGTGAGGGGCAGATGTTTATTTTCTACAGGATCTTTGCATTTTGAAACTCAAGTGATTAAGGAGATAGAATTAATCACTTCAGTAAGTGTTTCCCATTATGGGGTCTAGCCCTTCTAAATTAGATTTTAACTTTTTAGCAGTCTCTTATTAGCCATGCTGATCACACACATAAAGACAAAATATCATTGTGTTTGCTAGGTTGTTTCCATTTTTTTATTCTAAGTATTCATCAAGTGATGAGTGGATAACGATTATGTGGTAAATTTACACAATGAGATGCTATTCAGCCATAAAAAGAATTAAATGTTGTTATTTGTGACAACATGGTTGGAATTGGAGGTCATTCTGTTAAGTGAAATAAGCCAGACAGGTAAGGTCACTCACGTGGAGTGAAAAATAAAACTGTCCTGGATAGGCATTGTGTAGTGGGTTGAGTGACTACATGGGATGCTTGTATTTAAAATTGTGTGATTGACCCAGCTTCCTGCTAACATACTTGAGAAGCATCAGCTGATGGTCCAAGTAACTGGGTCCCTGCCGCTCATGTACAAGACCCTCATGGAGTTCCTGTGTTGTGGCTGCAACCCGACCCAGCTCTGGGTGTTGTAGGCTGTTAGGGACTGAAGCAGCAAATGATAGATGTGTATTCCTAGTGTCTTCCTGTCCGTCCTCTGTTTTTCAAATAAGTAAATAAATCTTTTTTTAAAAAAGAGAAAACTATGTTTAAAATTAGAATTCTGGAGTTCATCTTTGTGCTAATCCTTTTCTCCTCCTCTATACCTACAGGAAAATTACAATATGATAATAATTAAATGTAGCACTGTAATTCTTGAAGTTTATATGAAAAATTATCTCCTTTATGTGGATATACTTGCAAATACTAGTTCTGCAGAAATAAAGATATACTGTTATAGAAGCTAGATTAATAATGAGTGACTTCTCCATATTCACAGTAGGATGAATTTAGATACATTGAACATATATTGGGTTTAGCATTTCATGACTAAACAGCTCTATTTTTACTTTCCCAATGCCATGCCCTGGATGATGATGGCTCTAACTAAACTAAATGTTTGCTATAACTTTGTCCTCCAGAAAAAAAAAAAAATCTTCAAGCTCTAAGTCCCCATACCTGTTAATGTGACTTTGTTTGCAAATAGACTCTTGAAGATGTAATCAAGTTAAGATGAAATGAAAGCATAGTGCTTTATGATGTGCCTTCATCCATTTACTGACATCCTAATATTAAGGCTTTGTGAAGACACAGAGGTACACATAGGACTTGTGGTCATGGAGTTAGAGATTGGAACTACCAGTCTCCAACCCAAGGAGTGCCAAGGTTGCTAGATACTATCAGAGGCTGGAAGAGATGAGGGACGACTCTCTCCATAGAGCCTTGGGTAGAGTGTCACGCTGCCAACACCTTGGGTTTAGCACTGTACTCTCCAGAACTGTAAAGTAATGGATTTCTGTTGAAAACTGCTTGGCTTATGGTAGTTGGTTTTGGCTAAACTAGAAAACTGATATGCTGTCCTTGGCTTTCATAGTGGAGACCGGACTGTAATGTGTTTCTGGTATTTCTCATTTGCACTAGTAAATGAATAAGCATTCTGTTTGTAGGCACCTTTGGGGGAAGTTTTCGTAATTTAGACCCTCTATTGTTTCTCCAAATTGCTGTACGTATAGTTTGAAAAATAAGATCAGGAAAATATCCTTAAACATTCCTGGAATCACGTCTTTTAATTCAAGTATTTGGGCAATTTTTATTTAAAAATTCCACATTCCAGCATTGCATTTTCCACTACATGATAGAAACTGCATTTGTCTAGAATTTCTTTTGAGTAATTTCACATTGGCTTCTTTGCAATTCTTGTAAACACAACATATAATAGCAAACAATATGACAAATGATTTTTCTGTATTTGAGACAGATGGGTGATCAAAACAGGGTCTAAACTCAGCTGATGTTTTCACTTTACTGGGGAGAATTGTGTGGTAAACAATTGCATTAAGAAAATCCAGACAGCACTATCTGCTGAAATGAAAAGGAATAATGGATGGATGGAACCCAACTGGAATGTCACGACTGATGTTTATTGGTTGACAGGGCAGTTCTCATGAGGAGCTGGCATTGGAACTAGGTCTACTTTGAGATGAAGAAATGATGAATCTTAAAATCCTAAACTGGGACAAATGTTACAAGTTGATAGAGAAAGCCAGTTCATCTGCTCAGGGCAAGGTATGCAATATAAGAAGAATGCAGCAGTGAGGTCGCAGATGTGGGCCTGGGATAACCCTGCAGGGTCATAGAGCCAATGTGACATTTTCTTCTAATTGAAAAGATTTGGGGCTTGACTTGACTGACATTTTCAAGGTGTCATTTCGGTGAACGGATCTCTCTCTCTCTCTCTCTTTGAGATAGGTGAGTTAGGAAGTTACGTCAGCTGTCCAGGTAGCTTGGAATAAGGTGGAACATGTGAATGCAGATTGTTTATTTTTGTGACTTTTCTTCTTTCTTCTTTCCTTCTTCCTCCTTTATTTCTAACTTTTCTTTCCTTTCGTTTTGTTTTTTTTTTCTAAGACTGTGTTTTTATGTCTTAATACTATATTTGGATTAGGACAGAAAAGTTGCGGGGATAAATGAGAAAGTTTCAGTTTTTAGTTTAAACAACAGGATGAATAACAGCATAATTTACTGATACATGGAAATGTTTCTAGAAACTACAATTTTAAAGGGTACTTGATAATGGATCTTCCTCAAAGTATAGTAATTTTTTTCTTTTTCTTTTTTTTTTTTTTTTTTTTTTTTTTTTTTTTTTTTTTTTTAAAATTTAAACACCTAAGTATAATTGTGTGTTAATTACAGAGTTCAACCACTAGTACTAGGATAAAGAGAAAAAAAAAATACTACCATGGATAAAGTATTACATTGTACAACAACAAGTGAAATGGACACTATGAGAAACAGTGACTCGATCAGCTCTTGTGCTGACTGTTGTAATTTTTTTCTAGGAGAAAAATCCCTGAAGTGAAATGTGAGGTCAATTTGGGAAAGATGAATTGGTATTCTCAGAGCTAACCATATTGAGAATATTTATGTTACGTGTTTGTGTTTCATACTATAGGAGAAATATACCTTCATGTATATTAAAATATTATTAAAAAGAAATAATATGAATGCCATACAATAAAACTATAAAATAGCAGTGGAAGTGAAAAATAAAGTGTCTCACTAGAGGCCACATAAGTTCTTGGCTAAGCTAACAGACTAAAAGCTGCCAGCAGGTGCCCTAGGGCAGTTCAGGAGATGAGACAAAATTTCTTCACTGAGAAAAACCTTCCCAAGAGGAGGGTTACAGGCCTAACACCCTAGTCAGAGCTTCAAGGTCGTTTATTTGACGAAGTCAGCAAATATTTGTGGAGGTCAGAGGGACACAAGCAGGCAACCCTGAGGCTCCAGCCTCTGAACAGGGGCCTGAGTCACACCCGAGGGGAGACGTCAGCAGCAGCAGCAGGAGGAGGCGCTGCGTCCAGCCAGCTTGCCCCGCTCTTCTCCATAGTTCCTGAGCTCATTCCCGTTCCTGCCTGCAGGAGCGGGTTGTCCTGCACCACATGAAAAGTCCAGAGTCCACACTGAGGGGGATGCGTAGGATCATAAATCACACTTTCATTTGTGATTTGGCAACAATAAATCCACCCTTTTTCTCGCCAAGCACGAGATACTTTGGTTCTGTGCTTTCTCACTTGTCTTAGATTAAGTCTTCACCAGGGAGTGGTTCTTCCCCTACAGTGAAAGTAATAAACTGAATACAGCCATGGCAGTGAAACAGGGCTGCTAGACTGGCACCGTCTCTCTCTGGGGTGCCCCCGAAAGCTCTACAATGGGCCCAGTGACAGGAAACACACTATAGTTTTAGTAAACATTCTTTATATCCCTCCCTTTTGCTGGAAGTTGGTGATTCAAACAGATGAAATATTTATTCTGATAAGTTTACTGATTAGTGGGAGACGGGTTAAATGAGTAACTGGAAGACAGATGGTTAAGTCAAGCCCTTAGGAGTGTAAGTGCTATGTGTAGGAGAGGAGGCAGGTGGAGACCATGAGCTAAGGGCAGATGATTGCTGAGAATTAACTGAGGAAGGGTCTTCTGGGCAGAAGGCAGAGCAGTACGTATGGGATGACAGAACATGAAACTGTCAGGGAAAAAGCTAACACACATCCTGACTTTTAAAACATTCTTAGCATTAGTGCTTGATTTTTTCAATAAAATACTTCAGAATACAACATGCTCCTTCTCCATTTGTACCAAATTGTTTAATTTCAAGTTTTAGTTTTATATACAAAAGCGTATATTTTGTATTTGGATAATTTTGTAGGAAAAGCACAAATAAAATGGAATTATTAAATTGATACAATAAAATTCAGAGCCAAACATTGAATATATGATTTAATATATTTAAAATTGGCTAATCTGCCTGGAAAAGAAAAGCCGTCGTCAACAGGTTTTAAATACATCGAATTCCACGTACCTACACAATGTCATTATTTTTGACAGTTAAGTGGAGGGGTGCATATTAGAAATATGAGGAAGGAACTGCAACTTTGGGGATTCTCAGGTTTGCAATTTCCTCAGCAAAGACCACACTTGTAGTCAGGCAGTGAGGTTTGCTCCAGTTTGTGATATGGGAGAAGGCTAAGGGTCCAGTCCGTGTTGGCTGACTTGGGAAGACAGTTTTTACTCTCTGCTGAGTGCTATCAGCCAGCAGGAGAAGCCCTAAGGTTGTGCATCTTAACAGTCTGATCTGGAAAGCAGGGAGACTGAACCAAAGCAGGAATCTGTAGAGCAGCAACCAACAGTCCACACTAACCAGGATCATGGTGGGGTGAGTGAGTGAGTATTTTTGTGTCTGGGACAAAGTTGTATCTCTTTTCTATGTTCAGATATTGTTGTGGTGTGGCCCTACATTTGTTTTGACCTGGCTTTTAATTTTCTCCTTTGTCTCATATATTTCCTGAAAATTTTAAAAGCTTATCAAAGGCTTGAATAGATTTGCAAGTCAACGTTTAGATTGTAGTCACCCCTTGGTTTCTCAAGGGGATTGATTCCAGACCTGCCTTTGGACACCAAAATCCCAGAATGCTCAAGTCCCTTCTAGGAAATAGCACCATATTTGCATGTAACCATGTACATCTGCCCACATACTGTAAATCATCTCTAGATTACTCAGGGTGCAATGACAATAGTTTTATTGTATTGTAAAGTACAATGATAAGGACAAAAAGAAAAGAGCTCTCCAGGTTAATTGTCCCTTATGCAAAACACTTGGGACCAGAATGGTTTTAATTTCAATTTTTTTCAGATTTTGAATATTTGTATATGCCTAATGAGATATCTTGGGTATGAGACCTGAGTCTAAGCACAGAATTCATTTGTGTTTCATATTCACCTCATACGCATAGCCTGAAGGTAATTGATGCAGTATTTTTAATGCACCTGCATTGTGAATGTGACCTGTCACAGAGGGTCAGCAATGGAAATTTCCACTGTGGCCTCATGTCTGCTCTCACAGATTCAGATTTTTGGACTTAGAATGCCCAACCTGTATATTTTCCATAAAGAAACAATTTTTAAAAGAATTTTTTCCATTTGCGGTTGTTTGAATCTGTGAACTGTACTTCCTAGGGGTGCTTCTCTTGCTGCTCCTTGCAAGAAGCAAACGCGTCTGGTTGTATCATCTTAACGATGCTAGTGCTGGCCAGTGTTTCAAGGAGCCCTCAGTCATCGATTCATTAGATCATCTCACATAAGTAGTTGGCATACGTTGGTGATTCTTGTCTATACCCTTGTGTCATTCAGATATTTTTAGTCACTTAAATTGAAACCCCAAATTTGTTAAAATATTGATTGAATAGTAAAAAAATCAAAAATATGTGTTTGTTCCACATATATGAAATACTTGGGAATATCTAATGGTGGGGAGTGTGTGTATATATGTGTAGAAATACCCAAAATATTGTGTATCTAAATACACATATGCACAAACTATTTAAATTATCATGGTATTAAGGTGAATTTATATAAAAGCACCTTAATATCTGCCTGCTAAGAAGTATTGAAAGCTTTTCAGATGTTCAACTTAATTTTCTATAATCAAATCTTCAACTCTGATCATGCCCCACTTGCTTCAGCTTCCCGGAGTGCCTAGATGAAGGGTGCATCAATCGAAGGTACCCTGCGTAATACCAGCTGGAGAGGGGGTTGGGATGCCTGTATCCTGTATCACAGTGCCTGACTGAAGTCCCAGCTTCTCTGCTTCCTATTCAGCTTCACCATAATGTATACCCAGGGAGCGAGCAGAGGATGGCTCAAATGCTTGGGTTCTAGCTACCCCGAATCACTTCTGGGCTCTTGGCTTCAGCCTGGCCCAGTTCTGAGTATTGTAGACATTTAGGGAGTTAACCAGCAAATGGAAGATCTCTCTCTTCCTCCCCACCTTACTCGTTCCATCCCACTCTATCTCTCCCTTGCTCTCCCTATCTCTCTCTCTCCCTCTCAAATGAAGTTAAAGTAAATTGCTTTAAAAATTAAAAAGTCCCTTCTCTCTGTCTCTCTCTCTCACTGTCCACTCTGCCTATAAAAAAAAAAAATTAAAAAGTTCCAATTAGAGGATCTTCTCTAAATCCACATGTAACCTCTGGGTTTGATTCAAGATTCAGGGTTTCAAGGCCATGCATACTATGTCCTCTCCTGGTCCCAAAGAGAAACACTGGCCTGAATTCCCACCCTTAGAGCTATAGGCTCAAGACCCAACCAGCCATATATCAGCGATTAAACTTTCATCTACAAGAACACTTGGCCATTGCTTTTAATATTGTATCTGCAATCTGGTGATTGATAATAGAACGACACAGATAAGTGTAAGATGTCCTGGTAGCATGAAGCCAAGTCCTCTATGAGGTGTTACTTTTAAAAAGTCAACATCATTACTAATGCCTGGTAGCCTACCCTTGATTTCTGTGGTGTTCCTTGGCTCTCCAGATAATTTATTTATGTTGCACATGGAGGAAAATCCTTAATATTCAGTGTTGGTCAAATGTTAAATGCCACAGCAGCTAGACATCCATTCACTAAATGATGTTGGAAAGGAAATGTCATTTACACAGTGAAATTAAATGAGTGCCAAATAAATAGTGTCACATATTGTTATGTTACCTGAATCCTGCAAAGTGTTTGTTTTGCAGTTCACTCTTAGCTACTACAAGTTAATTATTTTCACTTAGAGTTTACAGAATGTAAAATAATCCTACATACACTCCTCTAGTTGTCCATAGAAATAACAAGAATCTGAATAATAATTTCATTAGATGCACTTTTAAAGAAAATGTTGATTACATGAATATAATTGTAGATGTGTAAATACAATGTCATTTGATGAGGATTTGTGTCTCATTTAGATTTCTTAATGATTTACTGAATGAAAATTGAATATTTTAAAGAAACGTCTTTAGAATAGCAAATAATTTAATTATAACATTGATATAAAGGTCATATCTAGGAAAGCTGAATGAAGACAATTCCTGCTTTGTTAAATATAAAACTGCAATTCTTTCCACAGATTCAGGATAGCTCATATTACTGTGACCTGACTATTTTGTCTTAATACAATGGATATGGTATACCCAGTATTTTAGGGGCATAGAATGGAGCTATCAATAGCATGAAATAACCAACATAACACAAGCCTTCTCAGATTACAGAAGAAGGAAATATTGTGGCTTTTTGCAAGGCAAAAATGACAGTTTATGGGTTCCTGAAGTCTCTTCCTCTTTTAAAATGATAATGCTGTCGCCCTAAGACCTTGGAAAGAGAAAAGTCAAGCTGGTGCTCCTCATTCATAACTTAAATCCAACTGAAGGGAATGTTCTTAGGAACTGAAGCTAAGACCATTATTTCTTACAGAGCCAAACTAGGTTCAAGTCCAGACTCAGTTCTAAGACCATCAAAGGTAATGTTTTTAAATTCTATATTTTTCAAATAACTCAGCATATCCTGATGTCATGCCCCCCCAAAACCAAAACAATAAAATAAAAACCATAGATGGTCATAAACTGGTTTCCTTCATAAATTTTATCACAGAGAATACACTGATTAAAAAGGATGCTTAAACAATCTATTTAATAGTTCTATATCTAGGGACTAAAATTATGGCAAGGCAGGTTAACCTGCCCACATATGAATGCACCGGTTCACATCCTGGGTACTCTGTTTATGATCCAGCTCCTTTCTAATGGACCTGAGAAATCAGCAAAAGACTACCCGAATATTTTGGTCTCTGTCATCTATTGGGGAGACCCATCTGGATAGACTTCCAGCTCCAGATGTGGCTGTTTGGGGAATGAATCAGTGTATGGAATGAATGAATGAATCAATCTCTCTATCTCTCTAACTGTACACCTACCTCTATGTATTCATCCCTGTAACTTTGCTTTTTAAATATCAAAATAAATCTTTAAAAACTAGCTATCTGTAAGGTTGTAAACTGAATGACATGGTATGTTTTTCAAAGTTGCCTGTGTGAGTTTGGAATCTGCATCTGTGCTCACAGGATCTCTCTTACCTTTGCTTGGATTGACTGTCAGAGTCTACAAAGCAAACAGCCATCCTTCTCAAAGTCGCAAAGAGATTCCTAGGAGCTGTCCTGTCCCAGACCCTGAACCACAGCTTCCTGACTAACCAGCAGGCTAAACTGCAACCTGCTCTGAGCTGTAATCATGGAGCACTTAAACGCAGTCAGGCAGCTTCAGGTTTGGCTGACAAGCTGCCCCTTCTGTTTCTGCCAGTCTGTTTGATGTATTATCTTTTCTGTTTAAAGGAAGAGGTGAGAAACCTTTTTGCAAGAACATTTCCAAATTATATATTTTCACACCTTAAAACTGTAAAAATTCAGAAATGTGGCATTTTTCATTCATTTTAATGTAATATTATTTCAAAAGTGAGTGTGAGAATGCATCAACAATGCTAGCAGTCAATGCTAATTGTAACTTCACCGTGCTTAAAAATGAACATTGCTGATACACTTCAAACCTTTTTCCTATCCTGAGTGGATCTTAATTTCCTCCTAAACATACCTTTATATTGTTTTATATTGATAGGTCAAATTTTTTGAATGACAGAGTAGCAGAGGAAGAGAGAGAAGGAGATAGAGAAGGATCTTCCATCTGCTGCTTTGCTCCCTAAATAGCTGCAACTGCCAGGTTTGGTCAAACCAGTCAGGAGCCAGAAACTTGTCCTGCTCTCATACATGGGAGGCAGGGGCCCAAGTACTGGGGCCATCTTCACTATCTTCTCGGGCACAAAAGGAGACGGCTTGGAAGCACAGTACTGGGACTGGAATCAGCACTCCAGTGTCGGATGCTGGCATCAGCAGCAGCAACTTGACCTACTGTGCCACATCCCTGGTCCCTGTATTTTTATTGTTGCAGAATGGTCTTGTACAGTAACTTTAGTGATAATTTCTCTTAGCAGTAGTGTTTTCACATTCCTGTTTTCTCAGACCTGTTTGTACAGTCATCCTTCCATATCTATGGTGCTATACCTGTGGATACAACCCATCACAAATCAAAAATATTCAGAAGCAAATTTGAGTCTGCCTTGAGCACATGTAGAAGTTTTTCTAGTAAATACTCACTAAATAAGATAATAGGACACCTTTATAGACTCTACATTGTTTTTGCTATCAAAACTGATCTAGAGTTGATTTAACAATATGAAGGGATGCATGCTGCTTCCATGCAGATCTGTTCCATTTTATATAAGCGACTCAAGTACCCATGGATTTGGATGTCCTTGAATGTATTCTGGAACCCATCATGAATGGACATGGGGGGGACACTTGTGCTAATTCCAGACAAGTCTTTCAATCTTTGCTAATCTGCATGGAAGATGTAATCCTGTGTTTTTTTTTTTTAAGCTTTATTTATTTATTTGAAAGTCAGAGTTACACAGAGAGAGGAAAAGTAGAAAGAGAGGTCTTCCATCCACTGGTTCGCTCCCCAACTGGCCACAATGGCCAGAGCTGTGCTGATCTGAAGCCAGGTGCCTCCTCTAGGTCTTGCCATGTGGGTGTAGGAGCCTGAGGAATTGGGCCATTCTCTATTGCTTTTCCAGGCCACAGCAGAGAGCTGTATTGGAAGTGGAGCAACCGGGACTTGAACCTGTGCCCATATAGGATGCTGGCATTGCAGGCAGTGGCCTTACCTGCCACGACACAGTGCTGGCCCACATGTTTTTTATTTATTTTTTTGACAGGCAGAGTGGACAGTGAGAGAAAGAGACAGAGAGAAAGGCCTTCCTTTGCTGTTGGTTCACCTCCCAGTGGCCACTGCAGTCAGCGTGCTGCAGACGGCGCACTGCGCTGATCTGAAGCCAGCAGCCAGGTGCTTCTCCTGGTCTCCCATGCAGGTGCAGGGCCCAAGGACTTGGGCCATCCTCCACTGCCCTCTTGGGCCACAGCAGAGAGCTGGACTGGAAGAGGAGCAACCGGGACAGAATCTGGTGCCCTGACCAGGGCTAGAACCCCATGTGCTGGCACCGCAGGCAGAGGGTTAGCCTAGTGAGCCACGATGCTGGCCCACATGATGTTTTACAAATAGTTTCATAGACTTCTTGAGATGAGTAGCCTACTGTATAACAAAAATCTTACTGAAAAAGATTTGTGTACCTTTATTAAGATAATTACCTATTTTACATTGTTACATTTTGCTCATACTTAGCTAATTAGAGATTCTCATGGAAAATAAATACGCT
This sequence comes from Sylvilagus floridanus, assembly GCA_949820135.1. Taxonomy (NCBI): domain Eukaryota; kingdom Metazoa; phylum Chordata; class Mammalia; order Lagomorpha; family Leporidae; genus Sylvilagus; species Sylvilagus floridanus. The sequence continues at coordinate 118,611,720 of OX463226.1, forward strand.
GGTCACATAACTATCAACTGAGAAATAATTAAAAGTTAGATAAAGCATGTTAAATGTATACTCCCTTTACAATGTTGCAATCAATTGGCCATTAACTTCATTTTTTTTTCTTTTGATACATCTGTCATTTTTTTTTCCCAAATGGTAAGGATTTGTAATTCTTGTTGCCTAGAAGTTATGTGTGGCTATAGTTAAATAGACACATAGACTGACAGAAGAATGTACACCTATTTCAGGTAAAGCCACATACCTGTTTTGACTTTTAGCTCAGTGACATTACCCAGAAGATGGCTAGAGGGATTGGCCATAGAGCAAAAATTAATCTGTTTAGCTTCAAATGATAGCTGAAATGTTCATTTTTAGTTCATTGAAATACTCACTTTGGTTGATAAGCCTATTTAGATCTACTTGGTTAGCTGTAACAGAAAAGCAATCTTCAAATACATCAGGCATGGTTTTTAAATAAGATAAGGTACAAAAACCTATAAATAGATTGGAAAGTAATATTAATGCTGAGCATAGCACTATGAATAAAAAATGTTAAGTGTCAGCTCAACCTTTACAAATGCTTTGCTACAGTGCCTCTAATATATACCTATAATAATGATAATACAGCAGAGTTTCCAATTAAATTATGTTGGTTTTATTAGGAAATGAATAGATTCTGAATTCATTAATTTATAAACATTGAAATATAATAAGAATGAAGTCTCCACTAAATTGCACAGGCAATAACAATAACTGATAGACATTTTGCATTTAAACAACCAAAGTGATGCTTTTTAAAAAGATCAGAGAAGTGGACTCCGTGGAGCAATTACTTAGATACTAACCTTTTTATCACAAAGTGGTATGGGAAAATAGGCAATAATTCAGTGTTCTAGTACATTTTAAAAGTTTTTTTCTCAATAGAGTCACTTTTAAAATTGCAGCTATCCTGCAGCATAATTTCAAATTTTACACAGTTGCTAAAGATAAATGATTTTTCCTGATCAAATTATATGAGGATGAATAATTTCATACTATATAATTGGTGAACTGGATAATTCAATAAGTCCATTTGGTATGGTTGACTTCTTTTCACAAGTGGAGTTCCTGTAATGAGGCAGTCAGTTTTGTCAAAACAGCTGCCGAATAGCAATAGCATTAAAATTAATCATTAAATTAATTAAATATTCTATGGATGTTAAATGTGCACAGGAAAATGTAAGTACTGGACAACACTTGTTCTGCTTTCATCACAACATTGTAGTAAACAACACAAAATTGACCCTCTTGCGAATAAAAGCAGCTTTATAATGAAAACATCAATTGATCTCTTGTTTTTACCAAAGTTTTTAAATTGAGTCTTACTAAAGCTTCCCAAATTCTAAACCATATTTTCTGTAACAGTAGCCTGCAAGTTAATACATTAGAAATATCTTGTCCAAGCTACTTATTCCTCTTTATCGCATTTCATAAACATATTTCAGTAAGTTTTATCAAGAAATGCACTTATCATAGCAACTACTTTTCAGCTTGCAAGATAATTATGTAAGCACACACATATATAAAATTATTTATGATTAGAAAATTATCTATGTTGACTTGCATTTGAAAATTGCACACATTGCTCATCCATGTCCTTCCTTAAATGAAACAAAGCTGGGGTGGGTACCCTGCATTTTCCTGCCTTAAATTTAGTGGATCTACCCCAGGCTATCCCTCATAGTGCACTGATCTGCTTGTTTCATAAATATCTGCAGGCTATGCTTATGATATTTTTAAAGTATTTTTATATTGAATCATGATATATTCTAAGTTTGGAGTAGAGGAGGCACAATGCTTTTTCTCATTCTTTTGGCCACATACTTTTAATTCACTGGAAACTTTAACCACTCCGTGCTAAGCATGTGAAAAAAAAAATCATTCTAGTCCATGAAGAAAATGGGAAAAGCTGTAATTCAAATTTTCCTGTTCGGTAGATTAAAATGTTATAACAGATTTTATTTTATTTTTTTTTATTTTATTTTATTTATTTATTTTTTATATATATAAAGCTTTTATTTAAAGAATATAAATTTCCAAAGAACAGCTCATGGACCACAATGGCTCCCCCCCCACCACAACTTCCCTCCCTTCCCCCACCCTCCCCTTTCCCGCTCCCTCTCCCCTTCTGTTCACATCAAGATTCATTTTCAATTCTCTTTATACACAGAAGATCAATTTAGTACATATTACGTAAAGATTTCAACGGTTTGCCCTCGCATAGAGACACAAAATGATAATACTGTTGGAGTACTAGTTATAGTATTAATTCACAATGTACAGCACATTAAGGACAGAGATCCTACATGATTTTTTTTTAAAAAAATTGATTAATTGTCTATGCAATTTCCAGTTTAACACCAAGATTTTTTAAACATTTGCAATTATCTTTATATAAAGAAGATCGATTCAATATATACTATGTAAGGATTTCATCAGTTTGCACCCACACAGAAACACAAAGTGTAAAAATACTGTTTCAGTACTAGTAATAGCATCACTTCACATTGGATAACACATTAAGGACAGATCCCTCATGAGACATAAGTACACAGTGACTCTTGATGTTGATTTAACAATTTGACACTCTTGTTTATGGCGTCAGTAATCTCCCTAGGCTCTGGTCATGAGTTGCCGAGGCTATGGAAGCCTTTAGGGTTAGCCGACTTCGATCTTATTCCCACAGGGCCATAGTCAAAGTGGAAGTTCTCTCCTCCCTTCAGAGAAAGGTACCTCCTTCGTTGATGGCCCCGTTCTTTCCACTGGGATCTCACTCGCAGAGATCTTTCATTTAGGTCTTCTGTTTTTTCCAGAGTGTCTTAGCTTTCCATGCCTAAAATATTCTCATGGGCTCTTCAGCCAGATCCGAATGCCTTAAGGGCTGATTCTGAGGCCAGAGTGCTATTTAGGACATCTGCCATTCTATGAGTCTGCTGTGTATCCTGCTTCCCATGTTGGATCATTCTCTCCCTTTTTCATTCTATCAGTTAGTATTAGCAGACACTAGTCTTGTTTGTGTGATCCCTTTGACTCTTAGACCTATCAGTGTGATCAATTGTGAGCTAAAATTGATCACTTGGACTAATGAGATGGCCTTGGTACATGCCACCTTGATGGGATTGTATTGGAAACCCCTGGCACAATTCTAACTCCATCATTTGGGGCCGTTCCGATTGAGCATGTCCCAAGTTTTACATCTCCTCCCTCTCTTATTCCCACTCTTATATTTCACAGAGATCACTTTTCAGTTAAAATTTAAACACCTAAGAATAATTGTGTGTTAATTACAGAGTTCAACCACTAGTACTAGGATAAAGAAAAAAAAATATTACCATGGATAAAGTATTACATTGTACAACAACAGTCAGCACAAGAGCTGATCGAGTCACTGTTTCTCATAGTGTCCATTTCACTTCTACAGGTTTCCCCTTTGGTGCTCAGTTAGTCATCGCCAATCAAGGGAAACAAATGATATTTGTCTCTTTGGGACTGACTTAATTCACTCAGCATGATGTTTTCCAGATTCCTCCATTTTGTTGCAAGTGACCGGATTTCATTGTTTTTGACTGCTGTATAGTATTCTGTAGAGTACATGTCCCATAATTTCCTAATCCAGTCTACTGTTGATGGGCATTTGGGTTGGTTCCAAGTCTTAGCTATTGTGAATTGAGCCGCAATAAACATTGCTGTGCAGACGGCTTTTTTGTTTGCCAATTTAATTTCCTTTGGGTAAATTCCAAGGAGTGGGATGGCTGGGTTGAATGGTAGGGTTCTATTCAGGTTTCTGAGGAATCTCCAGACTGACTTCCATAGTGGCTTCACCAGTTTGCATTCCCACCAACAGTGGATTAGTGTCCCTTTTTCCCCACATCCTCTCCAGCATCTATTGTTGGTGGATTTCTGAATGTGAGGCATTCTCACCGGGGTGAGGTGAAACCTCATTGTGGTTTTGATTTGCATTTCCCTGATTGCTAGGGATCTTGAACATTTTTTCATGTGTCTGTTGGCCATTTGGATTTCCTCTTTTGAAAAATGTCTATTGAGGTCCTTGGCCCATCTCTTAAGTGGGTTGTTTGTTTTGATGTTGTGGAGTTTCTTAATTTCTTTGTAGATTCTGGTTATCAACCCTTTATCTGTTGCATAGTTGGCAAATATATTTTCCCATTCTGTCGGTTTCCTATTCACTTTCCTGACTGTTTCTTTTGCAGTACAGAAACTTTTCAATTTGATGCAATCCCAGTAGTTAATTTTGGTTTTCAGTGCCTGTGCTTCTGGGGTCTTTTCCAAGAAGTCTTTGCCAGTACCTATGTCTTGCAGGGTTTCTCCTATGCTCTCTAGTAATTTGATGGTGTCGGGTCGTAGGTTTAAATTTTTAATCCATGTTGAATGGATTTTTGTGTAAGGTGAAAGGTAGGGGTCTTGCTTCATGGTTCTGCACGTGGAAATCCAGTTTTCCCAGCACCATTTATTAAACAGACTGACCTTACTCCAGGGACTGGTTTTGGATCGTTGATCAAATATAAGTTGGCTGTAGGTGTTTGGATTGATTTCTGGAGTTTCTATTCTGTTCCATTGGTCTATCCATCTGTTTCTGTACCAGTACCATGCTGTTTTGATAACAACTGCCCTGTAGTATGTCCTGAAATCTGGTATTGTGATGCCTCCGGCTTTGTTTTTGTTGTACAAGATTGCTTTAGCTATTCGAGGTCTCCTGTGTCTCCATATGAATTTCAGCATCATTTTTTCCAGATCTGAGAAGAATGTCCTCGGTATCTTGATTGGTATTGCGTTGAATCTGTAAATTGCTTTTGGGAGAATGGACATTTTGATGATATTGATTCTTCCAATCCATGAGCATGGGAGATTTCTCCATTTTTTGGTATCCTCTTCTATTTCTTTCTTTAAGGTTTTATAATTTTCATTGTAGAGATCTTTAATGTCCTTAGTTAAATTTATTCCAAGGTATTTGATTGTTTTTGTAGCTATTGTGAATGGGATTGATCTTAGCAGTTCTTCCTCAGCCGTGGCATTGTCTGTGTATACAAAGGCTGTTGATTTTTATGTATTGATTTTATATCCTGCTACTTTGCCAAACTCTTCTATGAGTTCCAATAGTCTCTTAGTAGAGTTCTTTGGGTCCCCTAAATAAAGAATCATGTCGTCTGCAAAGAGGGATAGTTTGAGTTCTTCCTTCCCAACTTGTATCCCTTTAATTTCTTTTTCTTGCCTAATGGTTCTGGCTAAGACTTCCAGCACTATATTGAATAGCAGTGGTGAGAGTGGGCATCCCTGTCTGGTACCAGATCTCAGTGGAAATGCTTCCAACTTTTCCCCATTCAATAGGATATTGGCCGTGGGTTTTTCATAAATTGCTTTAATTGTATTGAGGAATGTGCCTTCTATACCCAGTTTGCTTAGGGTTTTCATCATGAAAGGGTGTTGAATTTTATCGAATGCTTTCTCTGCGTCTAGTGAGATAATCATATGGTTTTTCTTCTGCAGTCTGTTAATGTGGTGTATCACGTTGATTGTTTTGCGAATATTGAACCATCCCTGCATACCAGGGATGAATCCCACTTGGTCTGGGTGGATGATCTTTCTGATGTGTTGTTGCAGTCTATTGGCCAGAATTTTGTTGAGGATTTTTGCATCTATGTTCATGAGGGATATTGGTCTGTAATTCTCTTTCAATGCTGCATCTTTTTCTGGCTTAGGAATTAAGGTGATGCTGGCTTCATAGAAGGAATTTGGGAGAATTCCCTCTTTTTCGATTGTTCTGAAAAGTTTGAGAAGAATTGGGGTTAGTTCTTCTTTAAATGTCTGGTAGAATTCAGCAGTGAATCCATCTGGTCCTGGGCTTTTCTTTGTTGGGAGGGCCTTTATTACTGATTCGATTTCTGACTCACTTATGGGTCTGTTTAGGTTTTCTATGTCTTCCTGGTTCAATTTAGGTAGGTTGCATGTGTCCAGGAATCTATCCATTTCTGATAGGTTTCCCTGTTTGCTGGCATACAAGTCCTTGTAGTAATTTCTGATGATTCTTTTGATTTCTGTGGTGTCTGTTGTTATATTTCCTTTTTCATCTCTGATTTTACTGATTTGGGTCTTTTCTCTTCTTTTTTTAGTTAGTTGGGCCAATGGGGTGTCAATCTTGTTTATTTTTTCAAAAAACCAGCTCCTCGTTTGGCTGATTTTTTGTAATGATTTTTGGATTCAATCCTGTTGATTTCTTCTCTGATTTTGATTATTTCTCTTTTTCTACTAGATTTGGGTCTAGTTTGCTGCAAATTTTCTAGATCCTTGAGATGCATTGAAAGCGCATCTATTTGGTGCCTTTCCAGTTTCTTGATGTAGGCACCTATTGATATAAACTTTCCTCTTAACACTGCTTTTGCTGTATCCCATAAGTTTTGGTATGTTGTGCTGTTATCCTCATTTACTTCCAGAAAATTTTTGATTTCTCTTTTGATTTCTTCAGTGACCCATTGTTCGTTCAGGAGCATGTTGTTCAATCTCCATGTGTTTGCATATGCTCTAGAGATTCCTGAGTTGCTAATTTCCAACTTCACTCCCTCATGGTCTGAGAAGTTGCATACTATGATTCTAATTCTTTTGAATTTGCTGAGACTTGCTTTATGGCCTAAAATGTGATCAATCCTAGAGTAGGTTCCATGTACTGCTGAGAAGAATGTGAATGCTTTACGTGTAGGATGAAAAGTTCTGTAGATATCTGTTAGATCCATTTGGGCTATAGTGTTGTTTAAATCTACTGTCTCCTTGTTGATCTTCTGTCCTTTCGATCTGTCAATATCTGTGAGTGAAGTATTGAAGTCCCCCAGTACTATTGTGTTGGGGTCTAAGTCTCCCTTTAAGTTTCTTAACAAATTTTTTAAATAAACCTGTGGCCTGTAATTAGGTGCATATACATTGAGAATTGTTATATCTTCCTGTAGTATTGATCCCTTAATCATTATATAGTGCCCCTCTTTGTCTCTCTTAACAGTTTTTGTGTTAAAGTTTATGTAGTCCGATATTAAGATGGTTACACCCGCTCTTTTTTCATTTCTGTTGGCGTGGTATATCTTGTTCCATCCTTTTATTTTCAGTCTGTATGGATCTTCGTTGGAAAGATGTGTTTCTTGTAGGCAGCAAATAGATGGTTTTTGTTCCTTAACCCAATCAGCCAATCTCTGTCTTTTAACAGGACAGTTTAGACCTTTAACGTTCAATGTGACTATTGATAAGTGGTAAGTTTGCCCTGCCATTTGCCAGATATTTTCTAATGTATGCTTTGAATTCCCTGTGATCTTTTGCCGTGAGGTTCCCTTCGTTTACCTTCTTTCATGTTGATGGTCGTGTTTCTGTGTTTCTGTGTGTAACACATCTTTAAGTATCTTTTGCAGGGCTGGACGAGTGGCAACAAATTCTTTCAATTTTTGTTTGTTATGAAAGGTCTTTATTTCACCTTCATTCACAAATGAGAGCTTTGCAGGGTATAATATTCTGGGCTGGCAGTTTTTCTCTCTAAGTACCTGGGCTATGTCTTTGCTTCACTGTGGTGAGTTTAATTACAATATGTCGTGCAGAGGATCTCTTTTGGTCATGTTTATTAGGGGTTCTATGAGCTTCCTGGATTAGGATTTCTCTGTCTTTCTCCAAGCCTGGAAAGTTTTCTGCTAGTATCTCCCTAAAAAGGCCTTCTAATCCTTTCTCCCTCTCCATACCTTCAGGAACACCTAGAACCCGAATGTTGGGTTTTTTAATAGTATCCTGTAAATTCCCGACGATATCTTTTAGTTTTCTAATTTCCTCTTCTTGTCTTTGGTTTGAATGTTTCCTCTCCTGTTCTCTGTCTTCTAGGTCCGATATTCTCTCTTCTGCTTCACCCATTCTGGTTTTAAGGCCCTCAAGATTGCTTGTCACTTGATCTATTGAATTCTTCAATTCATTAAGATTTTTTGTCACTATCGTAGCTTCTTGTTCTACTAGTTGTTTCATTTCGTTTTGATTTCTCCGTAGTACTTTATTCTCGCGAGAGAGATTTTCTATCTTATCCATTAAGGATTTCTGTAGATCAAGAATTTGTTTCTGAGAACTTCTTAATGTTCTTATCAATTCTTTGAGATCTGCTTCTTGCATTTCTTCTATCTCATTATCTTCATAATCCTGACTTGGGGTGTCTTTTCCGTTTGGGGTCATCATAGCGTCTTCCTTGATCTTGCTCCCTCGGAATCTGTTTTTATTTGGCATTTTTTTTTTCCCCACACTCTTTCTCTGGGTTGTCAAGGTAACGGAGTTTGTGTGCGCGGTGTGTTCCCAGTTTTTGGATCCCCTTCAGGTTTCTACAGCCTTGGGTTTTTGGTTCCGTCTGCCTCATTGATGGGCGGGCGGGCAGGTGGGCGGGCGCGCCTTGTCCCACTGCGTTTAATCTAGCTCGAATTAGCAGGGTGGGTGACGAGAGAGGCTAGTGTCCGTGCAGGCTCGCCTCAATTGTGCTGTTTCCCCCGTGGGGGGTCTGCTTCCCCCCGCCAGTGTCTCGGGATCCCTGTATCGGCCCCCGTTCAAGCGCTCAGTTCCAATGGCGACTGTGTTCCGCCCGGCTTCCGGTTCAGCCGGCGGGCGCGCGCCGTCCCACTGTGTTCAGTCTAGCTCGAGTGAGCAGGGTGGGCAACGAAAGAGGCTAGTGTCCGTGTGGGCTCGCCTCAATTGTGCTGTTTCCCCCGTGGCGTCTGCTTCCCCCCGCCAGTGTCTCGGGATCCCTGTATCGGCTCCCGTTTAAGCGCTCGATTCCAATGGCGACTGTGTTCCGTCCGGTTCCCGTCCCTCCCGGCAGCTCCCGTGCCACTAAGGCACGATTTGCCATTCGCAAACTTACTTTCCCCTAGGTCCTCTGCGTCTCATTCACTGGGTCCGGAAGAATTTCCACTGCATTTTTTTCCCTGAGATTTTTCCTGAGGCTACAGTAACTCTGTTTTTATTAAACTATCTTTTTGTGGACTGCTAGTGCGCGTCCTCACTATTCCGCCATCTTGGCTCCGCCCCGTTATAACCGATTTTAATTCTTGTCTGGCTCTCCTGGGAAAGGTTTTGCTTTGGCTCTATTGATAGGGGTTTGCCATGAGATTTTGTGGGTGAACTGGATGTTAGCGGACAGAACACATGCAAAGGTTTGAAATGTACTTGGCTGTTGGAACGTGCCCTTCTGTGATTCTGCCATGCAATGAAAAATATTTCTCCTAGGTGTCCTGGGCCCCAGAATAAGCAGACAGGAGCAGAATTGAGTGCACCTGCAGAGAGGGACCAAGTCCAGCTGGATGTTCAGTTTTTGAAGCAGATTAGCCCAGTCTAGCTCAGCCAGTCTCCAGCTACCTACAGATGAATGGGCCAGAATAAATGGTTATTTGATTTTATGTTCCTGTGTATTATGTTCTTAAAATTTTTTTAACAGAGCAGTTACATTGTAATAGTTGATTGATAGGCTGGCTGGATTTGGCCCCACCTAATTTTACAGTAAATTCAGTTTCCGTATGTCCTCTCAAAATGCAATTCTAACAATGTCAACAGGTTGTTTCAAGAATGTCTATGCTCTTCCACTAAAGACTATTATCTGGCACCCTGAATAAAGGAGACTCCTCAATGGGGCATTAGGGCACAAGAATCCTTCAGTAGACATGAGACAAGGGATGGAGGCTGAGGAATGAAGACCCCACAGCATAGTGGCCAGTGCATCTTGGGAAGCGTGAAGGTAGATTCTGCCATCTAGTTCTCTCTCCTCATTCTGAATTCGTGAATCCCTGACTTTGTAGGACACATGTCCTCCTGGATCTAGCGGGTGTCCATGTCCACATTCAGCCTTCTCCCTTGTTAACTCTGAGACTGGATCTCCACCCTTTCCCCTCCTTGGGCCTCCTGTCTTTGCATCTCTCTACCTTGCCCAGCAGCAAGAATGTCCCCTATTTTTGTCCACTGAGGCCATCAAGCATGAAGTCCCTCAGTTTAGTACTCTCTGTTGTGATATACAGAAAGTTCTAATTATTCCAATTTAAACCAATCAGCTGGCAATGCATTTCTTTACCATGTATAGTTGATTCCAGTTAGGAATATTCAATGTTGGGAATTTTTCTCTGTGGCTGTGGTCTGAGAATATATCTTCTTGTTGTAGGATGTGTGGCATTAAGTTATGTGAAATAATTCCTGCATTTGTGTGATACAGTTAAGGAATGCATTCCAAGGATGAAACTGACAGAGGAGAGAATAGCAAAGAGAATTTCTAAAACTGATCCTTTATTCAGCCATTTATAAAGCACACGCTGCCTATAATACCGTAACAGCTTTATTGAGATTAATTTATATACTGTAGACTTTAGAATCTAGGAATGTAGAGTGCAAGAGGTTTTAGTTCTTTCTCAGAGTTGTACACCCATCAGCAAAATTTTAGAAAGTTTTATCACCTCAGGAGAGACCGCATTCCTGTTAGCAATCACACCTCATTTCCCTTGACCTCTCTCTCACACCTCAGCAACCACTAATCTACATTGTCTTTATAGCTTTGCCTAACCCAGACCTCTCACACAAATGAAATCACATATGTGTCTTTTGTTACTGGCTTCTTTCACTTAGCATACAGTTTTCAAGGTTCATCTTTGCTGTAGCATATCAGCATTCCAGCCCTTCTTCTTGTTGGATACTATTCCTTTGTGAGAATATACCACAATTTTTTAATTCTTTGAATTAGTTTTGAAGTATGTAGTTTTATTCCCATCTGTGTGTAATTTCAGTCAATGCCTACACATACTTGCTTTATATGCTATATCACAAATTACCAAAAATTTAGCAGTTTAACAGAAGTTTACTATCATGTACTTTCTGTTGGTCAGGAGGCTGTGTATGGATTAGCAGGGGCTATGATTTCATTGGTGATGTAAGGCACTCCTTCAAGCTCACTGGCTATTGGCAGAATCAGTTCCTTGAATTGGAATGAATACCTAGCTCCTGAGAATGCCCCACTGTCCCCATTCCCTGAGACATAGCCCATTCCACAACATGGTGGCTTGACTCTTCAAGAACAGGAGCACAGATCCTCAGGTTTCTAGAGTTCCTCTTGAATAAATCAAGCATAGCTACTGTAGTAGCCTTCTGGTTAGCTGAAAAATGAACTTACTTGAGTCTTTAATTTTCTCTGAGAAATTGCTTCACTTTTACCAGGTATTTTCACCTAACCATTGGTGTGAAATTGACTCACCTAGAGTGAGTGCCTTATACAGTTGGCTAGGTAAGAAGGTAGAAGCAAAATTTTGTCCCAGCAATTCATGTCCCTCCTGGATGTAAAACACATATGCCCCCCATCCAAAAACCCTCATTCTACTGTTGCCTCAGCTCAAAGTCCAAAACCTCATTGTATTAATCATGTAAACAGCTATGGTTGTGTTGCTTGGGGGTGATCTATGGAACTAAATGGACATGTTTGTCTCTAGCACTCTCAACGTCTGAGGGTGAGACAGCACACTTGTGTCTATGTAGGCTTGAGAGAATGAAAGTGGAGTCACTGGTCCATTACAATGGTTAGTCAAGTAGAATATATGCTAGACTTCTCCTGAATAGTGCTCAAGGCTGAGGCATAATCCTCCATGATATCGACTGCAGCCTGTGGGCTCTTGACTTCATGCTCTGTGTCATCTTCCTCTGTAAGAGGTGGAGTACATTTGCACCTGACCTGTGTTTTGAGTCTGGTGCCGGCAAGTAGCACCACAGAGTTCCAGTCGCCTCCTGTTTCGTACTCTGTCTGTAAACTCTCAGGATGTCAGTCTCTTTAGAAAACCTGTTTTCTAAATAACATTGTGGATTTCACTCCATTGTGCATATGCTACACCCCAAAATCTCTTTGATGTTGTGTCTCTGTTTCTGGAACCTCTTCAGGTGACTGAGGAATGGTGTTTTTAAACATTGTGGGACAACTGTGGTTTGCTTGATGAGGTATTAAATGTCTTTGACTATCCCTTGAGAGTCTACTAATTTTTAACCATGACTTATAACATATATTTAGTAAGTTATGATGACTAGCATCAAGAAACATAACTATATGTAATCATATGCTTTGATATCCTTACAACTTTAGACAATGATTCACTTTTTAAAACATTTAATTATTTGAAAGATTTACAAGAGAGATGGAGGGAGAAAGAAAGAGAGAGATATCTTTCATCTGCTGGTTCACTCCCCAAATGGCTGCAATGGCCAGGGCTGGGCCAGACCAAAGCCAGGAAGCAGGAGATCCCTCCAGGTCTTCCACATGGGTACAGGAGCCCACGTATTTGGGTTATCATCCACTGCTTACCTAGGCACATTAGCAGGGAGCTGAATCAGAAGGGCAGGAGGTGGGATTCTAACTGGTGCCCATAGGGACGCTGGCACAGCAGATGGCAGCTTAACTGACTGTGTCACAGCTCCTGCCTCAGTGATTCACCTTTTTTTTTTTTTAAGATTTTTTATTTATTTTACTTGAAAGTCACCGTTACACAGAGAGAGAAGGAGAGGCAGCGAGAGAGAGAGAGAGAGAGAGAGAGAGAGAGAGAGAGAGAGAGGGAGAGGTCCTCCATCCGCTGGTTTACTCCCTAATTGGCTGCAGTGGCCGGAGCTGTGCCGATCCATAGCCAGGAGCCAGGAGCTTCCTCTGGGTGTCCCACATGGGTGCAGGGTCCCAAGGACCTGGGCCATCTTCTGCTTTCCCAGGCCATAGCAGAGAGCTGGATGGGACATGGAGCAGCCAGGTCTCAAACTGGCGACCATATGGGATGCTGGCACTGCAGGCGGCAGTTATACCCACTGTGCCACAGCCCGGCCCCAGTGATTCACTTTTAATTTATGAAAATTGTGTTGCCTGCTGAAATTTACTACTTTGTTGTTAAAATGATTAATAAAAATTAAATGTCAAAGGTACCTCATTCATTTTCAAATTCCTAAAACCCAGTTTCTCACATAGCACATAACAGAAACTCAGAAAGTATAATATCCTCAAGGCACAATGAAGAAACTAGATGGAGGGAGGGCCATCCCAGAGCTCGGTCTGGATTGACATGAAGTGTCCTGTGGAAAGACCATGCATGCTGGGACCACCTGGCCTAGTTATGCTCAGAGAGCATCACACATACGGGCTGTGCCGCTTAGGGTGATCTGATGAAATTCATGTATCTCCATTTCTCTTTTCCTTTGATAAATAAAAATGACATTCGTTCCTACCTCATGGGGCTTTCTTGGATGCAGTGAATGAACATGTGAAAATAGTTTGTCCATTGCACACAATAAGCACTGTGTGGTGACAATTGCTATAGGCACTGTCCTGCCCTTCCCAGTAGGGAGGCAAACACTCCTGTCCTAACTTCTGGCTTTTACACACACAAACAAAGGAAACAGAGAGTTGTGCATAGAGAAAAATCCCCTTTTGCTGATTCTCTTTCTGTCCACCAGAAGCCTATAAAGTATTTATTTGTTTAAGAAAACATGCAGTAAATCTAGCTTTTTTTCTATTTAATCTTGGACTGAAGTGTTTGGAAAGACCATACAACATTTTGGAGTACTGGTCTTCAAGTTGGCAATGCAAGAAGTCTTTAGAGGAATTTATTTCCAGACCCTGGACTTCCATGTGTTATATTTACTAAAAGTAATTTGCCAGCAGTAGATCTGAGATGCCCAGTAATCCCCATCACTTTGTCCTCAATCAACCTGATTTTACCTTTACCCCACCCCATAGAAGAATATCCCAACTCTCTTCCCTTCCCAGTCCCGCATTTTCCTTGAGGGTAAAATCTTTTAGTCACCAGCAAGACACAGTAGGCAATAGTTGGCTTTTGAGGGCAAGTTCGGTAATCAAAGCAGTTCTTGGTATCCCTTCTTGGAAGCAAGACAAGAAACTTTAGGCCAGCGCTGTGGGTCACTAGGCTAATCCTCCGCCTGCGGCGCCAGCACCCCGGGTTCTAGTCTTGGTAGGAGCACCAGGTACTAGTCCCAGTTGCCCCTCTTCCAGTCCAGCTCTCTGCTGTGGCCCAGGAGGGCAGTGGAGGATGGCCCAAGTGCTTCGGTCCTTGCACCCACATGGAAGACCAGGAGGAAGAACATGGCTCCTGGCTTCGGATCAGCTCAGTGCCAGGCGTAGCGGCCATTAGGGGAGTGAACCAACAGAAGGAAGACCTTTGTCTCTCTCTCTCACTGTCTATAACTCTCTCTCTCTGTCTCTCTCATTGTCTAATTCTGCATGGAAAAAAAAAAAAAAAACTTTTTACTGGCCAGTCCGCATTTCCCAGGCAACAAATTCTGCGAAAGACTCAAGTCTCCCTTTTTCTCAGTTCATATTCATTCATTCTCTCTCATTCCTTTTTTCATCCATATTCTCTCTCACTCTCCTTCTCTTTGTGTGTGTGTCTGTTTCCCTCCCCTCTTACCTCCCTCCATCCCCTCCCTCACTGCCTGCCACCCTCTTTCTCTACCAACTAAGTATCTAAGAACTACATAGTAAAATGGACGATAATTGAACAAGGCACTAAAATGGCTTTGTTTGTTTTCTCCATCCTTGTAGTTATGTTAAATTATATGACAAGGGAGAATTAAGGTCCTACATGGAAGTAAGACTGCCAGTCAGCTGACTTTAAAACAGGGGAGATTGTCCTGGATTATCAGGGCTCCATCTAATCACAAGAATTCTCTAAAGAGGGAGGCAGAAGCAAAGGTGTTGGTTAGAGATTTGAGGATTTTAGGCTTAGGCTTTGAGGATTGAGGAAGGGTTGTCAGCCAAAGTGGGAGCTGGAGAAGACAAGGAGATGGATGTCCCTCCCAGTCCCCAGCAGGTCAGGATTCTAGCCCAGCTAGGATTATTTTAGACTTCTAATTTGCAAGTGAATAAAGTATTAAGTTTACACAATTTTAAGCCATTAAAGCTGTGACAATTTGGCATAGTAGCAATAAGAAAGAAATACAATATAACTGTAAATTAAATAAAGCACTTTAAATTTTTTGTCTTAATTGCCAATCAGACAAGTAAAATGTTTGGTGATAAAAAATTGCTTCAGTTACTCATAAAAATCAAACAAATCCAAAATAAAGAATTTGCATTTATAACATACCCAAAACTGTCTATCACACCACAAAAACAGATATTATTAGTACTTATGTGTGTCTCATCCAGGAAGGTAAGTTGTTACATTTTAGCAGAGCCATTAGTTAATATATATCCTTTTCAATTTAGCAAATTTAACTTTCCCTGGATGTATTCTCACACAAATATAGTACAAGTGATGTTTATTTAACATTATTTGAACTAAATATAAAAATTCAGAATTATCCAAGAGTGGAGTTAATATGTTGATTTTTCTAAATTCTAGAAGCATGTTCAACTCATATTAGTATATAGGGTAAAGCCAATTTTCACGAATTATATATTTTATGTTATTTTGTGAGAAAAAGTACACAATTGACTTGTTTCTCTGTGTATGTGCATATCTGTGTATACACACACACACTTGTATGGTTTCCTCTTGTTTCTTGGTATCTGTGTGTGTCTGAGTATATGCTCATGAAGACAAGAGACGGGAGGCAGAGATGAGTTTTTAATATGATTAAATGATTTTCTTTAATGTTTGCATTATCTTTGTAGTGCAAAAAAGCATCATGTGAAGTTATTTCTCAGTGGAAAGTTGTGCATTTTGGAGTAGTCTAGGAAGGTCTGCCAGAACCAAAGGGAACAGTATTTCAAAGGGGAGCAGAGTGAAAGGTAAACGTGTGTCTAGGGAAATCTGACAGAGGACCTGGTCTCATGAGAAACCTGGGGAACTAGGAATTTAGGAAAAACAAATCAGGGAATAGTGACAAAATACTCATGGAAGAACAGTACTAAAATACCTGAAAATACAGTTGTACTTGTTGAATGACAAGGGTAGTGGCTGGTATTTTATCAACAAAGTCCATGCAGTGGGTATGTCTCTCTGAATCCCAGCCAGAGGCAGAAATAGTGAGAACATCGTCTCTCTCAAGCCTCCAGTCAAGCTCTCTCCACATTTGCCCCCTCCTAATCAGTTCTTCTTTCTAGGTAAAGTAACCACTGCTGACCTTCCTCCATTAGTTTGTTTGCTTTTTAGTTTGCTAAAATGCAACCATACTCTAGATTTTCCATTTATTTTCTTTTGCTCAATATTAAATTTGTGGTTCTTACACAATTTTGTATAATCTCTTTTTGAACATGATGGAGTGAATGTGAAGTCAGTGTAAAATATTAATATTTGTGTTCCATCAATATATTTGTACCAATACTTTTATAAAATGATTAATTGTAAATCTCAGTGAAGCAGAGTGATATGCAAAGAGTGAAAGAAAATATAAATATCCTATGATTCTTTGCCAGTGCTTGATTATGGGACAATTATATTATTGAATCTCAGTTATTCAGTTTGCTTTTTTGCATTATATTTCAGCTAGAAATATTTTTTTTTGACAGGCAGAGTGGACAGTGAGAGAGAGAGACAGAGAGAAAGGTCTTCCTTTGCCGTTGGTTCACCCTCCAATGGCTGCCACGGACAGTGCACTGCGGCCGGCGCACCGCGCTCATCCTATGGCAGGAGCCAGGTGCTAGGTGCTTTTCCTGGTCTCCCATGGGGTGCAGGGCCCAAGCACTGCACTCCTGGGCCACAGCAGAGGGCTGGCCTGGAAGAGGGGCAACCGGGACAGAATCCGGTGCCCCGACCGGGACTAGAACCCAGTGTGCCGGCGCCGCAAGGCAGAGGATTAGCCTGTTGAGCCACGGCGCCGGCCTTCAGCTAGAAATATTATATTCAGTATAAAAACTTATAATTCTTCATTCTGTAGTTTAGTCACTTCATATCTAAATTAATCTTACTCAGTTTGCATTTTTTCATCTATCCTATATGACTTGTAAATTAGGAAAGAAAGACAATTTAGAGACTTACCTTCTGTTGAATTATAATAAGAAGTGGTTAAATAAAAAGAATTGACTACCACTTCAAAGGAAAGGACCGATATTCTAGGAAATGCAGAAGTCCAGTAATGAGCTCCAGGGGAGAAAGAAATGCTCTTGGCACACGAGCAGCTTGCTTTGTTTTGTCTTAACTTTGCTCTGATCTCTTTCAGTCTTTTCCTTTCTAACTGGTATTTCAAAAATTCTTTAATCAATGAACGTTTAGTTTTCACTTTCTGATGTCAAGTCCACTGCCAAGGGATAAGGATACTAATGAGACACGACCCTGGGAAGCATGGGGAATGTAGAAGACAATAAGCAAAGACCTCTCAGGCAATGTGGTAAGACTTGAAATTAATGATCTGAAGCTATTTTTGGCCCTACTTTTGACTTGATTACTTGTTAGCATTTTAAAAACGGTAAACCACTGACATCTTTTGTTCAGAGAAATTCAACAATCTAAAATGGATGAAACACTTGCTAGGTGTTGGAGACTCTTAGATATTGGTGATACTTAGGTTATGAGAGGTGAATAGTGGTGAAAAAATGTTCACTTGTATCCCATCCCTTCACCTCCAATAAAGAGATGTTTGTCATCTTCACTGATTTTTATTTTGGTCACATGAGCTTCTTTGTCCAATAAAATGTGGGCATTAATGGTATTGTGCCATTTCTAAGACTTGGTGGTCCTCTATCTGAGTTACCAGTCATGCTTTTGGAAGTTTCTGCCTCTGCCATGAGGACTGTCCTCCGGACAGGGCACAGAAATGGGCAGAGGGGGCAGAGCTGCTCAGCCCACTGCATGCCCTCTCCCTGACACATCAGCCTAGATGCAGCTGAGCCCGAGAATGGCTGCTGATGAGATTTTTGTGTTTGATCCTTCATAGAGCTAACACAAAGAGTGACATTGTCCTGTCTGCAAGGAATGAGAGTATGACAGGCAACTTGCATAAAATATGCTATGTCTTACAGGAAATACTTGCTCTGGAGAGAGGCAGATAGGAGCATATAACTGAGCTGATTCCATAGGTCTGTGAGTAATCAGGGAAGATAGTGCTTGTGACGGTATTTCTGGAAGACACTAGATTTGGATCCACAGACTAATGGGAGAAGTCCCCCCTCACCAATGTGAGTGAACTGATGGAATGAAAAGTGGAGAAAGGAAAACTTGCTGTCTCTTCTGGAGCTGGGACATCCACCCTGCAGGCACACACCATGACTCCGGATTCTCAAACCTTCAGATTCATACTAAATTCCATCACCAGCCTTCCTGGTTCTTTAATTTGTACTTGGCAGACAGTGGTACCTCTCTGGCTCCATGATTATGTGATCATTTCCCAAAATACATCTCTTCTCAGGCATCTATCAATATCTGATTGGTTCTTTGGAAAATCCCAGGTGACAGAACCTCAAGTGATAGGGTTGTTAGTGTGGGTCACAGACTAACAAGAAAGGAGACTGGGGGTGGGAAGTGAGCAGGGAATGTTTTAGGCTACCCATCACCAAGACGTAACAATTGCCAGTGTCTCTTCCTCCTCATATTTCATTTCATACAGAGCATTAAAAGAATGCACAGTGTCATTTCACTCAGAATGCTATGTTACAGTTTTAAATATTATAGACCATGAGGATGTCTAATGAAACTAATTGCATTTGAGATTTTAGGACTACTAGTGCAATTGTAGGAATGCTTACATATGTAATACTTTAAAATATTAAAACTTCTAATTACATTGTACTGGTCTATAACTTGATCTGATCAATCTTTCAATGCAACTAAATAAATGTTGGTTTAGTTAAAAATCTTGAGTCCTGATTCCATTTACATTTATTGATGTGTAGTTTAATATGAATGGTCACATAAAGGTACCTATAAGCATAATTTGTTAGAGATTTGATGTTATCCTACTGTTCTCTGCAAAGAAGTGCTACTGTTTTCATCAATAAAATTATAGCACTTATTCTAGAACTAGTAAGTTGAAATCTAAGAAAATGTCATGTACCTGTGTAATTTAAGCTTTCTGGACACAGATGTCCAAAGCTTTCATCATATGAAATAAAAATGCAAATCTTTTCCTATCCCTTGTGCTGCTGTTTAGCCTCTAGCCAGCACCCATTCATGCATGCTCACAGGGACATATTTTAAGTAAACAAAACACAACAAGAGTTATTTTTTAAAATGCCATGTGGGTCGTGTCCAATATTCCCCCATTCCTGGTAACCTATTCCAGATAAAAACCTTTCGTCTTTAGCTACTTTAAATTGTTTTTGAAATGTAGCAATGACAATGAATAAAATATGCATAGAAGGCTTTCTTCAGCAACAACTTTATTACTTATTGTGGTTATGAATAAAATGGAAAAGCTAATTCACTATTTATGGCTGTGAGATCTTTTCCCCACTGTTTGAAGTGATATATATTTTTAATTATTAGACTGCTGAGATGATTCTGCAGTATTATGTAATTAGGCGTAATATGAGGTTGTCAGGGCTGGCAGTTGTAATTCAGCAAATACAGGCCTAGGACCTTTCCCTCCATAGGAACTTTAAACCATGAATAGATTCTGTAGCTGTTAGTCAATGAAAAGGAGTAATTTCTATGTACACATGAGTGTAAGCAGATGTGTCACTTTTAAGAAACTTTTATTATGAAATAATTTTGAACTTACAGAAAAGTCTCAAGAACAATATAGAAATTTTGCCTGCATCACTTACTCCCCTGCTACATAGGATGTTATTTTACATGGCCTTAGTTTAATCAACAAGAAGACACCCTTAGCACAGTATTTTCATGAATGTTTTCCAGTGTTTTTTCTTTTTTGTTATGGCCGAGGGTTCCATCCAAGATGCCGTATTTGCACAGATTTGTGACATACCTGCTCGTCTGTCTTCTCCAGTCTAACCATTCTTCAGGCTCTTTATCTCTCATGTCCTGGACACTCTTGATGTTAGTCATTTTGGAGGCCTTCCCACAGTCTGGGCTTGTCTGGTATCTTCTCATCAGAATAGACTATTCCATTTTGACAGTACTGTCACAGAAATTATGTGTTCTATATGTTCTTGAATTGGTGGTTTTCCTAAGTGTGTGTTAGTGGTTTACCTAGAGTCGAGTTACTAAGTTCCTTTTCTGCTTGTTAGATTCTTGCAGAATATACTGTGAGGCTATGAAATCCTGTTTCTCTGTAAATTTTCATGAACTAATTTTAGAATCCATTGATAAGCCACCCTGGAACGTTCATTTCTGTGGCTTCTGCCTATGTTGACTTTGGATTCTTTTCTTTGTAATAATTGGAATTCTTGGGTGACAAAGAGCTGCTACTACTTCTTCCTTGTTTGTTCTACTCATTCATAAGCTTTGCTTATGTCAGTATGGGCCTATGGATGTTTATCCATTCTCTAACTTAAAACTCAATAGGACATGTACTTGTTTCTTAAGTCATTCTATCTTTGGTTGTTAGGAACTTCAAGTTGATTTCAGTGTTCTTTCAACAATCTTTTTAATATAATCTGAGCGGGAATTTAAAGATAATGCATGTTTTCCAAGAATGTTTTGAAGTATTTGTTTATATCTTTAAAGGTCAAAGTCAATGTAACAATTTCAAATTTTCATTACATTCCAGCCCGTGTCATGTAACATTGTTATTTCCGTTCTTTTCCTTGTGTTGTGACTTGTGCCTCAAATGAGATTTGTCTCTTATATCTGCCTGGCAATGTTTAATTCACAAAAAAATGTTTATTTTTCCTGTGATTCCTTTGTAGTTGCCTCATATTTCTCATGTGGTTTATTCTAGTCACATTTTAAACTACTTTATATGTCATCTGTTTAAAAGTTGAATGTTAACTTCATTTGTGTTTAATATTTATATAATGTATTTAGGACAATACTTAGATTATTGGAATTGACATCTGTTTTGTTCAGCTCACTGTGCTACCTAATACACACAATTCCCAACCCAAATGTCCTGATCCTTCTTGAGTCTGATTTGTGGTAGGTAATACCTGTCAAACACTTTCCCCAGTCCATGGTCCTATTTGAAAATAGCCCTGCAGCCTTTTGGCTCACTGAATGGCTTAGGTAATAAGTGTGTTGCTCAAACTGAGTCAATCAGAACACGTGGTTGAAATTTGTATTAAGGCACTGAGAGAATCAAGCATTACTTTTTCTGTGGGGATGCTGGGCTCCATGTGGTCATTTTCACTCCACTCACAGAGACAGGGGAAGACATAGAAGGTGCTTGGTATTTTATAATAATCATGAAGACAGTGTCTCTCTTGGTGTTCCAGACATGTAAGCCATACATTTAAGCTTTTGCTTCTGCTCATTTGGATTGGTTGTCTATCATGTAGAAGACTGATAGGAGAATTGATACCATGATTTGGTAGATTATAAGTGATAAGCAATAAAAATACTGACATCCCAAGGTAAGCTAAAGCTCCCTCATTCCCAGAAAGGAATCTGCCAGTTCTTGTTTTAGGCAGTAAACCTGAAAATTGAGCCATCTGCTGCTATATTTTGGGATTCAGAACATGAAGAAATTGCAGCCAGGAGCTTTAGTAACAAAAGTAGAATCATAGCCTAAAGTAGTATATGAATGAAATCTTGAGTTATCCCTCACAGTACAAGGAAGCAAACTAGCATCAGTGTTGGCTAGACTCTTTGAGAGACATTAAGTCCTTGGCAGATGATTTTTTAAAGGGCCAAGTTTGTCCAGGACCAGTAATTCAGGAGTTCTGCAGTTCAAATGATCATTCATCTAGTGAAACCACAAGAGCCAAATTCTGTCATACAGCAAAACTAATTTTAGGAAAACAAGAAGAAGTGCAAAACAAAAGATGTGATGATTCAAGAAAGAAGACTGCCATAGTCACTGTGGTAATGTCTCAGCCCAGTGCATCATCCTCAGAGAAGCCAAGTGTGGGATGCTGCAGCTCACGTTCCTGCTTCAGCCCGTTCTTTCCTGGGACTCTCTGAGAGGTGGGGAATAAGGGTCAGTGTTTACGTGGATGCACTGATCCACACAGGAACTGTGAAGATACAGCAGTGTTAATATCACAGACTGGAAACCTGGACCGAACGTGATTAGACAGGTTACCTCGCACTGCTTCTTATTAACGTCCCCGAGAGGTGCTATGATGACTTCTTCAAAAATCACATCTTTATCCTTTCAGTCTTTATCCTATTCTGCATGTTTCAATGTTGCTTTTTATCTTCTTATTTTGTATTTCAAATTCAACTCATTTTTGCTTTTGTTTCTAAAATGAAGTTTATTTGTTATTGTACATAATCTACCTGAAGCTCTATGCTAAGAATTAAAGATACAGTGTTTTATTTCTTTAAAATATTTATTTATTTATTTGAAAGGCAGGTTAACATCAAGAGGGAGAAACAGAAAGAGAGAGAGACTTCAAATGGTCTCATTGGCTGGGGCTGGGCCAGTTGGTAAGCAGGAGCCTGTGGCTCCATTCAGGTCTCCTACATGGGTTGTGAGGGCCCAGGCGAGTAAGCAGGTGAGCTGGATCCCAAGTGGAGCTGCCAACCAGAACCAGCTTAACAATATGGGAAATGGCATCGCATGGCTTTGTCTCAAACCCCTGAACCACAACACGAGCCCCAGAATTCCGTTTTTTGTTCTAGTTGTATTTTCTGTGCTGTTTTTTGAGGACAGAGGACATTTGTTCTATTCCCAATACATCATGCTTCATCTTGAGAATCACTGGAAACTTACTGTTTTATAAAACACTGCTCTAAATACACTTTGTATCTTCTGCAATATGTGTGATTGCATGATATGATACACACTCCAGGTTCCATGTGTATGTGTATATTTCCTTTCCGAAACCATCACAGTGTAGAAATCAGGCATCTTAGTTTACTGATTTGATGTGTATGTCTATTCTGTAGATTGTCATATTCAACACTGTAATTTGCTAGAAATAGATGGCATTTTTCAGAGCTGAACAAGTCAAAGAAATATGTAATAGTTTCATGTTCTGGTAATCAGTATGAATATTGAAATGATTATAAAAATCCATAATCAAGCATAGGGCTGAAATCCAAAGTCTATTTTTGAAGTTTCAGAAAATTTTTTTCTAATAATCAAAGATAACTCCCATGTTTTTGTTCTCATTTTTGAACCTTACATGGTACAAAAAGTGAACTTGAAAAGTTAAAGGCACATTTAATATTACCATTAAATGTTTAGATTTTATGTTAATCCCACAGCCTCACAATAATAACAACATAATACATTGATAAATAATTTGTATGTTTTCATGCCCACACTATCACTGCATAATTATACTTTCTTGATTTCAATAGTTCAATCAATTCTCTAAAGGCATAGTAAAAAATAAACACTCATGTGTACTTCCAAAGATTATTTCAAATAGATCATTTAAATTATAACTGATAATTATGAGACTCACACCTAAATATATCTTATATTAAAGTTGATATACTGTTAGTCAAATTATGCTGTATGGATGCTCCCCCCAAAATATAGTGTATATGGATATAAATTGTTTTTTCCATTTTAAAGACAGTTCACATTGGTCTTTAACACTAGAACTCATACAAAAACCATTATATTAAGTAAATGATTTCATTTTTGGAGTTGATTTTAGATGTAAACTGATATTTGCTATAATTATCCGCAGCCACAAAAGTTAAGCAAAATCTTAAGCAGCGCTGTTACACTGGATGGGCAGTTCCATAAATATTAGTCATTCCTCTCAGGAAGTAACAGTCAAGAAATATACTTGTTTTTCCATATGTATATATATATATTATATATTTTTAAATATATTTATAAAAATTATATTTATATTTATAATTTCATATTTATATTTATGATATATATTATGTATATATTATGTATAATATATGTTATATATAACATGTATGTTATATAATATGCTATTATACATGTGGAACAATATTGTTAATGTTATAATGTAATTTTCAGAATCAATCACCGCTTTGGTTAACAACAGTTTTAGGACCTGTTTTCTGTAGAGCTATGTTAAAGGAAAGTTCCCTTAAACTGTACCAATATTTACTGCGTGCATTGCTCCTCTAGAGCTGCTGTAACACAGCCCTACAACTGAGTAGTTTACACAGCATAACTTTATTCTGTCACAGCTGAGGAATGCAGAAGTCAGGAGTCTGTGAGACTGGTTCCTTCTGAGGCCTGAGAGAGGGTGTGCGGATGCCTCTCCCAGGCTCTCGGTGCTGTTGGCTGCCATTGACCTTCCGTGGGTTGTCAAGGTGCCAGTATATTCTCTGCCTTTATCTTCACGTAATGTTCTCCACCACTATGTGTTCTGTGTCTAATTTTCCTTCTCCATAAGAACATCGGTTGTGCTAAGTTAGGGCACTTGTAATGATTTCATTTTGTCTTGATTACTTCTCTAAAGGACCCATTCCATTACGCGCTACTTAGGGTTTCCAATGTATCTTTTTTAGGGGAACCTGTCCGTCCACTAATGGAGCTCTGCATAGTACCAAGGAGTAAGCTAGAAAAAGGGAATGTTTTCAAAGAAAAGAAATGCAGCATGGGTGTTTGGCACAGTGGTCAAGACACCTCTTCAGGGTGTCCTAATCTTGTGTCAGAATGCCCAGGTTGCAGTGCCAACGGCACTTCTGGTTCCACCTTCACGCTATTATGCACCCTGGAAGGCAGAAGTGATGGCTCTGGTACCTGAGTCTCCACCACTCACATGAGGGATCTGGATGGAGTTTCTGGCACCTGAATTTGGCCTGGCTTAGCCTTGGGTCTTGCAGTCCTTTGGAGTGTGAACCAATGAATGGAAGATACTGGTTTTGTTCTCACCTCATTTTTCTACCTTTCAAAGAAATAAAAATAAATATACCATTGAAGATGGAGAATGAGGAGGAGGAATAGCAGAGGGAAAATGAGGGAGAAGGGAGGAGCAGGAGGAGGGGGAAGAGGAAGAAGAAATGGGACAAGAAAAGGGAAGTAAGGACGGGAGTCTGGTTGTGGCTAATGACAACACGGCACATCCGTCATAGCATTCGCTTCAGTGATCAGTTTGCTCATAGAAGTCCATTTTTCATTTTCTCTCTTTTTCATCCATGTTCTTCTCTTATTTTTTGTTATATTACCCATATTTCCATTTTAAAATATGGAACTGATATTGAAGAAAATGTTTCTCTTTGGATTTTCTGTCTACTGTGTGTTTACCCCAGTAAGTCTTTATAGTCATCTGTGCTGCTCCAGTGCTAAAAATAAAACTGTATCGTACTTTTATTACTGTGTTTAGAAAGTTTTTTTTATTGTTTGCCCTGCACAGTTTTTTTGTTCACATAAACCAATGTAATTTTGTTTTGAATTTAGAAGACTCTGAATTATGGTTTAATATATTTTGGTTTTGATGATGGTAGTTATAAAACTCCAGTTATAAGTTTTGTCATGTATTCAATTCATTCTTACCTTTAGCATTAAGGGTATACAATCAATCCATTTTTGAACTTGAAATACTTTATCACTTGCAGCACAATATGTATTTCTTCAAGTCAAAACATTTCAGTTCAACTAAGCCACTGAAACCCATGTTGCACACAGCAATGCATTTGTCTCAAGCTATAATTAAAGTCCATTATTCAAGTATAGTCCATTTGTTCTAAATCATGTGCAGAAAAATATGTGTACATTTCAGAAAGAGATATTTCATGAAAAAATACAAATCTAAATTTCATGTTGCTATAATTCATCTAGCTTAATCATTTTATGGAATTCTAAAATAAAATATTAAAATTATACATAGGCAAATTTATTTTTTAAGTGGAGAATTTCAATTTTTTTGAGAGCAAAGTTATAAAAAAGTTTATGACATGCTAATTAATTTCCCTGTTTAAATCAGATAAGAAAACATTCCTATTACTCTTCCCCTCTAATCAATGTGTGCTTCTATGGAATTATGTTAAAAGATCACTGGAAATTCCAACTTTGCTATCTTTCAAATATTAGCTTATTATAAAATTGAAAATTAATTTCTATTGGTTGAGAAGAGAAAGGAATCCAATCAAACAATAGCCTCATTGTCATTAATGGCCATTTGAAATCATCAAATGAGAACAGGTCATATACAACAATTTACTTGTGATGGTACTGGAAGTGTTAAATTGTACTAGATAATAAGTGGCTATAAAAACTGGAGATTATAAAAAAGTGAAGACATAGGCCATTTTACTGATAAAATATCCCAGCCACCCAATACACACTTGGACTCCTCTGTTGGAGAATCACCGATTTCGATTGCAGCCACAACTGAGAGGAAGAACAATTCATGGGAATTACCTGGTAATCTTCAGCTGGTAGTCATCTTCAGCTGTCCATGTTGCAGGGGACATCAGTGTGGATGGGAGCAGAGTACAGGATGAGTGCACTGGGAATGGTGTGTGCCTGACTCTCACCTGAACACAGAAGAGCCTCACAGAAGACTGATGGCCAGAAATGAACTACTCCAAATGATGTCTCTCTGAGCCAAGCACGCAGACGCCTTTCTAAAGGAGTTCCTGATGCTGGACACGCAGTACAGCTTTCCTTCTGAGGCAAAAGACCATACAGGAAGCAGCTACCTGTTTCTTTTTCAGTTGCCTGAAGTTCAGACTTGGGAAAAATGTCAGAGCCATTCCAAAAATGGAGGGAGATCCAATAGTATAGGACATGGTTGTTGAGTACAATCCTTTAGGTAGTAGGTAAAAGTGGAGTGAAAAAGGTTAAAATAATCATGGGGTTGCTATGGAAAGACATGCTGGCATGACACTACAAAGAAAACAAGAGAATATACCCTGACTCACGTGGTTGCTTCATAAAAGAGTTTGCCCAATCTGACGTCTTCCCAGCTTGGATGAACAGAAATGCAATAACATTGAGCAAGGTGAAGGCAGGAGGGGATTAGTGGGGCAGAGAAGATCTGAGAGCATAGAACGTTCTGTGATGATCGGTGCGTGACTGTTGCTGATTCACTACTGTTAACAGCATCAGGACAATGAGGCATCTTCAAACTTGTGTGACTTCACCCTTAGAAACAGACACATTTATTTTTCTATAAATTCCCTAGGAAATGCAAATAAAACAATCCATCCTTCCCTTAAATGTCCCAATTTGCACTGAAGTAGTCATGTTATTTCTGTGTAGATTATTACATCTCATTGTGTAACATGCTCCTTATTTTTAAAGTGTGTGACCATAGTAATATATATATATGATGTATATTCCTTAAAAATTATTCTGTCTGGCTACCTAGCTAGCTATAGCTAGTATCATAAATGTAGATTTTTCCCCAATTCAAATAATAAATTTAAAACACTTTATTGCTAATGCTGGGATATAAGTTAGTCATTTTAATTCTCATTTATAATATCCAATGTGCTTTTAATAATAATGTATCAGATAAAGTCTAATGTGATCAAAGGTAACTAATATGAATGATTGGTATCATTGCTATTTAGTTGCACTTAAAATGATAATTCTTTAACCAAAATTATTAGAATTTTCCTGATTAGATTTTTTAAAATATAACTTATGATGCATATTCCATTTTTAAACTCCAGATTCAGAAAGAAGGGAACAGAATCTATTATACAATTTTATTTTTATATTACTCTATTAAATTAGTGGCACATTTTGATTCTTATTTTAATCACACACATCCATGCTCATTTGAAAAGTTGATAATGTCAAGATTGTGGTCATTGATATGAATATTTGAAAATCTTCTATTATAGTTAGAGAAAAATATTTGTTCATCGTATATATATTTACTGAAGTCTTCATAAATAATCACACTACCCAATAAATAATTCAAAGGAAAGGAACTGATTGTGTATTCTGTCACTCATTCCCAATTGTTACTGCATTAAATTTCTCTCCTTACCACCAAACCACACATCCTCGTCTTTGCTGGGCCTGCTAATAATTTGCCTTTGAGGTTTCAGTTTCTCAAATGGTTGTCACATTCCAGACTTGGCTGTACTCTCATATCTGTGTTATCTGATGATGTTTTATCAGTGGTTTTAATCTGTTAAGATTTATGAGGCAAAATGCAAGTTTTCCTTTTAAGTTCCATATGAAGACAATTTCTCCTTCATAATTTTGTTTTCTGAATGTAATTTATTTATTTTATAACTTAGAACATTAGTTTTGAATGAAATTAAATTTGATCTTTATAATCATTTGAATTTGGGGATTTAATATCATTTTATGACCTCTTTTGAGATTTCATTTCCCTACAGATGTTTTTCTCCATGTCTCTTAGCTCCATTTAAAATAGCTTACATGGAACTATGCTTATATTAGTCCTCTTTAATTAAAATATTTTATTTTCTTCCTCTAAACGCAGCTCCCTAAAACTTATAAAGCTGCCTAAAATCCTTTCTGAAAATTATTCTTTAAAAGTTGAACATTTCTAATGAAAAACATTTCTACCAATTTCCACTATTAAAAATGATCCTCACAGAAGTTGCAGCGCCAATTATATGACAATTTATTTGACCAATATGTGGTTCTGCTTTACCTGTACTCTGGAAAGGGAGGATATAGAAAAACTCATTTTGAAAGTCTTGCATTGGATTGGCGTCGGAAAGTTCATCCAGTTCAACTCTAAAGCATCCATTATTTGAAGAAAATCCTTTAAAAGATATGAGAACTGGGCAGCTTTTTGCTGCTTGATAGAAAGGTTATTACTGATGCCATTTTTTTTCTTCTGGGGAATACAATGTAATGAATATGAGTATGTACCAAAATACAAAAGGAAAGGAGATGGCCTGAAAGAACAACCTGTATGCGTTTGTTCTATGGTATTTTTCCCCTGGATTATTTGAGGAGGCTGTGCGGTGCATGTGTGTCTGTGTAACGATTCATTAACTTATAATAAATGATTCTGCTCAGTTCTAATACGTGTCTCACTTAAAATTTTCTGTCCAGTGTGGCTTTGCGGAGAGTTCTAGTCTGCTAAATTCTTTTGAGTCCTGGCCCTTGTGTTTCGTTTCCGGGAACTTGTCACGTCTGTGTCTTCAGACCTGAGAGGCTCTGAGGCTCTGGAATTTTGTTGGAAACCCTGGAGCCACTTTGCAGGAAAGGAGTTACAAGAGAAGAGGACAAGTGGGGGACAATCAGCTCCGTTACACCTTAACCTGAATGTGAATGAAACCCCAAGTCTACCTTACTTTTGTCCAAAGATTTTCTTTGGAAGTAATATTCTGCTTTGAATGAAAGTGTCCAGACAAGTGGAATGCTCAGGTTATGCAGACCTCAGGAGGTCAAAGTTCTGATTGTGCTGGGAAGGAACAAGAGAGGCTTTGGGGTTGGAGTTGGAATCCTGACCTTAGAGGTGCTCCATGTCTGGAGTCAGAGTGGGGGCTTGCATGCAGAGCGGGGTGAGAACTTGTGTGCCTCCCCTCCTCCCTCCCTCTCATGAGTGCAGCTGATACGGTGAGGAGCCTGGAGGAGGGGTTGGAGATACGTGGATCTCAGTT
The DNA here is from genome assembly GCA_949820135.1 of Sylvilagus floridanus. Lineage (NCBI taxonomy): Eukaryota > Metazoa > Chordata > Mammalia > Lagomorpha > Leporidae > Sylvilagus > Sylvilagus floridanus. The sequence goes on from OX463226.1 coordinate 118,641,206, forward strand.
ACCAAAAGTACAGCGTGGAGACCCAGGCACTTAGGAGGTGAGTGTGAAGGCCCATAAAATATCTTTTCCAAACATATAACATGTCCTCTTACCAGAGATTTTGAAAGTTTTAGATGTAGGATATCACTTCTGAATAGGAGAACAGAGGTTAATTCAGACACTTTCAAACACTGGTATATCAAAGAAAATGAATGCTTATTTAAAATTCTGAATATTTTCAGGTTCTTCCATTTCAGAATTTTTGATTTTTCTGGTTTCTCCTAGTTTGGTTCCTGATTTTTTTTCCGTGCTGGAAAAGCAAGGAGGGCAGAAAGTGGAAACCACAAAACATGCTTACTTAATGTTTACTAATTGTCTGGGTCCTATAGTAACAATTATTTGCTACTCTCAAGAAAATGGACTATTTAATAGAATACTAGGCAAGTTAAAGCATGTAAACATTTTGTCCTTAACACCCATTCCTTTGAAATGCCTGCTGTACAGGATGAGATGGGATTGTGCAATATTAGAAAAGGTCTCAGATAAATAACGTCCTAAACATTGCCTAGAATATCAGCGTTTTTGGAGAGGTTGTCATCTGTGTGCATGTGTGCAGGTGTACAATAACAGTGACCCATGTGGCTACTCAGGCACGGATTGTGGAAGTGTATGTCTAAACCTTGCAAGCAGAGGGGCTCGTGCATCCAGGTAGCTAGATTCTCCCCAGGAAAAAGTCAAGAAGGACTGAGGTGAGGGTGCTCGGTTCCTTCACTCAGACCCTTTAAATTCATGAACAAAACAAATCAATTTCATATCCTAAGGAGCGAGAGCCAGAGAAAAGCTGCGAGTCCTGCCCCAGTGGAAGATCCCACACATGGAGGGAATCAGGAGTTTAGGGTATGCATTCTTCTCCTTTGGTTCACGGTTTAAATATTTGATCAATAGAAATTTAACATCACAGCCATTGTTTCCTCACAATACATCACTTTCATCAGTGAGACTAGTCTTGCATTTTCCCTTGGGTATGTAAAATTGTCATATCTTAGAGAAAAAGGCAAAATACATGCTTTTTTTTAAAAAAAAGATTTATTTATTTGACTGTCAGAGATACACAGAGAGAGGAGAGGCAGAAAGAGTGTTCCTCCATCTGATGGTTCACTCCCCAGTTGGCTGCAATGGCTTGAACTGTGCTGATGCAAAGCCAGGAGCTTCTTTCAGGTCTCCCACTGGAGTACAGGGGCCCAAGGACTTGGGCCATCTTCTGCTGCTTTCCCAGGCCACAGAAGAGAGCTGGATCAGAAGTGGAGCAGCCAGGTCTCGAATCCGCGACCATATGGGATGCTGGCCCTTCAGGCCAGGGCATTAATCCACTGTGCCACAGCGCCGGCCTCAGCAAAATACATTTTTAAAAAATATTCATTTATTTAGTTAAAAAGATTTATTTAAAAAATTTTTTTATCTATCTATCTTTATTTATTTATTTATTTATTTAAGAGTTACAAGGAGAGAGAGAGAGACATCTCTTCAGGTGGTTGTAATAGCTAGGGTTGTGCCAGGCCGAATCCACCAACCAAGAGCTTCATCCAGGTCTCTTATGAGATTGGCAGGGGCCCAAACACTTGGGCCATTTTCTGCTGTTTTTCCCAGGCCATTAGCAGGGCTCTGGATCAGAAGTGGAGCAGCTGGGACTTGAACTTGTTTCCATGTATGATGCCTGCATTGCAGGTGGAGGCTTTACCCAGTATGCCACAATGCCAGGCCCCCATAATTCCTTTTCTGCAGTACAAAGAATGACATTTTCAGTACAAGTTTGTTTTAAAAATGTGAACATGTATTTGCTTTTTAAAATAAAAGCTTAATGTTATCATTTGACTATATGGGTCTATCCAGAATGTACTGCTGAATTAGATAACTAGCAGGTGCACTGTATCTTGAGGAACTTCCATACTCTCCATAATGGCTGTACCACTTCACATTTCAGTTGACAGTGTAGTTGTGTTCTCTCTTCTTCACATCCTTGGTGCCATTTTTGTCTATTTGCTAATAGTCCTTCATTAATTTTTTGGTTTATTTTTATTTTATTTGAAAGGCAGTGACACACTTAGAGGCTTAGATCTTCCATCTGCTGATTTTTGTGTTCCAAATGCTCACAACAACCAGGGCTGGGATCGTCTGAACAATGTGGCAAGTACCCAAGTACTTGAGCCATCACCTGTCGCCTCCCACAGTGTACATCAACCAGAAGCTGAGTCAGAATTGGAGTACTTAGGACTTGAACTACTGTGATATGTGATGTAGGCATTAAGGGGTGATTTAACTACTGTACCAAATGCCCACCCTGGTTATAGTCATTCTAATTGGAGTGAGATGATATCTCATTAAAGCCTTCATTTTCATTTCCTGATGGCTAATGATATTTAACATTTTTACATATATTTGGTTGCCATGTGTCAAACTTCTTTTGAGACATGTCTATTCAGACAATTTGCCCACTGATAATTTGGATTATTGAGGTTTTAGCTGTTTTTGAAGTTTTTGAGTTCCTTATATAATCCGTATATTAATCATTTGCATAGTTTACAAAAATATTGCATTTGGTAGGTTGCTTCCCCAGTCTGCTGAGTGTTTCCATTGTTCAGTGGATCTGTTTTTACTTCTGTGCCATGCCGTTTTATTTGCTATAGTTCTGTAGTGTGTCTTGGAACCAGGTATTGTGCTGTTTCCTGCTGTGTTCCTTAGTTTATCTTTGCTGTTGCTACTTGGGGTCTTTTGTGCTTCTTGTGAATTTTAAGATTGTTTTTCTAGTTCTCTGAGCAATGTCATTGGTATTTTAATGGAAAATGTGTTGCATCTATAAATCACTTTGGGTATTGTTGATATTTGAATAATATTAATTACTCTTATCTATATATGAGATAAATCTTTCCATTTTTGTGTTACTTTCTGTTTACTTTGTACTCTATAACATTAATGAATATGTTTATCAGTTATTATAGTCTTTTGGTGGAGCTTTTGGGTTTTTTCTATGTATAGGATTACATCATCTGCAGACAAGCGTAATATGACTTCCTCCTTTCCTAATTGTATGTCTTTTATTTCTTTCTCTTGCTGAATTACTTTGACTAATACTTTGAGTACTATATTGAAAAGATTGGAGGGAGAAGAGAGATTTTTATTGCTTCAGTATGTTGTTAACTGTGAGTTTGGCATAGATAACCTTTTTATGTTCAGGTGCTTTTGTTATATACCTAGTTTATTCAAAGTTTTTATCCTTAAGGAATGGAATAGAATAAATTTGCAAGTTATTCATATTACTATGTTTAATCATAAAATATAACATGCCTACACAAAAAGGAAATATCATATACATAAAAATACAAAAATAAACAGAAATCTGAGTCAGAGGTAGATAAGATATGGCTTATGGTTTTTCAGATAACTGAGGGATATTAATATTATCACTTTTTAAAAAGTCATAGTGGAGAACACATGATTACTGCACTGAAAAGCTAATGATACCTGATTTACTCTTTTCCACATTCCTGACTGAAAACTGTTGACAATAAATAAGAAACTGGAATTCCTCAAATTTTATTGGGCTTAAAAAGTGATGTGTTCTTGGATTAATGTGACATAATGGCACACAGGGTGCATTTGAAATAAATTACCAGGTGCTAGATAAATAGTTACCAATAATTTGATTCATGAGGCTGAATGAAGATCAATATCATTTATTAAAGGATGAAACTAAAGAAGCAACATAAAAAGTGAAGTCTTTATTGAATAAATACCCAGTTTCTGAAATGATATTTTTGACTAAAAATATTCACATACTCTGATAATTTTCAGAGTTAAAAATGGGAAAAATGCATTTTATCTAAAACATCATGTTTATGGTTTTAAACAACTGTAGTTAACATTTAATTATTTATGATTTATCATAATTCGGTAAAGTACTAGAGTTACTATTTCTATATGCATTTTTAAGAGTTTATATATAGAATTTAACCAGCAAAAAAAAAAAAAAAGCAGTCCTATTAAGTTAAGCCCACAGTGATCTGAAAACATCTGCCATTAATGGTAACTTGATTACTGTTTTTAATCAAAGATTTCCAACCAGCATCATCAAGAGAAATACTGACTATAATCTTGTCACTGTTTTCTTTATGGTATGCATTAAAAACCAGTGAGACAGCAACTCATATAAAATAATTTGAAACATTTCTCTGAATTGTCCTAGAAATATCACAACTCTCATTCTCATTGGTTTGTTCTTTAATTTGCAAATTATTCATAGTCTATGTGATGGTGCACAGGCTTACTTTGCAAGTTAGCCATTAATGATTAGTCTTAATTCTGATTACTTTTTCATCCTCTGTAGCACTTAATAATTAGTATGTCTCATCATATTGTATCCTGGCATTTCACTGCCTTATGTCATGATTTTTGAAAAGTTTAACTCCTCACATTTATTTTACTCCTTTTTCATTAAATAATTCAAGTCTTATGTAAGGATTACATTAAATATTTATGCATAGTATTAATTATTAATTTGTATTAAGAAAAACCTACTTAATATTTCCTTTCTCATGCCTGAACTATTGGCTTTTCTCCTGTAGAGTTCTTCCCAGTGTACCTTTCTCAATTGGGCATGGCATTCACCATGATGATGCTGACTAATGTTATTGTGCCTTAACTCTTTGTCAAACCTGCCCTCAAAACTTCAGAGCTATATTTAAATTTCCCAAGCTGCTACTCCACCCTCATTTCTTACAGAGGCCAAAAACTCAGCATATTCACCAAGCATCATCTCCCTATCTGTTCAAACATGCACCATCTGTATTATTCTTGATTATGGTTTGTGTCACTTGATGGTCACTTGTTCCTCTACAATGGCATATGAATAAGTGAGAGACCATTTTCTCTTTATGAATAGATAGAGGCATAGACAATAACTGGCTGTGGCCAAGTGGACACCTCTGCAGGTTGTGCTTCCGTGATGATTATAGCTTAGGTACATCAATTATTGCAGGACTAAACACTCCTCCTTTCAGAGTAGCTAGGTGCCAGTCTCCACCAGTGGCAGACCAGTAAGGAGGGAAAAAGTCACCCTGTGGCAGACAAGTAAGGGGAGAAAAAGTCACTCTGGCATGGAGTCACTTGCTTGGAGAGCAAGAGAGATGTAGAGACAGAGAGAGAGGTCTTCCATCTGCTGGTTCACTCCCCAGATGGCTGCAACAGCTGGATCTGTGCCGATCTGGAGCCAGGAGCCTCCTCCAGGTCTCCCACGTGGGTGCAGGGGTCCAAGGACTTGGGCCATCCTCCACTGCCCTCCCAGGCCATAGCAGAGAGCTGGATTGGAAAAGGGGCAGCTGGGACTAAAGCCGGTGCCCATATGGGATGCCAGCGCTTCAGGCTAGGGCTTTAACCCACTGTACCGCTACACCACAGTGCTGGCCCCCATAGTATTCATTTTAAATAGGCCTTTTGAAGACACTTTCTGTGTATGAATTTCAAAGGTTTTTACAACCAAATAAACATCTCTTTCAATTCCATTTTGCCATGAACTTTTGAAGTACGCTCATATTGAAGAGACCTGCTATGGCTTGATTGGCCTCACCAAAACTCATTTGGAAATTTCGTGCCTATTGTGAGACATTGTAAGAGAGAGCAGGAAGTGGGACCCCTAAGGGGTGATGGGGTCGTGAGGTCTCTGCCGTCATCGTGAATCAATCCATTTATGGATTAATTTTGCAGAAGTGGCTTCGTAATAAAAATGAGCTCCTCTGACTTACTTTCTTTAAGCGAGCAGAAAGGCCCTTACCAAATGCCAAGAGATAACTGTGCTGGGCTTTCAGTCTCATAGGCTACGAGTTAAGAAAACCTTTTTGTCGTTATAAGTTATTCATTCTGTGGTATTCACTTGTAGCCTCAGGAAAAAGACTAACGCAGTGACCACTGGTTTGATTTTTCAGTCTATTTGGAGAACATTACAAAGGGAGGTGTCTCACCTCTTTCAAAAATTAATTTTTAAAGGATTCATTCTTTGTTCAGATGCATTGCCTTTGTTCTGTACACAGTGGAAGGGTGAATCAGTTGGCTTCTCAGTCTCACATGGCTGTTCCCTCTACTCTCAAGCCTGAGCATGCATGAATGGCCCCAAGGGCCCTGTCCCACGCCGGCACCCCTCTCCTGAGAAAGTTTACGGCATCTACTTGCAAGTTCTCCTTTCCTTATTGGCTGCCAAGGGACTTGGGCATGCAGCTGTTGCCCATTTGACAGCAAGGATTGATAATTGTAGTCTTGGTTCTGCATTCTGACCTCATGTGTATAGTTTAGTGAATCACAGTTTACATTTCTCTATACATCATAGCTTAAATGTTCTTGCATTCTGCCTGAAAACTTCTCTGGAGTGATAATTGGAAATCAGAATAACAAAATACATTTTTCCCCAAAAATAGGTTCATTATTTTTCCTGCTTTTGAATTAAGTTAGTTTTTGACTAAACTAACCACTTCTGTGAGTGATGAAAGGAGTTGTTTCATCGGTCCCAAAGTCCACCTTGTTAAAACCAAAGCTATAATGATGAAATATGATATCCTATGCTCACAACTTGTCTTTGAATGTTACCAAAATTGACATGAAATTGATACTGGCATTTGAATTTCAGATTTTGTATCATTTATGATGCAGCTTAAACATGTGCATATAATTCTTGACATTAATTTATTTATTTATTAGTTATGTGGAACAGAGAGAGAAAGAAAAAGCCAGGGATGACAACTCCTATCTGCTGGTTCAGTACCCAAATGCCCACGAAGGCTAGGGATCAGAAGCAGGGAGACAGAACTTAATGAAAGTCCCACATGGGAGGCAAAGTTTTCTCCCTTTATTAGCTGAAGACTTAAACCAGAAATTGAAATCTGGCACTCCAATTTTGGATGCTGGTGTCCTAACAAATGTCTTTATCTCTAGGTCAAATAATTGCCTCCTAACCCCTGCTTTTAAGTGGTTCTGAGAGCTGGAGTAGTTTTTGAAGTTTAGGGAGGTAGATACTCTGAATTCACTAATATTCCAATAAAAGAGTTTTATTTTTTTAAATTTGTGCTTTAAAAAAAATCTACAAAATATGATGCTGTCTATAAAAAAGCCACAGCATTTGAAACAAATAGTTTTTAGTTCTTTTGATTAAAAATAGGGAGATTCTTTTAAATACATTAATTACGACAGCCAATGGCAAAACCACTTTTTGTCTTTGAAGATTCTGTTCTTATTGTTATCATATGCTGTATCTGAATGCTCCGAAAATAATGAGTGCTAACATAAGAGATTCCTTCTCTCTTGTGATGTCTGAGAGGACTCAGTTAAAGCACAGAGCCAGCCTTGGTCTGTCTCACATATGTTTGCTTCAGTTATTTTCTGAGCCAGTATTCCATGTCTGCCCCTAAATTATCAACCCCCACAGACTGTGTTATCACTATGATAGCAACAGGACAAAGTAACTCACTTTTCTTCTTTCTTGTCTTAACTTATTTTGGGATTTTCCTACACACTCCACATATGGATAATATATTTCATTGGGCATAGGTAATTTACTGGGTTTTGTTATTACCATGAAATTCAATTATTATAGAAAAAGAAAAATTGCTCTCACAAATACTCTCATGCTAATCTTGTTTCAGGATAGCATTACAGGTACTCTACCAACCATAATACATACATAGTGCAAGGTAGGAGGAGATTTAGTTTGATGTAAGAGAGATGCTCACAGCCAAGAACGTTCAAGAAGCAGATTGTGGCATTCTGATAAAAAAATTTGAGTAGTATGAATAGTGTATATTTTACAAATAAGAACAGTAGTTGTATAGCGATTTTTTAAATACAAGTATTGGGTTTCTAAATCCAATTTGAAGAACTACATAATTCAGAGGACTTTGACTAGATAAAAGTACTTCAAAACATTTGTGAAAAATGAAATTAAAGGATACACTTATTTTAGTATAAAAAATTTTTAAATCCATGCATTTGATTGGCATTCCAAAAGTTCATGGAGATGTATATTATGAAAAAACTATGCATAGATTTTAGGTCAGCTCTGTGGCATAGAAGCTTAAGCCTCCACCCAAAGTGCTTGTACCAAAGTGCATGCATCCCATATGCAAGTCTCTGCTGTTCTATTTCAGATGTCACTCCCTGCTAATGCACCTGGGAAAGCAGCAAAGATAGCCCAAGTGCTTAGACCACTGTGCTCATGTGGGAGACCCTTAGTAAGTTCAGCCTTTGTCATTGTGGCCATTTGGAGTGTGAACCAGCAGACAGTAAATCCTGTGTGTGTGTGTGTGTGTGTGTGTGTCACTATCTTTGTATCTCTGCTTGTCAAATAAATAAAAAGGAAGAAAGAGGAGAAGGAGTAGGGGGAGGTGGAAGGAAATAAAGTCATATGGACCAAGATAATATAAGGGCTCTTCATAAAGAACAAAACTGCATTAATTTCAAAATTGATATTTTTATGTGTCTTCTGGAAAATTTTGAGTAGTATGCAGATACACGGCAGCTGATGTGTCAGTAGACCTCCTTGGGACTGGACAATGGGAATCATGTTCACAGGTCATGATGTACTGAAGAATAGACATTCTTGCAGTCATTTCTAAGTCTCATACTTCGCCTTTTCCAAATTAAGTCTGAATTTTGTGGTCATACATGATAGAGGTTACAGTTTTCACCATAGTGGGACCTCAAAATTAGAATTACTTTGATTTAGAAATATGTAATATAATGTGCTATTTACATCTCTTTCGTGTCTAACAGGATAAATTAAATATTAATGAAATCTCTATTAAGGGTTTATCATAAAAGTATTATCCCATGAGTGATATAGAATGGGCATTTTAATGTAATAGAGTTTATACAATTATGGGCTCATTTATAAGTATCTGAAGTAAGCCTGAAGTTGATATAAGTAAGACAGGTTGGAAGTTGATCATGCAGTAGGGCTGAAGGAAATATTAACTAGAATATTTTAGGACGAGTTATAATGACAAACAGTAACCCCACATTTGTTTCCTCACCATCTTCAACCTATGTGATGTGGGTAAACTATGGAACAAGGTGACAATTTTAGAAAAAAAGTTGGATACCATAAGTGCAGGACTCACAGAAGTAAAGGAAGATCCTAAGGGGGCTGGAAGAGTTGCAGGTCTGAGTGGATGTCCCCACAAACAGCATGAATTAGTAGAATGTGTGTATCCAGCTCAGTTCACTGAACTTCGTTGCCTACAAATGACTTCTCTATCATTTCTGTCTTTAACATCCAACCCACATATGGAGCTGCACAAAAGTGGAATTTGATAAATGTAGTTTCAGCTTTGCAAAATTTTTTCAGGATAGTCATTTTAGTTCACCTTCATTAGCATGCATCTTACATTATTCTTTTTCCCTTATTTAAACTCTAAATAAAAAGCAAAACAAAATCCTGCTGTCACTAAGGCAATGAAATTATCTCTCAGACAACTGAAAATCATGCTAATCACCTCCCAAAAGGGATAAAATAGTTTGTCCATCTACCTTGTTCTTCTACCAGCTTATCACATCCAACTTGGATGTCCTGTATTTTGAATGCTGATACTTAAGTTTAAACATTATTAGTGCATTCTGAGTTTGGAGGTAGTGAATAGGAGAGAGGAGAAAATAAGTGATCAATATAGATACTTAAATATTTTTCTGAAAGGAAGGATTATTCATAACTGTTATAGTTCTCTTTTCAATGTCGCATTGTGTAGTCCTAACAGTCATTTTCCCACACTCTGCTCCAGTTACCAATTTTCAGCAAGCACTTAATCAATTTATGGTTCCTTGTCTGATGGGTTGACCCTAACTCTCATCAGTAAGGATTCTGGGTCCCTACTCATCATGCTTTTATTGGCATATTATAGATTTTCCATTGACATTTGCTATAGGGTGTGTGTGTATGTATGTATGTACTAAGAGTTGCTCAGAGAAATGTACTGTCATCCAGAAACACTCCTCAAAGTATGATTGTGACTGAATTTCCCTTTGACAGTTAGAGCTAAAGACCTGTGCCAATAGAATGAACTTTCCTTTGTTGGTTGATTGGCATGAGAAGCCCAGGTGCCAGGTTCAACTTCCAGTTCAATACCAATGGTGTGCTTCCTTGAGAAAGGGATCTTTTCTTGGGAACTCAGACTGCTTGACCAGCAGAATACAAAGCAAACATTTTCTAGTGAATTGCTAGAAGTAATGGAAAGCAGGGCTGCTCTTGGTTTCTACCTATTGATTCCTAGACCCAGGGATCCTTGCTATGGCAGAGAGATATTGTGTATTTTCTTGATGCATTAGAATGTAAACCATCCAGGAAGATATTATTCCAGGTTTACTGAGTGCTGTCAGTAGCTGGCATGATAGGCAAGTGTTCAGGAGTTTATTCCACTAGTATGTTAGAATGATTGATTGGAAACAAACGACCAATGAATGCCATGTCCAGAGGCTAATCATTTCACTTAGCTTGCTGTAAAATGAGATTCTTGATCAGAAGCAGTATGGTGAGGAATACCAAGACAGAGTCATTCTGTAATCCATGGGGAGTAGTTTTGGGAGAAGAGTGGTAGGGAGGGAGAATCTGCATCTACAGAAGATGTCGTGCTATGAGAGCCGTTTGTGGTGGAAATAGTCCCATACAATCAGCTACTGTGAGGGACTAGAATCCAGGCTCACTGTTGATGTCTTATTGGAAAGCTTGACTAACTCTTGTAAAAAATAACTGGGTTTCCTAGGTGAGGGGTGGCCCATATTCTCTATTATTTCCAAGTTTGTCACAATGACCACTTTTGTAATGGCCCCATTGGGAAAGGGGAGAAGTGGCTCAGGGGAACAATACAAAATGAAAGCTGGCATACAAAGAATAGTGCAGCTACTCCATTTGATTTGTATGTTGCTCCTCTGCTGATATTTCTCTTTTGTGAACACTTGCACGAGGCACAAACATTCGTATTCTCTTTCTATTCAGACAGTTCCATTCCCAGCCTTCTTCCCTGGGTTTTCTTGAAAACAATTCCCTAACAGCAATCCTCAGGTTCCCCTCCTATCCATTAACAAACTAAGAGCCACTGCACAAGCCCATGTGGATTTTTCCTCTAGCCATAGTCTGCCTTCTTGCAGATGAATGAATGACCAGGTGCATTGCTAAAAGTTGTGCTTAATGGAATGTGTTTTATTTATGGATCTCTGTTTTGAGCATTGCTTGAAATGCACATAAAGCATTTCAGCTCTCCCCTTGTACATACTGTCAGTATATAGATAGCATCTTCTATAAACTAAGCCCAGGTTTCCTTTGTCTATGGGCTGGTTATATAACCTTTATGTATAGGTTGTAGCAGCCGTAGAGATCATAAACATTTGAACCATATACTCAAGCAACTAATTTGTGTCTTCAAGCCATATTAGAATGGGGCCTGGCATATTTTACTTTAATAACAGATCTGAGATCTTTCTCTGTGAAGTGGTAACATGCCTCTCCCTAGACTTGGAGAGTTTTGATATTGAGGTATAGTAGGACTTGGGAAAGCTGTGTCTCTGGAGCATGCTGCCCACACCAAGAATTTGAGACAGCAGATCAATGACAGCGACATGAACTACCACAGTACCTGGCACACTACACAGCATAGAAAATAGCTTTGTATTTTTTTTCTTCTTTGGCATATCATATGTAGTTTCTTCCACAATAATGTGTTTTTTTCTCAAATATCTTATTGTTTTCTCGGTAGTCATTTCTACTTTCAAGGAAGAGGCAGTGTTATAGGCAACATAATCTCCAGTTTTTATTCACAGCTATACTAATAGATTTCAGTTCCCAAGATTCTATGGAAGGTTATGAAAGCAGCACACTACACTGTCACCCATAAAAGCAATGCTGTTCCCCATCTAGCTGAAAGCAACAGGAGGGGTTAGATATCCAGAAATAAAACCCCACATCTTGTTCGGAATAAATTTATCCAAGACGATAAATATTGTATGTTTTAGCCATGCTGAATACCAAAATATGCTATCTTCCAGGGACTTAAAATATGTGAGTCTGCCTATCAGATTGTTGTCAACAATAAATAGTTTTCACTACCCTTTAATACATATTCAATGTGACAAGAAGGTGAAACAAACTCGCTGGCAACCCCAAAGCATTTCAGCACTGGAAGCAGTGGTAGGAATGTTCAATCTCAAGCCTCTCATTTTACCATTGGAAAATGAAGACTCATCAAAGGGAACTGGTTTGCTCAACATTAGCTGGGGAAAATAAGCCTAAAAATGAGACATTGGCTGATAGACAAATTAAGTAGATAAGTAGATACTTTTGTATTTCACAGCATGATACACACTCTATTGCATCAAGTATTGACATAATTAGGAGGGATGGAGACTACTAATAAGAGTTTTCCTCTCTTCTCAGCACAGAACCATGGTAGTTTTTTTGACCCTTCTCGGTTATCCATGGTCTCTGACTTGCTGTTTTGGTGCTAAACAATGACTTGGGATAGGAAACAGCAGGTATCAACATTCAGCTGAGCAGTAAAGATCCCCTCTAGCTTCTCTCTTCCCCTACTGTGGTGAATGCGGAAGCATGCTGTAACAGTAGAGAAACTGGGACTAATTCCTCCCTGCACTGCATCCAGGAAAGCGATAATGCATGGATGTTGTGTGAGTGAAAAATAAATGCATTAGATTATACCATTGAGATGTGAGAGTGTGGTTATTTTGTTATAGCACTATGCTGCATCCTATCATGAGTAATATATTTTAAAATATACCTATTTAAACATTAAATGATATGCATAGAACTGGCAGAATGTCGTGACTAATGAAGAGTTATTAGTTATTCTAATTTTCTGACCAGTTTTGTTTTCAATGCAATGGATGTTCTGGGTGTAGGAAAATATGCTTCATTATACCATATGTTGGAAATACTTATATATTTATTTAGAATATGTTGCAGATTGTATAGGAAAGTGAATATGAAATGATTGATTAGATTTCCTAAATGCTGAAAACTGTAATTTTTATTCCAGCTATCAAAATGCCTTCTCCAATAAGTGGGGTTGTTATCAACCTCCTGCTTTTGAGCGTCCCTGAGCACAGGTAGCCTCTTCCTTCAGAGTTGGCCATAACATAACTTGGTCTTCTGTTTGGAATCTCACATTTGGAAATGGTCTGTTAACTACTCTTACAGGAGACTTCTCTAATAAAATAATGAATACTTAAACTATAAGTAAGAGTTCACTTGATTCAGAATCATTACATCCACCTACAGTTATTATTTCACTGATTAAAAGAAACTTGACAATGTAAAACATGCAATTCATGTAGTATAAATCTGAGAACTTCTTTCTGTGCTTCCACGTGCAGTAATTTGCAATTGAAGATATATTTCATTCCAAATCATGAGTTCTGAGTCAGTGTGAGATGCAGCATGGCCCAGAAGCCGCTTTCCACATCAGAGTCATCCTCTTCAGATGTTCAATGTAAAGCATGGAGAAGCCCAAAAAACACCCCCATGCTTTGCAAGCAGCAGGCACCATTGATGTAAAATTCCTGTTTCTTTTGTGCAGTTGTACAACTGTGATTGCTGGTATATGTTCATACCATTCTTGCTCCTTGTATACATTTAAAGTTTGATCCTTAGGCCTGCGATGATTCCCCAGCCCTGGTGGCAAGTCTAGAGGTGGTTGGCCACGTTCCTCCTTCTGTGTCTCTGCTCAGCCAGCCTCACTGTGGCTTGCATCCTCATGCTGGTTTCCAGATGTTTTCTCTATGGTGCTTCAGTTCCAACATCTCAGTTTGTTCTAGGTAGGATGAACAAGTAAAAAATGCTCCCGGCAGAGCAAGCCAGTATTTAAAGAGCTCTCCCAAGAGGCTAGTGTTAGGTCACTAGCTAGTGACCTAATGACCTAACTAGTTGTTAGGTCACTTTCACATGGCTCCTGTAGCTTTATTACAAGCTACATAACCCCTTACCTCTCTCCCTCCCCTTCCTCCCCCTCCCCCCTTCTTCCTCCTCTACCTCTCCCTTACCTCCCTCTCCTCCCCTTCCTCCCCCTCCCCCCTTCTTCCTCCTCTACCTCTCCCTTACCTCCCTCTCCTCCCCTTCCTCCCCCTCCCCACTTCTTCCACCTCTACCTCTCCCTTACCTCTCTCCTCCCCTTCCTCCCCCTTTCCTCTTCCTCTTCCTCTACCTCTCCCCCTCCCCTTCATCCCCCCTTCTTCCTCCTCTACCTCTCCCTTTCCTTCTCTCTCTGTCTTCTCCGCCCCCCCCCCCCTTATATTTGTTAAGAAGATAATGAGAACATGGGCTTGATGGGCAGCTAGCCAACATTACCAACTGAACTTGGAGTTTCTACAGATTATCAATACTATTTGTATTCCAAGAGAGTTGATCCCATGTTGTTATGACTGTATCTTAAACACCCAGGAGAATCGTGGTTTATAGTAAGTGCCAAACACAGAGTTTTGAAGAAAGACGTAGAGCATGGACAATTATTTTAGAGGCATAATTCTCTTTTCCTTCATTTTATCTAGTTCCTCTCTAAACTTTGTTGTAAAATACATTGGTGATTGGTGGAATTCTGCTTTAATTCTAGGTGGAAATGGGGAATATGCATCTGAAGAAGCCTCAGTGTATGGTTTTGAGTACAAGCATGTTTAGACCATTATCTGACTCACTTCATTGTTTATTAGTGATTTGATTTGTTTCTATCTTGGCCTAGCAGTTAAGAAGGCCACCTCTCACATCAAAGTACTGGGGTTAGATACCCAGTTTCAGCTCCTGTTTTCAATTTCTTGTTAATTCACTCCTTAGGAAGCACTAGTAATAGCTGAAGTAGATGTATTCCTGTACCCACATGGGAGACCTTGACTTCATTCGCACTGCTACCTTTGGACCTGGCCCACTACCAGCTTTGCTGGCATTTAGAGAGTGAATCAGTGAATAAGAGCCCCATCTGTTTCACTCCGTTTCTCAAATAAAACCAGGAAGGCATTAAATATTAATAAGTTAACTATACAAATATGCATGGATTTCAAAGCATTTTTGTGCCAAAATGAAGTTATATTTTATTCCATGAACATTGTGAAGTTCATTCATAGCCCCCTGCTAGAAAAATCAAAAATTGGTGGAAGAGGACAGCACTGTGGCTCAATAGGCTAATCCTCCACCTGCAGTGCCGGCACGCCAGGTTCTAGTCCTGGTCTGGGCGCCAGATTCTGTCCAGGTTGCCCCTCTTCCAGGCCAGCTCTCTGCTGTGGCCCGGGAGTGCAGTGGAGGATGGCCCAAGTACTTGGGCCCTGCACCCGCGTGGGAGTCCAGGAGAAACACCTGGCTCCTGGCTTCAGATCAGCACCGTGTGCCTGCTGCAGCACAGCGGCCATTGGAGGGTGAACCAATGGAAAAGGAAGACCTTTCTCTCTGTCTCTCTCACTATCCACTCTGCCTGTCCAAAAAAAAAAAAAAATGGTGGAAGAAATAAGTTTAGGGTTCACTCAGGATGCCTTTAGGGAGGAAAAAGTCTCAAATTTAGCAATTGTATATTTTGGTTTACATGGAATAGTTTTCTGAGTTTTAAAATTATTGTTTGAAAGGCAGAGAGACAAACTGAATCAGGAGAAAGAGAGGTCTTCCATGCACTGGTTCTTTCCCCAAATGCATGCAACACCCAGGATTGGGCCTGGCTGAAGCTGAAGAGATAACTCAATCTAAGTACCCATGTGGGATCCATATACTTGCCCAATACTTAACCTGCTGTTCAGGGTGCACAGTTAGCTGAAAGCTGGAATGAAGACTGTAGCCAGGATTTGAACTCAGGCACTCATATATGGGATGCAAGTGTCCCGCTGTGCTAAACGCCCTCCCCTCTGTCAGTCAGAAGGAGCAGAGCACAACTACCCACATCTAGAGTCCTGGCTGGCATGGGTTTGTGTGTCTAATTTCCTCAAGGAGAGCCTGCCTATGTCTGTAGGATCACAGCGTACAGACTTAACAGAGTAAGCTCTGGTCTTCTGATACTTGGTTTACTATTCTTCCTACAATATCATACACTCCAAGTGAGTGTCTTTTAAAATGATTATGCATTAAAATCGCATTGGAGCTTGTTTAAAATTTCAATTTCTTAGGGAATAGTTCCATGGAAATGTGATTCAGTGTCTGGATTGGGCCCATGAAATGGCATTTTCCACAAAGAACACTGAGTGATTTCGATGCAGGTGGCACTGAGATCACAAACTGAAAAACACTAAGAAAAATGAAATGAGGCTTGCATTTTACAGCTCATGGAAGAAATGAAAATTCTTAACAAGTAGAAATCTAGAAAAAAATTACTGCATGGAGCTAAAGACAGGCATTTTCCTGATTAAAAAAATCAAAAGCATGATGTTTAAATATGAATTATCTTGCTAATGCTCTCTAAGATAGTGCACATGCCTAATATGGTTCATTATAACATACATCTTATAAACTCTATGCCACTTGCATAGATAATTTATCGAATCTAATTGTGATGGGACTGGAATTTTCACTGTCGAATCTCAGCTATGGCTGCTGCCCAACAGAGAACTCTATGCTCCAAGAACTCAACATTTGTGGCTTTATTTCATGTAATTGGCCATTCAAAAACATATTGCAATGAAAATTAATAGGGATTTAAATATTTGCCTTAAATGACAATTTATTCTGAAATTTTGATACAATTGAAAAAATAGAAAAGAATGTTGAAAAATATAGCCAGCTTCATTTGTTTGAAAATATGCTTTATAGAATCATGCTAGTTGCTTTAATTAGATTTTCTATAATTTTCAGACTAGCTCCATGGGAGAGTGTATCTCTATTCTACAGCATAGAAATTGGAGATTCAGGGAGATGAAGTAAATTCCATATTCCCAATAAAGTAGGAATTGAAAACCAAGACTACTTAAGGCAAAATGCAATCTCCTTGACATGGTATGATATCTCTGTTTCTCTTTATTTTCCCTATTTCTCCACCCATCCATCCAATTGCCTGTTTTTTTCTACCTCTCAAAATCCTTGCCTTCCTCTTACTCACCTATTTAGCAAATTATTTTGATTAAAAATAGGAATGTTAGATAGTTCCCTGAAATTATGCAATACTAAAAGTTCTATTCAACAAAGAATAATACATTCTTAAGTAGGAATGTTACATTGAGAAGCCACCAAAATCTCCTGTTATGTTTGAGGATGTTCAGGCTCATGGAAATTCAGTTACTTCTTTCTACTGGCATTTTATGTTATTGGCAGAGATAGAATATAATTAAATCTTTTGAGTCAATGCACTTTTACCCTGGGATTTTAGGTTAAAGACTACTAGTTAAATATTGATTGAGCTCAAGTGTAACACTTTGAGGTTGCTAAAAAGAAAAAAAAAATCTATCCAGAGTCAATTTATTTCATATGTTATTAAGTAAAAAGATGGTTTTACAAATAAAATGTACTTAAAAATCCCAGAATCAATACATTCCTTTCTAGAACTTGATACTATAATAAAGTAAAATAGGCTGAATTTCTGGATGAAATGGCCTGTTATAAGGTCTTCCTCCAAAACATTTTGCTAAGACACATCCATCATTAGATTTGCCAGGGACCATTCAAATACATCTGACACTTCTTTTATTCTTCTTATATTTGAAAGGCAGGGTTAGAGAGAGAATGAGTATGAGAATGAATATCTTCCATCCATTGGTTCAATCCCCAAACGGCTGAAATGGCTGGGACTGGGCCGGGTCAAAGCCAGGAGCCTGGAATTACATCTGTGTTTCCCACATGTGCAGCAAGATGCCTACTACTTGGTACATCATCTGCTTTCCCAGGTATATTAGCAGGAGACTGGATCAGAAGCACAGCAGTGGCGATTCAAATAGTACTCATATGGGTTGCTGGCTTAGCAGGCAACAGCTGAAACCACTGCACATAAAAACCAGCCCCTATATCTGACAGTTCTTGAACAGATGGACCGTTTTCCTAATGTACTACTGACCAGCCTTAACAGTTTCTATTGTCAATGCTGAATATCATGGAATAGAATTAATGTTTATTGGGATATATACAAGTGCCAATCAACCTGAAAGATGCCTTATGTATAATAGTAATGTCAGTTCTTACAACCAATCTCTAATTAAACAGAACTTTTAGTAATTACACAAATATTTTGTTACTTGTTTGATATTAGTGTCAATTTTGCCAGTTTCTATGCTAAAATTGTGAAGTGCTAAGTGACTTCCTTAAGATAACACAGAGATTACACGAAATATGTTGCTTGAATTGTATATTACTATTTCATAATGGCATGAATCACAGTATTGTGGAAAACTGCAGGAAACATACTTTTCAGAAGACGAAAGCGTGTCTGAGAAGTAAGCTTAATGATTCAGGTTACAGTTAATATTTGACTTAGCTATTCAAATGGTTGTATTAAACTTAAAATGATAAATATGTGGTAGCTTCTTCCAAAAAGTACTACTTTGCTTCTATTAAGATGTACAAACACATTTCAAATGTGAACATTCTTTAAACCTCTACAAAATCTTATTGTGTTTATCAATATACTAATTGACTTAGATGATTCAAAAAGAATTATGATGCTTAGACCTGTAATTTAAAAAGTTTGAAAAATCATTGAAATCATCCCCCTTAATAGACTTTGCTCTTTTGAAAACTGCCGTGAAGATGGCTTATTGCTGTATTTGAAACCCCATCACTCAGGGATCAAAAGTGAAGCAGCCCATGGTGGATACCCAGAAGTAGATCCCTCAAGGTCAGGTACGGCACTGCCTCTAAGCATTTGACCTTGGAAAGTCACTTGACTCCAGTGCCCTCAGCTTCTGCAGCTGTGGAACAAGAATAACATTACTATCTGCCTTTTGGGTTTGTTGGCATTAAGCGAATTAAATCAAGGAAAGTACTTAGTACGTGGCACAAGACATTGCCTAGCAGGTACACACACAAGTTTTAACTGAAATGAAGAAGTATTTCCTGGCAAAAAATACTACATATCTACCTATCATTTTAAAGTTATTAATGTAACCATTTTAATAACTCTGGATCCAGTCCAAATCAATTATTCAACAGAAACTTGATAATCATAAATTTTGGTTACTTTTCTTTGTGGAAGAAGACTTGAGTAGGTAAGGAGTGTAAGAAAACCTTTTATTTTGTGGCACATGTGTAATCTTTTCCTAATTAAAATGATTGTTTATCATCAGACGCCCGCTCCAGATAACCCTGTGGGTCATAAAAGAAGAGCTGATGCAGAAAGCTTATCTCCACCTGGGAAAGCTGAGCTGCAGAGGGCCCTACAGAGCTCACTCCTCCTCACTCCCCACTCCTGGGCAGTCCTAAAAGATAGTTACTGTTCTGGACCTGCAGAATCTATCACCTCCCTTGACAACTTACTCCAACATTTAATCCTTCTGACTGTGGGAGTCAAAAATTCAATTTAAAAACAGAAATTTAATTTAACTTTATGAAAGAGAAAATTCACACTTTGCCTGGAACTCTTAGCAATTGCCAGACAAATGTGTTATGAAAGCATGACCATCCTGTGTAATTTCAACAAGTAGGACAGTAGGGTGGTATTATCAATATTTAAAGTAATTTTTCGTTACTTCCTTCACTACTCATTTTCTCAGTAACATTTATTAACTACTTGATCTGGATTGATAACCATGTGCTCTGTCTATACCTTTGCACTCACAGCAGGCTGTAACTTTCCCCATTTCTGTTTTAATCTTCCCTAAGTGATTAGCTCCATAAATAGTACCAATGGGTTTGTAACACTATTTGTTAAATTACTAACTTAAGATATCATGTGTGAATTTGCCACAATAGGAAACTAGGTATTGGTAAGGATTTGGAGGGACTGGAATTTTCCATCATGTGGCTAGAAATGTAAAATAATAAGACTACTTTGCAGAACAGCATACAAGGAATTAAATGCTTTCTAAATGTCCCAGCCAGTTAATTCCTACATATTCACTTAAGAGTTACCAAGTGATATTTCTGGATGAATCTTTGCACAAAAATATTCATAGCTGTTTTATCTGTAATAAGCAAAATATACTATTACTTTTTATGAGTTGATGTCCCAAAGAGAGTGAATTTACAAGCAAATACTGCTGTATGCACAGACCACTACTCAGTCACAAAGTAAAAAACTGTTGATAAATGGTAAACAGAGATGAATACAAGCTGATTATGTTGATGAAAAAGTTAAGAATAATTAATTTGTGCTTTATCCCATTATTATAAAATTCTAGGAAATTCAAACTATTTCATGGTGACAGCCAGTAAATCAGTGATAACCTGGGAAGGCATGGGGAATTTGACAAGTAGTAAGATAGAGGATTTTTTCATAAAAAAGCTCAGAAGAAAACTATTAGAAATGTTATATATTTTTGTTATCCTGATTATGAAAATATATAGCCCTTTAAATATGTGTAGTTTATGTTAGCTGTGTATTGATAAAGCTGTTAAGTAAGTCATCAATAAATAAACTTGAAATTTTCCTGTTTCTATGCTAACTTGTAAGATAAGATGGAAATATTATATTTCAAAATAATAGTGTTTAGCTAGTCATGTTTAAATTATTAGAGTGTTAGCTTTTGTTGGAAAGCACTGATTAATAACTATTTTCTGAGTCTATTATTAGCAAGTGATATATATGATATTTAAGTTTGACTTCATATATGTCACAGGATTTGACTTTCTGCGTACATATTAAGTATGACTCTTGAAATATATACTTGCATACTGTAAGGGGGTTTGGATAAATGGTGAATGATCTAGGCTATATGAAATTTATTTCTGTGCTTGGTATTACTCGAATGCACTGAATCTTGTTGAAACTTTTAAAAAAAGAGAAACAGCTTTTATTAAGGGACGTGGCCATCAACATGGCCTCAATACTGCAGGCAAACATTTCTGTAATCTTTTTGCTGAGTGTCATTCTTAGAGTTTTTATTACTTTTGCAGAGTTAATGCTGAAGAAAGTAGGCTACACATTGACATTAATGTGACTGGTACACTCAAGACTCAATCCTTTCTTTTTCCTTTTATGTCCCTAGTTCTATTGCCTAAAACTAATAGAAAATATAAATCCTGCCCCCAGCTGTTCTGATTTCATTAGTCCTCTTGTTTCTGTAAAATGAAATATTTATTCATTGCTATATTTACTCTCTGTAACATGTTAATTTTTCTTGTTTCACATAAAGATGCCTTATTTTCATGATGTTAAATTTCACCCCTCACTTATTCAAACACTAAGAGCATGTTGTCATCATGAAGATGTCACTTTGCCTTTTTTTTAGTTAGTTTTGTTTGCCTGTTAAAATTGATGCATTTTTTATTATTCTCAGTCCTTGGTTTTATTGTTGGCCTATCCATTTAATACCACCATCTTATAATGCCTCTTTATTTTCACCGTGTGATATAGAAAATATAAATGGCAGATGTTGTAAATCCACCTAATTTGATTTAGGAAAGAAATTGGGTAATTTATCTTAGTAAATTCAAAATTCATTAATTTTTTTCTGTAAATACTAAAAATGAAGACATGCCCTGATGGCCTAGCTTTTTAAAATTTTCTTGAGTCTTTCATGCATGGCTAGGAAGGTTCTCTAAGGTCAACAAAGCTATCCAGCCATATCTTCCAGGTCAATTTCTACTGATTGCAAAGGTTTTGGGGCTCTACCAGGTACTGTTGACAGTGTACCTGATTGATGTTATAATTAATTCACTGTTTTCCTTTTACAAGATTAGCATTCCTTCAGCATATTTACAAGCAGCTAATTGCTTAAAATCCATCCTAGGGAAAGGGTGATGTAGTGGATTATGTCAAGTCACATTGGGATGCCCATCCTTACATATTAGAGGGCCGGTTTGAGAACCAGCCACTCTACCTATGATCCACTTCTTGATAATGCCTCCTGGGAGGCAGCAGGTCATGGCTGGAATATTTGGGCCCCTGCCACCCATGTGGGGGATCTAGATAGAGTTCCAGGTCCCTAGTGTATGCTGGGCTCAGTCCTGGCTATGGCAGGGATTTGATGAATGAACCAGTAGATGGAATCAATTTCTCTCTCTCTCTCTCTCTCTCTCTCTGTGACAATCTGCTTTCTAAGTAGATGAAAATATGAAATAAACATTAAAATTTACCCACTTCATTATTCATTTTTCTAGTTAAGTATTGATTTGAGTGGAGGCTGTTGCAGATGCAGCATGGAATAAGCATCTCTGCTTAAATCTTCGCAGTGACAAACAGTACCTGGGGAATGCTGTTTGTTTTTGAGTCTTCCTCCCATATCCTATTTCAGCCTTCTGACATGGCTATGAATTTTACAGAGAGTATCCAAGATCAGTAACAAAATGCACAAAATACTAGCAGGTTATTTGTCCGAGGGTGAAGTCTTTGGAATTTTTCCTCATGTCGGTGATACAAGATGACCCCAGAAGGTATTACATACCGGGTGAGTCTGTGCCTCTTGGCAGATATCAGTGTTCCAGAAGTCAGAGGGGTAAGAGGTTCTAGAGAACAGAGATTCTCAGCTCTGGAGAACTGTCTGGGAACTGTCCGGGATCATAAACTACACTTGTTACCAGATGGTCTCTCTCAGACCCCATGTTTGAGGACTTACAACCATGTCTCATGTGAATCAACTGTTACCCAACTGAGAGGGAGTGAAAACAATCTTAGTACCTCTCATTTCCCTTTACTAGGATACTGCATAGACAGCAATCGCAAAGTAAAGGTTTGAGGAAAAACAATCAAAGATGCTGTCTGAAGCCTCTATTAGAACACTAGCATATGAAGGTGGTTTCAGATGACTATTTTGTGGGGAATAAATAGATTGAATATTTTCACATGTAGGATTTGGAAATGTACATCATGGGTTAGTTTTCTACTAAGATCTGTTTGCTGTTCAAATTCTTGGAATCTATGAGAGAATTGAAGTGTGACTGATGAGATAGGTGCAGGGACTACATGGCACGGACCCCATATATTCAACTGTTGGGTGGTCAAGTTGGGTTTGTCAAAATGTATGGAAAGGCAGAATTGGAGCTGAGGCCATGACAAGGACAGCGCACCATGTTATATTCTTCAATTCTTCATTTGGACCACCATTGGCTTAAAGTTAATTGTCAAAGTCCAGACTGTCATCTATCTTTGAGGTTTCCATGTTGTTGAGAGTTTGGAGATTTTAAATATAAGGCATATTAGTATATACACATATGCATGATGATACTTCAAAAAGGTAATGAAAATGGAACAGAAATTTTTAAAACCATTGCATAGTTTTACTTTCTGTCAACCATTTGAAGACTACTCACATGTGTCTGTATATAAATGACTCTGGTACTCATTATGAGATAATACAGTATTTTTCTTTCTGCCTCTGGCTTGTTTTCCTTAACACAATATCCACAGGTTCCAACCATGCTGTAGTAAATAGCAGTGTCTCCTCCTTTTTAAAAGTTTAGTAATACTCCATTATACATAAGGACACAAAGTAGCAAATATATAGGATGAACATTTGAAAAACAAAATGAAAATGTACATAATGAAAAATAATGTACATAATGAAAAATACAATTAATGGTAGTATATTCTACTGAGTATTTTTTGCTAAATGTAGATTATAGATACTTTTGCCATGGGAGTGGGAGCTGGGTATCTATCAGTGATGATAGTTATGTTAATTTATTCTTCTATAGTAACAATTTTACTCTACGTCTTATAACATCATGTTCTATAATTTACATATACAAAATAAAAATACTGTTTTAAAATATGATATCATTCAAAAACATTTGAACATACTGAAAATTAACAATAAAGGTAGTCCTAACTGTTAGTGATCAAATTATCTATTTTCTTTTCCTATTTTGATATTGTCCAGGTATGAAAACTTTTTTTTTCAATTAATCATTAGCCTATGACTTAAAATTTAAGTAAGGGTCAGGAAATATAATTTAATGCAACATATTAAGATCTTTTTATAGAAATATAAGAATTCATAAAAATACACTAGGAAACAATGCTTATTTAAATTTCATTTAAAGGAAATCTTACATATTTATTCAGTGAACGATTATCCTCTCCTAAAAGCAGGTTTGGTCTTTTCCTCTGGCTACTGGAAAGTAACCTTTTATTCTTGAAATTTATTTTCATTTTCCTGGGGAGTTTGGTCCATGGTAGAACTAATTTTAACTATGTGGTTGACAGTGGGGACTTTGGGTCACAGGGTTATCTGTTCAAACTTTGGAAGGGAGACTGAAGTCAGCTCCACTGGAAATCAGTCAGGTCTGCACAACACCAATGAAAACTCGGGACACCAAAGCCTGGGAGAGAATCTCTGTAGGGGACTGCTCCATTTGTAATGTAGCCCCTAATTTCTGAGAAAAATATGCACGATGTCCATGACTCTCTGTGAGGAGGAGAATCAATGGCCCACACTGGAGATCCTGATGGGTCTCTTCTCTTGGATGATTTTTTTCTGTATCCTTGGCTATGACAAACCATTGTGATGAGTATAATGGCTTTTCTAAGTTCTTCACAGCCTTATGGTGAATTATTCAACCTAAGTATGGTCTTAGGGACCCCCAATGGCAGCTGGTATCAAAACTGAGGGAGGTGCCAAGCCCCCAGTTTTTGTAATACATAAAACTTATTTATGAAAAAAATGATTACTTATTTGATTCTTAAATGTACAACATTTATACAGCTTAAGGTAGGAAAATTTAATGTCTGGTATTGAATAAACAAGAATGTTTTCATGGCGTTGCTTTTATGTAATGAAATGTGGAAGGAAATACATAGCATTCTCTAAACCTTCTTTACTGATTTATCGACACATTCTCCTGAGTCTAAGGACCCATGTGACTTTTAAGATCAGATGAACCTACACTATTTTCTAATATAATTTATAAACTTATAAATTCATACATTTACTTTTAAAGACTTTTAATATCATGTTTTCTATTTCTTCTTTTTCCAAACCAGAGATCTCATAAGTAGCAAGCAAGACTCTAATTAGGTCACATTTCTGTCGCAGTTTGTTATTGTTTTTATCATTGCTTTGTTCTTTTTTCTTATATTGGACCATTTTTTAAGCAAAAAAAACCAGTTTAATAAAATTTTTGATCATTTTCTTAAACTCCAATAATTTATATCATTTAGATATTTTTAGGGCATACACAAAATAACAAAACAAAACTTTGAACAATAAGGCTGTAAAATTTCCCAAGAGAACAGACTACAGAGGGAGAAAAAAAAAAGTGCTAGGAGAAGCCAGTGGCAGCTGATTTCAGGGAAATATTCAATTGCCATAAACAAAGTGTAAGTATCTCCCCTTGCAAAGATAGAAGGAACATCACATACAGAAATCCCATTTCCACACGTGTGCGCACACACAGAGTTGCAGAAATGTACAAACATGCACACAAACACAAGGTTTATTTCACTTTATTCAAATAAAGTGATTTCATATCCACACAGCCTCTTTCCTTTCAGTGGCAAAGAAAATCCCCACATGAAGACATTTCCCTGTGATGTCTCTGAATGGACAAATTTCTTTAGGACAGAAACTCTTCAAAGTGATCATTGGAATTATAAATTGTCACTGGTGAGATTGATTCAGTACTCAGTATTTGGTGGTGTCAACATGAGGACAGACAGTAAGCAGTCAGAGAGCTCCTGGTCTCCTCGTTGTAGCATTGAGAGAAGAGCGAACGCTGCTGATCATGAACAAATCATCTCTATCTTACAATCAGAAGTCCCTACTCATGGTAATAACAATACTGCTAAAGACATGCCTTGCACTCTGACACAGAGGTAAGACTTCCAGACAGCAGCAGAGCTCAGCTGGTTACTCAGACGTGCAGGGCCCTGGGAAGCAACATGGATTTTGTGATCTGTCCTCACTCAAGCACCTCCATCCGGGCAATGGGGAGTCTGATTCTATTCCAGCTCATTATAGAGGCAGAAATATCAACAACAGCCAGTAACTCAAAATAAACTCACTGCTACTTGCAGATAGCTCAAGGCAAGAGTGGAGGGACTTGGGTAGTTTTTGGATCTTGCAATGAGGATTGGGTTGAGCAGTTTGGGACTGGTATTGCTCCAAGCGCTGTTCCCTGTTAGAATACCTGGAAGGTGTAGAAACTACATCTGTTATTTGGCAGTTAGTGTCCATGGGCCACTATATTTGGGACATTACTTAACAACTCTGGTTGTTAATGGTGGTTAATTTGCATAATGACACAGCAAGAAGATTTATAGTGGAGAAAATCTGTTAAGGGTTATTGTGGAGGCTGGCTCTGTGGTGCAGTGGGTTAAAGCCCTGGCCTGCAGTGCTGGCATCCCATATAGGCACTGGTTCGAGTTCTGGTTGCTCCACTTTGAATCCAACTCCCTGCTAATGTGCCTGGGAAAGCAGCGGAGTGTCCTTAGGCCCCTGCACCCACATGCAATACCCGAAAGAAGCTCCTGGCTTTGGGTCAGCTCAGCTCCAGCCTTTAAGGCCATGTGGGGAGTGAACAAGTGGGTGGAAGAACTTTGCCTCTACCTCTCTGTAACTCTATCTTTCAAATAAATAAAAACAAATCCTTTAAAAAAGGGTTACTGTGTATGTATGTGTGTGTGTTTATTAATTCACTTATAAGCATCTTTATCTGAAACATATACCAAAATTAACCTTGGCTATCCACTTCAAAGCAGGCTTCTGTTTTCTCTACCTAGGTTATTGGGAATCCAGTATTCTGGTAGTACATGACCATGATCTCAGCATGATTTTTGCTTTGGTTGTCTTTCTTGCCTCCTTATTCCAATGCTTGAGCAGATTTTACCAGCTCTACTTTCTGAATCTTATATGACTGATCTGATCACTATTCTGTATATCCACCTTTACCTTCCAGTCCAACACTCCATCATTTTTTTATTTAAATGCTTTTAAGACCTTCTTAACTGGTCAGCCTAAGAACTTAATTCCAAAGAGCAGACCAGGAAGTCCTGTGTTAGATCCCATTATTTCTGTTCTCAAAATCCTCTAGTGATTGCCACATTTCATGAAGAATTAATTAATAGAAAATCCTTATCTTGGCTTCTAAGATCACACATGATGTATTTCCTAAACTGTTCTCTAAGTTCAGCAGTTACAGGCTTCACCTTTTGTTCCTGTGATCACAGATTGCTGGTCTTTGAAGAGCCCAAACACAGTCCTGCCTGTTGCTTATGTTCTGAATTTAGAATCTCAGCTTAACCTTGAAGTAGAAGTAAGCTCTTAAACTCCTGATGTCACTAGCGAGCAATCATCTGGTAAAACAATGGTGATGCAGAACACAACATACTCCAGGCTAATTAACATCAAGTAATACACAGAAAGTAGTATTATTCACCATTGTGCAAGGAAGAAAACTGGTATTCAGAGGATTTAACTAACATGCATGAGATCACTAATAGTTGGGAAGTAGGATTTCACCAATATCTCTTTCCTAAACCATGTTGTAGATTAGCTAGATTAGATAGCCACTGATACTACAGGTGAGCAAATTGCAAAGGCTGTCTATGTGCAGAACAGAAACTGAAAAGCAGTTCAGGAAGGAGGATAGTTAACCACCTGGATGAGTTACCTGTGTGTTCTCATGAAGCCTCATTGAAACTGGAAATTTTTTTACATTTTATGACTCAAGTACTAGGTCATGCAAATGTGTATTTCATTATAGTCTATAGTTTACATTCATTACTACTACATGAATATACAGATAATAAACTAGTTGAGCTCAGTTTTCTCTCTTCTTGTTGAAATTTGCCTTATGTTATAGCTGTTGGTTCATTTTTAATGACTTTTCTGAAATTGGCTGGGTGGATGCTGTGGCTATGGATAGAAACGCACTTTCAAATGATCTGCCCCGTCTGCTGTCCCAGGTGACCTGCAGATACCTTGACCTTCCTTACCTGACTCTTTCCAATTTAAAGGAGAAGGTCGCCTCACAGACACACAGAGCACTTGTGGGCTTTGCTCACATTCCCCACTTCTTAGCTTACTCTGTGGTGAAGGTGTTTTGGAAGTTCTCTGACAATGGGCTTCTTGCCAGCAAATATAATAAAGCTGTAGAAAATCAAAGAGACAAAATCACTCAGAGGTAACAGGGCTGATTAACCGTTTTACTTATTCAGTTGGGTTGTTTTTCTGCACTCCTGCTCTGGCATCATGCATTGGGTCTCCTGAGTGGTCAGTACTCCTGCTACACTAACACTGCATCCAGCTCCTTGGTTCTCAAGGAGAAAATGCAGGACAGTGTGGAGAACAAACCAGTGCTCTAGGTTAATTTGTCAGTCTGCAGCAGCTAACCACACTGTCACCAGGAACAACATGCAATGTTATTCTGGCACAAAATTTATTATCTGAAAGAGAAGGGGCAAATTATCTGTCACACTATCCGTTCATGCAACTCAGGGTAGTGTTTGTGTTAAAACTGCATTTAATCAAATATGTAGAGGTTCTTTATGCTTTATATTGTTTTAAAATTTAGTGGAAACTTAAATCCATAAAGTCATCCTTATTTCTTCCCTTATTTCTTCAGGTTACAGTTATAGGAAATTTTTAGAAGATATTTCTTTTGAACAAAGCAAAAATCCCTTTATGTAAAAATAAAATCTGCAATAATGAAGATAACAGAGCTTACTTTGTGGGATATTTTCTTGTAGGTTATATACTATTTAGTAATGAAATTCTATGTGACTATGGCTTATAATCCAATCCTTGGCCTGAAATAAAAATAAAATGCCATGCTAATGAACAAAGAATTCATATCAATGGTTTGGAGATTGAAACTTATTGCTGGCAGAGTAACAGGCAGTAACTAAAGTTTGGGTAGTTCAGAGGACATGATAATAAAATACAAAAATAGAGGAAAATTAGCATTCTCTTGCCTGGAAAAGCTTCATATACCAGAATCTAATTGGTTGGATGAGTTATTTTGCCACCTAGACCACTGACAAACTTCTTAATGCTTCATAACTATTGTTTTTGGCTTAGTGAAAAAATACCCTCATAAATTTCTTCCATTTTTGTCTGTTTTGCCCTGAGTTTTATTTTGGTCCCGCCAAAGTGGTTTATGATGTGTTTTCTCTTGTTAAGTTTATTTCCTTTTAGGTTTATATATCACTGTCATAAATCTTTTTTTTTATGTTCTGTGCTTTGTATTTGGTTTTAAAAGTTGACACTCAATAAGGAAGGTATACCTTATTGCATATTGTTATAACCACATACCAAGCAAGCTTTGGTTATCACTTCTGTCACACAGAGTTATTTTTCTGTTCAAAGTATTTGTTTTATTTTTTCCACCTCTTTATCTTTCTGTTTTTACATTTCCAGGATATTTTCGATAGTTCCACACTTAAATTTATTACAACTCTTAAATCTGTTTATGCAGTGATCCTTGTTTTAGTTTGCAAGAACTATTTCTTATTAATTTATTTGGGCAAAAGAATTTTACTATTAATGGGCTATTTTTATTCACAGATCATGATATAATATATTCTTAAGTCCCTCTGAGATACCAATTAGAGTGGTTTTTTTTTTTTTTTTTTTTTGCTATGGCTCTGAAACTTACATTTAAATCATGTTTCTTGTATTTTTTTTTCTGGCTGATTACAGGCTTTCCTCCAATAGCCCCATGTCCTCTGTTCATTCACTTCTAAGAAGGCGGCAAAACAAAATTAAATGCATTAGGTGTACAGGTGAAGTTTATTGACTTAGGGGTTTTGAGGGTCCTGGTGTTCTTTTGTATAGAAAAAAACTCATTTTCTTCTGAGCACTTTTTCTTGAGAAGAGTTCTGCAATTCTTTCCTGGTGGGTGGATGCTTTGTTGCTCAGTCTTTGTGAAGGAGTGGCTGTACTGTTCTCGGATGGTTTTTCATTTCTCCCCTGAGCACATGCACTGAGCACCACAGCTGCACTCCGACTGTGAATTCCCTAGGAAATCCTCCCTCCAGCTGTGTTCAGGAGTATCCACTGCCATTGGTTTCCCAGTTCCCTTTGTGTGTTAAGCTAAGTTCTCCCTGTGATGGTCTCAGGTTTCTGTACATTATTGTGTGTTTAGGATAAAATATCTAATAATTTTGTGTGATTTCTGTGTTAGAGAGAAGGAAAGATGTTCACATATTATTGGTGTGGCATCTTAACCTGATATTTTTCAATATGTCATTTATGGATTAGTTAAATCTAGTTATATAATATCCCTGATTAAAGGAAATACAGGTAATTAACTGTGTCACTGTGATGAATTTTACTTTTGAAACATATTCACAAAATTATCCAGAAAATATGATAAGCTTGATGCTGTAATACTACAATAATAGTTTGTACAAATTTTAGATTAGATGAATTTAAAAATCTCAAATATATCTATATTGCAAATTTTAACCTCTGACTTTCAACATTCAAACATCTCAAACAGCAAAAACAGAAGTTAATTTTCTCTTTCGATATGCATATACATTATTCTTATACATTTAGGGCATTCACATATTTAGTTTCAAAACACAGGAAAGTATAAATTTGGAACATCAATCACATTTGATGAATTTAGAATTAAGTCACTGTAGGAGTGCCTTTTCAACTTAAGTTTTATCAAAGATTGTGTGCTTTGTGATTATTTTATTTTTTTAAATGTTCTTTATGTGTGAAGCTGGGGGAAGAGATGGAGAGAGAAAGGAGGGAGAGGGAGAGGGATGGAGGAGAGAGAGAGAAAGAGAGAGCGAGCGAGCGAGCATGTGTCTCTCTTGCACTCCCATGCATTAGTTCTCTTCAAATGCCCACAGTAGCTTTGCCTGAGCAATACTGCAGCCAGAAGTGAGCAACCCAATCCAGAGCTCCCACGTGGGTGTCAGGGATCCAAGTTTCTGCTTGAGCCATGACCTGCTGTGCTCTCCAAGGTGTGCATTAGCAGAGAGTTGGAACAGAGGGCAGAGTCTGATATTTCCATATGAGATGCTGACTGCTGAAGACACCCACAACTGCTATGCCAAACACCCATCCTTTTTTGTGACTTTATACAAACTTTGATGAGGCATTTATAATAATTTTTAAATATGTTTTCATCTTTGTCGTATATAACATATTCCATGTGTAAATTTGTAGCCAGTTCTTTGGTATCTATCTAATCTATGCATCACATTGTAAGTGAAATATATTTTTACTGTTGTTGGTAATCACATGAAATTTATATTTATGTACTCTGAAACATTAATGTGGCAGTGAGAATAAAATTATTCAGGATTCGAGTTATTCAAATGTCTAATTTCAAGATTTCCTGTTCACATGTCTCTGTTTTATATCTGATTTTCCAAGCTGATTTTCCTGCTGTTTCCACAAGCAATTATTTTTATGTAAAATTTTCAAAACCATAATGATATATATTTTTCCAGTAAATGTTTTTCCAATGATTCTCATTTCCCTCAACGTATCTCCTGCTTGTTATATTTAATAAATGTTAAGTAATGATACCTTTTCATAACCTCAGAAGATATATACTTATATAAATAAATATAAAGTAATTTAGTAGAATATAATTAGCTATCACTTTATTGCCATACTTCAATTTATGGTCTTCTTTCTATAAAAATTAATTTTAGATTTTTAGATTTTTCTATAAAATTCAATTATGTTTGGGTATTAGCAACAAACAAACACAGTAATTAATACTGAATAAAAACTTGCTATGTTTTCCAAAGCCTAAGATGTAACTCAATGTCTGGATCTTTGGACATAGTTTTCACTCAGTTTTGATAGACCCTCATAGTATTAAAGGATTCAAAGTGACTTTCTTTTATATTTAGAGACTCAATTATCTTTCTTTATTGTTCTATTTTATAGCTTTTATTTAACAAATATAAATTTCTAAAGTACAGCTTATGGATTACACTGGCTTTCAGTCTCCCATAACTCCCCTCCCATTCACATCCCTCCCATCTCCTGCTCCCTCTCCGCTTCCATTCACATCAAGGTTCATTTTCAATTATCTTTATATACAGAAGATCAATTTAGTTTATATTAAGTAAAAATTTCAACAGTTTCCACCCACACCAAAACAGAAAGTGTAAAGTACTATTTGAGCAAAAATTATAGCATTAATTCACATTGTACAACATATTAAGGACAGAGATCCTACATGAGAAGTAAGTTCACAGTGACTCCTGTTTTGACTTAACAATTGACACTCTTGTTTATGGCATCAGTAATCACCATAGGCTCTTGTCATGAGTTGCCAAGGCTATGGAAGCCTTTTAAATTCACCAACTCCAATCTTATTTAGACAAGGTCATAGTCAAAGTGAAAGTTCTCTCCTCCCTTCAGAGAAAGGTACCTCCTTCTTTGATGACCTGTTCTTGCCACTGGGAACTCAAAAGTCAACTTAAAATGGAACAAGGACCTAAATCTATGAAATAATATCATCAAATCACTAGAGGAGGACATCATGGAAGCTCTGCAAGACATGGAATAGGCAAAGACTTCTTGGAAAACATCTCAGAGACACAGGCAATAAAAACAAAAATAGGTAAATGTGATTGCATCAAGCTAAGAAGTTACAGCACTGCAAAGGAAACACCTAACATAGTGAAGAGGCAACAACATAATGGGAAAAATATTTGCAAGCTATGCAACTGATTAAGGATTAATATCCCGAATCTGTAAATAGCTCAAGAAACTCAACAACAACAATCAATCCAGATAAAAAAGAGTAAAGGACATGAACAGGCCTTTTTTGAAAAATGAAATTCAATTGGCTAACAGACACATGAAAAAATTCTCATGATCACTAGCCATCAGAGAAATGCAAATTAAAACCACAATGAGGTTTCACCTCACTTCAGTCAGAATGGGTGTCATGCAGAATTTCAACAAACAATAAATACTGATAAGGATGTTGGGAAAAAACGTACCCTAGTCCACTGTTGGTGGAAACACAAGCTTGCACAGACATTTTAGAAGACAATATGGAGATTCCTCAGAAAGCTGAAAATATATCTATTTTGAACCATTTAATCTGGCCACCCCACTCTTGGGAATTTCCCCAAAGAAAACAGAATGAGCACAATGAAAGAGTTATCTGCATCCCCGTGTGTATTACAGTTCAATTCATACTAGCTATGATACGGAATCAACCCAGATGCCCATCCACCAATGACTGGATATACAAAATGTGGGTTATATACACTATTGAATACTACTCAGCCATAAGAATGAATGAAATGCCATCTTTCACAATGAAATGGGAACAACTAGAAATCATTATATTTGGTTAAATAAGCCAGTCCCCAAAAAGACAAATACCATGTGTTTCCCTGATCAGGGTACCAACAAATGTAATACATAGAAGTCCAATTGTCATTTTGATATTCAATGAATGTTTACAGCTTTCCTTTCTACTGTTGAGGAACAGTGTTTTTTTTTTTTTTCTTACACTATTTGTTGAATTCTTAGTGGAGGGTTAATCTTGTGATTATAAAATAAAATGAAATTTTGTCATTTTTTAAAAGAAAGACTAGGAAAGAAAGGAGGAAGGAGGACGAGAAGGTAGAGCAGAGGGACTATAGGGAAAAAGTGTCACTGTGCCCCTAAATCTGCATATATATGAAATACATGAAATTTGCTCAGCTGATACAAATAAAAAAATAAAGATTGATTCTCAAAGGCGTCCCGCAGGCCTGAGCCCTGGACATGGAGGAAAACGTGCTAATTTTAGCATGTGCTCTTCATCAATTTCCAGCAGAAATATTTTTCCATCCTTTGCTAAATTCCATATCCTAGCTTTTGGCAAAAGAAGTATGATCTGATTTAATGGTGTTTTATTTCAAATTCTAATTGTTCTAGTCCAGATAAATTGAAAGTGCAGCTTATGGATTACAATGGTTCCCCCCACCATAACTTCCCTCCCACCCACAACATTCACATCTCCCACTCCCTCTCCCATTCCATTCACATCAAGGTTCATTTTCAATTCTCTTTATATGCAGGAGATCAATTTAGTATATATTAAGTAAAGATTTCAACAGTTTACACCCACACAGAAAAATAAAGTGTAAAATACTGTTTGAGTACTAATTGTAGAATTAATTCACATTGAGCAACACATTAAGAACAGAGTTTTTGACTTGACAATTGACACTCTTGTTTATGGCATCAGGAATCTCCCTAGGCTCTTGTCATGAGTTGCCAAGGCTGTGGAAGCCTTTTGAGTTTTCTGACTTCAATTTTATTTAGACAAGGTCATAGTCAAAGTGGAAGTTCTCTCCTCCCTTCAGAGAAAGGTACCTCCTTCTTTGAGGGCTCATTCTTTCCACTGGGATCTCACAGAGATCTTTCCTTTAGGTTTTTTGTTTTGTTTTATTTTTTTTCCAGAGTGTCATGGCTTTCCATGCCTGAAATACTCTCATGGGCTCTTCAGCCAGATCTGAATGCCTTAAGGGCTAATTCTGAGGCCAGAGTGCTGTTTAAGACATCTGCCATTCTATGAGTCTGCTGTGTATCCCACTTCCCATGTTGGATCGTTCTCTCCCATTTTGATTCTCTTAGTATTAGAAGACACTAGTCTTGTTTATGTGATCCCTTTGACTCTTAGACCTATCATTATCAATTGTGAACTGAAATTGATCACTGGGACTAGTAGATGGCAATGGTACATGCCACCTTGATGGGATTGAATTGGAATCCCCAGGCACATTTCTAACTCTACTATTTGGGGCAAGTTAGCTTCAGCTTGTCCCAGATTGTACATCTCCTCCTTTTCTTATTCCCACTCTTATATTTAACAGGGATCACTTTTCAGTTAAATTTCAACACCTAAGAATACTTGTGTGTTAATTACAGAGTTCAACCAATAGTATTAGTAGAACAAAAAAAATAAAAGAGATAAAGTATTAAAATGTACATCAACAATCAGGACAAGGACTGATCAAGTCACTATTTCTCATAGTGTCCATTTCATTTCAATAGGTTTCCTTTTTGGTACTCGGTTAGTTGCCACTGATAGGGGAGAACATATGATATTTGTCCCTTTGGGACTGGCTTATTTCATTCAGCACGATGTTTTCCAGATTCCTCCATTTTATTGCAAATGAACTGATTTTTATTGTTTTTACTGCTGTATAGTATTCTATAGAGTACATGTCACATAACTTCTTTATCCAGTCTACTGTTGATGGGCATTTGGGGTGGTTCCAGGTCTTAGCTATTGTGAATTGAGCTGCAATAAACATTAAGGTGCAGACAGCTTTTTTGTTTGCCAATTTAATTTCCTTTGGGTAAATTCCAAGGAGTGGGAT
The DNA here is from genome assembly GCA_949820135.1 of Sylvilagus floridanus. Classification (NCBI taxonomy): domain Eukaryota; kingdom Metazoa; phylum Chordata; class Mammalia; order Lagomorpha; family Leporidae; genus Sylvilagus; species Sylvilagus floridanus. The sequence goes on from OX463226.1 coordinate 118,676,575, forward strand.
GGCTGGGTTGAATGCTAGGGTTATATTCAGGTTTCTGAGTGTAATTTAAAAGCCCAAGTATATTTTCTTTAGAGAATACAGGAAAAAATAAAATAGTAATTTTAACTTTAAAACATAGGTTATATTTTATATTTTTTAAAATTGTATTCATTTATTATGCATTTTATTAAATTTTAATAGTTATAATGATTATTTTCGCAAAGAAACAAATCATATGAGGGACAGAAAACACGGAAGTACTACCCTGGTAGAAGAACCATAAGAATATAAACTTTTTAAGGAATATTAAATGTATTCTACTTAGAAACACTTATGATTAATTTTTTCTCCATCCAAATGTTGAAGAAAATAATTTAAGTAACCTCAATGGAAACTTTATTTCTTTATTCTTAAGTACAAGATCAAGAACAATTACAAAACCATTCTTTTTGTTTCTCCCCGTGTATAGAAAGAAAGTGGGATTGGAAACTATTTTTGGTATTTCCATCCAAACAGCACAGTTTAATTTTGTAAATGTTATTTTTTGGTCTCCATATTGCTGTTATTTTCCTTGGGAAGGTAGAGACATGTGTATATCCCTCGGATAGTCATGATGGTTAACTTAGATGAGACATATGGAATAGTGATCTTGCTGCCCAGTTTTCAAGAGGAGATTCCAGGAATGATCACCCTTCCTTGGATTGTTTTACAGGTGATGCCATGGTGTCATACTTGCTGGCTGGCTAATGCAACTTTGGTGTCCACTTGTTAATGTGAATTTGAAGGAGAGACCTTTATTATCATTTCACAGAAAATGGTGCGTGCAGAACAGTGTTATATCCATATGTAAATACATATATATATATATATATATATATATATATATATATATATATATAAGGCAAAGAGAGGCAGAGAGGCAGAGTTAGAGACAGAGAGAAAAGGAAAGTCTTCCATCCACTGGTTCAATTACCAAATGGCCACAATGGCTGGTGCTGGGCCATTCCAAAACCAGGAGCCAGGAGCTTCTTCTGGGTTCCCCACATGGGTGCAGGGGTCCAACGACTTAGGCCACCTTCTACTGCTTTCTCAGGCCATAGCAGAGAGCTGGATCAGCAGTGGAGCAGCCAGGACTCAATCTGGCGCCCATATGTGATGCCGGCACTGCAGGCAGTCACTTTACCTGCTATGCCACACTGCCATCCCCCTTCTGTAAAATATTAAAGGCTAACCTTGTGAAAGTGTTAAAGTATTGCTGAAAATGTCTGATTTATTCCTTGGAAGCAGTACATTTGCTCCAAGAAGCTGCTTGAACAAATGACTTCATTAAATTGCCAAGTGTTTCCAAAAAGAATAGTATTAAAGAAGCAATGGGAAGAATATTAATTGCATTTTCATTTCAGCCCACGAGAAGGAAAAACAAAACAGAGCTGAGAAATGGACATAGATGACACTCAGTCTGTTTAGTTTTCTAGCTTCCAGACAGCTGAGAAAATCCTAGTAAATAAGATATAGCAACTTTAAAAACATGTTATCTCCCATTTAGAGGACTGAAGTATGAATAGAAGGCTCTTGAAAAATATGTGCTTTTGAATGACATTGTTTCTGACAAAATCAAGATAAACTCATAGGCATGCATCAGACAATGAAACCTGGTACTTTATTGTTTGCATCATTCAATCCAGGTGCTTCTATTTGAGATAAATTTTAGATCTGCTCAGAAAAGGTTGAAATGGAGGCTGAATGCGTTCTATTCTTAACCATACACTTCTCTGGAAGCACAGCTAGGATCTCACAGAAAATGTTTCTGTGTTCACTGTTTCTTCAGCATCAAGTGTAGTATGCAGCAGTATGGTAGATTTTTGTCTACCATGGTAAAATACCTTCTGACAATGCATGCTAGTACAGCCCTTCCATTTTAGAACAATATATTTTAAAGCTTTATTGGAAGTCAAATTGTTTCTTTAGAATATAGTCAATGTTGGAGTGATATGTGGATGATACATTTAAAGTACTAAGACATACAGGTGTTTGTGAATGTTTGTGTCTGTACACTTTTATACATTGATGCTCACATACATGTATATATCCTATTTGCTTGTATTCAAATCACTTCTCTAAAGTACATGGTGAACAAGAGCTTTGGTGGGAAAAATGCACTGCAGAGACAGCAGGACGCTTCTAAAGCGCTGCACACAAGAGTCACTTGTCCATGCCATTTATGTACCTAGTATTCCTTGGTTCAAAGTATGTTCCCTATAATCCAACATGGGTCATTTGGGAAAATCCATTTTATCATTGTCTTCCCTCCTACAAATTACCATTTTATTTGTTTTTATTTGTAACTCGATGGTTACTTAAAGTATCAAAGAAGAGAAAGAGTAAAATGGGATGTTTCTATTTTTCATATGCATTTACTTATATTCCTAAATATTTTAGTTTACTTAGTATGAAGAAGTTAGAAACAAACTTGAATATAGCCATTTGAATCTGAAGTTTCTATAGCCATTAATTGCGATGTTTTAATGCAGTGCATTCTAATATACATACTTCTCATCTGGACATACACATTCCATCTGGGCATATACAATTTAGCATGTTTTAGTGCCAGTTATTTGTATGTATTATAAATAATGTATTACATTTTTCTCACTTTGGTGTAGTATTTGATATCTTTTAAATCATCACATTAGTACAGTGGTTAAAGCACTGACTGGGGTGCCTGCATCCCACATCAGAGTGTCTGGCTTCAAGTCCTTGTGCTGGTTTCAGCTCCAGCTCCCTGTTAATAAGCGCTCCGGGAGGCAGCAGGTGATGGCTCAATTACCTGAATCCCTGCCTTCCACGTGCCAGATCTGGCCTGAGTTCCGACTTTGGGCTCTGCCATGGCCCAACTATTGCTGCCGTTGGGAGTATTTGAGAGTGAACCAATGGATGGGAGATTCATTCTTTCTCTCTCTCTGACAAATAAATAAATAAATGAAAAAAGGTTTTGAAAACATACCGTTTATTTAGGTTTGTGTGTGTGTGTGTGTGTGTGTGTGTGTATGGAAGGGTACTTCAAAAAGTTTGTGGAAAATTAGTATAAAAGAAATGATTCTATATTAATAAAAACATTATTTCAAATACCCTTTATTTTATTCCGTAATCAAAATACACTTATTTACTTTGAGCTGCAGACTTTTTTTTTAAAAGAAGAGGTAGTCAATTTATTAAAACAGTCGGTTGGCTTAGGCATCTGCAATGGTGACTTCAACTGTTAGTCCCAGCTCAATGCTGAGGGAAGTGATCTGTGTAACAATCTCAGAAGCACTGTGCAAGTCAACGCGCCGCTTGTGGATCCTCATCTGGGACTGGCCCCACGTCTCAGAACTTCACCACAGGGTGTTCTTGTAGCGATTCGCAGTGTCTTGGTAGACATCCAAACCGGCCCTTTCACGTTCACATTCTTTTCCTTTGCTCCTCTGATCAAGTCAGCACACACTTTTCCAGGGACCTGATGTTGCTGGTCAGGGTGATCCTAATTGGGAGAATGGCCACCTCTGGTTCCACGGCGTCTTTAAAAGCCAGGACTGCGGTGCGGCTTCCTGACCGACTTGTTCCTCGCTGAGAGCCAGCAGCGGTGTCAGGAGTAGGCAGTGCACCTTGCACAGCCGTGACTCCCTCCGAGCTATAGACTTCATGAGTATTTATATTTTATCTTGAGCAGCAGCTGTCTTTCTCATTGGCTGTGGCCATTCGATCAAATAGCAAAATGGACTTCTGTTTCTGTAGAGCTAACAGCATAGTAACTGTAGTTAATAATAGTGCATAGCTTACCTGTGTCTTGCTCAGAGAATACATCTTGGGAATTAAGGATTCTGACTACCAAAGATTTAAAAAAAAAAAGCCATGATTATGAGGTTTGGGAATGTTGATTAAGTTTGGATATGTGGTCAACATTTTACAGTGTATATGCATATCACATTGTGTACTTAACTACATACAATTTTTATTTGTCAGTTATATGCCCGCACAATGGGAAGCAAAAAAAAAAAAAAACACACATTGGCTATTTCTTTGACTTTTTGCAGCAGCCTAAAGGAGTCTCTCCTGTTGAGATTGTGGGATTAATGAGGCCTCCTGTAATTCTTGAATTAGAAATAGTTTGGGAAATTAGGGGTCAACTTTCCTGTAGCTTCTTCCATCATATTTCTTTGGATTGAGAGCAGTTCCTCTGAAGAAATATGGGCTTGACAGAACCAAGAGATTGCCAGTAGTTAAGGAGAGGTGAAAAATATTAGTCTTTTTCTAATAGTTTATTTGAAATCTAAATATTATATATGTGTGCTTATTACAAAATATAATACATAAAAACCAAGCAAGATAAAGAGAAAAGTTGTGGAGGAGTTTGGAAAATACAGAGGAAAAGACAGAAATTAAAAAGTCAAAAATGAAGCAAAAGAATAAGGGAATACAGAAGGTTGGACAGAGTGAAAAATGGAAACAAAATAGGTGTTTGGAAAGAAGAAAATTTGAAGAGAAAAAAATGGAGAGGAAAGAGACGAGGAAGGAAGGGGGAATGGGTGAAGGAAGCCCCTGTACCTGCTGTATGTTTTCAAATACAGTGACTTGCATGTCTTATTTCCAGAGTTCAATTTATTCACTTTCCAACACTCATTTCTTTACTCATGGACACTGAGGACTGGTTATATTGCATTTCCACTAATCTCTAATTACTGCTTATCAACTACAATAACTTTCTTCCAGTTTTATTTTTTACAAAGTGGGATTTGTTACAGTGGGGAAATATGGAAATTGTTGATGGAGAATATGAAAGATGAAGCTTAAATCGGAGTTTGGGGAACCATTGTTCCCTGCATCTCATGCTGCTCCTAATGGACATCAAGGGACGTTTGTGACTCAGTCACATGATTGAAAGGAACCTCTGATGCTTGAGTCAATCAAGTAATAGGGATGTACTTTATGCCTATGTTTTGTCATTTCTTTTAGTTCTTGTATTGTGATTGACTCATGATATGTGACAAAATTATGAGATTCAATGTGATGTTCCCTTTCATGTATACGTTGGGTAATGGTCACCCCCGGGTGGGTAGCATATCTGTTACCTTAACCTGTAGCAGTTCTTTATGGTAAATGCCTTCAAAAGCCCTCTCTTCTGAGTATTTTGAGATATTCAATTCATTACTGTTATATACATTCAGCCCCAAAACTTATTCCAGTCTAACCAAACTTTACAACCATCAACTATTTCTTATCCCTTTAACCCTCTACTCTGATCTAAAATTTTATAAGATCAATTTTATAATATTATGCATACAAATCAGATCATGAAACACTTGTCTTTCTGTGCTCAAGTCTTATTAAAACAAAAATGTATATACTTCAGAAATTCAATTATTTTATTGAGCTGTTACAGATACAAGCCAAAATAAGTGACTCATTCTTGGACAAATTTCTCAACCCACCAGCAGCATAGTAATAGAATCTGGGAAAATGTCCACAGACTCTGACACACCAAGCAATTTTGTAACACATATTTGAGGAGAATAAAACTTATATTGAGCTTGCATTGGTATAGATAAGTGTGGTGGAACAAGACAAAGAGGACAAAGTTTTGGGTTAGGAGTGTAGTCCATGAAGAGAAACACTTGCTGCTTCATGGTGGGCTGATTCTCAGGATTTCATAACTTTGATGAGTGATCTTCAGCAAACAGGAAAAGGACAAGGAAATGTTTATTTCTTTTTTTTTTTGGTTTAGCCCAAAGCTTTCAGTTTGATATAAACTCCTTTTATCTTTTCCTTTCTTCCATTCTCTAGCCTGTAACTTAAGACTTCTCAGAATTCTTTTCTGAACTCTCATTGCCTTTAACATAGAGTATCCTCCAGATCCATCCATGCTGCTGAAAATAGGATCCCATGCTTTTTATGGCTGAATAGTATTCCATTTTGTATAAATCCTACACTTTCTTTATTCATTCACTTGTTGATGGACGTGGATCAAAGCCATATTCTAGAGGCTGGTGCTGTTGTGTAGCGGGTAAAGCCACTGCCTGCAGTGCTAGCATCCCATATGGGCACCAGTTTGAGTCCTGGCTGCTCCACTTCCCATCCAGCTCTCTCCTGTGGTTTGGGAAAGCAGCAGAAGATAGTCCAAGTCTTTGGGCCCCTGCATCCATGTGGGAGATCCGGAATAAACTCCTGGCATCAGGTCAGCCCAGCTCTGGCCATTGCAGCCATCTGGGGAGTGAACCAGTGGATGGAAGACCCCTCTCTCTGCCTCTGCCTCTCTCTAACTCATCCTTCAAATAAATAAATATTTAAAACAAACCATATTCTGGCTATTTTCAATAGTGTTGCAATAAATATAGGGGTCGACATGCTGATACTGTTTCTTTGGAGTATATACCCGATTGTGGGATTGCTGGATCATATGGCAGCTACCCCCCCTTTTTTAAGGATCTCTACACTGTTTTCTCTAATGACATTCTTATTAGTGTCCCCACCAAGTGTGTATGAGTTCTCCTTTCTCTGGGTCCTTGAAAGACAATATTCTTTTGCCTTCCTGATAATAGCTATCCTACCTGGGGTGACGTGGTGTCTCCTGTGGTTTGGAGTTGCATTCCCCAGATGGTTAGTGATGCTGAGCCTATCTCCTGGCCATGTGTATGCCTTCTTTGAGAAATGTCTACTCAAATCTTAACCCATTTTTAATTGGATTGTTGGTGACAACAGGGCAAGACATTCCCTGAAGGCTCACTGGGTGAGTTCCATTGTAGCTGTCAGACAGAAATGTCATTTTGAAGAATCCTGGAATTTTACTTGTGAGCACACTTTGTAATAAATCTGACTTGCACTTCTGGTTTTAGCAATTTTGAGGTTTAACATAAATATTCAATACCCAGTCTTCCTCCTTTGGCTGTCACCTTCAACTCATGTCATATTTTTAAAAGTTTAATCACTTAGATTTGTAAAGCTCTTAACTGTTTTCAAGTCAACTTCATTTCATTCTCAAACAACTCTTCAGATGTCAAAATTACTATCCCAGTTTTAGAGAAAAGGAAACTGAAGCCCAGAGAGATTAACTTCTTTTTCCTTGGTTCCCCAGACAGAAACAGTCAGATATAAAGTCACAACTCAACTTTTTGAGCACCTACATTAGTGAGATGAAGTCTGTTTCTGTTTTGTTTTGCTTTTCATGTTGTGAGACGAGCATCTGCAAAGTGTAGGACCTATTCTCCTCTTTCCTTGGAAATCTCTGAATCTCTACGTGTATCTGGTCTACTTCACTTCTCTATAAGTACTTTGCAGCCATGTCTTTCCTCTGCTTCCAGCACAGATGAGTTCACTTTACAAACGCATCTTTATTGGGAAAGGGCTACGGCCATAAAAGTAACCTGGTAACCATTTCATTATCAGTGTTAACTGCTTGAGATCTCCTCTAGGTGGTCAGAGATATTTAAACAGCCCAATTCGCTGAGATCAAGATGCATTTCCATGAAATTATTGCCTTATTTTTCACTCATCTATGCATTCTTTACTCAAATGTGTTCTTGCTGAAAACAAGTCACCATTCCCAAACCAGCTAATACACAAAGATGCTCAAAAATGATGTGGTATCCTGGAACTCATAAGATTTGACACAAGAGGACAAGACTGTTTTCTGAGATAAAACTAAGACTGAAAGAAACGTCTAAAAACTCAGGGATAAGGACAAGATTCAATATGTAACTCTTAACAATATTTGGACTGTGGGAGACTGAGCTTGCAAGAAATGACTGAATACTGATTCCAATTTGTTAGACATTCTTGCATCATCTCAGTGGTCAAGGCTTTTAGGTCGTGAGTGAGTCTGACTGCTATGTGCCTGGGCAGTTAGACTGTTTTTGTTAAATGATTCATTAAACTTTGTAGATCCAGAGAAAGTAGCTGGTTAGAAGAGGTTCCGTATTTCATGCATGCTTGTTAAACTCTTTCTTCACATAATGAGCAGAGTTTCAAAACTTTTGACTTCACTGCCACTAGCAATAAAGCACTTTCCTGAAATAAGTGTGGTACAGCTTCCTGTTTCAAGAATGTGTTTGCTGTAGATGAGAAAAACTGAAGAGATCAAGTTGGGCAGGTACTCCGTTGTCTAAATGATATATGAATAAAGGAGTATTCCTTATCCTATTTTGACAACTTCACTTTGAATTCATGTAGTTGTTTGTAATGCATTATGGCAAAACATTCACTTCTTGAAAAATTCTGTTTGCAAGAAACCTCAATGAAAATAAATATTTATTTACAGGAAGGATAGGGCACACAGTGTTGTTAAATGTGCATACAACTTTGTGAGTGCTTCTGCTTTATGTAATTCATATCTTTGTGAAATATAGGAAAAGTGTTAGCATGAAAGTACTTTTTTCATATTACATGTTTTGTGTTCTTATTAAACATATATTTAGAAAATACAGAGGGAAACTACAACAACCAACAAATCATGACATTACAAAATATAATTGAGTTTGGAGGCTCTTGGTAGTTGAAATTACTTAGATGAGTCTACCACTAATTTAATATATTATCTTAGCAATATTTTGTAATAGTAATAATTCTGAATTTCTTATTTATAAAACTGGTAAACTATCCACTGACATACTATAGAGTTATTCTCACATGTAATTTATTTCTTTTAGTCAATGTACTATAATCTTTATGATATCTTCAATGAAATGACATGTTTAAACATGCTTTATTTATATATGTTACAACGGGCCCACATTATTCTCTAAGGAAATGTTTTATCTCCTTCTATTGCATATGAAGTAAAAAAAGTCACAAAAGAGAAAATATTTTCTTAGTTTGAAAGACTTTGTGTTAGGCTATTGGGATCTGTCCCTTTTAATGATAATAATTAGAGCTTTGTGTGTTTTTTCTTGGATGTAATTGAAAATATTCTATACATAATCATTTACTTTTTTGATTTGCATCTGAATTGGTGCATTTGTTTCTGATATAGAAGTTTTATCTATGCTAGTGAACTTTCTAATATTGTCACAAGATAGGATTTTTTTTTTTTTTTTGGCTTTCCACTTATATAAGCAAACCTTTGAGATACAGGAAGAAATGAAGACTGTAAACCTTGGCCAATTTTCAGTTTGCTTGTATTTTCCTGTGTAAAGAACTTAGAAGTATTTCTGGTTTATATTAACAATTTTTGAAGCTTATACATTTACCAAATGGTTTCCAGTTATTTTTCTCTCTCTACCCATGAACAGGCCAACCACCTCACCTTATCTATGGCATTTTCATGTTCTACCGTTATAGTGTCCAGGGAATTATTTGGGTGTTCTCTCCACTGTTTTGGTAGTGGTTAAATAGATGTCAGCACAGATTCCACTTGACATTTTTAAGGCCTGTTTCAACGTTGTCACTATGGGTGACCATGGGACTGTAGGCAGGCAGCTTGTCTGGCATCCACAGCATTAAATTAGGGGTCAGAATGCCTGACTCTCAATATGTCTAGCACTAAGATCAGATTGCTGCTATTCTCTTGGTATTGTTTAATTCATTGAAATAGAAAAGACTTAGAGGCGATTGATCATTTCCTTTTAATTACACAACTGCATGCATTCTTCCAAGGAATATTATCATTTTAGGATGTTGCTTCCCGTGAAGAATCTCTCTGTGGGGCAAAGGTAGTTTGAAAAAGGCAAGCATGTATTACCAGCTGGGTGCACATACAACCAGCTGACTCTTCTAAAGGTGCAAGTTCTGATGCTAGTCATAGAAAGGCAAGAACAATCGCTTTTAAAACCGTTTCATAAAAAACTCACCCCAAATTTTAGCTCATAAAATATAAAAATGTGGGTGGTAAAGAGTCCAATTTATTCTCTGCAATTGTGAAATCAATTAGCACACAAAACATGGGGATTTCAGTTCCACTGATAATGCAGATAAATCGAATCTATCCACGAATGGTTCCAAAACAAACGCCTAGCATCAGAAAACAATCTGATTGTTTTATCTCACGCTAATGTTTTCTTTATTATTTTTCCATGGTCATTTTCTGTATGCCTGGCCTCATCTCAGCAATTGAATATATGATTTCTTATATTTGCTTATTTAGATAGTGAGAATGAGTCAAAAGTATGTTTCTACTATGAAAAAAAATTCCCTGTATTATTTCACATAAAAGACAGTAATAATCTCAAAATTTAAAAACGTTTAACATAAAGAAGATCAGAGAGCTGTGAATAGATTTTTGTGAAAAACACAATGCGAAAGGACTATTGACCAGTTGATTTTTATATGGACACTCTATGGGTCAAATCTGTGTAAGCAAAAGCAAGCATGTATGAGGATTGATTTTGTTCTGCTTCCTCCCCACCCACTCACACCTACTCTAAAGCAATACCGGCAATCTAGTGTATGTAGCATCTGCATATGTGAATCAGGAGACGGGTCTGCTGTGTGCTGGGTAACTGTTGCGGTGCAGGTTAATCTAACACCATCCGGTCGGTCAGAAGCTCAGATCTCCTGACTCTTGCTACCTGTTGTAGGAGATGTGTCCTCATCTTCCATACCCCACCCTAGTAATCTAAATGCTGTGTCTCCTGCATGGTGACAGCTGTGGCAGTGGCTGTGCTAGCCTTCTAATGTCCCAACATTGGTTAGAAACCCGGGCCTGCTGGGCATTAATTTCCTCTTACCGTCTATGCACTCATCTCATTTCTGGCACGTCAATCAGAGGCTTGAGGCTGCTTAGTATTTATGACTCTTGCAGTGTGTGTGTGGTCACATAATCCCCACATACATGTCATTAAGAAAGATAGGTGTGGCCATCTTGGGTGGATTTTTCCTCAGATATCCTATGAGTGATTCTCTGCGTGGACTGAGGTCATAGAATGTTTGTCCATAGCAACATTGGATGCCAGGATTGAAAGCCGCTTTTATGCGTTTCTGTGATGCAGAGGATGGATCTCAAGCTTCAGCTTCAGGTCAGGGTTTTAAATAACTTCTTTAAGGAAGGAAAATTGTTTTGAATGGGTGTCCTTTTTGCAGGACTTGCCTGGTCCTGGACCTCCGTGATATGCATAATACTTTTGAAGAAATCTCTTCTGTTTAGTAAATACTTTGACCCTATTGTCCAAAACAATGAAGTAAATTCAGGAAACTCAAGGTTGTGTCTCTCTTGTTTGGCATTGCAGGATGTGTCACAGGTACTCCTGAATATGTGAGTGAACATACATGTGTATGTGTGTGTACTAAGTACCATCTGTAATTTCTCACTCTACAGTCCCCCTCTGTGGTCTGTCATTGAGGAAATCCAGGCATGGTGAGTTTAAGTAATTAGAGCAATGATAAGTGGAAGTTCAGCTCAAAGCAGGAATTCTTGCTGTAAACATCAGATGATAGCAAAGTCACAAGTGATTGCATTGCAGACGTGGTACATATGACATAGAATGGCTCCCTTACATTTCTCTTGATGGAGAATAGCAGGTGCAGTACTTTATGAACTGTAGATATTGATTTAATGAACATGACATTCCATTTGAGTTCAAAAAGCAATTGGTGAGAGTGTGGGCTCTAGGAATTCCATATCTCACACAAATTTATGATCCAAAAGCATTTTCTGGTCTGCCTCTTCAAACACCAACCTGCCTTATTAAGGGACTGAACTTATTTGGAGTCCAATATCTGGCAGAGAGAGTGATATTGGTACTTGCATGATCTCTCAAGAGATTTGGTAGAAAATTCAAAGGTAAAGTGAATAGTAAATATTAGTTTTCCCAAAGATAGCTGGGTGTGACTATCCAAATATCATAGATTTAGACCCAGTAGAGCATCAATAATAAAATACAATTATCTTGAGTCACTTTTTGTAGCTCAATGAGGGTGGATTCTTGGGTACCAGTAGAAAATGCTATAAACTGGGAACACTTATGAAATTAGAAGAAGACATCCGATATTCTGACACTGATGACGTTTGGAATAACTACTCCCCAGTGGTCATAATTTCAGGGAAGGAGAAGTTTACTTCTAATATAGAAGCAGTTCCTAAGGAAAGAGCTAGAGTGAGCTGGGGGTCCTTGAGACACTTTAAGGTATCATGAAGTCAAATCTGTTTTTACAGTGGTAGTTGTGATGATGATGATGATAATAATATTTTTGTTCAAGGATTACATGACAAGGATAGTGGAATAAATTGAGCTCAGAATCACATAAAAATATAGCTGGTATTAAATGGATTTATTAAAATAAAATCAATTGTGAGGTCACAAAAGATTACAATGTCAAAATCTATTGTGATGCCATAAATTAATATTGTGGTGTCATAATCAATTGTGATTTCAAAAATATCCATTGTGATGTCATAAGGAATGCGAAGTCATGAAATGTTATGTCATAAACCTAATATTGTTATATCATATATTCACCCTTGTTTTGTCATATTCAATTTTGATACCATTAACAAAATGGTGATATAAACTATCATTGTAATATCAAAACTTAATTTTTAGTTCCAAAATCCATTGTGATGTCATAAACAATTGGATTATGACATATCACCATTGTGACAACAAAAACCTATCTCTGTCGTGTCATAACCAATTCTGAGGTCATTGGTCTGCATTTGTGACTTCATGATCAATAATAAGCACATAAAACTACATTGTGATGTCATAATGTGTCATGTGATGAAATATTTCTATGACATAAATCTGTTTGATGTCATAAGTCAATCATTTGTCATCAATTGGCTTTTCATAACCAATATTATGATGTCAAAACTACTATTGTATTATAATAAATCATGTGATATTTTCATGCATTGTCATGTAAAATAAAAGATACTGTTGTTATAAACATCAATTATGTAGTCATAAAAGCAATTTTGATGCCAGTATCAATTGTAACATCATGATAAACCAGTGTGATATAAAGCTAACATCATGGTGTCAAAATCTATTTTAATTTCATAAAATGTTTGATGTCATGATCAATTGGGATGCAATAAACAACCATTGTGATATTATAAACTTAAAAAAATATAATGATACTCTTCAACACATATTTCTGGAGAACATAGATATTCTTTTATAAAAAAGCTATTTAAGTTAATGCATTCTCATTTATTTTAAATGAATAATAAGTTATTGCTGAAAATCTGTTTTAATTTCCAATATTGAAAAATTTGAGAAATATAGCAGACACAATAAAAAGCTATTTAGGAAGGGTTCTCAGTAACTTTTAAAAGTCAAAGGGTGAAGATGAATGCCATGGATCTGTGTGAGAGGTATGGATGCACAGCACGAACCCATGACTGCTCTCACCAAGAGCCAGAGAAAATGCCAATTTTGGAGACAGAGGTGAGATCAGACTGCAGCAACCCATGTGAGTGGTGATATAGCTGGAGGGAGAGTGAGGCATGAGTCCAGTCTGGAGCACTAAGATAGGGAGGGTACCAGATGACCTAGTTAAAAAACGGGAAAGGGGGGCACATTTCTCTTATCCTGCCCAACCCATAATGATGCCCAGCAACTGGCTGAGAGAGGGTGGGCACCATTTTTATGCACCCATACATCAACTGGTTGAGATAAGGTACCATCTTCTCAGCAGTACTGATGGCAGCAGCTCTGGTGCAACTGGCAGGGAAAAGGCAACATTAGACCAGTGGCACTTGTATACTCATGTGATCTAGAGATTCTATCAAAGGGAAAAATTCTGCATTCCCCACTGACCTTGAGTCTGGCTGGGAGGACTGACAGTGGGCTGGGCACCCACATAGGACTGGGAAGTGCCCCCAGCCTCCTAATGTACCACAGGCTACAGAACTCAAATCACTTAGGTGGAGCACACACACAGCTGGCTCTCAGAATATCTAGCTCTCTGCAGACCAGATAGGCTAGCAGTAGGGAGCATATCCTCTGTACTCTGCGACTGTGGAACTCTTGTGTGCTGTAACTGTGGGACTCTGTGACTACGCAAGAAATAATGAAATGTTAAAAATAAAAAATGAAAAGTATTAGAAATGAAGAATTCAATAGATCAAATAGAAGAAGTGCTGGAGAGCCTAAACAACAGGCTTGGTTAAGAAAGTTAAAATTAGAAGTCAGCTAAAAAATTAGAAAAAATAAAAACAGTGTTGGAGATTTATGGGATATTATCAAATGACCCAACATATGGGTATTAGGAGTCCTTGATGTTGTGGAAAGATAGAATGGACAAGAAGGCCTATTTAGTGAAATAATTAAAGGAAACTTCCCTAATTTGGAGAAAGAAAATACAGCCAGGTACAGAAAGCACATAGATTTTTTTAATAGACATGACCAGAAAAGATCTTCACCATGATGCATTGTAGTCAAACTTTCATCAGTAAAACATAAAAAGTCTAAAAAGTGCATGAGAGAAATACCAGATTATTTTCAGAGGATCTCCAATTAGACTCACAGTTGACTCTCATCAAAAACACTACAGGCTAGGAGATAATGGCGAGATATAGTCCAAGTCATAAGAGAAAAATAATGTCAGCCAAGAATATTATATCCTGCAAAGCTCTCATTATGAATTAAGATGAAATAAAGACTTTCCATAACAAATAGAAATTAAGAAAATTTGTTCTCACTTATCCAGCCTTGCAAAAGATGCTTAAGGATGTGCTAAACACGGAAACAAAGAAAGATAGCTGTCATTATGAAATAATGTGAAGGCAGAAAAATCTCCCAGTAAAAGTACAAAAAATCCAAAGTAAACAATAGGAATATTTATGGAATACTGGTAGGGCCAATCATTACTTATCAATAGTGACTTTGAATGCACATGGGCTCAACTCTCAGTTAAATGATACAGACTGGCTGAATGGATTAAAAACAAACTCATCTATTTGCTGATTACAAGAAACACATCTCACCAATAAAGAAGGTGAGGGTGAAGGCTGAGGGTGAAAGGATGTAAAAAGATATTCCATGCTAATGGAAACCAAAAAACGGCAGGTGTAGCCATCTTAATATCAGAGAAAATAGATTTTAACACAAAACTGTTAAAAGAGACAAATAAGGGCACTATGTACTGACTAAGGCATCAACTCATCAGGAAGATGTGACTATAATGAATGTATATGCACCCAATTAGAAAGCACCTGGCTATTTAAAAGAAACAATATTCAGTATAAAGGGAGACATAGACTCCAATGCAATAATAATGTAGGACTTCACCCCACTTTTATCAATGGGTATTTGAGACAGAAAATCAAGAAACAGTGGACCTAATTGACACTATGGACCATATGGACCTAATTATTTCTACAGAACTGTTTATCCCACAGTTGCAGAATACACATTTTTTATCAGTGTATGGATCTTTCTCTAGGATAGAACATATTCTAGGCCACAAAACAAGTCTCAGCAAATTAAAAAAAATTGAAATCATACCGTGCATCTTCTCTGATCAAAATGGGTTGAAGCTGAAAATCAACACCTCAAGAATCTCTAGAACATAGAGTTCTAGAACAGAGTTCTAGAGAATCTCTAGAACATAGAGTTCTAGAACAGAGTTCTAGAGAATCTCTAGAGCAGAGCGTTCTAGAACAGAGTTCTAGAGAATCTCTAGAGCAGAGCGTTCTAGAGATTCTTGAGGTGTTGATTTTCAGCTTCAATCCATTTTGATCAGAGAAGATGCACGGTATGATTTCAATTTTTTTTAATTTGCTGAGACTTGTTTTGTGGCCTAGAATATGTTCTATCCTAGAGAAAGATCCATACACTGATAAAAAATGTGTATTCTGCAACTGTGGGATAAACAGTTCTGTAGAAATAATTAGGTCCATATGGTCCGTAGTGTCAAACACATGGATTCTAAAAAACATGCTCTTGAATGATCAGTGGGTCATATAGGAAATCAAAAGAGAAATTAAATTTCTGGAAATGAATGAGTACAATACATCATATAAAATTTATGGGATGCAGCATAGCGATGTTAAGAGGAAAGTTTATACCAAATGTTTCCTACATGAAGAAATTGGAAAGGTACCAAATAAATGAACTATCAATGCATCTTAAGAACCTAGACAAACACAACAAATCAAACCCAAAATTGGGAAGAACAAAATAATTAAGAACAAAACTGCTAATAAAAATACAAAAGATCAGTAAAATAAAGAGCTTTTTTATGAAAAAATAAACAATTGATACACCATTGTTCCACCTAACGAATAAATGAGGGAGAAAAATCAATAAAATCAAAGATTAAAAAGGAAATTTAACAATGTATTCCACTGAGATAAAAATAATCATCAGGAATTACTACAAATAGCTGTATGCCAACAAATTGGGAAACCTAGAAGAAATGGTTAGATTATTGGACATATACAATCTACCAAAATTGAGTCGTAAAGACTTAGAAGACCTGAACAGATCAATAACCAAGACAGAGATTGAATCAGTAATAAAGATACTCCCAACAAAGAAAATTCTAGGACTGGACAGCTTTGTTACTGAATTTTACCAGTCATTTAAAGAACTAATTCCAATTTTTCTCAAGCTATTAAAAACAATTAAAAGGGAAGGAACCTCCAAAATTTATGAAGCCAGTATTACCTTAATTCCTAAATCAGAAAAGATACAAGAGAGAATGAAAACTAGACCAACATCCTGATGAACATACATGCAAAAATGCTCAATAAAATACTACCTAATATCAGACCACTTACTGAGACCAAGTGGGATTTATTCATCATATGCAGGGATGGTGCAACATTCACAGGTCAATAAATGTGATACATCACATTAATGAACTGAAGAATAAAAACCATATGATTATTTCAAGAAATGCAGAGAAATCATCTGATAAAATACAACATCCTTTCATGATGAAACCTTAAGAAAATTGGGTAAAAAGAGAGCATTCCTCAACATTCAAGGCAAAGTATGACAGGTTCACAGTGAGCACTTAGTTGAATGGGAGAAGTTGGAAGTATTCCCACTAAGATCTGGAACCAGAAAAATGATGCACACTTTTACCATTGCTATTCAATATAGTCCTGGAAATTTTAGCCAGAGCCATTAGGAAAAAAAAATCAAAGGGATACAAATTGAAAAGAAGGAACTCAAACTATCCCTAATTGCAGATGATGTGATTCTTTATATGAGGGATCCAAAAGACTCCACCAAGAGACTATTGGAATTCATAAAAGAGTTTTGTAAAGTGGCAGATTATCAAATTAACCCACAAAAATCAGCCTTTGCACACACAATGTCATAGCTGAGAAGGAACTTCACAGATCAATCCCATTCACAATAGCTACAAAATTAAATACCTTGGAATAAACTTAACCAAGGATGTCAAGGATCTCTACAATGAAAATTACAACAAAACATTAAAGAAAGAAATAGAAGAACATATACACATTAAGAAATGGGAAAGTCTTCCATTTTCATGGATTGGAAGAATCAGTATCATCAAAATGTCCATACTACCTAAAGCTATTTACAGATTCAATGTGATCCCAATCAAAATACTAAGGATATTCTTCTTAGGTCTAGAAAAAATGATGCTAAAATTCACATGGAAACACAAGAGATGTCGAGTAGCTAAAACAGTCTTACACATCAAAAACAAAGATTTCAGGATAAGCAATACCAGATTTCAGGATACCACTACAAGGCAGTCATAATAAAAAAAAAAAAAGCCTAATGCTGGCACAAAAACAGATGTGTAGACCAGTGTAACAGAATCAAAACTCCAGAAATCTATCCAAACATTTCCAACCATGTGATCTTTGACAAAGGAGCTAAAATCAATTCCTGGACAGTCTTTTCACCAAATGGTGCTTGGAAAACTGGCTCTCCTCCCCATGAAACAGGACCTTACACCTTACACCAAAATCCACTCAAAGTGAATCAAAGGCCTAATCTGTGACTCAATATAATCAAATTACTAGAGAAAATTCAGAAAACCATGCAAGACATTGACACAGGAAAACACTTTTTGGAAAAGACCCCAGAATCACCGGCAATCAAAGCCGAAATAGATAAATGGACTACCTATAGATGAGTAACTTCTGCACTGCAAATTAAACACTCAGCAAAAGAAGAAGCAACTGATAGAATGGGAGAAAACATTTGCAAACTATGCAAACTGATAGTTTGATAACTATGCAAATCTAAAAAGAGCTGAAAAATTCAACTATAACAAAATAAACAATTCAGTTAAGAAATGGGCAAATGACTTGAACAGGCATTTTTCAAGAGATGAAATTCAAATGGCCAATAGACACTTGGAAAAATGCTCAGGATCACTAGCCATCAGGGAAATGCAAATAGAAAACACAATGAGGTTTCACTACACACCCACTTAGAATGACTCTCATACAGAAATTAAACATCAAAGTTGGTGAGGATATAGGGGAAAAGGTACTCTAATCCACTGTTGATAGGAATGTAAAATGGTGCAACCTTAGAAATCTGAATATAGACCTACCTTATCATCCATCCAACCCATCTCTGGGAATTTACCCAAATGAAAAGAAATTGGCATATGATTTTGTTATCTGTATTGCCATGTTTATAGCAGCTCAATTCAGAAAACTAAGATATGGAATCAACACAGATGTCCACCATCTGCTGACTGGGTAAATAAATGGTAGTATTTTTACACTATGTTGTTCTATTCAGATGTAAAAAAAAATCCTGTATTTTGTAACAAAATGTATGCAGCTGGAAACCATCATACTTAGTGAAATAAGCCAGTACTAAAAAGACAACTATCATATTTTCCATGATCTAGAATAATTAATACAATACCTAAAATATAATAAATTGGAGTGAAATGGACATTTTGAGATTTGATGATTGTATGCAACACTTGTCTCCACTGTTGAGGAACAGTGTTTCTTCATACTGTTGTTGAACTCTTAGTGTAGAGTTGACCTTATGAGTAAATCTTTGTAAAAATTGAGAGTAGAATTATTGAGGGAAGAGAAGGAAATGTTGGAGTATGAGCAGGAGGGAAGACAGTGTGGTAATTATCACTATGTTCCTATATTGGTGTATATGAAATACATGAAACTTGTATACAATAAAATTTTTAAAAATGTATTACATTTAAAATATAGGAGCTGGTGCTGTGGTATAGCAGATAGAGCCACTGACTGCAGTGCCAGCATCCCTTATGGACGCTGGCTGCTCCACTTCCAATCCAGCGCTCTGCTATGGCCTGGGAGGGCAGTGGAAGATGGCCCAAGTCCTTGGGCCCATGAACCCACATGGGTGACCTGGAAGAGGTTCTTGACTCCTGGCTTTGGATCAGCACAGCTCTGGCTGTTGTGGCCATCTGTGGAGTGAACCAGTGGATGGAAGATCTCTCTCTCTCTGCCTCTACCTCTGCCTCTCTGTAGCTCTGCCTTTCAAATAAGTAAATCCTTTTTTAAAAAATTGTCAAAGGGCTCCTGATGCCAAAACCATGAAACTATCGAAAATCAGGAAGACAAATTTTTTTAGTAGTTATTTACTCTTTTTATTTTTTGACACTTTGTATTAATTAGTGTGTTAACTAGAAAGTAAACAAGCAGAAAAGATGATAGTAGATAATAAGAAAAAGTTTTGAGGATTTTTTGTAAAGATTTATTTATTTATTTGAAAGGCAGAGTTACAGAGAGGCAGAGGCAGAGAGAGAGAGAGGTCCGCAGATGGCCACAAGGGCTGAAGCTGTGCTGATCTGAAGCCAGGATCCAGGAGATTCCTCTGGGTTTCCCATGAGAGTGCAGGGACCCATGGACTTGGGCCATCTCCCACTGCTTTCCCAGGTCATAGCAGAGAGCTGGATCAGAAGTGGAGCAGCCAGGACATGAACCAGCACCCATTTGCTGCTGGAGGTGACTTTACCTGATGTGCTGCCGTGATGGCCCCTTGGGGATTTTTTGCTCATTAAGAATATGTTTGGCTGTGACAGATGTGAGTGTAAAGTGATAACTGAAATTCCCAGTGGACATTTTTCTCCAGAGAAAGAAAAGATTGTGTAATTATGCATACATATATATTAATAAATGTGCATACACACATATATAATGTTTTAGAAACTCTCCTCCTATAGCTGTTAAAAGGCATGTGTCTAAAGAAAATAAATTCTGATATCATATTTGTTACCTTCGAGTCATAGCACATATTTTTTATCTGATGGGCATTAATGATAATTTTATTTGGCAAATGTAGACTATAAGTTATTGCAACAGCATATTGACTGAAGTCGATATGACTAACAAAGATTTTTGACAAGATTTATAATCATATCAGATTTTTTATTTCGAAAATGCTGAATGCCTCTACCATTGATATGACTGATTTCAAGGCTGATTTGACTGAAACAGTTTAAGTTAGGAAATGAGAACTAATTTTGATGGCTGAATTATTTGTGTGATAATAGATAAATATTAATAAACTTTATGATTTGTCAATATCTTACAAACTTGAAGAATATGGCAATTGACCATTCTTACTGTCCCTGCAGGTCTTCAGTGTTAAAAGCTTGGAAGTAATATTTGCATTTTATTGATGTATATATAAAACTCAACTTTCGTGAATGAAATGACTATATGGTTCTCATGGTCATGGACTTCAATCTGACTCACTAAGCATCCTTTTATTAGTCATACAGCATACACATTTCATTTCATTGTCTTGACTTCACCTCTCCTCAGTATCATTGAATGCTAAATTGATAATATTCTTGGTAACCATTTGATATGGAATTCTTCCAAACAAGAAACATTACCCATGTAGCTTCATGGATGCATTAATGTCACTAAGGATGTTCTTGTCCAACTGTGAACAGCAAGATGCTATCAGGAAAAAAAGTGGCTATGGCTTGCATGAGGTGGACAGGGTCCTCATCACTGTGTCACAGTAAAAATTTACACATCTTCCCTAGTTAAATGTTAATAAGAATCATGAGTTTCTCTGAAATTTTGTTTTTGCTGCTTTGAATATTATATTATACTTGTTTTTCAAATTATAGCACTAGCTGACTATTAATAAGGAAAATATTTTTCTGACAACCATGTCCATATTGATCTACCTTTATGTCTAAAGACTACCTGTATGTGTAAAAGAAACATAGCAGTAGTTTCAGTTGGTAACTTGTAACAGTACATATCTAGAAAATGTAAGAGGCATTTTAGACCTGAGAATTCCTCTTTTTTTTTAAGATTCTTTATTTATTTGACAGGCAGTGTTATAGACACACACACAGAGAGAGAGAGAGAGAGAGAGAGAGAGAGATCTTCAGTTGGTTCATTCCCCAAGTGGCTGCAATGGCCAGAGCTGCACCGATCCAAAGGCAGGAGCCAGGTGCTTCTTCCTGGTCTCCCATGTGAGTGCAGGGACCCAAGCACTGGGCCATCCTCCACTGCCATCCCAGGCCACAGAAGAGAGCTGGACTGGAAGAGGAGCAACCAGGACTAGAACCCAGCACCCATATGGGATGCCAGCACTGCAGGAGGAAGATTAACCTAGTGCACCACAGTGCGACCCCCGAAAAATTCCTTTTTTTTTTTAAAAAAAAAGATTTATCTATTTATTTATTTGAAAAGCAGAGTTACAGAGAAGCAGAGGCAGAGAGAAAGGTCTTCCATCCACTGGTTCAGTCCCCGTATGGCCGCAATGGGGAGCTGGGTCAGTCCATAGCCAGGAGCCAGGAGCTGCTTCCAGGGGTCCCATGTGGGTGCAGGGGCCCAAGCACTTGAGCCATCTTTCACTGCCCTCCCAGGCCATAGCAGAGAGCCGGATCAGAAGTGGAGCATTCAGGACTCAAACGGGCACCCATATGGGATGTCAGCACTAGCAGGAAGTTCCTCTAGCAAGTATACCACAGCAAAGAAAATTCCTTTTAACTTGTCATTTTGAATAACACACACACACACACACACACACACACACACACACACAAACCGGATGATCAAATCTGTATCTCAAGAATAAGAGGTCTTACTTGGTATTGATGTTTACTAATAACTTCATGATGACAAGAAATCAGAATTACAAGCTGAAAGAGGTCCAGATCACTTTCGCTACCCCCCAATATTAAGTCTTTGAACCATACTTTACAGGCAGGTATTTTCATGTTGAAGTCTTAAAGCGTGTAGTCATTTCAGTTATGAAACAAGGAAATGTTTTATCATGGGTCAGCATGAGTTATAGTCACACAACTTTATTTGATATATTCCAGAGAGCCATGCCACATAAATTCTTGGTCTGGATTTCTTTACCAGCCTAGACAGACATGGCACATCTTGCTAAAGATGCTCCATCAATAGTGACTGTCCTGCGAGCCAATCCCATTGACTGATTGCAAGGAGATATGCCCTAGTAAGTTTATAAGATTGAAGCTGTGCTAACTTCCTTTTTTCTTTTTCCAGTTATTCCTTTAGTAAAACTAATATATTTCAAACTATTGCTCATCATGCTCCTTATTTCTATTGACCCTTAAATTGCTTAGATTTTGACCAAATATTATTTTAACTGGTGAGTTTGATTTATTTGGCAGTCAGAGAGGGAGATATCTCTTCTATCAGCTGATTCACTCTCTAAATTCTTACAAGATCTATGCCTGGGCCACGTTGAAGCCTTTTTCTTTAAGATATACAAGTTCATGTGTTTCATATATATAAATTTAGGAACATAGTGATACTTTCCACCCCACCCTACCTCCCGCCCAGACTCCTACACTTCTTCCTCCCTCTTGATTTTTACAAGGATCTTTTTTCAGATTACTTAGTACTTGTAAGGTTAACCCTACATTAAGTAAAGGGTTCAACAAATAGTATTAAAAAAAAAAAAAAACACAGTTCCTTAATAGAAGAGACAAGAGCTATAAGCCTTGAACCAGGCACTGCATTCTGGTCTTCCACATGGGTATCAGGGACCCAAGTGCCTGAGACATCACCTCCTTCCTTTCTAAGGCACACATTAGCAGGATCTGGAATCAGAAGTGTAACTAGGACTAGAACCCAATCACTACAATATGAGATGCAAAGTGGCATGTTAATCTCTGTGTCAAACCCTCTACCCAGGCTAACTACTGTGTAATTTGTGACAATAGCATTAAAGTGACTGGAAACTAGATATGGTACACATTGTTATCATTTATTTGACTTAG
Source organism: Sylvilagus floridanus (assembly GCA_949820135.1). Classification (NCBI taxonomy): domain Eukaryota; kingdom Metazoa; phylum Chordata; class Mammalia; order Lagomorpha; family Leporidae; genus Sylvilagus; species Sylvilagus floridanus. The sequence continues at coordinate 118,699,687 of OX463226.1, forward strand.
CGTATTTCTCTTATTTTCTTGATTGTTACCAGATTTTGGAATTATAGACTTAACAGGCAAGGACATTAAATCTGGGGAGCTAGTGTAGTTTCCCAGAATTTTATTTCTACCAAGAAGGAAAGCTTATTTCACATATGACTTACGAGTCAATATTTTCTCCAGTCCACTCTCATAAATCTTCAATTTGGTAAATCTTAATTGAAAAGTTAATTTTAACCTCAATATCTGTTTATTTCCCATACTTGAGTTCTAAGGTTACTTGATATTTTCTATTTCTGCAGAGAGTTGTGTACTGTAAGAAAAACAAATTCATTGACACAGAAAATTAGAAAGGTAAACCAAAATGAACACTTAAGACCCTCATGGTATAAGAAATGCTATCAAACAATTTTTAATAATGGTACACTTCTTAAGATTTTGCTTCAGACAGACATAAAATCTAGTCTGAAATTCTTTTGATATCTTTCATATGATTTCTCATAAAGTATTAAGTTATTTTAGAGAGGAATATTATTCTTTATAGATATGTGCATGAGAGTATATAAAAATTGAATTATCTGTACTGACCTGACTGATGACAAAGTTTATCAATAAAATCTTCAAGAATAGTCAATCTAATTCTTCTTCACTTTAAAATGGCTTATATTTTTTAAAAAACTGAATTACAGAAGACTTTATTTAGTAGCCAATTAATTAGCACTTTAAGACACATAATTGAAATATTTACAAATATATTAGGATATTGATAAAATTGTGAACACACTATTATGAAAATAAAATGGAATGAGTAAATAAAATAGATAAAATGTTGTATTTATAATTAAATTTTTACATTGATGTCTGTTGGGCCATTTTGAATGAAAGTGGCTTTGGATTATACCAGAGATAAAAAATGAATTTTATGTCTGAAAGACTGTTTATAAAGATTTTTAGCAAATCATTTTGTGAAGACATAAGGAGCAACTGTCAAAATAGATAACTGAAGTTATTGTGACAACAATGTGCCACTCACAGATGCTGATCATTTATTGCTACTTATTGAGGAATGCAAATTTTTTAGAGATAATAAAGATTGATGTTTTATTTTTACAACACTTTTGGTTTAATGTCATAACATTCATTGATTGTCATTTAGCGAAATCAAAATTCAAAGAAACTCAAACATCTTTCCGATTCTCAAATTGTTCTTTCTTAACTCTTACAATGCATTAAACATTCATAGGGGACTGAACACAGAACTGTAAGCCATGAGAGCTTGCCTATAAAGGGCTGTATTTGCAATCTTTACTTTAAAAATATGTGATAGGCCTTTGGTGTGATTGTAAAGAGGCCAGACGGGACACTCACATCCTACATCGGAGTGTCTGGGTTAAGTCCTGACTCTGCTTTGGATTCCAGCCTCCCGTTTAATGTGCACCTGGGAGACAACAGGTGAGGGCTCAAGTACTTGGGTCCCTGCCACCACATCCAGATGGAGCTCCAGCCTCAGACTTTGGCTAGCCCAGCCCTGGTTGTTGTAAGTATTGGAGAAGTCAGCCACTTAATGGGACTTCTCTCTGTCTGCCTTTCAAACAATTTAAAAATATTTAAATAGATAAATATGCTAATGATATTTTAAACAAAACTTATAAGGCATTAATCTTTCTGCTTGCTTTTTTATTTTGCCTCTCCAAATCAGGGGAAAAATAGAGATATCCAGGCAGTGACATATGAGTTGTTTTTGTAAATATTTTATACAGCACAATTTACATGCAAAATTGCAATTGCAAATACAGTATGATTTCCACTGGAGAGGCTGACAGCAGCTTTCTGTTGCTCCATCCTTTGCAATATTATATATTTCATAAGCAGTGGTCTTATTCTGACCCATTTATTTTGTTCTTGAAAGAACAATGTCCATGGGCCACCATCATTATCACTGTAAGGCCTGGACCAGTGGGGACTGGCTCCATTCCAGATGTGCCATCCTACATGGTAATTACATCTACCTTGCTGTCTTACCTCTGACCCTTTGGGACCTATTAGACTTACTGGTAATAGAGTAGCCTTTTTTTAAAATCATTTTTTATTATCAGCTCTGACCTTTAGAAAATGATAATCTATTGAGATATAAAGAAATGTCTACTTTTTTTTTTAAAAAAAAGATTTATTTATTTGAAAGGCAGAGTTACAGACAGAGAAAGACAGAGAGAAAGGTGGTCCATCCTCTGGTTCACTCCCCAATTGGCTGCAGTGACCAGATAGGGGTGGGCTAGTCCAAAGCCAGAAACCAGGAGCTTCTTTTTGGTTTACTGTAGGTGCAAGGGCTCAATCACTTGAGCCACCCTCCACTGCTTTCCCAAGTCATTAGCAAGAAGCTATTTTGGAAGTAGAGCAGCTGGGACTTGAACCAGTGCCCATATGGGATGCCAGTGCTGTAGGCCGTGGCTTTAATCAATGGTGCCACAGCACTGGCCCAGAGTTGTCTATTTCTTAGATGAGCACAGAAGGTCCAGAAGACTCAACAATACAGATTATATCCAGATATTTCCACTCTGCGTCTTGGTGTTGACATGTTCATGGAGAGGCATGTGGATGGAGGCAGCCCCTCACTCAAATGGGTTAAATAGATTCTCTCTGGGAGAGAACCATCATAGAACTCCTACACACCAATGTGCAAGGTCCGCTTCTGCAGATCAGCTTTTTAAACATTTATTTGTTGACTTATTTGAAAGTTACGAGGGAGTGGGTAGGGGAGGGAGATCTTCCATCTGCTAGTTCATTCCCCAAATGGCCAACAACAGCCTTATCTGAGCCAGGCCATACCTAGCCTTATCTGAGCTAGGAAGTCCAACCTGGCCTCTCACATGTGTGGCAGGGACCCAAGCACGTGGACCATCTTCTGATGCCTTCGCAGGCATGGCATTCTAATAATGGATGCTATTGTCATTAAGTGGCAGTTTAATACCCTGCACCACACACCAGATTCTCCCATTGCCCTAGGTCAGCTTTAACCTCATTTGCCCTCTTCAGTGTCCATCCTTGCCAAGCTCCCAGATGCTTTGTTATTTGTACCTCTACATTCCTCAGGGAACAACTTCAGGCCACCCCAGGGACCTCAGCCATTTGGAGAATCATATTGCCTAGGATTTTCTGTGACCTCCAGACATCCAAGGAAACCTTTAGACAGTGACTGCTTGGTCTGGAGTGCAGGTCTTCTGCTAATTTGTCTCAGCACCAAACTCACTGCAAAGGTTTCCACAGCATCAGATGGCTGTGGCTTCTCCACCTTCCCTATTCTGTCCCTTCCAGTCATGCTTGTGTCTCCTGAGAACATTTTTCTTAAAAATCACATGCATGGGAATTCTTGGCTCAAAATCTGCCTCTAAGAGAACTCGAATAAAGATAAGTATTATTATATCATGCCTAGGATGCTGCCAAAGAAATACCTGATAAAATGGGGCAAGTCCATGGAACAATGGGCTGAGCTAAAAAAGGGACAGAGCACAGTATTGGAGTCTTGGTAAAGAATTCACATCAAGAGGGGATGAATGCTTAATGAAGAGTTAGACACCCATTCAATGATTCAAATCACTAGTTATCAAGCCTTGGGTTATAGGAAGTTCATTTCACTATAGATCAATGAAATGATAACTTCTTACACAATCTAAAGAGGGACTAGAGATGGAGGAGGCCTACAAATGCTGTGTTCAGATCATTCTGGTTTGTTTGTTCCAAGCCAACAAATGTCAACCATAGAATTCAGGCAACAGGTCTTTATCTTAACCCCCCAGGAGAAGTGAAGTGTAGGTGAGTGAGATCTTAGAGAGTCCTATTTCAGCAACATGGTAGCAAGTGAATCTCTGGATATTCATTTAGCAATCAAAACACTCAGACTCAGGAGTATGCGCAGAAGGCCCGTGGAAATAAGCTAATGCAGGAAATAGCCAAAGGTTATAGAACTGTTGAATTGTTGATCTCCTAAAGTAATAAACTAATCAGATATTTTCCTTTAGTGGCTGGGGTGCATATCTAACTTCTTCTATCATAATATGGAGTACAAATAAATAAATTCAGAAATATTCATGACCAATTGCAGTAAGAATATTTTCATGTTGGGTAGCAGAGAAGAATTTTTTATAAGCATTGGGTATAAATTCTAAACCTATGGTTGATGGAAAACTAATTTAAGATTCATAGTGTGAACAATTATAAATGGAACAATATGTAAGTCTATTGATAGGATAATCATTTTGGGTTTCAGTAACAGAGGTTTATTTTTGCCTAAATTTCTCCAGGTATTGTATTATCAAGAGGATGGCTTATAAAATACCCCAGGATTATATTAATAAATGTAATTAATGTAATTCATCATTCATTCCCTTGTTAGTATGAGAATCCAGCATATTTCTCCCCTGCTAGTATGTACTTCCTGATGTTGTGTGGGTTGACCTACTTTACAATTGCTTAGGACTGGAGAATCATGTTGTTTTTGCTTCCACATTGCCCTTCTAACTTTGTGTGTGCCTGCCATGAGCTCCTGGGGATCGCTCACTTATCCCTAGACCACAATGTGAGGCATTGGCTAAGTCAGCAATTAGTTGTCCTGCTTTGCTTACCCAGAATCTTGTGGCTCACACACTGATCAAACATATTTCTTAACACCTGTGGTCGCATCATTTTCCATCCTGTTTTCCTTAGGTCTTTTCTCCTTTGCCCGATCCCTTATAAACTATTCCTTCCATCCAAGCACAGCATTCTTCCAGCCTCCTGTGAAAACATTTTCTCCTAATCCAGTCACTAGCATTATCTCCTTTTGCATTGTCCAGAACACATCAATAGCTCATCTTTCCCTAAGGTTGTAAAAGAGAGTGAAACTTGGCATTAATTAGCATGCTGCACTTGTCAACTGGAGCATCACTGGAGGGCAGTCAGTGAGAAAGTTCTGTGCTGACTGTGACTCATGTTGTATTAATTTTGTAATGGATGTAGTTTGCCACTCATCCACCACATCACTTTAATTGTAAGTCAGATTTACAGACATATATATATGTATGCTTAAGTCTGTGTTGATTTATGATTCCTGTAACTATTTTTGAGGAACTGTACACCTTTCAGTAAGAGGTATATTTTCAGTCTCCATCCATTTAATGTTTTAGTACGGTAATAAGTAACTTCATTATATCTTGATAAATGTAGGTACATAACTGGATGGGCCCAAAAAGCAATTGTACTGAAGTTGCCATCTGGCTTCTGCGCCTGGAATTAGGTAGGCAGACTTTGGCACTGGTTTCTCTTTGCCACATATAAAAAACTTCCATCAAATCTCATTATCCTTGTGCAGATGACACCATTGACTTAAAATTCTATAATCTTTTTTTTTATTTGTAAAGTCACTCTTTCCTGGTTGTTCTATGCCACTGGCCATTTCTGATTCTTTCTCTGCTTCCTATTATTCTGATTCTGCTTTAAATTTTTATGTTCCCCTGACTTCTTTATGCATGAGTTTGTCTCAGATACATATTCTTTCCTTTGGAAATGTCTTTTCAACTGGTTTGTGCAAAAGATAATTTATTAGCTTGAGAAGTAGCATTGTCAAGGGCTGGCTGGGATTCACTAGTTCTAAAATGTATCACCAAGATCCAGTTACCCTTTCTCCAGGATTGACTCTGTCCTCTGTAATGCTACACAGAATATGCTAATAGGAAAGCAGGAGAAGTGCCAAACTGAGAGATTCCAAATGCAAGCCTCACTGAATACTCAGGGTATCTAACTGTAAAGCCCCAGTGTTAGTCTCGAACAATGCACCAGCATTCCTGTAGATGTCTTCCTATCATTTCGAATCCCACATATAGTAATTGAACAGATTAACGAGTGTGATCAGGGTTCATCATTAGAATGGTGGCAATACTCAAATATAGTAAAACCCTTGTAAAGAAAGTGATTTCTGTAAGAGGATAATTCCATATTAATTGAGTAACTTTTTGGCAACCCCTATCTCTGGCTCCCAGGCTTCCCACCACTGCATCCTGGACTGTACAAGCTTCAACACTGTTGACTTTCTGGAGCCTTTCTCAACAATGGCACAGTGTTTCAACTTCACATCTGCTGTATTGGTTAAATTATGGTCAGTGTACTCCTCCAAACAATTTTGTATTTGGTATGCATGGAGAGTCTGTTGTGTAGGTGGAAACTTTGAGTGATGAAGCCCTTGGTGCTTACATTGTTCTTAACTCGTGGCATTCTCCTCCTTCTGTTCAGTCCCTTGGTCTGATCAGTACAAATGACCGTCTCATTCAATCCCTATTCCATTTGCACTACTTTCCTATGTAGTTTGATTCAAAGCCTGGGGATATGTGCCAATTGTCATTCTGTTTATCTGGGGACCTTTTCATGCTTCAGCCCCCGTGGACATGAACAGTGCTGTTTCTTGTCCTTGTTTGGCACAGCAACTCAAATATACAGACATCTGTGGAAGATGCCTCACAGATTTGCGCCAAACTATTCCTTTTCCAGCCATTGGACTTGTATGGCTTAAATCATGCTTGAGGTTGTTAGGCTGGTGATGTAGTCATTAATATAGAAATATTTTAACTTGGCCGGCGCTGCGGCTCACTAGGCTAATCCTCCACCTGCGGTGCCAGCACCCTGGGTTCTAATCCTGATTGGGGCACCGGCTTCTGTCCCGGTTGCTCCTCTTCCAGTCTAGCTCTCTGCTGTGGCCCGGGAAGGCAATGGAGGATGGCCCAAGTGCTTGGGCCCTGCACCCACATCGGGAGACCAGGAGGAAGCACCTGGTTCCTGCCTTTGGATCAGTGCGGCATGGCAGCAATTAGCGGGGCAAACCAATATAAGGAAGACCTTTCTCTCTGTCTCTCTGTCTAACTCTGCCTGTCAAAAAGTGTCGGGAACCCTCGTCAGCGAAGGTCCAACACACGGAGTCACGACATGACCGCTGTTGATCAGTTCTCAAGGAACTTTTATTCTTAGTGATAGAAGAAAGAAAGGAGAGAAAGAGCGGGAAGCAGCGGAGAGAAAGAAGGAGAAAGACTGAAGAGGCTGCTCCGCCTTCCCGCCCTTAACATGGTCTTTTATCCATTCCCAGTCCCCCAGGGCTAGGGCGAGCAGTCCATCAATCAGATCAAAAGGCACTCACAGCCTCAGGTCAAGGTGTATCTCATCCCATCAGGTTGTTTGCAAGTCTTTTGTTCAGGTTGTTTGCAAGTCTTTTGTTCAGCACTTCCTTGACCTTGTTCTGCTCTGCAGGATGAGGCAGTGCAATGAGGAGGTCCCCACAGGTGGCCAGCCTGTGGTTCCCCACAGCTCCCCCTTTTTAGTTTTATATGACATGGAATCGTGCCTGTCTTAGGTTCCCAGCGACGTGCCACCTGCTTACCCGTCATCGAGTCACTGGGAAGCATGTCCCATGCTCTGTCTTAGGTTGCTAGGTGCACTCGCCAGTGATTACCCGTCATTGACTACCGTTCCATCATGCTAAGCCATATCTGTTGTTGAGGGTCGGAGCGAAACATAGCATGCATAGCCTGCTGAGCAATTAGGTTGGTGCGCTGTTGCCTTCTGACAATGCTTGAGATGATCTTACTGACCAAGAGACAGTGGCATAGGCCAAGGCAGGGCCCTAAACAGGCCCTAATACAATCCTTCATCTTGTCAATATACACTAGCAAGGGTTATTTACATAGACGATACATTATAGTTACAAAATACTATACACAGAATATACATTATGGTTACAAAATACTATACACAGAATATACATTATGGTAAATTACAAATAATCAACTATTATTCCTAAAATTTCTCCAACACCGGCTGGTATCAAAAGGCAAAATAACAGTCTTTTCATTACTTAGAGATGTCTCATTCGCTTTCTGTTGTGGGCAAGTTTATTGTGGTCTCTGCTGGACTCTGCGCAAGCAGCCGAACTCTTCTCTCCGGCGTCCAGATAGGTTGAGAGGCTCCCTGTGGGAAAAAACAAACAGCTCCCCGCACAAAAGAAGAAATTTTTTAACTTTCTAATTATCTAGCGCTCTGTCTGATCCATTCCCTGAACAGAGTTTATAACCTTACAAATTGGATTTATTGTATTTTCTGAATCACAATAAAATACTTGGTGTGGCCTCATAATGCTGTTAAACATAAGCCTAAGATTTGTCAAAATAGACTGTGAAGAGACTACAAGCGTTTGGAAATACAGATGGGCAATACCCAGTTTTTTCTCACAAAATATATGTATCACAGTAAAAAAAGACAATTAAGAAAATGATTTATGCATTGTAAAGTGGAAAAAATTGAGTGCTAAATAGAACCAATGTGAAATACAGCATGAGTTTGTACAAAAAGTTATGATTTCTTACTAATGGGATCCTGGGAAAATTTACCATAAGCATGCATGTGACTTGAAATGTAGAGAATGCAGAGTAATTATATGGACATGTGTGTGTGTGTGTGTGTGTGTGTGTGTGTGTTGCAAAATAATGGAAGAACAGTGTTCTAAATAAATTTCTTAGAAAAAGTGTACATATATCAAAACAGTGCCACACGTATCACAAAGTTGTCATATTGAGACATGTATATCATGGAAATGGACAAATTCAGGGTCAAATAACTGGGAAAAATGAATCTAGAGAAATAGTGATTTACAGTGAAGCAGTGTATCATCATAATAGATGCTTTAGATGGATGAGGGATATGGTTTTTTTTCCTAGACTGAATTTTTTTTTTTGTCTCCCAGCACAAAAGTAGGTCACTAACACCTTTAACTAAGTTTTTGAATTTGGAATGAAGTTCAGATTCCATATATTATGAACATTCTTTTTCAATGATCCTAGAGAAATTAGTCCTATGGAAAGGCTAAGGAAGTAATTGAACAAAACTATTTTGCTTTTAATTATATAGAGAGAGACATACATGTATAATACATATGAATATATATTTTCCTGTTTTTTTTGACATGATTAGAGAGAGGTCTTCCTTTCCGTTGGTTCACCCTCCAAATGGCCTCTAAGGCTGGTGCGCTGCAGCCGATCTGAAGCCAGGAACCAGGTGCTTCCTCCTGGTCTCCCGATGTGGGTGCAGGGCCCAAGCACTTGGGCCATCCTCCACTGCCTTCCCGGGCCACAACAGAGAGCTAGACTGGAAGAGGAGCAACTGGGACAGAATCCTGTGCCCCAACCGGGACTAGATCCTGGAACACTGGCAACGCAGGCAGAAGATTAGCCTAGTGAGCTGTGGCGCTGGCCAATATTTTCCTTTCAAGATTAGGCTTAGATTCTGTTGAACACTGAAACTAGTTTCCATCTTCAGACAACTATGGCAAATTTTATTTTGTTACATTTCCAACTTTCCCCAAGATCCAGCAAATGTGTCACATCTTTCCTTTTAAGAACCAAACTAACATGTTTTCAGGGGCACTTTAAAAAGCACATTTCTGTTAAGAGACCTACTACTGGCCAATTTGTATATAGATTCCATGCCCTCTCTCTAACTTGCAAGTGGAGCTTCAAGCACCCACTCTGAAACCTATAATTTCCATCTCGTTGGTATTTCTTCAGATTCATAAGAAGCAAAAGAGAAGAGAAAATGTGTGAAAGGTGTATTAGACGGGTGTGGAGTGAGGGAGGGTCTTCCAGACGCCTCAGCGTTGGTGAGAGACCACAGTGAATTCTCCCAATGCTGTGTCTGATCACACCGGCTTGATTAGGACTCTCTTCCTCCGAAGCTCCACTTGGATGTAAAAATATTCCTCCAGAACTGAAGGGCTAGTTCAATTCTTATTTCACGCTTTCATTTACACTTTAAATTCAATGTAGAGAGAATTTTCCTCAGATTCGATACATGCATTCAGATGGAATTAATTTAAGAGATTGAAAGTCAGTTAAATCCACAGATGAGAAGACTTTACTTTTCCCTAGGTATTGTTTCTGGGAAGCAATTACCTTCATTTGAGTTGAAATCTGTGGTTGATTCCCATGGTATGGGAGTGTATGTGGGTGACACAGCTCCAAACGGCTCAGTAGCTTCTCATAGGCTTTGTCATCCTGTACGATACTACTGATTTTCTGAAAAGTAACTGTGCTATGAAACAGGCACCCCTGATCCCACAAATATTTTAGATTTTTAAAACTGTTTACTTTTCCTTTCCTCTAGGAGAAACAGGGAGGGAGGAAGAGAGAAATCAGTATTCCACCAGCTAGATCAGTCTCCAACAACCAGGTCTGGGCCTGGCCGAAGTCAGGAGCCAAGAACTCCTTGCAGGTCTCGCACAGGGTTGGAGGGAAGCAAGCGCTTGGGCCACTCTGCTGCTTCCAGGATGCATTAGCAGGAAGGTGGACTGGACGCAGAGAAGCCATGTGGGGTTCAGATGTCCAAAGAAGCAGCTCAACTGACTGTGTCACAACACTAGCCCCATATTAGATTTTTTAAAGCAAAAGTGCTTCAAAAAGTTTGTCGAGAGTGTCATTAAAGGGTATGTTTTCTTTGGTGCAAAAAAGCTATGAAATCCATGCCTCTGAGTGGTCTTTGAGAAGTTCATGCGACGTGTTGTATTTCAATTTTTGTACCAAAATAAACTTAGCTTTTAATTCCATTTCCCAATGAGTTTTTGAAGCCCATTTGTAATTGTGTAGTTTACTAACATTAGTGGGCTTTTTTTTTCCTGTTGGAATACATCAAGGTTCCATTTCCCACTAGCTGTATCTTCCCTTATAAAAGCCAATTAAATGGGGAATTGGCCTTGTTCACTTAAATACTGTGATGGAACACACACACTCTCATTGGGAAAAACACTAGCCAGTGTCTGCTCTTGGAGTGTTTCTAATTCCCTTATGCTAATTATTTGTTCTTGATCTGTGAAAATCTATGAGGATTTAAAACAATGATATATGGTATAAGAATATTGCTTCATCATAGTGAGCATGCCAGTCTTGGGCAGGCCACATTTTTTAAGATTTATTTTATTTATTTGAAAGGCAGAGTTAGAAGGAGAGACAAAGAAATCTTCCATTTTCTGATTTACTCCCCCAAACACCCTCAATGGCCACAGCTGGACTAGACCAAAGCCAGGAGCCAGGAGCTTTTTCTGGGTCTCCTGTGTGGGTGCCAGGGCCCACGGACTTTGGCCATCACCCGCTGTTTCTCAGGTGCATTAGCCGGCAGATAGCTGCATCAGAAGTGGAGCAACCAGGACAAGAATCAGTGCTCATATAGGACGCCGACAATGCAAACAGTGGACAGTGCTGCTGGCCCCAGGACACAACTTTTGAGAGTGGGATTAAAATTAGCCTCTCTGCAAACATCTCCATCACTAATGTTCTGGTATCAACTTTCATTTTCAACAATTCAGAAAATTTGTTAAGCATCTTTCACATACCCTGTTCTGGGCTCCAGGTTAACAATGAAAAAACAAGGGAACAATTACCTCCTGCAAGCAGCCTATGGAACTCAACACTCAGATTCTGCTTCCAATTCTAGAGTGAAATGTACTTTTTATTTGTAGTCAGCATTCACATTTTTCCAACATCTAAACTGTCAGAATACAATAGTAGGGTTGTGGAAAAACCAGTTAAGCCACTCCTTAGGACACTCACATTCTTGATAGAATGCCTGGTTCCAGTCTTGGCTACTCCACACTTCTGATCCAGTGCACCTGCTAATGTGCCTGGGAGTTGCAGATTGTGGCTCAGTACTTTGGTTCCTGCCAATCATGTGGGAGACATTGATTGAGCACCTAGCTCTTGGCTACAGTTTGGTATAGCCCTGACTATTGCAAGCATTTGGGGAGGGAGCCAGCAAATGGAAGATTCTCTCTGTCTCTCTCTCTGCTATGCTTTCAAATCTTAACATACATAATAGTATAAATCTAAGTAATGTAAGTAATGTTGCTGGAGTTACTTAAATAGAGACCAAAGTGGTATCTAACTGTTAATGAGTAAACAGATTATTAGTGATGGTGGGAACTAGCGATATAAAATTTTAAAAAAATATGTTATTAAAATGCAGCTTCCAAATTAACAGCACAGTTATAAATATATTTTAGAGGTATTCAACTACAAACTAGCAATTTGTGTTTAGAAACTTTCCTACTCAATATAAATGGAGATGTTTGATATGAATAACTGAGCAAATTCAAATAAACATTATAGAAATCCAAAAATATATTTGATATGGAAATTGAGGCACATTTAAATAGTTGATGATTTGTGAAAAGAACTGAGAATAAAAAAAAAGTTTTGCTCTCATTTATGTAATAATATTGATGCTAGGTAAGCAGTTTAATTCATATAATTACTAATAAGCATATTACATTACAAAAATATATATGAGCATTTTTTTGGAAGCTGAAGAAAGCAGCACTGTGAATATTGGTCCCTAATGGAATAAGCAGTTTCTATTCTGGCTCTTTTATGAAATGGCTACCCTCTGGAAAAAATTTTTTTACAAATTTGTAGAAATTATATATCATGTTAAATATTCTACATGTGGCATTAAAGTTGGAGAGAAAAATAGGACAGGTAATTAAGTTAGTTCTAATTTTTGCTTTACTTTTGCATGTATTGCTAAGCAAATCATTAATCCATTAATCGCTTTGCATCCCAGCAGGTTAGAAAGTTGGATAAAGAAAAGAACAAGATAAGGGCACCTCCTGGGGTGGGTTTGAAGCAGAGTTAGCTGCACTGAAGGATTTGTCAGGATAACCTCAACAGGAAGTTGGGATTAGAGCAAAGAACCTATGAAGGGGGTGGATGAAGATCAATCAACAGTATTGTAAATAATACTGTGCCACAGCTAGCAGCCAGGGTCAAAATTTAGGCAAGCAGAAGATGAAGAAAGAAAACAAGTGAGACAAGGTTAAGTAAAATATCTTAGCTGAGTTGTTGATTGGATTTTAGCAGTGGTGATCAGACCTGTGTGTAATAATCTTAGAGATGTCCGTCAAAATGTTCCATCAAAGTATGCTGTCCCTGAATATCACATATCCTGGCTTGGATTTGGAAATTTCCAGGCTTCAAGTGGCCCTTAACCAGATGTAAGCAAAGCAGGGAAAACAAGTTCCTGTGGGAGGGAGATCTGCAAGGAAGTATGAGGAAGCCAGACACACACACACACACACCTCTCCCTATGTTGTTCTCTCTTGCGTTCTACTCTGGAATATCTAACAAGATGTGTCCATGTTGTCACCAGAGCAGTAATTCTACAGCAGCAGGCACCCTCCTGAATTTGGTCAGCCTGCTGTTCCCTTATTTGTTCCATACTCTCTCCTTCACATCTTTGAGTCTCTCTCCTTATGGGTTCACTGAAACCCACAGGGCTCACTGCACATCACCGGATGTGAAGGGCCACTAGAACCCAGCCAGCTCCCTTGTGCATCAGCCTCCTTCCAGCCATGGCTCAGCCACGCATGATGGCTTGCCATTCCTGGTGCCTGAGAAAAATGTGTCTATTGCTCTACTGTGAGACGCCATGCAGAACAATGTGTCTGATTAGGAGGATGCCAATATAGAATGTGCTATTTTCATTTTCCCATTTCTGTTCAACAGCATTACCATTTCTGGAGAACTAAAAGTCTGCCAATCAAAATGTAAGATAATTAATTGGCTATCCCTAGAATTGGTTCAAAGGCACATCCAGGTTTTTTGAGGCCTGAAGCTTCTAAAATCTGGGCGACAATCTTTAAAAAAAATGCATGTGACATTACTGAAGCTAAATTAGGTACAAGTGCCTGGAAGGGGCCCAAGCAATTGGAAGGCCCTGAAGCTTAATCTTCATTAGCTTCACAGTAAATCTGCCTCTGTATATAATGTAATTGCTGCTCACTTATTAGCAAGGAAGGAAGGAATGGTGAAACTCAGCACCTGGCTGGACTTGAAGCAGCAAGGTGTCTCATATCGGTTGCTGCCACCAGCTCACTGATCGCTGTCACAGACTCTGAGGCCAAGGATGTTGTAAGGAAAATACCATCTAAAGAGCAGAAGAGGTCCAGGAAGCAAAAAATCCCAACTCTTTACTTTTTAATTTGATGCTCCCCATGGTTTCTGCTGGTAGTATCTTTTATTTTTAAAGGTCCACTATTACTGGCATCAATAGCACAGCTATCTGCCTTCCAGTAGTTCAAAAGTGAAAAACTTTTTGTGCCTGCAATATTCTCATACTAAATATTAAACAGGCCTTCTATACTGCTACATCATTTATGCAGCTATTAATTATTTAAGTATGTGTGAAGGGTCGGATTGTGTCCCCCCAATTTACACCACAGGAACCTCAGAATATGACCTTATTGGAAGTAGGTTTTTACACATAAAATTTGTTAAGGTAAAGTCACACTTGACTAAGGTGGGCCCTTGATCCAACATGACTAGTGGCCTTCTAAGAAAAGGGGAAGACATACAGAGACATAGACACACATGTGAGCACCATGCACAATAGCTGCAGAGACTGGAATAGCGCGGTAATCACCCAGGAATATCAAGGAGCATGGAAGAGGCAGGGAAAGAGTCTCCCTTCCAGGTTTAAGAGAGAGAACGGCCCTGCCAACTCCTTGATGTCAAACCTCAGGAAACCAGGATTGTGGGAGAAGGCATTTTCCTTGTTTCAATTCACATGGTTTGTGAGACTGATGTGACATCCAGTCCCAATGATGGGGGCTAAGCTCTGGGTTTATCTCAAAGAATAACATGACATGCTCCTTGAGTTCATATAGTTAATCTGTTTAGGAATTCTAAACAATGTCTATCTGTATAAATACAATGCGAATGGGAATAAATTCTTTGAATTTTAGTTTCTTCTTTACCGTGTGGATAAAATATCTAACATGCAAGTCTCTCTGATTATTAAATACAATAATACACATATATGTCTTATAAGTTGCAATGAATAAAAATTATTAGAAGTTGAAGAACTGGATTGAGTCTCACTGAAAATGACAGCAATCCAGCAAATGCTCATTTAGACAAAAAAAAAAAAAAACAGGAAATTTGATAGGTTTCAGTGATTCCATGGACAACTGGCTCAGGAAAGTCATTCTTAGTCAATGGGAAAAAAGTCTTATAAAAATACAAGGCATGCCAGGAGGATCGTATGGTTAGAGAAATAAAATAATATTTTGTATGAGGAGCAAGAAATATTGGCAATAAAATAATATGTATTAAAAGGTATCCAACTTTTGGCTCTACCTGCATTTGAGTCATGGTTCTTCCATTTCCAGTGAAATCTTAGGCCAGTTAACATTGTGAGCCACAGTGCATTATTTTCCAAGCCGAGCTAAAGACTTGATGAGTTAATTAAAGAATGATGCAGAAAACACAAATTTATCAGAGTAGGAAAGGAGATCGGTATTATATATCATGGTGAACCAAAAACAGTCCCTGCCACACACACACGATTTCTACATCTTTAATCCCAGGAAACTGTGTATGTTAGATTATATTACAAAAGAGAATTGAAATAGATGATGGGATTATGGTTAATAATCATCTGAACTTGAATAAAAAACAGGTGGGTGTCAATATTTGGTCTTGCGATTTAGAAGCCTGAGTCCCATATTGGAGTGCTTGAATTTGAGTGCTAGCTCCAATGCACAGTTCCAGCTTCCTGGTTTTGCAGACCTTGGGTGACTACAGATGATGTTCAAGTAGTTGGGTTCCTGCCATCTACCTGGGAGATGTGCACTGAGATTCCAGGTCCCAGCTTTGGCTTCAGCCCAGCACAGGTTGTTACAGGCATTTCGGGAGTGAGCCAGTGCATGAGACTGTGCACTTAACTTGATTGCTCTTGCGTGTTCTCTGCCTTTCAAATAAATATTTAAGAAAGGGAGATTATCCTTGGTTATCAAAGTGAGTCCAATATCATCATAATACAGCTTAAATAAAAGGATGTAAAAAATCCAAAATTAAAGGATATGTTTAGATTAAGTGATATTCTTGAATTTCTCAGAAAAATTGGTGAAAATACTCAAGTAGACTATGTAGCAATTATTTTATTGCTAAGGAATGGTAGATAAGTAACACCCTAATTGTATAATTCAGTGTTAAATGTTTTCTTTTTTTCTGTGTACTTGTTGGCTTTCTGTTTACCTTAGGTGATAGTAGAGAAATAAACATGTTTTGATGTCAATTCAGTGAATTAACAAAGGGAGAATTGAATGATTAAAGAAAGAGAATGACCATCACTGAGTATGTAATACTGGCAAAAGTTCCACTTGTATTGCCATCCATATTAATTGCTGCAGTTATAAAGGGAATTTTGGCTGTGTGATATGAAAAGAGAATAGAATTATAAAGGCCATAAATGCATAGGTTTATTTATATTTTGTTTTTCCTTCTTTATTTACATGAAATAGCAAAGTAAATTTTAAGATATTTTCCAGCTTTAAATTGAAAACCAAATGTAAGTCAGAAGTAATTGTAAAATTACTATAACCTTTGATACTTTGCAAGTAAATGCTATTAATATTATCAGGTGAAAAATCCAGCAGAAGTTATGCTAAATTTAATAAAATCAACCTCTCACATTGTAATGACAAATTGTTAAGATAACTATTCAGCAGAGCACTGGATAAATGGAACATTTTTTTCATTTAACATAATCATGGGACTGCTAATCTATTTTCTAGTTTCTGTTAATGACCTAGACTTGATGTTTTACTTTGTTTGACTAGGGATAAATGTGGGAAGAGTTTCACTTGTTGACCCTAAATCAATGGGTATACATCTACAGTCATTCAACTTAACACTCTAGATAACAGATCCCACTGTAGTTAATAAGTTAATAAGGTAGTTAATAAGGAACAATTCATTTTGAAAGACACCTCACAAATTTTAATACCTTTTTTCAGTTTAAACATACTATAATGATTAATTAGAAACAAAGCCCCTATGCCACCATATGTATTTTACCTTGTCATCCATTAATTAAGCAATAAAACCATACTTAATTTAAGAAAGAATGGGCCATAACTAAGATTGATGTAAAAATTAACCAATTATCTACTGATATTATTTAACTTTTTAATTCACAACCCTGGATCTTAGAAGAAACCAATGGGCCAATCTGTTTTTCTCTGAGTATTTAGCTCTGTGCTCATCAATGGGATTCTATTAAAATTAAATAGCTGTGCAAAAGAGGATCTGTTATATGCCTACTAATGTTTTGCATGGAAAATGGTTCTATGCTGGACCAATTAAATTGGATAAAATAATTCAGTTGGGATAATTGTATTTCATTGAATCTTTAAATGTTTATGAAATAAAATCCTTGTGATTTTTCAATACCAAATGACAGTCAATTATGAATATACTACTTTGAGAGTCAATGAGAATATTGCCTCTAGACCACTTTACTAAACAAGTTAACATGCCAAATATTGATAATCATGATTTGATGTTTATCTCTGTATGAAATCATAAATGTTTTATTTTACTATTCTTTGAAAATCAGGCCAAGATATGTCCTGATAAATTCTCTTTAATGCAATGCTTCAGCATAGCAAACTTAAACATGAAACCACAAATTGCAAAACTCTTAGAAGAAGATACAGATCTGTATATCACTTTTTTGTACAGTAACTGAAAAACACAATACACAAAGCAAGAATAGACAAATTGGACTACATAAAACAAAAGATTCTGCTTAGCGAAGGAAATAATAGAGAACATGAAATGGGAGAAAATATTTACAAACCATACCTCTGACAAAATGAAACAGTGCCTTTGTCTCTCCCTTTCATTGTCTGTAACTCTATCTCTCAAATAAATAAATAAAATCTTAAAAAAGGGGGGAGAGAGGGGCTGGAGCCGTGGCTCACTACGTTAATTCTCTGCCTGTGGTGCCAGCATCCCAAATGGGCACCAGTTCTAGTCCCGGCTGCTCCTCTTCCAGTCCAGCTCTCTGCTATGGCCTGAGAAAGCAGTAGAAGATGGCCCAAGTCCGTGGGCCCCTGTACCCACATGAGAGACCAGGAAGAAGCACCTGGATCCTGGCTTTGGATGGACGCAGTACCGTCCATGGTGGTCATTTGGGGAGTGAACCAACGGAAGGAAGACCTTTCTCTCTGTGTCTCCATCTCACTGTCTGTAACTCTACCTCTCAAATAAATAAATAAAATCTTAAAAAAAAAATAGTAACTCATGAGGAGGATTAAGATGGCAGAGTAGGGAGGGAACTTCCTGCTCTGGTCTTGGAGAAGAGAGTTTTAAAATGTGGAGAGTGCAGTGTCAGGGAAGAGTTAAGGAGAAAATGGCAGAGGAAACTCCATGCCAATTAGAAGGACACAGAGGACCAAGTGGAGGGTGTGGGCACACAAAAATCAGGACCCCAGTAGCTGAGAGCCTCTTCACCAGCTTGATAAGAGGTGAGAACAGACTGCAGCAGCCCAAGCCACTGATGATAATGCTGCAGGAAAAGCCTGGGGGGAATCCAGTTTGTAGCCCT
Source organism: Sylvilagus floridanus (assembly GCA_949820135.1). Lineage (NCBI taxonomy): Eukaryota > Metazoa > Chordata > Mammalia > Lagomorpha > Leporidae > Sylvilagus > Sylvilagus floridanus. The sequence continues at coordinate 118,718,113 of OX463226.1, forward strand.
GTAGGGGATAGTGTACCTGCCAAACTAGAGGAGAAAAAAAAAAAGTGGAGGCGTGTTTCTCTCTCCCCTATCACCCTGCAATGGCATACTGTAGCAAGATGATAGAGAGCAGGCGCTATTTTGGATGTATGTTAGAGCTGTGCCAGCTTGTGTCTGCACCCAGCAACCAGCTGAGCGGAGACTCCTGAGTCTAGCGGGGAGAACTGATGGGGAGCTGGGTGTTTGTAACTGTGGGAGGCCTGTGTGCCAGGACTGTGAAAACACTGAGACTGCAGGGCTTTGAAAACACTGTGGCTGTGTGGGAGGGCTCAGAGCGTGGCTGGGACGTTGAGCAGTCACTGTGGGCGGCTCCACATGCACCACGCTCCTTGGTTCCCTGGTGAAGGATATTCCTGGGGCATCTGCTTAAATCTAGGACTGCACAGATCCTTTGTGGGGTCCTTGTGGAAGTGCAGATGAACATTGTATCCACTGGGGCTTGCATCCAGGCACTGGTCTCTGTTGAGGGGAGGAAATGAGAAGAAATGAGAAGAAAAACCACCCCTCTGATAAAAAAAAAAAAAAAGAGCTTTACCATGCCCACCCTGGGTGTCACCTTAAGATTCCCTTCACACTGGAGTGCTGAACAGAGTTCCTTGGTCACAACCACACACACCTCGAGGTATTCCCTGAAAGCAGACGCCCCACTAATCCACACATAGTCCACAAACAAGACCTGCCCAGCAAATAAACAAGAAGCCAATGAGTATCTCCAAAAGTGCTGAATCATAAATGTACCAACGCAGAAACAAGAACAAGGAAAACAACATGACACCACCCAAAAAATACAACTCTTCATATGAGATTTTGAAGATGAAAAGTTTGAAAAAATGCAAGAAATTGGAATTCAAAAATTGATAAATTACATAGAAATAATCAGAAGTAATGAAATCCACACATGGCAGGAAAGAAAATAATTCCCACAAAATTGAGGTCTTAAAGAGAAAGTAAAATGAAATCTTGGAAATGAATAATTCAATAGAACAAATAAAAATGCAGAGGAAAGCATTAACAACAGAATCAGTGAAGCAGAAGAAAGACTATCCAACTTAGAAGACAAATTGCAGGAAATTATACAGTCAGACAAAAACAAGAAGAAATTAGAAAACTAAAACACACTGTTTGGAATCTACAGGATATTATCAAGTGACCCACCGTATTGATTCTAGGAGTTCCTGAGGGTGTGCAGAGAGAGAAAGGATAAGAAGGCCTTTGTGTTGAAATAACAAAACTTCCCTAATTTGGAGAAAGAAAGACATCCAAGTACAGAAAGCACATGGAACTCTGAATAGGCATGATCAGAAAAGTTCTTTACCACACAAATTATAATTAATCTCTCCACGTAGAACATAAAAGTTTCAAAAATGGGCATGAGAGAAACCCCTGATTACTTTCAGAGGATCTATAATTACACTCTCAACAGACTTCTCATCAGAAACCCTACATCTAAGAGAGAATGGTGAGATATACTCCAAGTCTTAAGAGAAAAAACTGTCAACCCGGAATACGGCACCCCGCAAAGCTCCCATTTAAGAATGAAAGTGAAATAAAGACCCTCCTAAACATTCAGAAATTGAATTTTTCACCACCTGTCCAGCCTTGCAGAAGATGATTAAGGATGTGCTGCATATAGAAACACAGAAACATGGTCATCAATACAAAAGAAAATAAAATCTAGTAAATATAGAAAGAAAATCCAAAGTAAAAAAAAATGGAATATTTATGAAAAAATGGCAGGGCAAAATTTTAACTTATCAATAGTCACTTTGTAAATAGTCTCAACATCCCAGTTAAAAGGCACAGACTGGCTGAATGGATTAAAAAATAAAACACATCTATTTGCCAGCTATGATAAACACATCTCATTAACAAAGATGCAAAAAGACTGAAAGTGAAAGGATGGAAAAGGATAGTCCAGGCTAACAGAAACCAGAAAAGAAATGGTGTCGTCATCCTAATATCAGACAATATAGATTTTAACACCAAAACTGTTAAGAGAGACAAAGAAGGGCAATAAATAATGATTAAGTGATCAACAGGAAGATGTAACTATTATAAGTGCATATGCACCTAATTACAGGGCACGTGACTACTTAAAGGGACCTTAAGAGAGACATAGACTCCAATACAATAGTAATGGGGGACTTCAATACCCCACTTTCAGCAACGGACAGATCAACCAGACAGAAAATCAGCAAAGAAAAAACAGAATGAATCAACACTATTGACCTAATGGACCTAACAGATATCTACAAACTTTCCATCCTACAGTAAAATACACATTGTTGTCACCAGTCCATGGAATTTTCTCTAGGATTCACTACATGCCAGGCCATAAAGCAAGTCTCAGCAAATTCAAAAATATCAAAATCATACTATGAAATCTTTTCAGACCACAATGCAATAAAGCTGGAAATCAACAAATCAATCTCTAGAACATATGCAAACACATGGAGACTGAACAACATGCTCCTGAATGAACAGTGGATCATAGAAAAGCCAAAAGAGAAATCAAAAATTTCTGGAAACAAATGAAGATGACAATACAACATATCAAATCTTATGGGATACAGCAAAAGCAGTGTTAAGAGGAAAGTTTAAAGCAATTGGTGCCTGCATTAAGAAATTGGAAAGGCACCAAATTAATGAGCTATCAATGCATCTCAAGAATCTAGAGGAACAACAGAAACCAAGCCCAAAACTAGTAGGAGAAAAGAAATAATTAAAATTAGAGAAGATATAAAAAAATGAAACAACAAAATACAAAAGATCAGCATAAAGAAAACTGATTCTTTGAAAAAATAAACAAAATTGATACACCATTGGCCCAACCAACTTAAAAAAAATAGAAGACCCAAATTAATAAAATTAGAAATGAAAAAGGAAATGTAACAACAGACACCAAGGACATTAAAAAAAATCACCAGAACTTACTACAAAGAACCGTATGCCATCAAATTGGGAAGTCTAGAGGAAATGGATAGATTACTGGACACTTACAACTCACTTAAATTGAGCCATCAAGACGTAGAAAACCCAACCAGACCAATAACCAAGATGGAAATTGAATCAATAATAAAGTTCCCCCCCCAACAAAGAAAAGCCCAGGACCGGATGGATTCACTGCTGAATTCTACCAGACATTTACAGAAGAACTAACTCCAATTCTTCTTAAGCTACTCAAAACAATTGAAAGGGAGAAAATCCTCCCAAACTCTTTCTATGAAGCCAGCATCACCTTAATTCCTAAACCTGAAAAAGATACAACAGAAATTAAGCTATAGACCAATTTCTCTGATGAACATCGATGTAAAAATTCTCAACAAAATTCTAGTTGATTGAATTCAAAAAGACATCAGAAAGATCATTCACCATGACCAAGTGGAATTTATCCTGGTATGCAGGGATGGTTCAATATTTTTAAATCAATCAAAGTGATACATCACATTAATAAACTGAAGAACAAAAATCATATGATAATCTCAATAGATGCAGAGATAGAATATAAATTATTACAGCCCTTATATAAAATGTCATTAATGTTCTTAATAAAAAATAGAGCTACCGCATAATCCAGTAATGGCACTACTGGATGTATATATACAACGAAAAATAAAACCTGTAAAAGAGGTACCAGCGCTCCCATGACTATTGCATCACAATTCACAATATCCAAGATATTAAATCAACCTAAGTGCCCATCAACAGATGAATGAATACTAAAATGTGATACAATACACAGTATACTGCTACACAATAAAGAGGAAATGAATCCTTCCATTTATAACTACATGGAGGAATACAGAAAGCCTCGCGCTAAGTAAAAATAAGCCAGGAACAAGAAGACAAATATGACATGATTGCACTTATATGTGTAACACAGAACAGCTGAAAGTCATAGAGAGTAGAGTGGTGGTGCTAGAAGTCATATGTATGAAATGGTATTGGGAAGATACTCGTCAAAGAATATATAATTTTAGTTATAAGAGGAATATCAGATTAACTTAATTATTACTTGAAAATTCCCAAGGAACTTTTGAAGCAGGAAAATATTTAAGCTGAAAGTTGGAGGCTTTCTCCCAAGATCAAATGGTTCCATTAGTCTGGTATTTGATGGAGGCTACCTATGGAAGAGAGGGTATAAAGGAACAAATACAAGGAGAGCCAGGACATGGAGACACTTGGTCAAACTTAGCTTAAATAACCTGAACTCTCATGAGAATTACCTCCCAAGGGTATGCACCTAATAACTTATAGCCATCCCACTTGATCCATCTCTTCTGTGCAATAATTGGATCTAACATCTACCCTAAATCATCAAACATTAGCGTTAATCCATTGGCCATTAATGTTAGACTTGAGATCCAAATGTTTGCATACATTTGGTGAGGGGGGCAAGTACTGTTTGATGCATAATAGATGTGTTCAAGAGATATAATGTGCAACTTGGGAAATAAGTAACAAGTTACATTTTTTTGAAATTTCCAAGAGAATTTTTTTTTTGACAGGCAGAGTGGACAGTGAGAGAGAGAGACAGAGAGAAAGGTCCTCCTTTGCCATTTGTTCACCCTCCAATGGCCGCCGCAGCCTGCGCGCTGCGGCCTGAGCATGGCGCTGATCCGATGGCAGGAACCAGGTGCTTCTCCTGGTCTCCCATGGGGTGCAGTGCCCAAGTACTTGGGCCATCCTCCACTGCACTCCCTGGCCACGGCAGAGAGCTGGCCTGGAAGAAGGGCAACCGGGACAGAATCTGGCGCCCCAACTGGGACTAGAACTCGGTATGCTGGCGCCGCAAGGTGGAGGATTAACCTATTGAGCTGCTGCACCAGCCCTAAGAGAAATTTTAAGTTTTCTACAGCAAAAAAAAGTTTTGTATGTGATTGGCCGGCGCCGTGGCTCAACAGGCTAATCCTCCGCCTTGTGGCGCTGGCACACCGGTTTCTAGTCCCGGTCGGGGCACCGGATTCTGTCCCGGTTGCCCCTCTTCCAGTCCAGCTCTCTGCTGTGGCCCGGGAGTGCAGTGGAGGATGGCCCAGGTGCTTGGGCCCTGCACCCCATGGGAGACCAGGAAAAAGGACCTAGCGCCTGGCTCCTGCCATCGGATGAGCGCAGTGCGCCGGCTGCAGCGCGCCATCCGCGGCAGCCATTGGAGGGTGAACCAATGGCAAAAGGAAGACCTTTCTCTCTGTCTCTCTCTCACTGTCCACTCTGCCTGTCAAAAAAAAAAAAAAAAGTTTTGTATGTGGTAATGCATACATCAAGAAACTCAATTATTCCACAATGTATACATATTTCAACACTACATATTGTGCATGACAAACATGATTTTTTAGTATTAGTGAAAAATAATATACTAAGTTGAATAATTATATTGAAATGCAAAACATTATCTTTTGCGATCATTAGATTTTATAATAGATTAAAAATGAAGCATTTACAGTTTAGAAAATAAAGTGAAAAATTATCAAAATGTAGGCTAAGTACATTCAAATAAATTGAAGGACATTAAAATCTAAAGCAAAAACTTAACACTTAAAATCAAAGACATTAAAATGTAGGTCCAAAATCTGATTTGTTTTTTAAAGATAAGAAATGTGAGTCAGAATGGGCATTCTATCAACATTCCTAACATACTGAAAATGAATTGTGATTCAAATAAATGCTTTATTTTTAGCAACTCCCATCTGCCTTCTGCAATGCTTTCCATATTGTAGGCCTTCAAAATGCAGTAAATATTTCCATAGCCGGAAAGCATATAACATATGTAAAATAAATTGTCTCACATGAAATGATAGCTATTTTTGCTTGCTTCCATTGTGTGTGTTAGTTTTATTTTTGTTTTGGTTATTACATAAGAAAGAAGAGAAAAGCATGGGGTAAGACATTCTGAAGATAATCCCTGAGTATTTTTCTAAAAAAGTGACAAAAATTATAATCTTTAGATAAGGTAACCACAGAACAATCTAGTCAGATGGTTAAATAAAAGCTAAACAACTAGTAAAAATATAATTGGAATATAGAATTCCAAAATAAAGGTAAAGTATAGTGAAAGCAACAAGGAACAAAGTAATTTACCCAAAATATTTCTTAAATATGCATATGATTTCTAGTTAATAATAAAATCATAAGGTGATGGGACATTTTAAAACATTTTTAGATGTGTGACTTGGTTGAGTATCCTAGACAAGAATGTGATATTTCTTTAAGGTGGAGTGTTAAAAGTAGACATTTTTCAATCAAGTATATATTGTTTTTTCACTGGTAATGCTGTCACATGTACAACCTAATGCTTTTCTGGGAGCACCTATATATCATAACTATTATGCTAACAATAAAGAAAATCAAATACAGTTTTCAAATTTTTGCTTACAACACTTTACAGTGAGCTTCTTGATGCAATTTATAGTCAATAATATATTTCTCTAACCTAGACTACTCTCATTAGTTACTATTGGGATTAGTACATAAAAAGATCCCCCTTTTATCTCTCACACTTTAAATTAAGAAGGCCTGATGCCTTCATTCTCCTAATAGTTCCCTCCCAACGGCAGATTGGTCTGGACTTTTAGAGGACACACATAGCTACTTATTCTGAAGAAGAAAAGCAAGCTAGATTTGGAAATTGATCATGGAAACACTAATTTTTCAGAGTGAAGTATTAAGGAAACAAGCAATAATGGCTCAGGAAGACAACTGGAGCCATGCATTTGTTCCTTATTTGCAGAACTTTGCAGTGAATATTCACTGAAATATTTTTCAGCAAACAGTAATGTATCAGATACTAGGGGCAAACATGTAAGAATTCATTTCAACTGAATGATGGAGCATTTGAAATTTCTAGAGCAAATAGCAGACCTACAAATTGCAGGTTTCATTACAGTCACCTGGAGCCTTATTGCCTTAGCTCTATGATTCCTTCATGTAATAACATACCTGTATTGAAAAATTAGTTCTAGAAAGTATTAGTTCTCATCTTTTGGATCACACCAGATTCAAAATGTCTTTGTTGTATCTGAGAGCAAGTCAAATTAAGATCAATAGACAGAATAAAATGGCTGGCTTTCAATCCTTCTGGTCATGCAAATATTTTGCAAAGACGAACTTTCCTAGCTGTTGACTCAAGGCAGAGGTACCCTGAGTCACGGACTCATTTGGCTGGGTTTGAAAATGTCTCCCATGTTTCTAAGTACTTAATAGCTAGAAAGTAAGAACATGGCTTTGTGGAAGCATGAGGAGATACGTTCTGACTGGGGTGCTTCTGAACTGGGTCCTCTAGGTCAACAGACTCCTGGCTCCTGAAAGTATTTCAGCATTCAGAGTCCAGCCATGCTCTAGTCTCCTTGGGTCTGTGGGGAGGAAATTCGATTATTGAAGGTTAAAGGCTTCCTCCTCTGCATAGCCTATGCTCTGTTGGCAAGAGAATAATTATCTGTGTTAGATCCTTGGCTTAGATACTTGGCTGGGTGTTTCCATCCACAATGATTGAGGCTTAATCTATGGAGCTCTTAAAACCAATTGTAACTGGACACCAACAAATTGTCTGAGACTACTATTCTGTATGTGTGTAATTTAAAAATGATCACATTGATAGAATCAGGCCTGCTTTGTAAAACTGGAGGACCATATGAAGTGTATTTTGTTTTACAACATCAGCTCTTCCAAATGTTGAGAAACAAAATGGGTGTTTGTTCTGTTGCTGAACCTCTACTTTCTCTTAATTATTCTGTATGTGTGTATCACTAGCGTACAGCATGTTAAATATACTGTGTGGGGAAATTTAAAGTTGAGTATGTTGTTTTCCATTTAATTTGAGCTAAAAACAGCTCTGGCTTTAGTTTTCTAAAGTTATGTTACATCTTCATCTCTATTCTTTATTTGTGTTACTACTTATTGTGTTATTATTTGTGTTATTTGTCCCTTCACATTGTATCTATCTTTGTGATAATGAGTTAGCAAGAATTTAATTCTATATCAGAAATTCAGATGGAAGAGATAAATTTGAGACTAACTTGCCAGTGCAATATCATTACTGTAATATATCACTTATATGGTAAAAATGGACACTTTTCTATTTTGCAACTTTTCTATTTTGATAAGGAGACATTTGAAGCCTACTTATCAAAATATGACTTTCACAGCAATTTTTTCCCTAAGCCATGAGCATACCATGAGTTTTACTCAACTTTATAACATTAAATTTGGTTGAAGGATTGTCCATGAAGTTTGGGATGACAAATTGATTGATGATGATCAAGGCATAATACACTAATTTTTGCTTTTTCCTTGCTACATGGATATTTCTTTAGTGACTTCAGCCAAATTTAGTAGTGAGAGAAAAATAAGCAAATCAGATTTGAAGAAAGAGCAATGAGAGCAGAGCTGGATAAAGAATATGGTATATTTGCCCTGTTCTCATTGGAGCACTGCTTTGGCAGGTTTCCCATGCTTCTTCACTATAATATAAACCAAAGATTTATAGTAAATATTAATATATTTACTAATATATATTAGTATATATACTAACTATATTAATTATTAATAAATACTATAAGCACTAAGTATTAACTCAAATTCTGGTTCTGGAAGACACGACATTGAAAGAGCTAGAAAATTTGTGAAATTTACCATTTAGCAAGTGATATTCAGACAGGGAGATATAATGTACATATATGAGGATAGCTTGTAGATTTCTTAAATCTTGGAGGAAGAGATAGTTAAAAAAGCAAGAAAAATCACTATCAGTTTAATTTTGCTCCAGTTCAATTTGAATTCTGATTGACAAAATTTTTTAATAAAAATAGCTTTGTTTTCTGTGAGTTGACTGCTCTTTTTTCTTTCAAGATTTCTTTATTATTTGCTTGAGAGGCAGAATTACAGACAGAAAGAGGGAGAGACAAAGAGAGGGATCGCCCTTCCATCTGCTGATCACTCCCCAGATGGCTACAATGGCTGGGTCTGTGCAGTGTCTCCAAAGTGGGTGGAGGGCTGAAGTACTTGGGCCATCCTCAGCTGCATTCCCAGAACATTATCAGGGAGCTGGATCAGAAATGGAGCAGCTGGGTCTCAATCCAGCACCCACATGGATGACAGCTCCACAGGCAGAGGACAAACCTACTAGGCCATAGTGCTGGCCCCTGACTGCTTTTAAAATAAAACATTCATTTAGCTGATTCGAATATCAGTAAATTAGTTTTTAAATTTCAGATAATTGATACTAAAGAGTCTTCATCAAAAAGAGTAGAAATCACATTGTTTAGTTTAAGACCATACAAAGATTTCTGCCATAGGGACTACTGTGCTGTTTTCTTTAATTCTTCAATAATTGCATTAGTTACCTCAATCATTTTCTAGAAAACTTTAAAAAAAATGTACTAAATTGTACTCTTTTAATATTTTAAATGAGTAACTAAAAAAAACTTTCTCAACAATAAAATTAAAGCTGTTATTTAGTAATTCAGCTATTGATCATATAGCCCTTTCAAAAACTTTAATTATAAATGGTAGTTGCATTTTTGTGAGGACAGATTTAATTGCAAAAAATGCTTATAGTGCTTCATCAGCAAGTTTAACCTAAATAATCCCTGCCTTAAAATAGCAATACTTAAAGATTATATAACAAATAAAGAATCCAAAATACAGACCATAGGTTTTTAAAAGTCTTTATTTTATCATTTTATGCAAAGTGCAGAGAGATAGGAAGAAAGAAAAGAGAAAAAAAATTCCATTCACTGATTCATTTCCTTAACTGCCTGCAAAAGCCAGAGCTAGGTCAGGCTTAAGCCAGAATATTGGAAATAAACCTGTTTCCTGACATGGGTTGCAAGGAGCTAGGCATTTGAGCTGTCATGTGCAGCCTCTCAGAGTGTGCATGAACAGGAAGCTGGAGAAGGAAACAAAACCAGGAGTCAAACCAGGTACTCTGATTAGCTACGTGGGCATCTCAAGGGATGGCAAATGCCCTTTTAAAACTGTGGTTCAATAGGCTAATCCTTCACCTGCGGCGCCAGCACTCCGGGTTCTAGTCCCGGTTGGGGCGCCGGTTCTGTCCTGGTTGCTCCTCTTCCAGTACAGCTCTCAGCTGTGGCCGAGGAAGGCCCAGGAGTGTAGTGGAGGATGGCCCAGGTCCTTGGGCCCTGTACCTGCATGGGAGACCAGGAGGAAGCACCTGGCTCCTGGCTTTGGATTGGCGCAGCACGCTGGCCGCTTTGGGGGTGAACCAATGGAAAAAAGAAGACCTTTCTCTCCCTCTCTCTCTTTCTCTCTCTCTCTCTCTCTTTCACTGTCTAATTCTGCCTATCAAAAAAAAAAAAAAAAAACTGTGGTTTTGTTCTAGACTCACACACACAAATACTTTTCAGTTAAGCACACAGAATGGAAATATTATGAAACTTCAAACTGTTTTCAGAAAACGGAATTAAAAGGTTTTATTTGGGGGGAAATGAAATCCATGCATAACAGTGTCCTGAAATAAGTGCATGAAAAAATTTATAAAATAAAATATTTTAGATGGATTTCATAACTTTTTATACCAAGACAAAATTATCTTTTAATTTCTTTTTCCATGATTTTTCCCTGAGATAAAGTTTTTAATTCCTTTTTCCATGACCTCTTTAAAGTACCTTTATAAAACCATTTGTTATCCTGCCACATAAATATTAGAATTATTAGCACATTGATTTAAATCTCATAGTCAAAACATAAATAAATCTTACAGTCAGGTAGATGAGTAAATACATAACTATATAAGTTTAGTTTTTGTTTCTTAATTAAAAGTATACATGCCATTTGCAACCTCAGATATTTCTTCTTATGTTTAAAGTATTTAAAAGCATTAAACATTTTTTAAAAAATTATTTATTTATTTGAAAGAGCTACACAATGAGAGGAGAGGCAGAGAGAGAGAGAGAGATCAATTGATCTTCCATCTGATGGTTCACTCCCCAATTGGCCGCAATGCCCAGAGCTGTGCCGATCCAAAGCCAGGAGCCATGAGCTTCTTCCAGGTCTCCCACACGGGTGCAGGAGTCCAAGGACTTGGGCCATCTTCTACTGCTTTCATAGGGCATAGCAGAGAGCAGGATTGGAAATGGAGCCACCAGGACTCGAACCAGCGCCCATAGGGGATGCTGGCACTTCAGGCCAGACAGAGGATTAACCCACTGTGCCACAGTGCCAGCACCAAAGGCATTAAATATTATGCTACATTCAGCATTAATTTGAAGTTCCTATAGTGATAGATTTTAAAAATAAATTTTAAACATTTATGGTCTTAAGTATCATCAATATTAAGTGTCATCAATATTGTATCACATCAACAATGATATTTTGTTCCTTGCTGTTAAGATTTATATTCACTGAAAATTGGTTTGACAAAAATAACCCCAGAAGTTGATTGTTTTCTAAAATAGAATTTATAGAAATAAATACCTTGGTAACACAGAACCTCTCTATATATTTGTTTTTTAAAAATGTATTTATTTAGAAGGCAGAGATACAGAGAGAGAGAGTGCACACTCCCCTGTCTGCTGGTTTACTCCCCAAAGGGGTGCAATGTCTGGGACAGGAACAGGCCAAAGCCAGGAGCTTCTTCTAGATCTCCCATGTGGGTGCAGGGGCCCAAGCACTTAGGCTGTTCTCTGCTGCTTTCTCAGGCACATTAGCAGGGAGCTGAACTGGAAATGGATCAGTAGGGATTCAAACCAGTGCCCGTATGGGATGCTGGCAATGCAAGCATAAGTTTATCATCCTGTGACACAGCACCAGCCCAACAAAAATAGTTTTCAAATGATTGCTTTTATATACAGCATATTATAAGTTCAAATATCTCATTCCATTGATGATTCAAATTATATAATTTTAAAGGAAAATTACAGCAGAAATTTATTTCAACCACTATTGGAATATTTTCATTGTTTTGATTTGCATTTCATTGGCAATTTAATTTTGTTCCATCTTTTTAGAAACCATTTTACATTTTTAAAAATTTTATTGGAAGAGCATGTATTTTTTTTTTCATAGCAGAGTTAGAGAGAGAGAGACAGAGGGAAATGTCTTCCTTCTGTTGGCTCACTCACCAAATGGCTGCTACAGCCAGCGCTGCGCGGATCCGAAGCCAGGAGCCAAGTGCTTCCTCCTGGTCTCCCATGCAGGTGCAGGGCCCAACCACTTGGGCCATCCTCCACTGCCTTCCTGGGCCACAGCTGAGAGCTGTACTGGAAGAGGAGCAACTGGGACAGAACTGGTTTCCCAACAGGGACTAGAACCTGGGGTGCCAGTGCTGCAGGTGGAGGATTAGCCAACTGAGCCTCAGCACCAGGGGAAGAGCCTGGTTTTAGGATTTATTTATTTAAAAGTCAGAGTTACATTCAGAGGAACAGAGAGAGATCTTCCATCCACTGGTTCACTCCCCAAATGTCTGAAGCCAGGAGTAAGGAGATTCTTCTGGATCTCCAGGGTATAGGGCTATACAAACACCTGGGCATAGGTATAGGGCACAAACACCTGGGCAATTTTCTGCCACTTGCCCAGACACATTAGCAAGGAGCTGGATCCAAAGTGGAGCAACCAGGTCTGAACTGGGGCCCACATTAGGTGCTGGCCCTGCAGGTGGAAGCTTAACCAGTGTGCCACAGCACCAAACCTGGAATTTGTATCTTTTTAAAGGAGGATCAGGAGTCTTATACCTGGAGCCTGGACAGGACCATAAATGTATCCCCAGGTATTCTGAAGGTGGTTTGGCTTTGTCAGCTCAGAAGGCTGAGCTGTCAAGCCTGTTCTGTCTCACGGAGACACAAGGGAAGGGTCCTGTGTGGCTGCAGTGATCCACTCTGAGATCTGCCAGGCGTTATTTCCCTCCAGTGATGACATCAGAGCTGAATGCCCATTCCGGCTCCAGTTATCAGCAATGACAATTTGATGCAATTTCTTCCAGCTTACCCACCTCTGGCTCCAGTGGAGGTGTCAGGGTCTTATCACTGCCACCTCCGCCATCTCCTCACACAGTGGCTCATCAGAGGACTCCATACAAGCTCCAGCTTCTTTGCATACATGAAGTAGGTCACCTACCAACTGCAGAAGCAGTAGCTGTGCACTGCAGAGCAGTGGGTCCCCAGTGGAAAAACTATATTTTCTGCTACCACTTCTTCATTCACAATCATAGTTTTCACTACAAACACCAAAATAGGGCATAAGTTATATTACACGTCTATGCACACATAGACATAGTCATAATTATACAGGTACCACCTGACCTAGTATACTTTCACATAGTTTTAAGAGTTTTATGATAAGTTCATTGGGAAATTAAATGTACGTCAATTTATGGCTTTATCATTATGTACCGTATCATGGTCAAGGTATATGTTATATACATGTTTGTGAACTCTCTCTCTCTCTCTCTCTCTCTCTCTCTATATATATATATATATATATATATATATATATATATAGTTGAAATGTAACTGTGGAATGAAATAACATTTACTACCACTTTTGAATAGTAAAAATATTAAAAGTAAGTTATATGCTGTTTTGAAAAAAAATTTTTTAAAGCTTCATTTATGTATTAGAAAGAGTTACATAGTGAGAAGGAGAGGCAGAGAGTGAGAGAGGTCTTCCATTCACTGGTTCACTCACCAATTGGCCACAACGGCTGGAACTGTGCTGATCCGAAGCCAGGAGCCAGAAAATTAATAAAATTTAAAGTGTATATTTTCATATAAAATAATTAAGGCCCTCTACATTGCAGTTTTACCTGAAAATATAAATTTCACTTCTAATAGATCACATGATAATATGCGAAACTCACCTGAGGAAAGATGACCTTTCTCTGTGTGACTTATTAACTGTCTTCTCTAAATAAAATTGCCATTCCAGGGAAATTGCAATCATTCCAAAGAATGCCTTTTGGGACTATCTTGTCACCAAAATTCAAAAAAAAAAAAAAAAAAAAAGAAAAAGAAAAGAAAAGAAAAAACCTCCCAGCAAATGCTTTAAGACATAAAAAAGGAAAAGTGTTTGATTCAAATAAGGTGAATTTGGGGCCAATACCTACCACCTACAGTGCCGGCATCCCATATGGGTGCTGGTTTGAGTCCTGGCTGCTCCACTTTCAATCCATCTCTCTCCTATGGTCTGGGAAAGTATTAGAAGATGCGCCAAGAATTTGGGCCCCTGTACCCATTTGGGAGACTCAGAAGAAGCTCCTGGCTTCTGGTTGGCCCAGTTCTGGATGTTATGGCCATCTGGGGAGTAAACCAGCAGATGGAAGACACCTGTCGGTCTGTAATAAGGTGAATTACTACAATGATATGCAAAATTTTGACAATAAAATTTTTCAAAAATAAAAGAGCACATTAATCTTTATGATGATAGTGCACTTAATGTGTTAGCAATAAATGAAAATATATACATACATACTCAAGTTTATTGATAATAAAGAACAAAAAAAATCTTTAAAAACATCAGATATAATATAGAGACAACTAGCAAAGAGGTGATAAAATGACATTAGCCTTAACACAGATGTCACAAGGAAATAGAATTGCATGCTCATCCATATTAAATGTATGAGTAAAGTAAAACTAGAGCAATTTTAAGAAACATAAGAACTAACCGAATTTACTATTCCTAGTTACACACCTAAGTATGTATTTAAGCATGTATTTCTGAATGAAAGAAGTTAGATAACAGAAACGTGTACTTTGATGTTGAAGATACATTGACACTTTACTACATTCTCTAAAACAACAAACGGTTAAATAACATGATTCTTATGTTGATCGTAATGATGCAGCGGTTTAAGCCACCACTGCTTAGGGCACCCATATCCCACATGGGATTGTCTGTCCAAGCTCAAGCTCCTACACCTCTGATCTAGCTCCCTGCTAATGCTCCAGGAAAGGCAGCAGGTGGTCAAGCACTTGGGTCGCTGCCACCCACATGGGAGAGCTGGATGGGGTTCTGGATTCCAAGCTTCGGCCTGGCTCAACCCTGGTTGTTGCAGACATTTGAGGAGTCAGGCTTTGAAAAAATATTCTTCTCTGTTCCATATCCTGTCTGTCACTCTGCCTTTCAATAAATAAATAAATCTTAAAGAACAGATTATAGTAAACACAATTTCTAAAAAATCAGTAACAAGTAGCAAGTAGCAAGGTAGCAGTACAATTGAGACACAGTTATTTTACATTTGGGGGAAGTGTAGAGAAACGAAATAACTGAGGATTTAGAAAAAATGTTTTAATCATTATAACTGGGAAGAAAGGCAGAGATGGAAAGCGGCTGCCATACTGTTCTACAACATTTGTATATGTGCTAACAAATTATATTTGGGAGGATGATAATACGCTATCGCTGCAATCTGAGAATGGTCACATGGTTTCATTTAACCAAGTTGTGTACTTTTCCTGTAACCTTGATAAAATGCAGTTATGAGCCATTTTAAAAATCAAATCATCAAAACCAGTGAGTAACACATTACCAGTGTTTCTTATCTTTTATAATACCTTTCTTTCCCTATTTCAAATTTTCAATGTTTTCTAAGATATGTAGCAAGTGATAATTAAAGGCTGGAGCAGCAACAATGGAGTCAGATGACAGTAGATTTGCAAACTGAGCAAGACAGTTCTTAGTCTATGGCCTTGGTCACAGCGGGCTCTTCATTAGCGAGTGAATTTTCCAGAAGGCTGCTTATTAAGCTCATAGTCCCTTTTTCATGCCATTCAATTAATCCAGACTTCCCCACTGGAACTGTAGACCTGTAGAGAAATTTTATGATGAAGACTTACCAAGTCATCTTCAAAGGGTTACAAACTGAGAAACTGGTATATAACCCATACTTTAATTGAATTATAAACTATGAGTTAAAAAACAGTTTTTGCTTTACATTTTTGAGTGTAATTATGCCCCAAGATAGAGAGTTGCCTGGTATTTGGTATTCATATTTTAACTGTTGACATCTCTTGTATATGAAATTCATAACAATTTTCTGGACTGCATATTGATGAAAAATAGTATATTTATTTACAAGAAGCAGGTGGAAAATATTAAAACCATATCAGAATTAAGTGTGAGACCACATAACTTTGATTCTATATTCATTTGCCTTTGCAAAGGTTTCTTGTATTACTTTTTGGAAATATGTATTAAGTCATTTTGAAAAGGTCATTTTCTCAGTTGCTTATGGACAGGTGCCTTCATTATTGCAAAATCTGTGAGTTAAGTAACCTTTAGGGCTATGGCTGCATTTGGGACATGATAGGGAAGGCATAGAAGCAATTATTTTCCAAATTACTTGTCTCATGAAAATATTGAGAACAGAGCATAATATAAATGATATACTTGGAACTACTACACCTATATCTAATGTTCCTAGACTCTTCCTTAAAAATTATGTTATTTTTCTAATCTGTATTATATTATGTTTTAATAATTTGTTTGTACTACTTAAGAAACTATGCCTGCAAGCATTTTATTTGATATATCCTTGGTAATTGTTTTATCATTTAAAAATATTCTAAAAATAATATTCAATGAAAATGCTCCTTCAATTCTGTTCCTTTGATTTAAAAAGTTTGCACATTTTAACCACATATGCTGTACTTAACAAAGTCAGAAAATGAACCTATAAGTTGGCACGGAAATCCTGGCGTCCCCAATATTCTGTTGTTTTTCCTACTTGGTCCTGAGGTGTGTATGCTTTGTCTTTGGACTATTATATATGTTTGCCTCGATTGCAAAGCCAATATTATTTTGTAAGTTTTGTTATTAAATACCACACAGCTCACTATTATATTTCTAGAGGTAAAGTCCTCTTGTGAGATCTTTATTAGAAAATATCTCAATCTAAAGAAATCTGGGATGAATTGAGATATTTGCAAAAACATACAGAGCTTAGATTATTATTTGCATTTAGGGCTTATTAACATCTAACACTTGAAGCAAGGAGTAGACAGAGTAAAATCTAAGAAAAGTCCAGTGGTCTTTGGTCACCAAGTGTGGGTATTAATGGAGGCCAGCAGTCCATCCTGCAGACTGTTATAGAGGGAGGCACAAGAAGGATGTGAGGTTGGCTCCCTAAATATGAGCCATCTGAGTTCAATACTTTGGTACATTTTTAGAAAAACAGCATTGGATTTCTCACAGGAATTTGAATGCCGCCAGAGAAGCAGCTTTTAATTAAGAATATAAATAACAGCTTCCCTCAGGAGGAATGTGGGAATAATCACCAGTGTCAGAATATTAATGTTTTGCTATATTTTTTTCATTTTCCAACTGTCCCTTACATCTTAATTCCTATAATGTAAGGCATATGGATAACAAGAGCTTCCTAGGTTTCTGGATCTGAAATTTAAAAATAATCCAGGCATTTCCTTTCAGGAATCATCACCTCCCATGACTTCATCAAAGTCTAGAGACCCTTTTGACTTCATTTAAAATATTCAGTTTTTAATTCATAATAGAAAAGATCTTAGATTTCCTTATTTCTTAATACTGAACCACAATGGCATTTCAAAGAAGGGGCTTTATCTTTGGCTACCGTGGTATCCTGTATCTGTTTCACCCTGTCTCCACCAGTCTGCATCCTGGTGGTGAATGACCAGGAAATGAGACAGCTGGCTGAGCCCAGGATGAGTCTTGCTGTCCTGACACAGGTGCCCCAGTGGGTAAGGGTGGCTGCAAATTTTTTGCATCTGATTGGCTGGTGGAGATACTCTCAGTGGCCATTCAGCAGCTTTCCTGTTCAAGTTACAGCAAGACACAGAGCGGATGCCAAGCATAGGTATAAATTGGACAGGGCTGCCCTAACAAAGGGCCCAGGCCCAGAGACCAGCACCATGCAAATTACTTTTCTTACAGCCTTGGGCTAGGATTGGGAGATGAGGTTGTTGGTCTGGTGGGGTTCTTCTGAGGCCTGTGCCCTCCACTTTCACAGCTTCTTCCTCTGTGTGTTTGTGTCTTCATCAGTATACCACACTGGATGTGATCCCCTGATTGTCCTCTTTGTACCCAGAATGGAAGCTGGCATTTACGACTTCAGTATATGAACTTTCCAGGACACTCTCTGCACATAGCCCAGTGACTAAGGATTTTACTCTAGATGAAGGAGGAATTCCAGGGTGAATGGATAGTCCCAGCCCCTGTTTACTGTGACTGAGCCTGAGGTCACAGACTGGTCTAGGGGGCTGGAGACAGAGTGCCCAGATGGCCATGGTTACTGTCTAAAAGGGCAGGTACAACCACCTCAGGTTCTTAAGTCTTCTTCCCCAGGCTGCCAAACAAGATGGAATGAGGCTGATGGAGAAGAAACACCTATTTCTAAGTTCTGATTGTGGAGGTTGGGTAATTTTCCAATGTGGCAGACTACAGCAAGAGATTCTGTTCCTAGCATCAAAGATGCCTGCTGTGTTGTGAGCGGTATTTGGAAGCACCCTGAGACAAAGTATTGCAGACAGCCACAGGGAGCTGAGAGTGGTCCCCTCCAGCAGCCAAGCCAGCAGGTCAGCAGTGCCTTCTGTCCGCAGCCTCAGGGAGGGAGTTCTGCCAGCAACGTGAGTGAGTTTGGAAGTGGTCTTTCCCCAGATGAGAATGTGGCTTGGCTGAAGCATGGACTGAGGCTGTGTGAGACCCTGAAGAGTCAACCCTTCAGCTGTGCCCTGGCTCTGTACTGTGGGATCTGTGAAATGATACATATGACTTGCCCTAAGCTGCTGAAGTTTGCCACAAATTGTTATACAGAGATAGAAAACTAATACCTGTGTATGAAAACATATTGAAGATAAAAGTCAGGCTTGTATGTATCTCAGACCAAAACCCATCTAAAGTAACTATGCATTTGTCTTTGTGATAGAAGTTTATGTCCTTGAAAATAGTTGAGACTTCTGATTTCAGAATTAATAATACTTCAACTATTATAAAAATAGATACTTAAAATCTTTAAGATCCCTCTTCTGTCTACTTATTTTGCTGTACATCGTTATTTTTAAAGCAACAGACCTTGATATATCACAAAAACAGTCTTATGTCCCAGTTTCCTCTGTCTCCTTGACTTTTCATTACTCTTTCCGCTACTCTCTCCACCTTCTTACTCTCTCTCTCTCCCCTCCCTCTCTCCTTCCCTCCCTCCCTCTCTCTCCCCCCATCCTCCCTCCCTCTCTCCTTCTCCCCCCCCTTCTCTGTCTCTCTCTCTTACTCACACACACACACACACACACACACACACACAATTAGCTCTCAGTTCTCAGGAGGGGACCCTTTATTCTGCTAAGGGCCTTGTGGATACCTATAACATCATCATCGGTGGACCATACGAAGTCACCAACTTCAACATTAGCCTGCTGTGGCTTCCTTGGATTTCAAGTCCCACCTGCAGTCGCCTTTGCAGAGCCAGGTCACATGACTTCTTGGGCCTCATGTCCTCCACCTCCACCTCCATCTCAAATGGAAGTAAGGGAAAGAACTGTTGAATTTTTACTGAAACAGGTTTGCCATATAAAATGCCTATATATGTGCTAATAATGTATAATATCAATGTAACAAAACAATTGGTTTATTAGCACATATTGAAAGTATTTTCTTTTAAATATCAGAACAAGTAATTATCTGAATAGCCAAAAATATAGTGGTTGATTAAATTGACTAAGATATCCTGAGCTTAAGTATTAAGTGAATCTTTTACCATAGACTATGATATATAAATACTCTTCTGTAAGTAAAATAAATATTGATAAATTTTATGTATATCTAAGGAAATATATATATCTATGTATGTTTCTGTATTATATGAGGGTACTTGAAAAATATCGTCATGGAAAATGGAATTAAAAATAAGTTCATTTAGATATAAACAAACTTAGAAATGCATTTTTAGTTTTGATATATTTTCCATGAAGTTTTAGAAGACTGTTCGTATGTTATTCTTTATATATTTACTTGAATGGCGTTTAGCAAGATAAATTTAGATCTATAAAAATATGAAGGGGTCAAGGTCATTCCCATTAGGTCCCTTGGTAAGAATGAAATGGACATCATTCCAATGCAAATTGAGAATGATGGACAGCCTGTCAGGGTGGAGAGGAAGGTGATAAGATGGAGATAATTAATCTGGGTGGCATAAACCAGCTTTATGGCCCAGGAATTAATGATTTATGTTGGAGTTTGACTAGAAGAGAATGCAAACCGTTTGTTTAAAATGGAATGAGAGGAAAGAAAACACACTTTAGAAGAAAGAAAATAGGTAATATTATAAAACACAAATATAGTAGTATTTATGAGGTGAATAGTGATATTTTGTAAAAATAAAAATTGGAGAAACAATCTTTTCTTTCATTGGTAAGGCATTTTCCTAATCCAAATATTTATATATCTATATGTTGAGATGGAATCAGAATGGGTAAATATTGTAGAAATGGGTAGAATGGGTGAAATATGCAAAAAGTTTATAATATTTATCAAGAAATGCCAAGATATATTATCTCTGATGCCTCTCATTAAGTGCAGGGAATGTATTTTTCATGGGTTAAGATGACTGAAATTCTTTACTACCAACATCCTCTAAAATTTGACAAGTAGAACCTATATGCAGAAGCTGTCCGTGTGCAATTTGTCATATATAGCTAAGTAAAATATTTTATATACCTAAATGCCTGCTCTTTAAACAAAAATTAAAATTCCTTTAGTTTTACCAGGGATCTGTAAAATAACTCAAAGTTCTCTCATTGTCATTTCCCAGCTTCCACTAAGGTTACTTTGATAACCATGGTTCAGATAGCCTCAGTGAAGAAATCATCCCAAGTGCAAGATTGTTAACTGAAGCACAGATTTTGTTTTCCACCAGGATTTCCACTTACACCTTCCAATCCAAGGTCCAGTACAGGAATAAACTTGCATTTTTCCATTATTTGTCCTTGGTATTTTCAAATACATAGTGGTTTCTTGGTCTTCCTTGTGTTTCATGACTTCAACTCCTTTGAGGAACATTTATTGAGCCCCTTGTAGAAAGTCATTCAATACGGGATAGACCAGTGTTTTGGATGTTGTTTCAAAGCTGTCATGGTTGTGTTTTCTTCATGTAACACTATGAAGGAAATTTAAAACATTTCGTCACTTGTTACTGATATGTTAATGATGATCACTTGGTTAAGGTGCTATCTACTCATTTTTTCCACTGAAAAGTTATTTTTCTATTCCCACATTCTATTTGTTTAAGAAAGAAAATAAAAAAAAAACTACCTCCTGGAGGGAGAAGAGTCCAGGAAGTTGTGGACCTCAGTAATTAATTTTAAGAAGGGAGAAGGAATACTTGGAGGTAATGCAAATGTTTTTTTTTTTTTTCCTTAAAGTTGTGCCAACTAATCCATGGAAATGGCCTGAAGCAAATATTACTGTAATGTTCTAATGGTGATTTTTAAAAATTTCTCTTATTCTTTTCCATTTATTATTTAGAAATCTTCTGGAGGGAAGATTTATTCCTTATCATTTATTTTTAATTTCTTTGTATCATTGTGGACTCATGAACATTTATTTTATTCTCTAGGTTATAATCCTATGCTATCATTATTTGTCGCTTAATTATCCAAGATTTAGTCACTGAGAAATTTTTCAGCTTCAACTCTGGTTTTTTATTTTAAAAATTATGATGGAAAATAAAGTTGATATAGAGTATTAAATAAACATAGTCAATAGGTATAATAAATAAGTTCTTCTTTCTCAATATGAGTAATAATTGCCCTCAGCTATTAGGATCAAAATGGGGTGCTGATTTTAACTAGAAGAGTATAAAAGTAATCTTTTACTCAAGGGATTTTCTTTTTGTAAAAACAGTGGGGAAGTGCAGTGGCATAGCAGGTAAAGCTACAACCTGTGCTGCCCACGTCCCTCATGGGCGCAGGTTCGAGTCCTGTCTGCTTCTCTTCTGATCCAGCTCTCTGCTGTGGCCTGGGAAGGTGGTGGAAGTGGCCCCAAATCTTTGGGCCCTTTCACCTGGGTGGGAGACCAAGCAGCAGCTCTGGGCTCCTGGCTTTGGATTGGCCCAGCTCCGGTCTTTGTGGGTATTTGGGGAGCGAACCAGCGGATAGAAGACTCTCTCCTTATCCCTCTCTCTCTCTCTCTCTCTCTCTCTCTCTCTCTCTCCAACTCTGCCTTTCAAACAAATAAATAAATCTTAAAAATGTACAAACAAATGAAACTAAACGTGCAACCTCAGTTCACCTTAGTTCTATCAGTGAATTTTCTCAGGGTAGAATAAAACACCTGTGCCTAGAAGGGGCCCTATTACCAAGATTTCTGCAATTTCATGGCTTTTCCCATGGTCTTTTATTTCTTTTATTATTCTTTTTTGATTTGGGGCGTAAGAGGAATAGATAGATATCTATCCACTGGGTCACTTCTCAAATGTTCAAAATCAGAAGGTAAAATGCAAAGATTTAATCCATATCTCCCATGTGGCTGGCAGCAACCCAATTACTTGAGTCATCATGCCTCGGGTTTGCATCATCAGAAAGATAGAGGCAGGTCCTCTGATAGGGGATACTGACTAGACATATAATGTTTCACAGACAGTATCCATCACAAATTATTTCTTTGCACACCACTGTACCATGTTTCAGAAAACTACATAATATTATGCCTTAAGAGGTAAATGTATTATTGATATTTTCCCATATGCATAAGTGACTCAAAGTAGCTGAGGGATAAGTGATTTAACACATCAGAATATTTGACTCTTACTTAAAAGTCGCCAGGAACTGAAGCTGGCAGGCAGTTTTGTTCATGCCAACATCCAGGTGAATTTGCTAGGCTAACTACCAGTGATTCAGAGGCCATTTTTCTTACCATTTATCCTCCAGTTATTTCTATTTTAGAATACTTCCTGGATTTTACTTTTTAATTCAGGCCTTAAAAATTGTGCTAAACGCAAAAGGTATTGAGTTACTATTTCATTATATTGTGAATTTAAAAATATTTTAATCTCCAGAATTTTGGTTTTCTTAATTGTTGCAAATCTAATGTGGAGAAAGTTAACAGTAAATATGGATTTTGAGTATATACGTATGATTTCAGAAGGACAAAATACAGATTTTAAAATTATAGGTAAAGAGAATTAGATGAAATTTTGGTTATAAAGAACATGTCAGAATCCAGAGGATTACTTAATGCATTCAGAAAGTTTTCAATATATCTAATTTTGTGTTTACCTTTTGTCTACGATCAATGTTTTCGGTGCTCTGAATTTTATTTGAGGTGTATTTGGAACTTTAAATATGAATTAAGACTAATTAATGGGAAATACACAAAAAAATGAATCAGAATGTGTTTTCTCTTCTCTTTAGCAATTCTTGTATTATATGAAACTGGTGACATGGAATGAACCTAACACTTGTTTGCAAGTATGATGTGGGAGAGGGCAGTTGTGCCTCGTTTGTTCTTCTTTCCACAGTACTTGCTAGGTATCTAATACAAAATTACTATTGGTTAGCGCTGGTATTGTGATGTAGTAGTAAAACCGCTGCCTGCAGCTCAGGCATCCCACATGGGCACCAGCTCCTGTTCTGGATGCTGTACTTCTGATCCAGCTTTCACTTGATGCGCCTGGAGATGGCCCAAGTGCCTGGCCCAGCCCTGACCTTGTGGTCATTTAGGGAGTGAACCTGCAGATGGGAGATCTCTCTCTCTTCGCTAATTCTGCTTTTCAAATAAAGTAAATCTTTAAAAACTAGATCTCAACTAATGGCTACACAATGACAGTGGTGGTCATCAGATGGAATCCTTAACAATGAATTTATCAAGCAGAGATATGATGTGCCCCGACAGAAGAGTTTCTATAGCACCATGCACAGAAAACACAAAGCCAAACCCAAAATAATTATCCTGTTTGGGAAATTCGTGTTCTGTTTGAAAAACAAGGGTAACTCGTTAGTTTTTAAAAAAGATTTATTTATTTATTTGAAAAGCAGAATTTGAGAGATGAGGGGAGAGACAGAGAAAGATCTGTTGTTTCATTCCCTAAATGGCTGCAAAGGCCGGGTCTCGAGCCCATCATCCACTGGGTTCCCAGGCATGTTAGCAGAGAACTGAAAAGGAAGTGGAGCGGCAGGGAACCAAGTGTTGCCTTATGAGATGCTGGTGTCACAGGGGATGGTTTAACCTGCTGTACTCCAGCACCAGCCACAGGGATAACTTCTTTTTTTTTTTTTTTTTTGACAGGCAGAGTTGTCAGTGAGAGAGAGAGACAGAGAGAAAGGTCTTCCGTTGCCATTGGTTCACCCTCCAATGGCCGCCGCAGACGGCGCGCTGCGGCCGGCGCACCGCGCTCGTCCGATGGCAGGAGCCAGGAGCCAGGTGCTTTTCCTGGTCTCCCCATGGGGTGCAGGGCCCAAGCACCTGGGCCATCCTCCACTGCACTCCCGGGCCACAGCAGAGGGCTGGCCTGGAAGAGGGGCAACAGGGACAGAATCCGGCGCCCCGACCGGGACTAGAACCCGGTGTGCCGGCGCCGCAAGGCGGAGGATTAGCCTGTTGAGCCACGGCGCCGGCCAGGGATAACTTCTTAAACAGTGTGCAGGATCCATTTCTAAGAACATTTTTATGTCTTCTCATTCACTGAAATAATGTATATGTGATAAAATTATATCATGAGAAGTATATTTTTTCATGAATTTTGATGAGTGTGTAGCCCTTCTTTCTAACAACCACCTAGAGGAAGAAATGAAGCTTTTCTCTTCTGAAAGAACTTTTTATTTGCATTTCAATGTCTGGTTTGTGATCTATTTTAGATAATTACTTTGGTAAAATGTGCACTAGTAGTGGGAAAATTGAAGAAAACGATAGAGCGTGTTAAACAGGCAGTAACAAAAAAGGTATTTTACCTGAACATGCTAAATAAAAAATAAATTACTTTTTGAACAAGAATGTGTTTACACAAAATCTATAAGCAAGAATAATAGTAGCAACTTCAGGCCGTTAAAAAATAGCTGTGCTAAAAGTTTAGGCTGGGTTATAAGAATAGTTTCAAAATATCTGGAACTTAAAATAATTGATTTTTAAAATACACAGCAAATCTAATGTAGATCCTCATAAAGACTCCACTTGTCACTCTTAGTCAGATATCTGGACTAAGAAGGGTCCTTTATCACACTACCATCTCACAAGATATAAGGATTTACCACCTGTCTCCATCCATTTTCTACTGTCATAACTAAAGAATAAAGTCGTATTGGCTTATGGCTCAGAGAGCTGAGAAGTTAATTGGGTGGTCACCCCTAGTCAGTCCTCACTTCTGAAGACCTTCTGCGGAGCCCCAGGCAGTGCTGGGCATCTCAGAACAACACCTCCTGTCCTAGCTCAACCTTCGCACCTGTCCCTGTACATCCACAGTCCCATTGGCTGTGGGCCCCACCCTTGCAATCTCATTTCATCTTCATTGTCCCTCAAAGGTCCTGGCGGCAAATGCCGAAGTCAGACTAACTTTCTCCCCTCTTAATACTTCACAACAGGCTTGGATTTCAACACGTGTTTCATGAGGACGTTCCAACCCTACTCCCGCAGGGTGGAAAGGGACATGGCACTTCTTCCATACTTCAGTTGAAAGGGGTGTATACAGCTCAATCACGTTCATTGGTTAAGGTAAGCTACGTGGCTATACTTACTTTCATGGTTGAGGAAAATAGAGTTCTGCAATGTTTTCTGAGGGTGAATAATATTTGCCACATACACCTCAAAACAATGTTAAACATTTCATCTAATGTGCATACTAATGGATGTAAATGGTTATGTCAAAAACGTCACTGTCTTACTGTATCCCCTCATAAACATGCACCATAAGAACACTGAAACAATTAGGTCGTAAAGACAAGCAAAAAGCTTAACACTTGAATTCAGATATTTATGAAGTGTAAGAAAACTGAGGCTGTATTTCTGAAAAACATTTACTTAGTGTTTATTTTGTAAGTTTTTCATTTTAAAGATTCCGGTAAAGAATAAATCATGTAAATAACACATGCAGATCTGGTGATGTGCAGAACAGAATTATCGTATTTGAGATTTATTTTACTGTGTATTTTGGCCATCCAGAAAACTGCAAATCAAGCAAAAACATCACGTGATTGGTAACACAATTAAAATTTCAATAGACAAATAAGAAAACTACTTTCTAATTAAATAATGCAAAACCTAATAATCGACATATAAGTAGTCTATTGTAATGCTAAAGACCCACTGTTGCATTTATTAATAGAGACAAGCATATTTTTTAAAAAAGATACACTGTTTGAAAGGCAGAGTTACAGAGAGAGAGGGAGAGACAGATCTTCCATCCATTGTGTTACTCCACAAATGGCTGCAATGGCCAGGCCCAGGACAGGCCAAAGCCAGGAGCCTAGAATTCCATTCAGGTTTCTCATGTGGATGTCAGGAGCCCAAGAAACTTGGGTCATCTTCTGCTACTTTCCCCAGCCCATTAGTGGAGAGCTGGATCAGAATTGGAATAGGGCCCAGCATTGTGAAATACCAGGTCAAGCCACAACCACCAACACCAGTGTCCTTTATGGTCACCAGTTCATGTCCTGGATGCTGTACTACCAATTCAGCTCCCTGCTAATGGCCTGGGAAGACAGCAGCAGCTGACTGAAGTACTTGGGCCCCTGCCCCCGCACGTGGAGACCTAAAGGGAGTGACTGGCTCTTGGCTTCCACCTGGCCCAGCACTGGTCATTGTGGCCATCAGGTGAGTGACCCAGTGGATTGAAGATATATCTCTCTCTCCCTGCACCCGCTAGAACAGTCATGCAGTGATATGTAACCAAGCTTCCTGAAGTGGTCCAAAACGATCCCGAAGAACAGAGGTCCTTAGGAACTTTTCATTATTTATACTGATGACAAAACTGATGGTATACATCCCTCATTCTACCTCCCTTCTTTCATCCCTCTTGCCATCTCTTTCTCTCTTCAGGTAAAAATAGGGCTTTACCAAGTCAATAGTCATTGTAAAATATGAACTTTCTATTTAGTGCAGGTGTGTGTGTGTGTGTGTGTGTGTGTGTGAGTGTGCGTGAGCGCATGTGTGCTCCCATGCATGCATGCTTTCTGGGTCATGCCTCATAATACTTAGTGATACATTGACCCCAAACTTCCTGTAAAAATATCTTATTCTGAAATGTTAAAGTGTCTTGAATATCAGTGATTCCTCTCAAGTTTTCAAAGTGGATTCTTAAATATGCCTTTTCCCTTACATTAGCACAATCGTGAATTGAATGTAAGCTTCACAGCTCCTTCTGAATCAGCATAAATAATCAAAAGTTAATGAACCTTTGTTGCAAATTTTATTAGTTCCACTTTAAAATTAATACAATGTATTCTTGTATTTCTTTACCATGCTTCACTTAATTTACACAAAGAATTAGAAAGCAGCTTCAAATTTTGCATACAATCCTATTGTATAAAATTAATAGTAAAATACATCCGGTCAAGGAACAGTATAGATAATGAATCAGAGGTTAGAGAAATAGAGAAATGCAAACAATGTGATCCCATGTTGTAACAGGGAGAGACCACATGTGGCAAATCTGTGTAGTGGTCAGACTGCAGAAAGGGACTCAGTCCTGCCCAAGGATGACTGTGTCCTCATGACAAAAGAGACAGCAGGCATGCAGTTCTTAGGGTTTCAAGATGAACATAAAGAGTATGCTTGGTATTCCTTAGTAAGCATGCTTTGTTTCTCTTTATTATTATATTAAATGTGATCATTTGTTAGAATTGTAAAAGGCAAACTATCGAATATTATTAGCAGTTTGAAGAAAAACTCATACATTAAGAAAGACTGTGTCTTTTGAAAATAAATTTCTAGGTAAAATAAGCTAAGTACAAACTGACTTAATTAGAATCAATAAAAACCAAGATTTTCAGTGTTTTCTTCTTAATTTAGCAGAAAGCCAAAGATATTTTTATGCCTTAGTAACACACATGGCAAGCAACACTAACAAATTTATACTTTATAATTCTTTATTATGTATATTAAACAATTTCTTAGAAAACTTTAAATGTATTTATTATTATTTATTTTAAATTATTTTTTATTTTGAATAAAATATAATGCTTATGAAAGACTGGATAACCATCGACTCTATTGTTTAATGCTTGGTTCATTTGCTCAGTTATGAATTATGTTCTAGGAATAGTTGTCCTAGTAATTAACATAATGCTTTCTCTTATGTTTGTTAATTGTTTACCTCATTTGCATATATGCTAATTCGAATTGCTATGTGGGCATTCTAAGGTCAAGAATCATACCATTAAGTCCTTGCTATCAATATATTTATAGGCACCCACCTGATTCGCTGATATTTTGTCCTGTGGTCTAATTCATGGAACAAAAATTGTTGACAATTATTGCAATGTGAAATATATAATTGAGGGTAAGCTTCGATATGTACACACACGTCCTATCTAAACCATATTCTGACATTTGCTAATGTCAGGGAATGGAGATTTATGTGCCTTTTTATCTCTCCCAATGTCTCCCACTTATCAACGTAGTGGCACAGATGATTTCCAATGAAAGATTAAACGACTTGAAGCAGCTATGGTGGGCTTACAGAGACTATGGTTCAGGTTGTCTCTACTGAGCTTCATATTTGAATGTAATAAGTTAATCTGGAGCCAAAGAAACAAGCTCCCCACTTGAGTATGTGAATACCTGGAGACACAGGTACCAGCTAACAACTTAATTATGGATTTTAAAAATTGGCATTAATCTTTTCCTTTTCCTGTATATATTCTCTTCTAATGCCACGAGTCACAGTAAATTGCTCATTAAACTTCAAGCAATGCTATGTAATGCTTGGTACCATTTATAGGCAATGCTCTCCAAAGTACAATTAGAGGGAGTATTATGACACAGAACAATGGAGACAATTATTTCTGAAGTTTATTAATGCTAATTAGCATATGGCATCTAAGACAGCTGCTGATACTTCATTGCTAAATACTGAGGGACTAATTAGTGCTTGATGTTAATTAGCTTCTTCTGCATGTGTATTGTCCTTAGATGCATATGCACTGTCACCATTGGGCTATTAAAAATCTGGCCTGCACTCTGCAAGAACATGATGTGGCATTTAGGAGTTCTTTTAGAGTATATGGTGTGATTCTCTGTTATACATGCTTTTAATGAATTCCATGGAAGCCTTAATAATCCACTCTGTATTTAAAACATACTAATAAACGTGCGAAGGTGAAGAAGTTTCTTTGGTTTATCATGGGGTTTTTCAAGTCCTGTCATAGTGGACTGACTGCTGATGTGCAATCACCAGTATAAAAGGTATTTTTTGATTTAATTAATGTTCATTTAGCATCAAAATGACATTCTTGTCTATCAGTTTACATTTACCATTTACTTATGATTAAAATCAATTATTAAATAACAAGGTAAAATACGTACACATTCTCAGTTCACCAATTTCAGTAACTTTTTTTGTTTTATTTTTTCCTTTATCTGTAGCAAGACCTTTTTTTCTTTAATCTCATATAATAATTTATCTAAAAATACATATTTTGAAGACAAACCAAGTTTAGGCCAACTAGTGAAGTACAGAGAGTTTTCATGTCGTTATTTTTCCAATGGTGCTGTCTGTTTTTCTGCAGGTTAGTGGGGTGGGTGACTCACATGAACAGTCTGCTCCTCAGGTTCTTGTGACAAGCCTGGTAACTTGCCCACAGGTTAGACAACTTCTTTCAGGCAGAAATTTCTCCATGACTACCACATGAACTTAAAAATTCAGTTTACTGTTTGATGCTCTATAGAAAGTGGCCCCAAAGATACACATCATGATTTAAAATTCAAAGATAATCTCTCCTGTTAATATCACATGGAGATTAATTATGTTTATGATGCTATAGCCATACATTTTGAATAGGTGCTAAGAATACTTAGAGGTAATACAAATTGTCCAGACATTTTGCCAATTATGTTACAACTTTGAGATTTTCATGCTTGTGCAATTGCAATGAAAATATTATTGTCTATGCCATTAAAAAAAAGGAGTAAACCAACAGTGTTCACAGTGACAACTGTGCCAGGTTTACAGACTGCAACACAGTTAACATCCAGGTGCCTAAGAAACCATGCAAAAGAGGAGCAAAGAATAGGAAAAATAACTTCAATATAGACTTCACATTTAAACACACCTATTATCTCAATTGTAAAAGCAAGAAAAATAAATTAGAAACCTAAATCTTACTCAAATGCACTCCAAAGTGTAAACCAAAAAAAAATCTCATTAAATTCCAGACTGTAGCATTTTCTTGGAAAGATGAGGGTCAGTGTTTGAAGGAATCATGCCATTAGAAATTTCACTGCAATAGGGTAATGAAAATGAGAAAAATGTCCATGAAGAAATTGTCCTTTCCTTTTTTTTCTTCTTCCTTCTCTTCCAACTTAGTCTTTGTCATCCTCATATTTTTTCACATTACTTTCTGAGTTTTAAGAAAAATTGTAAGGCAAGCTAGACTTCAGTAGGTAAAAGGTTAGAAATATTTAGCTTAAGAAATTTGTTTTAAAAACTATTGAAATAGTAACATGCATGAAGATAATCAACGTAGTATATTGAAAGCAATACCAAACTTGACTCTCTATTTAATTCTAGTATTGGACTTCCAATTCCCAGATTCCCTTTATCATGGGGTTTTCAAGTCGTGTCATAGTGGACTGACTGCTGATGTGCAAACACTGGTATAAAGGTATTTTTTGATCTAATTAATGTTCATTTAGCATCAAAATGACATTTTGAGGGTTTTCTGTTCTCTGCCTTTGTTGCTTCAGGGAGCTCTCATCTCACAGGATTTAGTGACTAGCTCCCTATCTCAGTCTTTATGCTGTAGACTTACAGTTTCAAAGTTGCCTGTATGTCTTGCTATCAGTCTGTAGAAGACAAATGCTGGGGCAGATATTAAAGCACAGTTACAGGACTTGGGATGTGCCTTGTCAATGATTTACCCAAAACTCTGATTCGCTCTTTGGATACTGAGGGAGTTCTTTCTTTTTCTTTCAACTTTCTAGTAAAACAATGACTTCAAGGATGAACCTTAGAAAGACACAAGTCTGCAGTCTCAGGTCTGACTTCAAGGTTGTTTACCGATTCGGTACACTTAAGTAGGTGCATTAGTCTTAAATTAGCCTTAATATTCTGTGTATCCTCTGGGATGGGAGAATAACTAATGTTATTTTAAAATTTTTCACCTTCGAGTGTCTGTAAGAAATAAAATTCTGGTTTAGTTCACAAACTATAAACAGTGACAGAGGTTACATCAGTCTTTTTTCTTTAGACAACTTTCAGTTATAAATTCTCTGTCCCTTTGAGAGGTAAATCACCTGCCAGCTCTGTCAGTTTTATAATTCAGGTTGTTCTTTTGCAAGTATCAGGAGCCAGCCCTCCTTGTGAGATGCAATTCTTTTAAAGATAGTGCCCTCTCTCCCAGTCTGTGTGGATAGGATGGAGTGGGGTGGGAGCCTATTTACCAGTTATTGCCAGTCATCACATAGATGTGCTCTGATCCCATTGACCAAAACCCTCTTCACACCCCCCAGTGTCCTCCAGGACTTTTTTGCTAAATCACCACAGCAGTAGTGGTCCTCCTGCCTTTTGTTTCCATGGAGCTGAGTTCAATCTCATTGCAGTCATCTTGAGTGAAGTCTTCCTTCTTATTTGCCTCTATCTGGTGCAACTTTTTAATGCGTGTTTGATGCCCTTGCCAGTAATAAGATCGGAATGTTGATCGATGACATTATTGGAAAACATCAATGGAGCATTTTATCTTTCAAACATTTTTACAACTATTTAAAAATGATTAAAACTGGTTATATACTAAATATTATTGGCTGTGAGAAATAAAAAATAAAGAGGTTCCACATTCAGTCTAAGAAGGTAATTGCCATGCCCAGTATGATTTGGATAATAATGATTTTATGAGACTCTGCCATCCCAAGAACTATTTTTTAAATTCTTTTTCTACATCATTTAATTATAATAGTAATTCTTCTATAATACTTTTATTTTTATCTGATACATAAAATTGTATAGAATTAATGATACTTTGTTATGTATCAATACATACATATTACAATGTTCAATTCAGGGTAAACATAATTATCAATTGTTTAGCATCACTTTTTGATGGACACATTCAAGATCTAGCTTTTTTCACGCTACCAAAACATCAAATTCCCTTGATAACATAGCCCATTTATCAAACTTTCAATTTTCCTCATTCCTCCTTTCCAGCCTCTGATAACCATATTATTCTCTTAACTTCTTTAAGGACAGTATTGTTTGATCGATTTCACATGAGAGAGTTCATACAGTGCTTATTCTATGCCTGATCTTTTTTCACTTAACATGATGACCTCCATGTCATTACAAAGAGAGGATTTTATATTTCATATGGCTGAATAGTGTTCTATTTCACATTTTCTTTACTCGTCTGTTGGTGAACACTTGAGTTGTTTCCATTTGTTGGCCATGGTGAGGAGGCTGCGGTAAACAAGAGAACTCACGTTCCTGAAACCCTGATGTCATTGCCTTTGATTAGATCCCTAGGAATGGGAGTGCTGGATCATGCAGTAGTTCTACTTTTGATTTCCTGAGGAAACAATATTTGCCACAAAGATTGTTCAAATTTGCATTCTTGCTAACAGTGTACTACAGTGTACCTCCTTGCCATATCTTCTTATCTTTGTCTTTTTGGAAATAGCCATTCTGTATTACAGTAATATCTCATTACAATTTTGATTGGCATGTCCCTGATCAACAGTGTCAGATTTACAGTTTGCAAATGATTTCTTCAATTTTGTAGGTTGTTTTTTGCTGAGTATGAAACTTTGCTATGCATAAACTTTTATTTAATGTAATCTTGTTCATATTTTGTCCTTTTTTTTTTTTTTTGTACTTTTGGGGTTGTAGCCATAAAATTTTCACCCTTCCTAACTAATATCCTAAAGAATTTCCTCCATGTTTTAATAATTATACAATTTCAGGTCTTAAATTGAGTTTAACCTCTTTTGTGTTTAGTTTTGGTATATGATGAAAAATAAGTGTTTAGGCCGGCGCCGTGGCTCAACAGGCTAATCCTCTGCCTTGCGGCGCCAGCACACTGGGTTCTAGTCCCGGTCGGGGCGCCGGATTCTGTCCTGGTTGCCCCTCTTCCAGGCCAGCCCTCTGCTGTGGCCCAGGAGTGCAGTGGAGGATGGCCCAAGTGCTTGGGCCCTGCACCCCATGGGAGACCAGGAAAAAGCACCTAGCACCTGGCTCCTGCCATCGGATGAGCGCGGTGCGCCGGCCGCAGCGCGCTGTCCGTGGCAGCCATTGGAGGGTGAACCAACGGCAAAAGGAAGACCTTTCTCTCTGTCTCTCTCTCTCACTGTCCACTCTGCCTGTCAAAAAATAAAAAAAAAAGAAAAAGAAAAATAAGTGTTTAGATTCATTCTTCATGTGGGTATCCACTTTTCCAAGCATGATTTATTGAACAGACTATAGTTTCCAATGCATATTCTTAACACTTTTTCAAAGATCATTAGAGTATAGATGCATAGCTTTACTTCTAGGCTTTCCATTCAGTGAGTTTTCTACCTTCTGATATTTTCTTTTCACATGTTAGCATCTCTTTCAGAATGAAGAACTCACTTTAGCATATCTTATAGGACCGTTCCTGTGGTGATAAATTCATTTCTTGTTGCAGAATTTCTATATCTCTCCTTCATAGCCCAAGGGTAAGATTCTGGGTAGATGTCTTCCCCTTGGTATTATGGAAATTTCACCCCACTGTCCTGGTCGTAAAGGTTTCTTCTGAGAGGTCTGACATTGGGCCAGTTGGAATAATTTTATGTTTATCTTCTTCTATAGATTGAGAATCTTCTCTTTGAAAAATCATTTATTTTTCATGTATATTTTATTTGAGAGAGAGATTGACTTAATTCTGCAAACTCAGTCCCTGAATGTCTGTGATGGCTGGGCCTGGGCAGTTCATATCCAGGAATCTGGAACTCAGTCTGAGTCTAGCAGATGAGTGGCAGGGACCCCAGTCTTGAGGCATCATCTGCTGCCTCACAGGGTGTACCAGCAGGAATCCAGAACTGAAAGCAGAATTGAGACTTGGATGTTGAAATCTCAAACATCTGTTCTAGGAACTCTCTATTTGATCTTGATTGTAATATGTTGATGTACTTGGTTGAGTTGATTTTGACTGGTTACACCTGATCTTCCTGTACCCAGTTTATCTTTCTCTAGTTTTTTTTTCTTTTTTAAAACTTTTATTTAGTAAATATAAGTTTCCAAAGTACATTTTATGGATTGCAATGGCTTCCCCCCCATAATTTCCCTCCCACTTGCACCCCTCCCATCTCCCACTCCCTCTCCCATTCCCTTCACATCAAAATTCATTTTCTATTATCTTTATATACAGCAGATCGACTTAGTATATATTAAGTAAAGGTTTCATCAGTTTGCACCCACACAGAAACACAAAGCGTAAAATACTGTTTGAGTACTAGTTATAGTATTACTTCACATTGGACAACACATTAAGGACAGATCCCACATGAGAGTAAGTACACAGTGACTCCTGTTGTTGACTTAACAATTTGACACTCTTGTTTATGGTGTCAGTAATCTTCCTAGATTCTAGTCATGAGTTGCCAAGGCTATAGAAGCCTTTTGAGTTCACCGACTTCAATCTTATTCTGACAGGGTCGTAGTCAAAGTGGAAGCTCTCTCCTCCCTTTAGAGAAATGTACCTCCTCCTTTGATGGCCCCATTCTTTCTACTGGGATCTCACTCCCAGAGATATTTCATTTGGGTCTTCTTTTTTTTACCCCAGAGTGTCTTGGCTTTCCATGCCTAAAATATTCTCATAGGCTTTTGAGCCAGAACCGAATGCCTTAAGGGCTGATTCTGAGGCCAGAGTGCTATTTAGAACATCTGCCATGCTATGAGTCTGCTGTGTATCCCGCTTCCCATGTATTAGAAGACACTAGTCTTGTTTATGTGATCCCTTTGACTCTTAGACCTATCAGTGTGATCAATTGTGAACTGAAATTGATCACATGGACTAGTGAGATGGCCTTGCTACATGCCACCTTGGTGGGATTGTATTGGGATCCCCTGGCACGATTCTAACTCTACCATTTGGGGCAAGTCCGATTGAGCATGTCCCTAATTGTTCTTCTCCTCCCTCTCTTATTCCCATTGTTATATTTAACAGGGATCACTTTTCAGTTAAAATTTAAACACCTAAGAATAATTGTATGTTAATTACAGAGTTCAACCACTAGTACTAGAATAAAAAAATACTAAAATGGATGAAGTATTACATTGTACAACAACAGTCAGCACAAGAGCTGATCAAGTCACTGTTTCTCATAGTGTCCATTTCACTTCAATAGGTTTCTGGTGCTCAGTTAGTTGTCGCTGCTCAGGGAGAACATACGATATTTGTCCCTTTGGGACTGGCTTAATTCACTCAGCATAATGTTTTCCAGGTTCCTCTATCTTGTTGCAAATGACCGATTTCATTGTTTTTGACTGTTGTATAGTATTCTATAGAGTACATGTCCCATAATTTCTTTATCTAGTCTACTGTTGATGGGCATTTGGGTTGGTTCTAGGTCTTAGCTATTGTGAATTAAGCTGCAATAAACATTAAGGTGCAGACAGCTTTTTTTGTTTGCCAATTTAATTTTCTTTGGGTAAATTCCAAGGAGTGGGATGGCTGGGTTGTATGGTAGGGTTATATTGAGGTTTCTGAGGAATCTCCAGACTGGCTTCCATAGTGGCTTTACCAGTTTGCATTCCCACCAACAGTGGGTTAGTGTCCCCTTTCCCCCACATCCTCTTCAGCATCTATTGTTGGTAGACTT
This sequence comes from Sylvilagus floridanus, assembly GCA_949820135.1. Lineage (NCBI taxonomy): Eukaryota > Metazoa > Chordata > Mammalia > Lagomorpha > Leporidae > Sylvilagus > Sylvilagus floridanus. The sequence continues at coordinate 118,754,050 of OX463226.1, forward strand.
CTGAATGTGTGCCGTTCTAACTGGGGTTTTAGAAACTTTTTGCTAATATCTACTTGAATATGCTTTCTATCCTCTTGTCTCTTCTAATATGCTTTCTTTTGCTACTGATGCCTTATATCATGTTTTTAATTTTACAGTATGTTCTTTCGAACTCAATAATTTATTTTGAAAAATCAGTTCCATCATCTGTTTTCTCTGTTAGGATAGTTTTCATTTTTCTGTTTATTTCTGAAGCTGAGATTCTTTAAAATAGCTATTTTAAATTCTGTACTGATAATTTGAATGTATCAGTTTCTATCTGATTAGTTTCTTATAATTTCATTAATTATGTGAGGTCAGATTTCCCTGAGAATCCTTGAATTTTGTTGACATGCACACCATCTGCCCCTTGAGGGGTTGGGATATTTTCCCTGTCTTCCTTATTTGGCTTTGTTGCACCCCTCTGCTTTTCTCTGAACCTGTAGACAGTTGCACATTTTCACCAATAGATGGTGCCCTAAGTCAAAGCCTGTCTCAAATTTGTTCTAGTGTCTTGCTGCTACTTATACACTAGAGGGCAAGCGTCACCCAGTTTTGTCCCAAGTCCACTGTTGGATGTGTTCAGAATGGATTCCGCAGATGTTATCTGAGAACACTTGCTTGGGGATAGCGGCTTTGGACTTCACCTGGTTCTGGATTTTAGCATAGCAGGCTCAACACCCAGGGCCAACAATATGTTACTCCTGAACAGCTGGAAGCTGAGTGAGGGCTGCTGGAGAGGCAGTCTATTGAAGGCTTGATCCACAAGTACTCTCCTAGTGGTAGGGTCTACTAGGCCCTGCAGAAATGATCTTAAAGTGGTAGAGCTGTTACTGGTTTCAAGTTGAAGGTCTGGGCTGAATTCCTTCTCCCGTCACAAGGAGGGAGGTGTGGAGCTTTGGAGCACTGGCATAGGGAATACTTTCCTTCCTTCTTTCTTCCCTTTGCATTTACTTATGATTATCCTGAAATCAGGCACTCAGGGCCTTTACCTGCCTTCCTCAGCTCCTTTGAAGGTGATGTGTTGCCTGAGCAGCAGCTCAGTTAGGAGTCTCTGTGGGGAGATGATCACTGACTTATCTGACTTGGCTGCCTCCTTATTCCTCCTCCATGGCATTGGTTTTGATACGTAGTGTTGTAGATTTAGAATATAAAAGTGGTTATAGGAGTCCTGCGTAACAAGTAAAGCCACCACCTGCAGTGTTAACATCCCATTTGGATACAGGTTCAAGCCCCTGATTCTCTACTTCCAGTCCGACTCACTGTTCATGCACCTGGAAAAGCAGTGGAAGATGGCCCAAGTACTTGGGCCCCTGGACCCACATGGGAGACCCAGAAGAAACTCCAGGCTCCTGGAATTGGCCTGGCCCAGCCACTATGGCCATTTGGGGAGTGAACCAGAGGATGGAAGATCTCTCTACTTCTCTTTCTCTCTCTATCTCTGCCATCTCTGCCTCTTGTTCTCTGTAACTTTGACTTTCAAGCAAATAAATAAATATTAAAAAGTAAATACAAAAGAAAAAATTAAACGAACATGATAACAAATTGAAATCCAAAACTGTATTTTGCTTTGCTCACCTATCTTTACATTGCTGGGGAAAAAAGAGGTGATTTATTTTGTATTAGGTTGATATTTCCTGTACCACATAGTCACATTCATTTAAATAGCTCCTCCCTAAAATCTGTTCTAACCTTTGTACATAGCTATTATCTTACTGCCGGTTTCCAAAGGTTATAGCAATTAGAACATAGTATGTCTTTGCAACTAAATTTCAAAAGGTCTATTTTAATCATTATACTTTCCATAGATCAATAGTCCCATTAAAATGATTTTTGTCTTTCTACTGACCCTGCTATGATATGTTTGCAGTGAGTTGCAAATCACATGCAGCTAAAAACTTATCTAATTATTTTCTTTCACTAAAACATCTAATTTAGCTAGGGAGAAAATAAGGATGCTCACACAGTTTCTAAAGAGAAGGGTTTGGCCTCTGCCTGAATTGGTGTGAATTTGTGTTGGAAAGGCAAGTTAGGACTTCAGGATGTTATGACTCTTTGTGCATAGCTGTAGTGACCTGTGCTTTTAAATGACCACAACAGCTTTTGCACTCCGGAGCTCTGTTGCTACTTGGACTTTTATTTTTTATCATCTCTCCATATGGAAATATATCTTTATAGCTGTACAGTAAGGACAGACAAAATCTGCTCATGAAATTGGCGAGAAAGTTGCAACATTTGTGAGGCCTTCTAAAGCTGTTTAAATAACTGCTGAGAAGTGAATGGCTTCATCTGGCATGTGCAGTCAAAGGGTTTTAATTCTAAACTTGTCGAGTTTTTTAAACATTGAATGATATAAAACTGTTCTCATTGCAAGAAGCTATAATCTATAAGTAACACAATGCTTATGTGTATTGTTAGATTATGGAATGATTTTGTTAAGGGGTTGTTATTCAGTACGTTTTTAGTATGGGAAGTGACTCAACATTTTGTCCACTTACAATATTAGGAAAAGAACTCTGTCATATAGCATTTTTGTCTCTGTATCTCTTAGCACTTCATATTGTCAAGTTATGTTAATGTAAGTGATTCTCATAGATGTGTACTAGTATCTTGATTTTAATTTTTCATTTCCTAATGATTAATGATGTTGGGCTTTTTAAAATATATTTGCTGTAGATCAGTGACTCTTCATTTGAAATTAAAATGATTGCCATTTGCTTCTTTAAACTCAGATTTTTGAGCCCATAAAGTATAGAAAAAGCAGTTTAAAAAGAACAACAAAGCATGAGCCTTTAAATAGTTCAAATTTCACCTGGTCTCTAGATAGACATTTTCTTGGAATGAACTTCTAGTACATTGAAAAATTAGAATATTTATATTTTGCTTCCTTAGAAGAGCTTTCCTTTTTCTATTTTGTTTTCACAACATTCTTAAATAGAACTTTTTTGACAGCTCATCCACTGATATGTTTCTACATGATTGTTTAAAAGTGGTTACTGCAATTAGTGTCTTCTTTGTATACTTTGCAATTTATGGGAAAGTGTATTTGCTTCATAAAGTCTGCTAGTTTGAATTTTCAGCCAAACAAATGTCAACACAATTATATTTTAAGCTTTTTTATGCCTTTGGAAAGGCCAACTTATTCAAAGAATACTTTCATTAAAAGTATACTTTTCACTGTTTTCCTTTCATTATTTGGTCTTATTTGTCTAATTGCTATGAGCCCCCCTCCTATCCTTTTAAGGTACAATTAACTATGGATTTTTTCCAATTTCAGCATCCATCTCCTATTAGATCTGCATGAATAGATTGTTTAAATATTGTATCAGCCAAGGGACTTCATGCTCATTTCTACAAGAGAAAAATCTCAGTGACAAAGTTTGTTTTCTTTATTTATTACTCATGTTGCAGCCAATGTGAGATATAAGTCTCTGCTCTAAACTGAATTTTAGGGGAAAAATAACTTCATTTTTCCTGATTCTTTGGCTAATAGCACCACAGTTAGCATGGAATGAACAATATGGCCTTGGCATTTCTTGCCTCCTATTCAGAGAAGAGCCAAGAAGTTCTCCTTCATATTCCACTGGTTACCTCAATTATATATACTGATCCTATTTCCAAAGAAGTTTGAGGATTGAGCTCAGCTATTGAGGAGATGTTATAATTCCCAACAAAAATATGTAGCCAAAGCTGTAACGAAGCCCCATGGTTTGGGACCACGTTCTTTCACAACAATATGTGTAATAGTAGTTAAGACCCATTACATACCTGTTATTGGTAATTTTCTTTCATTTTCTGATTTGATATTATCAAGAACACTCTATTTTTGTTATATAGATTGAAAAACTAAATATCACGTATAAAAGTGGTTTCCAAGAAACACAGCTCATTTTAGACTGTCTAGAATAATCTATAGTTTTCTTTGATTCTAGTTTGTGTACTTTAATTGAGGAGTTCATGGTTCCTGCAGATAGATTCATAATGGATTTTTGTCAGATAATTACATAGTGTGTATGTATGCATTTTTATTTATTTTTATGTTATAGTTGTTAGAGAATTTAAGCAAGGGGCTTACAACAGAAATGTAGTGCCCAAATTTAAAACACACACCTTGACTTAAGCACACTCATTTATGATAGAGATCTATTATCGTGTATATTCTATTTTTTAATACTACTTATGGCTGAGGCAAAAGGTGTACCAGGCTTTAAGTGTATCAATTTACTTATAACATTTAATTCAAATTAAAGTTTTATCTGTATTTTCTAGACTAATAAACAAGGCACAACAGTTACACATTAAATGTTAGTAATACAAATTTGCTACTAGTATTTCACATAGATGAGAAAGAGAAAATTATTTCTGTCAATATTTATGAATAGAATATGTATAAATGTATAAACAGTATCATGTTATTGATAATGATTTTATTTTAAAATTTGGATGAGATTAAGAATTCAGACTTACTATTATTGAAAGATGAAAATGTCTGCGTTTCATGTATAATTGTTCTATTCATATATTAAAAACAATGAGCTGACCTAAGAACGTTTGCTACCATCTCCATTGTGCCATGAAGTAAAAAAAAATTAATGTTCTATTCATCAGTTTTTATCAAAAACATGTCATTTAGAGAGTTATATGATATTTTTCTATTATGAGGTAGGCATTCATCAGTACCTATGCATATTTCATATATGCACATTTAGTAATATAGTGATGCTTCCCATTCTACTCAAATTCCATGTACACTCCCACCCTCCATTCTCCTTCCATCTTTATTCTTTCTTTTCATTTTTATAATGATATACTTTCAGTTTATTTCATAATCATGAGCTTAATCTTCCACTAAGTAAAGAGTTCAGCAATTAATAATAATAATAAAACACTATTCTTCAACAGTAGAGACAAGGACTGTAACAATAACCCAATCTCAACATGTCAATTTTGCTCACATACATTTTATTTTTGTACTCTGTTAGCTATCACAGATCTGGGAAAACATATGGTATTTGTCTTTTGGGGACTAGCTTATTTCAATAAGTATAAGGTTTCCAGTAACATCAATTTTGTTGAAAAAATAGGACTTCATTTTTTTGACTGAGTAGTATTCAATAGTGTATATATACCACATTTTCTTTATTCAGTCATTGGTTGGTGGACATCTGGCTTGATTCCATATCATAGTTCTATTGAATTGAGCTGCAATAAATAAGGGGGTTTAGATGACTTTTTTCTATGCTGATTTCATTTACTTAGGCAAATTCCCAGGAGTAGGATCATTGGGTCATATGGTATATGTATTTTTAGCTATCCCACCACCAGTGGATTAGGGAACCTTTTCCCCCACATGTTCACCAGCATCTACAATTTGTTGATTTCTTTATGAGAGCTCTTGTAACTGGGGTGAGGTGAAACCTCATTGTGGTTTGATTTACATTTCTCCAATGGCTACTGATCCTGAGCATTTTTCATGTGTCAGCCATTCGAATGTCATCTTTTGAAAATGATGTCTATTCAAGTCCTTTGCCCATTTCTTAACTGGATTATATGTTTTCTTAATGAATTTCTTGAGCTCTTTATGGATTCTGGATATTAATTTATTATCAGTTGTATAGTTTACAAGTATTTTATGTATTCTGCTGATTGCCTCTTTACTTTATTGAGTGTTTACTTTCCAATGCAGAAACTTCTTAGCTTAATGCAATCCAATTTGTCTATTTTTCTTTTGATTGCTTGTGCTTCTTGGGTGTTTTTGAAGAAGGATTTGCCTCTGCCAATGTCTTGCCCAGTTTCCCCAATGTATTCCTCTAGTAATTTGATGGTATCAGGTCATAGGTTAGATCTGTGATCCATTTTGAGTTCATTATTATATAAGGTGTAAAAGAGGTTTTATTTTTAAGATTTATTTATTTGAAAGGCAGAGTTAGAGAGTAGAGGCAGAGGCAGAGAGAGAGAGGTTTTCCATCCGCTGGTTCACTGCCCAAATGGCAGCAATGGCAGGAGCTTCTTCCAGGTCGCCCACTGGGTGCAGTTTCCCAAGGACTTGGGCCATCTTCTACTGCTTTCCCAGGCCATAGCAGAGAGCTGGACTGGAAGTTGAGCAGCCAGGACTTGAACCAGTGCTACGTGGGATGCCAGCACTGCAAGCATCAGCTTTACCCGCTACACCACAGCACAGGACCCCAAAGGAGGGGTCTTGTTTTGTACTTCTGTATGTGGTGATTCAATTTTCCCAGCATTATTTGTTAAAGAGACTGTCCTTTCTTCTGGGATTGATTTCACTGCCTTCCTCAAAGATTAGTTGGCTGCAGATGCATATGTTTAAGTGTGGAGTTTCCATTCTGTTCCATTGGTCTACATGTTTATTTCTTTTAAAGCTTTATTTATTTATTTGAAAGGCAGAGTTACAAAGAGGCAGAGGCAGAGAGCGAGAGAGAGAGAGAGAGCGAGAGAGAGAGAGAGAGAGAGAGAGAGAAAGTCTTCCATTCGTTGGTTCAATCCCCAAATGGTTACAACCTCTGGAGCTGTGCCATCTGAAGCCAGGAGCAAGGAGCTTCTTCCGGGTCTCCCACATGGGTTCAGGGGCACAAGGACTCAGGCCATCCTCTACTGCTTTCTCAGGCCATAGCAGAGAGCTGAATCCAAAGCAGAGTGGCGGGATCTCAAACCAATGCCCATATGGGATGCTGGCATTTCAGGCAGCAGCTTTATGTGCTACACTACAGCACCGGGCCCCTACATGCCTATTTTCGTGCCAGTGCCAGGCTCTTTAGATTATAACTACCCTGTATTGCATCTTAAAATCAGGTATTACAATGCCTCCGGTTTTTGTTTTTGTTGTTTAATATTGCTTTAGCTATTGGGGGTCTCTTGTGTTTCCATATGAGTTTTAAAACCATTTTTCTAGATCTGAGAAGAATGTTGTTGGTGTTTTGATTGGGATTCCATTGAACCTGGAAATTGCTTTCAGTAGTATTGACATCTTGATGATATTAATTCTAATTCATGAATAATAATGATATTAATTCTAATTCATAGAATAGTTTTCCATTTTTGTGTCTTCTTGTGTATCTTTATTGTAATTTTCATTGTAAAAATCATATTTTCTTGGTTAAATTTATTCCGAGGTATTTAAATTTTTGTAGCTATTGTGAATGAGACTGATCTTACAAGTTTTCTCAGCCAAGGCATTGTTTCTGTGTGTTAATTTTATATTCTGCTGCTTTGCCAAACTCTTATATGTTCCAAAACCTCTTAGCGGACTCCTCTGATTCCCCTATATATTCAGTCATGTCATCTGCAAATACAGATAATCCGATTTTCTCCTTTCAAATTTGTATCGTATCTTTTTTTAAAAGGGATTTATTTATTTGAAAGTCATTTTTACACCGAGAGGAGGAGAGGTAGAGAGATAGAGAGAGTTCATTCATCCGCTGGTTTAATCCCCAGTTGAATGCAACAGATAGAGCTGAACTAATTCTTCCAGGTCTCCATGTGGGTGCAGGGGCTCAAGTACTTGGGCCATCCTCTACTGCTTTCTCAGGCCATAGCAGAGAGCTGGATAAGAAGTGGAGCAGCCAGGACATGAAGAGGAGCCTATATGGGATGTTGGCACTGCAGGCGCCAGCCCCACAATTTGTATCCTTTTGATTACTTTGCTTGATTAATGGCTCTGGCTATAACTTCCAGTAATAGTGAAAGTGGGCATCTTTGCCTGATTCTATATCTTAGTAGAAATGTTTCCAGCTTTTCTCCATTCAATATAATGCTGGCTATAGGCTTGTCAGAGATTTTCTTGATTATGTTCAGGAATGTTTCTTCTTTACCCAATATGCCTAAGATTTTTACCATGAAAGGGTCAGTGTTATATTTTATGAACGCTTTCTCTTCATCTATTGAGATAATCATAAGGCTTTTATTTTTCAGTTTATTAATGTGATGTATCACATTTGTTGATCTGCATATGTTGAACCATTCTAGCAGAGAGAGAATAAATCCCACTTGGTCCAAGTGAATCATCTTTCTGATGTGTTGTGGGATTCAATTAGCTAGTATTTTGTTGAGAATTTTTGCACCTATGCTCATCAGTGATATTGGTATAGAGTTCTCTCTTTTTTTCTTTTTCTGGTTTAGAAATTAGAGTGATGATAGCTTGATAGAAGGAGTTTGGAAAGATCACTTCCCTTTCAATTGTTTTGAATAATTTGTGAGGAGAAATAGAATTAGTGCTTTTTCAAACGTTGTGGTACATTTCAGCAGTGAAGCCATCTAGCCTTGAGATTTTCTTTGCAGGTAGGATCTTATTATTAATTTAATCTCCATCTAGCTTATTTATCTGTTTAGGTTTTCTATGTCTTCATGATTCAATTTTGGTAGATTGTATGTGTCTAGGAATCTATCCATTTCTTCTAGATTTTCCAATCTGTTGTCAGATAGCTGTTTATAGTGATTCCTGATAATTCTTATTTCCCTTGTATCATCTCCATTTTCTTTTTTATAAGGTTTATTTATTTATTTGAAATGCAGAATTATGCAGAGAGAGAGAGAATGGATCTTCCATCCACTGGTTCACTCCAGATAGCCACAATGTTTGTTTGTTTGTTTGTTTTGAAAGATTTTTATTTCCATTTCCTTTATAAAAGCTTTGCATGGTACTGTACTCTGTGTTGACAGTTTCTTTCATTTGTGATTAGAATGAGTCCTAGTCTGTAGAGTTTCTGACAGGAAATCATCTGTTAGTCTAATTGAGGATCCTCTGATAATAATCTGGTGTTTCTCTCATCATTTTAGAATCTTATCATTATGTTTTACTGTTAAAAACTTGACACTAGTGCGGTGCCATGGCTCAGCAGGCTAATCCTCCGCCTTGCGGCGCCGGCACACCAGGTTCTAGTCCTGGTCAGGGCGCCGGATTCTGTCCCGGTTGCCCCTCTTCCAGGCCAGCTCTCTGCTGTGGCCCGGGAGTGCAGTGGAGGATGGCCCAAGTGCTTGGGCCCTGCACCCCATGGGAGACCAGGAAAAGCACCTGGCACCTGGCTCCTGCCATTGGATGAGCGCGGTGCTCATCCAGTTCTGATATTTTTTCTTCTGCCTCATCAATTCTGTTGTTGAGTCTTACAGCTCTATTTTTATTTTATATATTGAATTATTCATTTATAATACTTTAGTTTGTTTTCTCTTCAGTATCTCAATCTCTCAGCAAAATTTCTCATTCATATCATGTATGGATTTTCTATCTCATGAATTTGTGTTTCTGAATAATTTTATGATCATTCTTTTGAATTCATTTTCAGGCATTTCATCAATCCCTTCGTATCCACATTGTAATATTAAAGTTTTTGTTGTTTTCTTTTGGGGAGTCATGTTGTTTTCCTTGTTGTTTTTTCCTGTATTTGTGTGTTTATCTTTTTGCATTGTGGAAAAACTTGTTTGTTTTCTTCTCTGATGGATTTTATCTTGAATTATGACTCTATGATTCAGTGGAGTGTCTGCTCCTTCATTGAATACCCATAGGTATATTCTGTGTATGACCAGGGAACTCTGGTCAGTGTTCTAGTGTGGCATGAGAATTTAGAATGACATGCAAGATGGATACGGTAGACCTCTACTGTCAGCAGTGGGGGGGATGATATGACCACAGCTGTTAGCATAATCACAACTTCACCTCCTCTAATCCAAGTTTATCCATGTTCAGATATTAGCCCCTAATGGGTACAGTCCTCACCCTTGCTGGTACATCAATGACAGAAGGGATTGGTGAGGTCCTCAGCGTCAGCATGGATCCTTCTGCAATGACTCACTCCAGGCCACAAGGGGGCTCTGAGCATCTGATGCCAGACACAGTGATTGTCCAGACTCCCAGCTAGACCCCACGCCCTATCATGCTGTCACAGAATTTCCACAGTCATAGCAAAGTCCTGGTCACCCACAGTCACAGGGAGCAGGGAATCCACTCTAGGCCCCACATGCCTTCACCATTCACACAGATAGAGGCATTCCCAGAGCCAGCTGACTGTGGGTGCTTTGCTTGGCAATTTGAGCCCCGAGTTTATGGCAGGCTTAATAGGATGGGAGCACCTCTCAATCCTAAATGGGTTCCCAGCCTCCTGTCAACTCTTCCAGCCAAACTCAAATTTAGTGGGGAATATAGATATTTTTCCCCTGGTAAAATCCCCTGGTCACGTGCACAATAGCTGATGCAGCTTCTACTGGTGTCAATATAGTGCATTCTCCTTGCTGGTTATCAGGTGACATTTATGGGGGGTGGGGAGAAAGAAATGTGCTTTTCTTTCATTGGATACTGGCAAGTATCTATCCCCAACTAGGGGTCCATGCTGGACTCAGCAGTGTGGTCCATAAGGCCCTCCCTCAGCAGCGTAACCAATGACTTTAGCTGCCACAGTCTGCTGTCACCACACTCTCGGAAGTTAATGTCTCCTCCGGCCTCTGGATGCAGGAGTCGTGGGTGTGTGTCCCCAGACACTGCTGTGTATCCACACTTTCCATGCTGCTCCACAGCATGTCTTTCTGTAGAATTTCCACTGCAAACTTTTCTCTAACTCTTCCCTGAAATGCACTTCCTCTGCTTTGCTTTGGGATCTTTCCTTGGTGAAAATTCTCACGTCCTTTCCTGTTTCACCAGCTTGGAATCCCCTAGATTATTTTCTAACCAACAGTAGTATCCTAATATATAATTTTGAATCAATGCATTTACATTAAAATATGTAATGATAATCAAAAATACATTGTGCTATGTAGTCACTTTAAGAATCCAGTAGCAAAATGAGATAAGGGGATTATATTATGCAAATGTATATATAACATATTAATGATAAATGCTATAGAAACTGTTAGGAATTATAAAAGTTGAGAGTAGTCAGAAATCAGAGAAGTATTTATGAGGCAGATAAAATCTTAAAAACAGGAAATAATATTTCCAAAGATGGCAGAGAGAATCTGTTACCCAGGCATAAGGAAAAATTAGAAGTACAAATATCTAATATTCAGTCAATAGTGTTAACATGAGCCAGAATTCAAATCATGTCAGGAAAATTAGTATAAACTCAAAGTGAAAAACCAAATTAGCATTATATCATGAAAGACCTGTTATGAAATATTTTATTTGCTAACTATTTATTGAGGGGCATGCATTCGTAGAGATACTGGGGTAAATCTAATTAACATAATGATTAAATGCTCCTGTCCCTGTCTGCGTTAGACTCAGACTAGACGAGATGGAATGGGGGAAGAAGGAATGATGGTAATTAACTATTGGAATGTACCTCAACTTCTCAGGAGGAAGTGCTGTGATAACAATAGGTCAGGAAATGGAAAAGGGGATGTTTGCATATAGCGCAGAATGACTGATAATTTAAATGTGGTTTGCAGTGTTACGGCAGAACTTATTGCAAATGTAGTAGAGCAGAGACCAAAAGGGAGAGGAAGGGGCTATGCAGCCCTCTGCAAGTGGAGTGTGCAGGGCCCACTGCAAAGGTCTAAGGCCGCAAGGGGGCACCATTGGGTCCAGGTACCAAAAAAGCCAGGGTAGTTGGGCGAAGCATTTTAGGGGGGACAGGCAGCAGAAAAGATCTCTTAGTCTCGGGCAGATTATTTTAAGAAGTTGATCATTAATTTGACATGCAGAAGGAGGGTAGTGGAATGTGTATAAAAAGGCATATTTAAAGAATTACTCTGACTGACGTGAACATAATAAATGAGGAGAGCAGCGATGGAAGAGCTAGCAGAATTGGGGAGACCAATAGGAGGCAACTGAGACACTCAAGTTGAAAAACATTGATCCTGTAGAGTAGTCTCAATGACGGAGTTCTGAGTATATAATGTAAATGGAATGGCAGGTGAATTGGGTGTGAATTATTGGAGACAGAAAGGATTCTAAAAATCTACACAGCGTTTTTAAACCTGAACATTTACAAAGGTAGGGTTGACCCTGGATGATGTGGAAAAAATGAATAAGCAAGTAAAGCAAACAAACAAAAAAAGGGAAACAGAAAAACTGGCAAAATATATGACCAACTATTTGTTAACATGACATTTCTGTAATATAGATAAGAGGTGTTAAAAGAGTAAATCTAAAGTCTGGACTTCGGGCAGGTTCCAGTCAGAGTTGTAAATTTAGCACCAATCAACATCTTCAAACTGATGATGATGGGTGATGGGTGAATTGAGAGAGTTGGAGTCTAGAGAAAACAAAGATGACCAAAGCTAATGGTAAAAAGCTGCTGAGATGAGGTAGGAATGCAAAACTTGACAAAAAATGAAAAGGCAGGCTGGCGCTGTGGTGCACTAGATTAATCGTCCACCCGCCATGCTGGCATCCCATATGGGCACACGGTTCTAGTCCCAGTTGCTCCTCTTCCATTCTAGCTCTCTGCTGTGGCCTGGGATAGCAATAGAGGATGGCCTAAGTGCTTGGGCCCCTGCACCCACATGGGAGACCAGGAGGAGGCACCTGGATCCTGGCTTCAGATCGGCATAGCTCCAGCTGTTGCGGCCATTTGGGGAGTGAACCAATGGAAGGAAGACCTTTCTCTTTGTCTCTTTCACTGTCTGTAACTGTCAAATGAATAAAAAATCTTTAAAAAAAATGAAAAGGCAACAGAAATTAGGAAAAGCTAGTAAATTTGAAGGTAAATGAAGAAAATATTTCTAGAAAAGTCAATTATTTCATTCATTCGAATTCTAGGGACGTCATGAAATGACATCCTAGAATTGACCACTACGTTTCTCAGTTTAGGTCATTGCTGGTCTTAGGGAGAAGAGCCCCAGTAGAATGATGAGGATGAAAACTAACAGAACAGGTTTCAAGAGAGAAGAGGAAGAAGGGGAATAAGAGGCAACAGACCCAGGTAATTGTTGAGTAGTATTGCTGTAATCAAAACAGAAAAGAAGAAAATTAAGGCTAAGTCAAAAGAGATGAGTTCAACCAAGGGCTTTTTATCATCTGGATGAAGAGGGGAAATCACTGGTGCAGATGGTAGCAGGAACCGTTCTAGGGCTGCCTCTCTGCAAACTGGGGTGTGACACAGCCGGAGGGTTGTTGTTACAGGTACATTTGCCATGAACTGGTTGAAAATGCTGCAGATGTGCTTCTTAAGTGAGGTGAAGGAAGCACTGAGCTCTCAGGAGAGACAAGAGTCAGAGCACGAAGGCCACTTCAGGGAGACCTGCAGGTACTGGGAATTTTTCTAATGAGGAACAGTTGAGTTCCAAAGGAAATAACAGAATGCTCCAGAAATTGTTCCATTTGGGATAGGGTCATATTGAATGAGATGCTGGCATCTGAGAAATGACTGGCACTCCTGAGCTATTCATGGTGACCAAAAACAGGAAAAGAAAACCAACCCAAGTGATTCAGTCCAATTGTCTACATGTCTGTAATGATAAGGATCAAGACTTGAGGCCAGAGTATGGAAAGGATAGTGACATGTGGCATTAGCAAAAGTGAAACTATCTTTTTTTGTGTTTTTCATACACAATAGACTCTAGTCGCTAAATATACAGATAGAACACCGTTGGTGATTGGCTTTATTTGCCATACCTTTCTTGTCCACTTGGAAACGTCAAAGAACTTTATGATTAATTTGAGGAGCAAATCACAGGAATGAAAACATAGTTTAAATCGTTGGACGTTGTGCAAGATTTTGAGTCAGGGTCACAGGAAATGGCACCTTGGCAGGTGAAAGGTAGAGTTCTCCTTTCTTAAATGCAGCTCCTAAGGCCAAAGGAGATAAAGCTGCCAGCGGGGGGGGGGGGGGGGGGACTGATTTGTAGGTGGCAGCTTATATATGGCAAGCAAGGTGGGTTTAGCTAGGTTTTCCAGGCTCCCTGTGGATCGAGTAGTTTAATAATTTGCTGTCCCCAGTTGTTTGGTATGTAGCCCTATGTGATCAGGGCTTCTGCAAGTTGGACCTAACGAAGATGCTTGGGGTTGTGCACTCCATTAGGTCCTCAGCAACCAACCCGCGTCTAGCCAGAGCCTCAAAAAGAATTAAGAGAGCATGTCAAAAAACAATATTGCATCCCATAAAGACAGATTCTAGTCCAAGGATGTAAGACACTTTTCATCTTTAGCTCCAGTTACTGACACAGCAAAAACAATCATTGATACTAAAATTAGAGAGCATTATACATCTACTTTTCTTATATAATCATACAGTTCCTCTCAGGTAAGAGACGGAACCTATTATGCTTTTGACCACTCGTGACTGACATGGCACAAGTCTACAGATTAAACACCAAGGTAGTCTAATTATAAATTTAAATATTTCTAAAAAACATTTCTTTCCAAATTCTCACACATCAAATTCTGAAGCAGAAAACCCAACACAAATGATTACTTGGGGCTCAGTTTCATGCCAATCAAATGTTATCAGCAACCATCGTTGTGTCACTCTTTCTTAGGGAGTGACTGTCAAAAACTGACATGTCTTTGGCTTACTCTGAAAAGTTTGTATATGTAATAGTTTCAATTATTACATATCAAAAATCATGCTTGCAAGTTAAAGCGTTCAAATAGTATTTCATCTTAACTGCAGTGTCTACTGCATGTTCTTCAAAGTGACACTTGAGTTCTGCTTTGTAGTAGGCTCTGTAAATCGTGGCATCTTTAAATGTGTTATCTCTCATTTCAATTTCTCAGTAGCATGCTTGGAGCATATCTGAGTGATTGTCTTCAGATGAACGAAGGAAGTGGTGCTTGTGTCAAAAATAAAAGTTCAGGATATAGAAATTTATAAAACTATGAAGTTTTTAAATATAAAATCATGATACTTCTGGTTTTTGGCAATTCAAATATAGAAAACAATCTTAGTGTAATTCATCTGTGTCTGAAATTCCCTTTTATTGCTATAAAGTGTTCTTTGATAGGCTGGTAAATCATTCTATGATCAATGTAGCAAATTGTTTTTATTTTGTTCTCTGTTCAAACTCTAGGGAGCATCAAGCTGTGTTATGGTCACTGTTGTTTTTGTATTTTATTTTTTTTAATATTTATGTGTTTATGAGTGAGAATTACAGAATGAGACAGAAACGGGGTGAGGGAAGAGCAATCTTCTATCTACAGTTTCACTCTCCAGATGGCCACCATGACCTTGGGCCAGGCTGAACCTAGGAGCAAGAAGATTCTTCCAGGTCTCGCACAGGATGCAGGACCCCAAGCACTTGAGCCATCCTCCACTGCTTTCCCAGGCACACTAGCAGGTAGCTGGATCAGAAATGAAAGAGGCAGGGCATGTCCCAGTGCCCACGTGTGATGCCAGGGCTGCAGACAACAGCTTAATCCACTGTGCTAGAGTACCAGTCCCTGTTTCCATATTTTTTAAAACTGAATTGTGGGGCCGGTGCCGCAGCTCAATAGGCTAATCCTCCGCCTTGCGGCACCGGCACACCGGGTTCTAGTCCCAGTCGGGGAGCCGGATTCTTTCCCAGTTGCCCCTCTTCCAAGCCAGGGAGTGCAGTGGAGGATGGCCCAAGTGCTTGGGCCCTGCACCCCATGGGAGACCAGGATAAGCACCTGGCTCCTTCCATCCGATCAGCATGGTGCACTGGCCACAGCACGCCAGCCATGGCAGCCATTGGAGGGTGAACCAACGGCAAAGAAAGGCCTTTCTCTCTGTCTCTCTCTCTCTCACTGTCCACTCTGCCTGTCAAAAAAAAAAAAAAAAACAAAACAAAACAACTGAATTGTGGTAACCCCTACATCAGATAAACCAGATAAACAAGTCCAAGAGGGGAAACATTAAGTCAAACTGAGAATTCAGCTGCTTCTTGCATTGAGTAAATCTAATACCCCTACCAGAATATTATTGAATTCAAGACTTCTTAAGTAGCAGCTGAAAGAGCCACACTTCATAACAGCCTTTTTCCCTCCAGAGAAATTTGAAAATAGAATGTAACTAGGTTGAGGTTTAAGTATTTCCTCAGACCAACCTGGGGCTATACTGTACCAACACAACAATAAAACAATTTATGAAGAAAATTGGTTTTAAGCTTTTTTGAATTGTTATTTTGACATGTGGAAGTTATAGCTACATAACTACAGCTGATTCTATGCTAAAGGTCTAGAGGCAGGTATCATAACAAAGACTAACATTTCTCTCCATCTTCACCATCTTCTCCCTTTCTTGATAAATTTACTAATTACTTGTTTAGGCATTTCCTTTCTGTGCCTTTCTAAGATGCCTTTGCTTTTAACCATTATAAATGATTTCTTCTAATTGTGCCATCCATTAGGAACAGAGACCTTGAAATAAGTGTGAATGGCCAAGTCTTGCAGGCTTAAATGAATCCAACTTTGGTTTTACTCTTTAGGGATGGGATGTGGGGGCAGAAGCCCTCATTCATTACTTTAGTGACTTTTATGTGGACCATTGAAAGGACAATTCAGATCTTCTGTTTGTGTTCATCTTTTCTTTCCTTATCTGTACTTTCATTAGCATGCTTTTCCAAATAATTGAAAATTCAGTTTTACAAAGATGCTTAATATACTAGGATTATAATTTTTCCAAAGTCATCAGATCTGAAATAACCTATTCCTTAACATTTCCTGCTCCTGACATCTTTTATATGCTGCTTCTACAGGGTAATTCTTTTTATTAATTTTATATTCTCCATTTGAAGAACTGCTGTGCTGTGGGAGCTATTGGTATAAATGAAGCATTATAAAATTTTATTGTATTTTATTATTGCATAACAGTTATGCCAATAAACATATTGAAAGAAAACTATTGGTGTTTAACATTTAACAAATTCCCAGTATAATGTTATTTGAAACCTTCATTTAATGCATGACTAAACCTTGTTTCATAGGCACAGTTGATTTGAGTGAGAACCAGCTCAATTTTACACAGGATAACAAAAATGCTATAATAAAAGATGTTCAATTTACTGTTTGTACTCATATCTGTCATTGAAATGGCAATAATAGATTCATGAATAAAAACAGAAAAGGGTAAAGCATAGCCAGCCTATAGACATTTAATCATATTAAATGCATATTATCTTGGTATTTTAAATAGATCCAGTTAAGTTTCTCTTTTTTCTGCCTGACACAGTTCACTAAAATGAGAAAGATAGTGTTCATGTGTCTCAGAGGCAGGACTTAATTATGCAATATTTTCAATTGCTTTGAGATCACTGATCCCAGAACCCTTTGATTGTTGCACTTTTTTTGGTTGAATTAGAGTAACATAATACAGTGATCCATGTCCCATACTTAAAAATCTTCACATTTCATAGGGCTGATTATTGAGAGATGCATTCAGAGATATGATCATATTGATCTCAGTCCAAATAGCAAGAGACAGTTGAACCCAAAGTGATGTAGCTGATGATTTTTCACTAAAGTGGACATGATGAATATCCATTTACCCTTAGTAAAGAAATCCTTAGCTACTTTCGGTTTAATATCCCATGAAAAGTAATGTGTTTTAAAATTTGGGAATACCAAATCATTACAAAACTTTGTTGGCTATTTTCTTAGGAGGTAAGGATTTGGAGGTAATGGGATTAGATATTCCAATCTTCAAACAGAGAGGATAAGAAATGCTGAAATTCCATAACACCTCAGATAAATGCATGTGGAACTCTGAGGAATAAGGTGATTTATCAAAAACTTTTTCCAAATGGGCATCAGATGTGGAATGTTTGTGAAGGGTTTGGTCTTGTGATAGTTATCAGTTATTGATTGAATTAGTTTCACAGGAAGCTGAAAGCTGAAGTTAATGTGAATAACTGAAAAGGGAAGAATGCAAAGAGAGGTGAAGATGCTGTTAGTAGAGAGATGACTTGTTCAGAGTTGTAATTCCAAGGGTTCATTCCTATGATGGCTTAAAGGATAGGAAGCATTGAACATGGAAAATGAGGAACAAGGGAAACTGCAGCCATCAAATTTACCTAAGTAAGGATCCCTGAAGGCTTAATTTAAGGTGGGATGAAGAGGAAGGATGAGTTTGAAAGAGGTTTCACACCATTTAGTAATGGATAGTGGGGGTTCAAAGAAAGGGAAATTGGGAATATAAAGCCTACTGAGTTCATAGCATATACAATAAATTGAGATTAATACCAGAACATAAATTAAAGAGGACTGATATGGTGAGTTGCTATTGAAATAAACTTCTTATATTTGAAGAGATTGAACTAAATCCTAGTGTAAACCTAACTCAGATATTCAGATGTTGAAGTCTAGTGTTAAATATAATTCAAAGATATATAGATTTCACAGTTACAATACATGGGTAAAAATTGAAGCCATAGGATCATATAATATCCATCAAAATGTGGAAAACATTATTAAATCATTAAAGTTGGATTGTGATATATAATTTTATTGACCCTTAACTTTGCTGTCAGCAAAAATATATATTTTCTTTTCCGAAACAAGACAAACATGTTGCTCGCTATGCACAGTTTAAAAATTTTATTGAAATAAGAGTAATGACCAGATATTAATTCCTTTCAATTTTCTTGTCATGAGGCACAACTTAGCTATTTATCCTGTCAAAATATTTTTGAGCTTGGATTTTTGTCATTCAGAATTTTGTAGTCTCTCCAGGTCTGTCAAACATAAATTTGTTTTTCATATTATTCACTTCTCATTGAAATCTATGATAAAATATCAGGAAGAATAAGGCTAATGTGAAAAAACCTGAATGTTACATCCATTGTTATCACTAATGATAAAATATATAATTAATACTTGTTTCTGAAAAATTATTTTCCTTCATTCAATATATACAGTGTATACTTATTCTATAATCTATTATTGAAGGTATTTTATGGGACTTCTTGAGACATAGTCACATAATATCTATATTCCTTATCTGTGACTACTAGTTCCTTGTGAAAATATTTGAATCAAGTGACCACAGCTTATCTAAGGCTCACAGCCTATCTCTATGTTTATCCTCAAAAAGCATGCACTCATAGTCATCACTATGAAACAATGTGAAAGCAGCAAATCCTTCACAGGGACCAGCGCTGTGGCATAGCAGACTAAGTCTCTGCCTCAGGCCCTTGTATCCCATATGAACTCTGGTTTGTATCCCGACTATTCCTCTTCCTATAAAACTTCTACTAATGGCCTGGAAAGGCAGTGGAAGAGTGCTTGGGCCCCATACCTACGTGGAAGGCCATGAAGAAGCTCTTGGTTTCAGATTGGCCCAGCTCCAACTGTTGCAGCCATTTGGGGAGGGAACCAGCAGATGGAAGACCTTTCTCTCTGTCTCTACATCTTACTATCTATAACTCTGCTTCTCAAATAAATAATTAAAATCTTTAACAGAAAAAATAAAACTTCCTCATTAAAATACAAAGAAAATTCAAAGCAAACAATAGAAATATTGATGAAAAAATAGCAGGCCAAATTGTTACTTATTAATAGTAACCTTGTAAGTGGCCTAAATTCTCAAATTAAAAGTTTCAAACTGAGTGAATGAATTAAAAAACAAGATCCCTCTATTTGCTGCCTACAAGAAATACACCTCACCAACAAAGACACACGCGGACTGAAAGTGAAGGGATGTAAAAAGATATTCCATGCTAATGGAAAAGAAAAAAAAAACAGCAGGTGTAGCCATCCTAATATCAGACAAAATAGATTTTCCCACAAAAATTGTTAGACTGAGACAAGAAGGACATATGATGATTAAGAGATCAATTCAACAGGAATATGTGACTATAATAAATGTATTTGGACCTAATGCCAGAGTGCCTGGCTATTTAAAAGAAAAGTTAATGAATCTAAAGAGAGATAGAATAGTAAGGGGGGACTTCAACACCTTACATTAATCAATGGACAGATCAACTAGACAGAAAATGAACAAAGAAGCAACAGAGCTAATCTAAACTACAGACCAAATGGACCTAACTGATATCTACAGAAAGGTTCATCCCATAGTTGAAGATTATATGTTCTTTTCATCAGCACATGGAACTTTATCTAGGATAGGCCATCTGATAGGCCATAAAGTAAGTCTCAGCAAATTTAAAGATTGATAAACCATCCCTCGTTTCTGACCATAATGGAATGAAACTGGAAATTAACAACTCAAGAACCTCTAGAATATATGAAAACACATGGAGACTGAACAACATGCTACTAAATGAACAGGGGGTCATAGAAGAATTAAAAAATTCCTGGAAACAAATGAAGATGACCATACAACATATCAAAATTTATGGGATATAGCCAAAGAAGTATCCATGTATACCAATGGGACAGAATAGAACTCCGAAATATATCCAAGCATCTATTACCAAATAATTTTTGACAAAGGAGCTAAAATTAATCCCTGGAGCAAGGACTGCCTCTTCAACAACTGTTGCTGGGAGAACTGGATCTCCATACAAAGAAATATGAAAGAAGACCACTACATTACAATTTTGATTACAAAAATCAACTCAAAATGGATTAGAGAATATAAATCCATGACCTGATGCTACCAAATTACAAGAGGAGAACATTAGGAAACCTCTGGAAGACATTGGTATGGGCAAAGACTGCTTTGGAAGGGCACCAGATGCACAGGCAATCATAGTCAAAATAGACAAATGGGATTACATCAAGCTGAGAACCTTCGGTATTGCAAAGGAAATACTTAGTAAATTGAAGATGCAATCAACAGAATCGAGAAAACATTTTGAAATTAGGCAATTGATAAAGAATGATGTCCAGAATCTATAAAAACTCAAACTCAATAACAGTAAAACAAATAATCCATTTAAAAATGGGCAATGACTTGAACAGGCATTCTTCAAAATAGAAAATTCCAATGGCCAACAGACACATGAAAAAAATGCCCAGGATTACTAGCCATCAGGGAAATGCAAATCAAAAGCACAATGAGGTTTCAGCCCTCCACTGTTAGAATAGCTCTCATACAGAAATCAACAAACAACAAATGCTAGTGAGGATATGGGGAGAAAAGAACCCTAAACCGCTGTTTGTAGGAATGTAAACTAGTATAGCCGTTGTGGCAGACAGTATGGAGATATCTCAGAAATCTGAAAGTAGATATACCATATAGCCATCCCACTCCTGGGAATTTACCCAAGGAAAATCAAATCAGCATATGAAAGTTATCTGTACCCCCATCTTTATTGCAGCTCTATTTATGATAGCTAAGATAATGGAATCAACCCAGATGTCTATTAACTGAGGACTGGATAAAGAAAATATATAAACTATAGATTATTACTCAGTCATAAAAAATGAAATACTGTCTTCTGCAACAAATTGGATGTAACTGGAAACCATTATTCTTAGTGAAATAACTCATTCCCAAAAAGACAAATATTTGTTTTCCATGATGTATGGTAACTAACAGAGTACCAAAAATGTAGGGTATAGAAGTGAAATGACGCTTTGAAATTCAATATCTGTTTATAGCCCTTGTCTCTACTAATGAGGAACAGTGTTTTTTTTCTTACTTATTTTAACTCTTCACTTAGTGTAGGGTTAATCTTATGTGTATACTATAAACTGAAAGTAGATCATTGTAAAATTTAAGAGAGAGAATGAGGAAGGAGAAGGAAGTGTAGGAGTGTGGGTGGGAAGGAGGTGTGCTGGATGTACCACTATATTCCTAAATCTGTAAATATGAAGTACATAAATTTGCTTACATTAAATAAAAAGAAGTTCACTCACCATAAAACAAAATAATAAATAAAGGCATTGATCACAGTAAATATCAGGAGTCAGTAATGAAAATCAGGAAGAGAGACCTTACATCATTTGTATATTTCCTTCACAGGCATAAATTTAACTGTGCGAGGTTATATGTACTATTTCCCATGGATGTGACAACACACACACGCACACACACATTAAATATAGAAGGAATTTAAGTTTTAACATTTGCATCTCATTTTCATTGGGGAACAAAATGATAAAGTATAGAGCTGTGAATTTAAATCATTAGTATTTTGATTCAAGATGCATTTACAAATGAATGTATGTTGTAATTTTAGGATTTTTTATTTAAATTTTATATTTAGAATGCAGAGGATAATATTTTATATTTATGTAATACCTTTTACTTTATAGCATCCACTGATTTTAAAAGTTTTCATTTCTTGAATTTTTGAGGCATCTTCTTTACAGATACTGACCTTTTGTTCTCTGTTGCATACACCTCAACTTCTCATATTTATATTTTCACATTTCTCCTGCCAACTGTCTTCTTTGACTATGTATATTGAAATACTTGTAAATATATAGAAGGAAAGAATAAAAATCGTATTTTAAATGGGACTATATTTTCTTTGAAAAATGTTGATTAGAAGTGATGTATTTTTCCGGAAGTTAATAAAGGTAACCTAGTCTCCTCATATGTATTTTTGTTATTTTATGTTTTTATTCAGCTACAGTGAAATTTATATATAATATATTTTATGTTTATTAATGTATGTAAGATCTTACTTTTTTCATTGTAAAAGTCCTAAAATTCTTCACTTTGAGCCAAAATTGCATATACAGTGTAGAAATGCTGGTATTTATAAATTTAATTATCATAGGAACCAGTTTCCACAAGCATTAATCATAATAAAAGTGATCATATATCAATTCTTCTGAAATTGAAAATGTTTTACATAGTTAACATCCTATAACATACTGTGAGAATAAGAATATAGTATTAATAGGTATGTTAGATATGGTTATAAATGAAAAAATATATTCAATTGATTTTTTTGGAAACTATCTTTATCTCATTTATACGTTTGGGACCATAATTCCTACTTATACAGCTACTGTGAGTCAGACCCTTGAAAACATGTCAAACTTCTCCTAACTGTGCTGTCACACATACTCTACTCTAACTGCAAAGTTACTTCCAGGAAGCCTCACATAGCTCTTTTCTTATTTCAGATTTCTCATAAATATTATTGCTTCAGAAAAGCCTTTCTGACAACAATTCATGGGATGTTTTTCTCCCCACTCTGATTGTTGTCTTCCCATTATGCATTTATCAAGAGGCTTTGTATGAGATGTCCTAATGTCTTTTTCTATTTCCCAATGTCTGTTTTGTGCATCTCGCTTATATGCATAGCTGCAATTTTTCTTTTCCAGTTGACTTCCAAAGCAAGAGAAATTTCTCCAACTTGACATACAGGTATAATTAATTGAGAAAACTTTATGGAGTGCGACTTTTTTCCAGAACCTGAGGGCCATCAGTCTCCTCTTCGGATGAGTATAAAAGAAGTAAGAGGAGGGCACAGGACTCAAAAAGGTATTGGAATCTAATCCAGCTGGCTTCTGCATGTAGGTCACTAAACATCATGTCCCTGCCAACAGCAGGCAAGCACAACACAAAACGGCACATATCTGTGAAATTTCCCCTCAAATTTGTTTTTCAAATTCATGTATTTATTTATTTACTTATTTATATTTGTTTATTTTTAATAGGCATATGATGATTATAGTTATATGGGATTCAATATGATTTATTTATGTGTACATTGCAGAAATATTAACTCAAGCTAATTAACATGTTTATAACTTCCATTAACAAGATTTTTGGGGGCATGCACATTCTTTTGACAATTTTGACATAAACAGTACCTTACTATTACAATGGATACCAAAAGTCACCAAGAAGCTACACCAGTCAGTGATTTAGGTACAAGCATAACTTTCCCATATACAGCATTTATGAGTACATCCATCACTCACTACTCCTTGAAATACATTTTGAGTGAGGCTTCCAGCCTACCAAATGTTTTTCATTCTTTGCCTTTATTTGGACTATTTCCTTCTCAGTTCCCTTGATGGTAACTTGGAGGCACAGGTTTGTCCAGTGATGGAGTGTTCTGAACTTAGTTGTCTGACTTATCTCACTGTTTTTGGAATGTAATTGCAGTCTAATGCTCCCAAATCTCCATGCAAAACATCCCGGGTTATATCTGAATGCCTGTACCTTTGATAAAGTAGGCTCTCCTACCCAATCAGTTGCCATTTCTGTTTGATAAGTCTGTGGCAATATTTTAACTTGAAGGCTCAAAATCTGAGTCTTCCAGAATCTCTCCTAGTTCACTAATTGGTGACTTGTTCAACTGTTTCTGAGAAACTAAGTATCATTTTTCTTTTGTGACTCATCTGTTTTTGTTCATACCTCTTATGCAACACATAGCTCTTATCCAAACAGTTTGCTTTCAGAAAGTATAGAACTGGTCAGTGTGACATCACACTTCAATGCAACCCGTTGGTGAAGCCATCATCACTTATTCTATGTTTTACTACAAGGATCGCTTGCCTGGTCTGTCCATTTCTGCTCTCTACTCCTCTCCTGTTCACCAAGCAGCAGCTCAGTCAAGTCGGACAATGTCATGTGTCTGCACCAAAACTTCACGGACTTTTTATTTCACTCAAAGTTAGGGTCAGAAGCCGCACTTGGACTATGCACCACAGTAGTCACTAGCACGTGTGACTGTTGAGCACTTCAGATCTGTCTATTTCACATCAAATTTTTCTGAAAACTCAGTAGATGTATCAGTAAGCAGTGTATCTCATTAATATTTTTTGGAATTTATTGCATGTTAAAAAATACTTTTATCCAAATATTGAATGAAATGTTTTGCTAAAATTAATTTCCTCTGCTTTGACTTACTTACAAAATGTGACCGCTAGAATTTCCTCAATGTTGTATATAGCCCTCTGCATATTTCTATTGGCTATCGTTGTTTTCACAATTGCTCCTCATCCACACATGTACTCCTTCTTTTGTCACACTCTGCCCTGTGTGTGCTCTACTTTCACTGTGAATTCCTCTTCGCTGCTTCTCAGACATCACAGACCAGCCTCTGAACTTCCCAGGGTCTAGTTGTTCCCACTCACCAAAATCCATTTTCCTTACACATATTCATGCCGCTTGCCATTCACTCCTTCATATATTTGTTCTAACATCACTTTCTTAGTGAGGTCTTTTGAGATTAGCTACAAGCTTTGTTACTGATAATATCTGTTGTTATGGTATGAAAAGAACTTAAAAGGATTGTTTGTAACATGGCCCTTTAGGTATCCTAAGAATAAGAACCTTGTCTTACATAACAAGGTACAATAAACTTTAAAATTGGGACATTTAGCTTTGATGGAACAGTGTAGTAGAATCTAGAACCCCTCCTCAAATGTTCGCAATGCCCCCAACAACTTTTTTTCCATCCAGTGCCCACCTAGGGTTGTATTTTTTCTTTGTTATAATGTTTCTTGAATCTTTTAATTTAAAAAGTTTCCCCAATATGTTTTAGGTTATAAGTTTTAGTAGGCATACCAAGAAAATTAAATGTGTTCAGTGTGTAATAAAGTAATAATTTGTGGTAGGATCAATAACTCTTTATGATAATACAAATGATGTATTCTAAATATGGTAATTCCTAGAACTTATGAATGCCACCAGGAAAATCTCAATAGAATGATTTTAGTGATGTCACTAATGACTGAAAATTGAACTTTAGTTTTACTATTAATCATCAGAATATATTTAAAATGAGGTCATATGACTTACTCATGTGAAATAGTAATATGCTAAAAGAAAAATATAATTATTTACACTTTAATAAATTAAAAGGATTTTTTGTGGATAAAATGTACTTTGTTAAAAACTACTACCCAATAATACCCTCTTTTACTCTTTGAGTTACCATTTAATACGTCTTGGAAACATTGACATATTTTGCAACTGTACGTTTAAAATAATTTTACAATTGGATTTAGTGATCACAAACTCAATACTTATCATGTGACATTGACTGCTGAAGATGAAATCTTGAATTGATTGTAACCCTGCCTTTGGGAAGTTTAGGACTATGGAAATTAAAATTTTATAAAACTAAAATAAATTTTTCTTGTATAATTTCTAATCATTATAAAATAATATTTTATGCATAGTCTTCTTATTGCAGAAAGCAGATTTGCACATGTCTTGAGAATTTTATGGTTAACTACAAAATTTTTAGAAGAATTAGAAAATTTGCAAAGCTAACTAAAAAATGTATGTGAGTGATATTGATGTTTTTAGATTTGATTTTTATATATAGCCATTGTCTATACTCATGAGGAACACTGATTTCTCTACTTTCTACTTGATGAATTCTTTATTTGATATAGGGTTAAGCTTGTGATTATAAAGAAAATTGAAAGTTTGTCATTGCAAAAATTAAAAGAAAAATGAGATAGGAGATGGGAGGGTGGGAGTAGATGAGGAATGCTCGATAGGGTTAGAAGTATCATTATGTTCTTAAAACTGTAGATATAAAATACATGAATTTTTTCACCATATAAAAATAAAAAAACAAAATTTCTGTGAATGCTATGCATCAGGTATTTCAGGACCAACCGTGTCTCATATGTATGCATGCTGATTGGAATTCCAAATGAAAGTTTTTTACCCGGAAACATATTAGCTCTAAGGACTATCCAAGTTCTTATTGAACAAATAATTCTATGGAGTAGAAGAATTAAATTCATAATCTAGGATTGATTGCAATGAATATGTAGCCCAACATATTTCTGATTATTGTTGAGGATTAAAGTATTTGACTTCTGTAAAATCATGAAATCTTGTGATCTCAATGTGCTCACTCTTCAGTCATACATTTTGTGCAACTATGACATAGAAAGTAGTATTTGTAAGATGCATGTACAATAAAATACATGTGCAAAATGTAACAGCTAAAGTGGTCTCAAGGATTACTGTGTAATTATAGACCATTGAGCATGAGTTCTAATTAGGTCAAGAAAACATAGTTCAGTGAGCATTATGAGGTTCCTTCGCTTTGCCCAATTGATTTCCTCTAAAAGTACTCTTGGAACAAAGATCAGAAAAATATTGGTTATATTATCTAGTGAAAAGACGAATTTACTGATTCTGTGAACACATTCTACTTCATGAATAAAATAAAACATTTCTAAAAGCTATTTTAGATACCAATACTCGACCATTATCCTTTTAAGTTCCTTATTTCTAAAATAAAGTATGAAAGAGATCTTATACCTACAACTCTCAATTAATGAGTTCTTAAAAGTATAGTATCATAATTAATATCACCAAATTATTCTAATCAGATTCAGCTTTTCTTTTGATTAAAACAAATATAAAATTTACTTTAATTGAAAGAAGTCAAAGAATAATTAATCACTTTAAAAGTAAATGACATTATGTTGTTTAATATTTATTTGCAATTTTTTTGACAGGCAGAGTTAGACAGTGAGAGAGAGAGAGAGAGAGGGACAGAGAGAAAGGTCTTCCTTCTGTTGGTTCACCCCCCCAAATGGCCACTACAGCCAGCACGCTGCACCAATCCGAAACCAGGAGCCAGGTACTTCCTCCTGGTCTCCAATGCGAGTGCAGGGCCCAATAGCACCACCATAACTATGGGAATGAACATATCTCTTTTACTGATGTATTTTGTGTCCCTTGAATTTATACCCAACAGTGGGATTCCTGATTCATATGTTAGTTCTATATTTTTGATTTTTTGATGAACCTCCATACTTTTATCCAAAATGGCTGTTCTAATTTGCGTTATGTTAACATATTGCAAAGATTACCTCTTTTTCCATATCCTCACAAATACTTATTATCTTTGTCATTTTGATAATAACCAATATTACTGGATTGATGTGATATCTCATTGTCATTTTGATTTGCATTTCACTGATGATTAATAATAGCGTTTTTTCATGTAACTATATTGGCCATTTGTATGCCTTCTTTTGAGGAATGTCTGTCTAGATCTGCCTGTGTATAAATTAGCTTCTTTTATTACTCTTTACTTCTTTAAGTTCTTTATATATACTAAATGTTACTCCTTATCAGAAGTATAACAAATATTTCATTGCATTCTGTTGGTTTTCTCATTATTATGTTAATTCTTTTGCTGTGTAGAAGCTCTTTAGTTTGATGAAAACTTGTCTATTTTTATTTCCTATTTTCTTCTGATCCAGAAAATACTTTTCTTGTTCTCTTTTCACTGCTGTTTTACTAAAAGTAACCAATTTTTTTCTGAAAGAAGTATGACTACTCCTGCTTCTCTTTGGATACCATTTGCACTGAATATATTGCCCCATCCTTTAACTTTCAGTCTATGTATATTCTTTGAGTTAAAGTGAGTTTCTTGTAAGCATGGTATAGTTGGCTCCTATTTTTTATCTTCATTCTCTGTATGTCTTTTAATTGGACACTTTAGTCCATTGACATTTAAGCTCATTATTGGCAGGAAAGGTCTTACTACTGCTGTTTTGAGATTGTTTCAGGTTTTTATTTTAGTACCTTCTTTCTTCTTATCTCATAATATTCATTTGTGGCTATATAAAATTCTCTATTGCCCTTACTGGTAGTAAGTCAGTTATACATTCTTTTTCTTGGATACCATGAGGCTTACAAAGAATATCTTTTGACAATAACAAATTATCTTGAAATGATACAACTGAAGTTTGATTATAGAGGCATGGAGACAAACAAAAAATAAAAAGGTAGAAATCCTCATAAAGAACTCTATATTTGTTTACATTCCTGTCCACATTTTGAATTTTTGACGTTTGACTTTGTCCATACTGCCTGTCTCTTATAATGTTAATGTAGTGATTAAAGTTTTTCTTCACAGTACAGACATAATTTACATATTTGTTTTAAAATATTAGAACATTCAGAATTTCTTTGTACAGTTACTCTTATCAGTGAATTTTCTACTTTTTGCTATTTTTATCTTGTTAACGTCTCTTTCTTTCTCTTTGAATAACTCCCTTTAGCATTTCTTATAACAGTTCTGATGATAATAAATTCTCTTAGTTGTTCATTTGGGAATATCTTCATCTTCTCTCATCTCAGAATAACTTTGCTAGATATAATATACTTGGATTTTTCCCCTTTCAGGAAAGTGAAAATAATATTCCACTGCTTACTTGACTGTAGATTTCTGTTAAAAAGTCTGCAGTCAGGCGTATATGTCATTCACCTCTTTCCTCTTTCAGCTCTGAGATTTTTATCCTTGGGGAGCTTGGTTATAGTAGGCATGCAGCAAATTTAGCTGAGTTGAATTTGATTGGTGATCTTTGACCTTCCTGTTCCTGGTTAGTTCCGTATTTCTCTAGATTTTAGATTTTTTTTGGTCATTATCTGTTTGAAATGCTTTCCACTTCTTCACCATTCTTATGTCCCCCTTATGCCCCAATAGCTCGAACGTTTGTTCTTTTCATACTATGGCGTATTTCTGGGAAAACTTTCTTCATTCTTCTTTTTTTCTCCACGTTCTATTTTCAAATAGCCTGGCTTGAAGGTCACTGATTCTTTCTTCTGTTCAATCTATTCTGTTATAATGCTTTTTATTCCTAATTTTACTTAGGGTGATTTTCAGTTGAGGGATTTCTCGTTGACTTTAATTATTTCCATCACCTTATCAAATCTCTTTATTAGAATATTGAATCTTCTCTGTATTCTCTTCATTTTGGTTGTATACTTAAATTGGCTATTTAGAATTTTTCATTTGAGCATGTAGAAATTTCAGTTCCTAGATTGTTCAGTTTGGGTATGTTGCTATTTAGAAGTTCTTGATTCTTGTTCATGTACCAAGTGATGTATACATCGAAGGATTAGTTTTAGTAATCTGACTTCATTTGTGATTGGCCTTCTCAGTATTCTAACTAGTTTGTTTATTGTTACCTGAGCTTATGCATGTTTTTGCTACTGTAGCACCAGATAGCATCCAAGGGCAAGGTTTGTTTCAGGTCTTCTGCTGATATGTTTTATTGATTTAGCCCTAAAATAGTCATTAAATTGAAATTTTTCCCAAATCTTAAGTTGATGTGTTGTTCAGTTTGCACTAGTGATGTGCCTGAAAAGGGGCAACCTTTCCACGTGAACTTCCTCATAGACCTGCTGTAGGTTGAGACTCATTGTCCTATGTCCTAAATGCCACAGTGCTGGATCACACACAGTGTTCATAGCCCACCAAGACCACAACAGTGTAGGGATAGGACCCAAGCTCACCCTGCTGTGGTCTACATGGTGGTGCTGAGGTAGACTCACTAACTAATGTAGCACCTAACAAGGTGCTTAACTCAGAAAAGGTACTCTGGCTGTGACTGAATCAGATCCAGAGGCTCTATCTATTGGCACTGGTCTAGGGACAGACAGCTGCCATATCAAATCTGTTCAATGCTGAGTTCTAAAAGCCTGGCACTGAGTCCCAAAACATCCTTGTGATTCCTTGCTGTCTTCCTGAGGTTGTAGGTGTAGTGATAGGCACAACCCTTTAGCTACTCATTCAATGCCTAGGTGGGTCACAAATGTCTCAGAATCACCAAAACATACACAATCTTAGGATGCACACCTGGTCCATGAGGGGTTTGTGGTGATACAGCTCAAAAGAAATCTGTCTGATTACTTGTGGAGCAAGTCCAGAGACTCTGCCCACTTGTACTTAAATAAGAATAGAAACTTACCATCTGCCCAGCATGGAACTTTGCCAGCCCAGCACTGGTTTCTAATTCATAGCCCCATGAGTACTTGCTGTCTGTTATGGCTGGAGGATGGTGATAAAGGCAGCCTCCTAATTGCCTGATTTCCCTGTAGTGGTCACACTTGGATTGCACTTGGATCCACAGGGATCCTATGAAATCCTGAGGGGTGCCCATCAGACCTACCCAAGGACAGCAGTGACACAAAGCAAAATGAGTCTGACCCCCGGGGCTCTGCTGAATGCTAGGCAAGTCTAGACATTGATTCTGTGAGCACTGGTTGGTGGTAAAGTCATTTAGACTTTATAGGTGCCAGGTCTTTGTGTATTAGACTTGGCTTTGAGCTCTGAAGCACAGTCCTAAATTCCTTCAGCATCCCCAGAATTTTCATTTTCTGCAGGAAGTTCTGGGAGAGGTGGCAGAGCTTCCTGTGGAAGCTCCAAGTACTCTATAGGTATGGATTTAGAAGAAAAGGCCTGGAGAGCTCTGAGTGACTGGACTAGTTACAGTTGGCCAGGCACTGGAGTCCACTTCATTCTCCCACTCCAAAGCAGGAGCTGGGGGAGAGTGATACAGGTACCTCGTTCATTTTTTCTTTCTTGCATGCAAGACTATAACAAAATGAGTACTGTGGTGTGTCACCTGTCTGCCAAAAAGCTCTTGTGATGGTGACTTTGCATGTGTATCATGGTTCAAATTGGCAACTCTGCTGGGAGGTAAGCTTCGGAGTGTCTTTCTCAGCATCCATCTGGGTTCCACCTCCACAATTTGTGTTTGTTTATTTGAAAAGCAAAGATGCAGAGAAAAAATGGAGAATGAGAACGTGATAGTGAAAGAGATGGAGAAAGGGGGGCAGGAGAGATAGAGAGAGAGATCTACCATCCACTGGTAGATTTATTTCACTTCCAAATTCACATGGCAGTCAGCGCTGGGTGGCTGAAGCCAGGAGCTTGGAATTCAGTAATGATTTTCCACATGAGTTGCAGGGACCCGACTTTTTGAGCCTTCACCAGCTGTCTCCTTGGGTGGACATTAGCAGGGAGCTGGAATCAGAAGTGGAGCTGAGACTCAAACACAAGCACTCCAACATGGGATGCAAGCAGGATGGTCTTAATCATGGCACCAAACAGTCATCACAACAAGCAAGATTCTTTAACTTTATGGGCTTGGTTCTGAAGTCAGTAGAATCATTACAGTAAGAGTAGGTTTATTTTACATTAAACCTTTTGTAGGAGTTTCCTTACTATTTCCACAAATTCAAACAAAGGTAATCTGAGTGGCATTAGACATTCATTATATTATGAAATTAGATATATATTTGAAAAGTAAATGTGTTTAATTTCTCATAGTCTTTATGGACATAAGTATGCTTCTGTAACATTGTACTTTTAGAAAAATTCTTATTTTAATTTTAATTTTTATGAATATAAATATGTTCTTAAGTCACAATTACATTTTTCATTCTTAGGATACAGTTGCAATGCATTAGTGATTTTAAGGAAGAACAAAGAACTCCTTATAATTGTACAACCAAAGGATAACCAGTTAATCATCAGTATAATATCCAAGTCCTTCAGGGTAGAGCTAGATTACTTAGTGAATGTGCTTTATATTTACAAAATTTGGAAATACTGCAGACGGGTTTAGGTAAAATACACTGTTTTCCTTTTTGAACTCACTAAAATAAATTTTAAAATTCTTCACATATAAAGGTGAACTTCTTTTTTCAGGATCGTTTTCTAAAAAAATCTTTTTATATGTGCAAAGGAAGTCACAAAATACCTCTGATAAAATATAGGAAGAGAACACTTTCTGGCAGATGGAAATGATTTCATATCTGCAAGATTAAATTTGGAAACTTTTCAATAAAACAACAAATAACAGCTTTGTTTAAAGTGAAAAAGAATTCACTTGACAGTTTATGAGTTACAGTGCAGGTGGATGAACAGAAATATATATTCCCATAAAAAAATCTGAAACTAAACAGGAACAATGGCCATCTCAGATAAAAATCATGTGTTATAAGAAAAATGGCATGCTTAGTTACAGTTTAGTTCATAAAAGTAATAGAGATGTTCACTACTGGTTCTTATTTAAAGATGGTAGTGATCATGGTAGTACTCATAATTAGATGATTATTTAGAAGACAACCATCCTAACATATTGGCTGCAGTTGTTTTGGGATACTGTTTTTCTAAGCATAGATTTTTGGAAAGTAAATCCAGGCTTAACCATTTTATACTAGCCACTAATTTGAATAATTTCTGAATCAGCACACAATTAACTTTGCCAGGTGTTCACAGTAAGCTGCGAATACCATCTCTCAGGAAATCTAAATATAAAAATCATCACATTATCATATTGCTAACAAGTACCACTGAATAACTCAACACCAATAATAATAAGGAGTGAAAATCTGTCATATTTCTGATGATAATTCAAGGTGATAATTTACTTCGAACCACAATGTAAGGGCCTTTTATTTTTATTTGAATTTTTTTTTGAAATTTGCTTTTGCTTCATTTATTGCATCAGGCAAAATAGAGAAGTGAGGTAGCAGTAGAATTAAGTGAGTGTCCCAATATTAATTCATTGGTTGATTTCTGTGTGGCTGACTTTCAGGAAAGGATCATGGACTGAGGATGGAGAGGGTTTGGGTCAATTTCCTATCAGAGCATTGAGGTAGAAAGGGAAAGAGAACAGCTTAGACAAAAGATGACGGAGTTCTTCAGTGTCATCTTAGCTACTTTTTGTTTGTTTTTGTAGCTTCCTTTAACTTTAGTATGCAGCCCAGTTTAGTGGTAAGCAGCAAGAGAGATTCCTGGTAAAATCTTCTAATAGATCATTTTAACGTGATCATTCAGAAAGTGAAAGGAATATTCAGAGTAATTTGTACAGCCAGATGAGCAAGTTGCCAGTTAAACTTCTCTGCTGTAAAGATGAATTTTATTATCTAGATAGGGGTCATATTATTGTGCATGCATGTTTTTTAAACTTTTATTTAATAAATACAAATTTCCAAAGTACAACTTTTGAATTATAGTGGCTTTCCTCCCCATAACCTCCCTCCCACCCCCAACCATCCCATCTCCCACTCCCTCTCCCATCCCATTCTTCATCAAGATTCATTTTCAATTATCTTTATATACAGAAGATCAATTTAGTATATACTAAGTAACGATTTCAACAGTTTGCACCCACACAGAAACACAAAGTATAAAGTACTGTTTGAGTACTAGTTATAATGTTAATTCACACAGTATAACACATTAAAGACAGAGATCCTACATGGGGAGTAAGTGCACAGTGACTCCTATTGTTGACTTAACAATTGACACTCTTGATTATGGCATCAGTAACCACCAGAGGCTGTTGTCATGAGCTTCCAAGGCTATGGAAGCCTCTTGAGTTCGCCAACTCTGATCTTTGGAATCCCTTGGCTCCTAGCTGTATCACCATGATCAATGCCATTGTGTCCACATGGCGTGCTCCCTCTGTGTGTTACCTCTCTGTTAAAATAACACAATCCTATTTTATTAGGGTGCTCCCTGGTGGTATGAGCTTGCATTGCTCACCCAAAGACTTCATTTCCAAACAAGGTTATGTTTACAATTTATAGGGGTTAAGGAACCACAGACGTCAAGGCATGAAAGGTTCTCATCAAGTCTGTGTCCAAATCATTGTAAGTTTATTCTTTGAGGACTCCTCAACACCATGTGATTGAGAAATAATAACTGCATTATCAAACGCACAGCCAAAATCAGGATTGCTTCTCTCAGGAGCAGAAGAGCCAATGGGCACCTAAAACGGTGAAGGGAGGGACTGGGAGCTGACCCACATCCATGGGCAGCAGGCAAGTGAAATGAACCTTAAGCCATGATTTCAGCTTCATGTTAGAGCTGAAGAAATAATGCTTTGGGTAATGGCGCTCGTGCTTGTACTAGACATTTAGTGTAACATTAAGGAGATTTGAATTACTATGTTTAAATTAGCATTGTACCTTTACTATTTATATGAGATAAAATTATATGTTAAATGTATATCATTACAATTATATACATCAGGTGAGAAACGAATACAAAGTGCATATTATGGGGCTTTAGACAAACGAAGACCAAGGCCCAGGTTTTGTTAATACTGGAGAGGTAAAGAGCATGTGAAACTCGGTGAAAGGCATGGTGGCTCAGAATGAAAATTCACAGTGAGTAGAAATAAGGATCTAGTATACTCAACTTTACTATTTCCCCGAAACTATGGCTGTTCAATCTTGGTCCCCCCCAAATCCCTCTCTCTCCCACCTCTTCCCACAAGCATCACACACACACACACACACACACACACACTTCTCTATTCAGAGAAGTTCTGTAAAATCTGAACAGTGTCACAGCAGTCCTGTTTGCACAGAACTTCGGGGCCAACTCTTGATGAGCTGTTGGACCTGTCTGGTTGCTTGAGCATTAAGAAGCTCTCCACACCTGCGTGACCTCCTCAGTTCTCAAGCATGCACCACAGCTTCTAGAACCTACTGTGCACAAATCAGTGCTCAGATTTTACTTTCATGTTTTTAAGAATTTTTTGTTTGTTAGGCCAGTTTCTTGTTTGTCAGCTTCTTCTTTACCAAAAGTAAAGGAGTGAGGGAACCATTTAACTGAAGAGAGTGCTACGTGAGGGGTATGGGTGTAAGAAAACAGGACTGGGAATACTGCAGGGAGCAGACGGCTATGCTGTGAATAAAGTGGAGCTTCAGGCTGTACTTTAGAGCCAAAGCTGCTGAGACCTTGGTGAGGAGAAGGGGATCCCTGACTGCGGCACTGACTCGTGGATCTGTGTACTGAATTGAGAAGGTGTGGCTGGGAAGATTTTAGGAGAATAGTCAAGGGGCTGGGGATTTCTTAAAAGGCAAATTAAGCATTAGAACAAATTATTAAGAAGAAATTTTATATGTTTATACATACTGCACTTAAATGATAATAAGATGTTGAAAAGACATAAAGTCATATAGCCTAATGTATATTCAAAGGCATGATTAACAAGATCTCAAACTTCTCCAAAATTCTTTAGAAAAATGCTTCCCCATAAAGAATAAAAGTTAATATTGCTAATGTACAGAAAGTACCTAAATGAAATAAACCACATAATTGTATGTAGTGAATTCCATGAATACATACGTCATTATTCAAAAATCCCAAAAGCTCAATAAAGATAAGGAAAATCTTATGGCCATAGTAATCCAAAAATTTAAAATATATATATCATATATCAACTTAATCAATTTCCAATGGCCTGAGTCCTTGATCTCTGCACCTGTGTGGGAGACTGGAAGAAGCTCCCCCCCTCCCTCTGCTTCTCTTCTCTCTGTGTAATTCTGACTTTCAAATAAATAAATAAATCTTTAAAAAATAATAAATTTTCAAAGGAAAGATTCAACTACTTCCACTGTCTTTAGAATTTGGGGGTGTGGTCATTCTCATATATTTCTGAAGGGAATATGAATTATTATTGATTTTTGGAAATGTTAACTTTTTTTTTTTTTTTGACAGGCAGAGTGGACAGTGAGAGAGAGAGACAGAGAGAAAGGTCTTCCTTTTGCCGTTGGTTCACCCTCCAATGGCTGCCACGGACAGCGCGCTGCGGCTGGCGCACTGCGCTCATCCGATGGCAGGAGCCAAGGTGCTAGGTGCTTTTTCCTGGTCTCCCATGGGGTGCAGGGCCCAAGCACTTGGGCCATCCTCCACTGCACTCCTGGGCCACAGCAGAGAGCTGGCCTGGAAGAGGGGCAACCGGGACAGAATCCGGCGCCCCGACCGGGACTAGAACCCGGTGTGCCGGTGCCGCAAGGCGGAGGATTAGCCTGTTGAGCCACGGTGCCGGCCGGAAATGTTAACTTTAAATCAGAAGAATTTATCATGTGATTGAAATTCTGTAACTCACCCAGAAATACCCACTCCTCCTCACCCATCTAAGTATGTTTGGATAATTACTGTGGTATTATTTGAAGTAGGTGATGATAAGTAACAAACAGAGCAAAGAAAACTACCCAAACAATTAAATCTTAATTGGGGAAAAAGGATAAGAGGAGGAAAAAGGAGTCAAAGGTGGGAGAAAGAAATTAATAAAGAAGAAAAATTAGGAGAAAGGATGTTTATTTAACATAGAACATGGCGAAAAATGGTACATATTACTTTGAATGTTTTATTGTTATAAAGAGTTAAGCCTACATATATTGAAGTAGAATAAGACCAATGCTTAGGTGCCAATTCTATGGCATAGAGAGAAAGGCTGGTGCCTACAGGGCTACCATCCCAGTTCAAGTCCTGGCTGCTCCGTACCAGTCCAGCTCCTTGCTAATGCACCTGGGGAAAGCAGCAGAGGATCGCCCAGGTGCTAGGGCCCCTGCACCCATGTTCAGGGCCCACGGGAAGCTCTTGACCCCTGGCTTTGGTCTGGCCAACTCTGGCTGTTCTGGCCGTTAGGTGAGTGAACGAGCAGATGTAGGACCTCTCTTTTTCCTTCTCTCTCTCTCTCTCTCTCTCTCACTCTGTACAGAATAGAATTTACTGTAGAGGTAGAATTTACTACCTCTCAAATAAATAAATCTTTAAAAAGACTGATGCTTAAATATAGAAATTCTAAATTAATCAGGTACAATTTATTTAACCAAAACAGAGGATATATGCGAACCATATAGCTATGAAGTGTTGTGCTCATTGTAGTATACATTAATAGAAATACTATGTTTATTTGGTAATTATGTATTAACATATTATTTAAAAGAAATGCAAGTACAATGATTGTCCAACCAAACTACTAAAGGGGGACAAAGCAGACATGAGGGAAAAAAATCTTAGATTTTCACACAATTTATTTTCTCTGCTCTTTCACACCTCAAAAAAAAAAAAAAAAAACAAGGAAAGATGGTTTTCATCTTCATTCCTCTTCAAGAATGACACATTTGTCCTAATTTTGGCAAGACATTCTAGCTGAAATAACATTTCATAATTTCCAATAACATTATTTGTAATGTTTATCCATTGTGACTATAAGCTAATCAAGTGTCTCACTGCCATGTGCTGGAATGTACTCGTCTGAAGTTTAATGGAGCTACAACAGCTTTATAATGGCCTGTGACTCCCTGGTGGTTCTGCAGAGAGCAGAGGTAAGAGATCAGTGCCAGGGCACTTTACCCAAGTAGTATACAGTTATTGGATTTGGAGGAATGAGAACTGACGCAGTGAGTTCTAAAGCCCATGACATGTCCTGAGTCTAATATCCTGTGTAATTATAGCTTGTATCACCCCCTCAGCTCTCTGTACATTCTTAGAAATGTTCACTAATCCCACATAGTTTAAATTTCTCAGCATGACCTGTAGAATTCCATTTATAACTTCCCAAGTCTATCACCTGTTTATCAGTTAACCTAAATCTCATGCTGATA
The DNA here is from genome assembly GCA_949820135.1 of Sylvilagus floridanus. Classification (NCBI taxonomy): domain Eukaryota; kingdom Metazoa; phylum Chordata; class Mammalia; order Lagomorpha; family Leporidae; genus Sylvilagus; species Sylvilagus floridanus. The sequence continues at coordinate 118,791,975 of OX463226.1, forward strand.
CCGAGCTAAAATTGTAACTCTCCCTCCAAAAATCCTCATGCAAACCATCCAGTCTGCAATCCCTTATCACCCAACTATCTAGCTCTTCTCCATTTTCAAAGCCTAAGCCTCATTTGTGTTCCCTCTGATTGTAATTTCCAGACAAACTCAGGAAAAGATATCCACTCCTTCTTTCCTGTTCCATCACTCACTCCGTGCTCTCCTGATATACGGGAATTGAAACATCCAAGTCTTAAACTCTCATTTCCAGAAGTCTTCTGTTTCCAGAAGATTGTTCTCATACAGGTTTCTCTTAGAGTGTCCAGTATGCGTAGTGTCTCAATCACCACTGAATTATTGCCCAATTAGCAACATTGTTCACCAAATCAATTTGTGATTTGATCTTTAAACACCTAAACAAATGGTAGTTAATAAAATATTAACTTTCAATGCTTGTATATTTTCTGTGATAACTTACATTTTTGAAACAAGGACTGAAGATATTTCTAAAGAGAAAACCATTAACAACTAGAGTTACTGCACTTAATGTGAAGGAGAAATTATATCACATTCTGATCAAGAGATTCAAAGCAAAAAACTGAAGAAGTTATGTACCCTGGTGTATAATTATTTAAGCTAATTTTTGCTTCTTAAGTTTAAAAATATCTAGTTTTCTTGGAATACAGACCATACAATTATTTTCTTTTTTTTTTTTTTATTCTTTTGAATCAGACATTATATTGAACACAAAGATTTTAGCTAGCACTAGTGGTCCACCATTATGAGTCAAACAATGTATAAATAATAAGTGCCAGTGATAGGAGCTCTGGCTTCATTGCCAAGGTCTTTGTGCTTGAATAGAAAATATTTTGAGCTGAAGCAATACAAGGATCAGATATATAATTTTTTTAAATGTAATGACTGGAAAGAAAGTATCTGGAGATACAGAGAAAACTTACATCCAAATTTTCTTAAATTGCTGTAAGGATCTGCAAAAAGGAAATAAACATTTTAATCATAAAATTTATATGTATTTATGCACACATATGCACAGAAACAGAAATTTGAGACAGTTGTGTCTGAGTTTAAGGATTGTATCTGTCGATGAGGTGAATAATAGATGCTATTTTAACTTGTGAATTTTTATCATAATACAATAAGAACTGATTTTGAAGTTGAATAAAGCAAGAGAAATAATAGGACCCATAATCCCACCTTAAAATTCTCATTGACTGACCCTAGGAGAAAAGATGCAGGAAAAAATAGAGATTTCCTTATCTCCATCCCCAGCCATGATACACAGGAGCATTTGTTAAGTGCCATCTGCTTGACATTAGGGATAAGGTCATGCAGAAACACAATTGGTTTCCCTAATAATTTCTGGTCTTTGGAAAATAAGAAACTTTGATACCCATAAATTATCTTTTTAAGTATTTCAATGGAAGCATCCCTGGAGACCTGGTAGGAAGAATGAGTGCCACCTGCATTATGGCCTTTGCTTGTACTAGTTGTGGGTTCCTGTATCTTAGTTATTCATGATTCTGCTTGTTTAACTGGGAGAGCTAATGACATCTGAGATGAAATAATTTATATAGGGTAAAGCTGTCTTTGCACATTTGCACAGTTATTAATCTTGTGATCAAAGGTGTGTGATTTGTATCTTTGAGTTTGTATGAACAGTGGAGGTCAGTTCTTTTTATCAAATTTTAACTCCCATGCCCTTCTGATGTAACAAAAAGATACATTCCTTCAACAAAGGCAGAGACATTGATGAGAAACTTGCAAACTGGCATATTTAATATGCATATACCTGGTGCTAAATGAAGATTTAGAACGTATTTGAGGTAAGAACTGCTACCTGCAAGGTAAAATAGCTCAGGATTCCTCCCTCAGATGTCTGAATAGAAGACCTTAACTTGAAATTGTTCATAGTGAAAACAACTGGAATATTTTGTACAAAATACACACTTGTATATATATGCACGCCTACTAGAATGACGAAGAGAAGTCAGCCTCACACTGAGATACTCATAAAACATTTAGAGTTAGCAGGAACTTTATCAAGCATTTAAACTGTTTTTCATTTAATAAATGAGTGTATCATTGCAAGCAGAAATTACACATATTTCCCTAAATAATAATTAATGAACTCAAAATAGGCACCTAACCACCTGATAGAATTCCTGAATCAGAGTTCTTCCTGAAATATTTATATTAATGATTCCATCCTTTCAAGAAACTAGAGAAGTTTTATCCTGTATTAAAGGACAGTGCTAATAATGAAAATGACAGCTAATATTTGTTGACTGTAAATTTGTACCACATAAGGGAACATTTATATATATTATCTCATTTAATTCTCATCCCTATAAAGCAAATGTATCTGTTTCTTCCATTTCACAAATGTCCTAAGGCAATGCATGAGCCATTTAACATTGGTATTAAATAAAGGAGCACTTGCTGTTAAAGAATCTATTTATATGAGAAAAAAAATTCATGAATTTATGTGTTTTAGATCTCCAGCATTTAACATAGGCTTACATGTAGTTGGTTTCTATGAATGAATGAATACATGAGCTAAATATGAAAGTAAGATACCCAGACAATTGCAGCTTTCTTTCTGGACATATCTATTTTATTTTAGGATACAATAGCTATAAACAAAATCAAGCATCACTCTACTCTGATAGAAAATAAACTGAATTGTTCTATCCTGTTCATGTCAAAGTTAATTTTATTGCAAATGGTAACAGTCCAGTGTGACTACACACACATTGTCTCACTGACTTTGATTTTTCCAAATGTTTCTAAATGTAAAGTCTTGGGCTTAATTTGTTCCAACAGCTCCTTTAACAACCTATAGGAAAAACAAATTAAAACCTTTTAACACATAATTTCACAATGGTGATATGAGAAGTGAATGAGAGCAATTCCAAAGACTCTAGACTTTTTATAAAAAAGGATGCATTTTTCCTGTTTTATTTTGTTAGGGTAATATAAAAATATAATGTTTATCATTTTGACCTTATTTTGGGTGACATTAAGTATATTCATTCACATTGTTGCACAAATGTTCTCACAACCATCCTACAGGACTGTTGCTTGTTCCCAAACTGAAACTGTAGCAATAAAATAATAATAAAACTCCCCACTCCACTAAGAATGACCCTATTTAAAGATAAACCTCAAATTTCTGAACTCAGTAAAACAACTCAGTAAATTTGTGAATTCAGTAAAACAAAGGAAAAGGAAGTTACACTGTAATACGGCAAGAATTATCTAAATCCTATCCTATCTATATATGTTACAAAAGAAAGCAGCTAAATGCAAGTATTTTTCTCTTTGTACTACAATTCATAAGTTAATTTTATTTCCATGCTTAAATTTGTCTTGTGCAGTTTTATATTAGAGTAAATTTGAGCAGAGACTTGGTACAAAACCAAGAGCAGTGTTTAGGATTTATAGGAGGAAAATAGGTTGTACTTTAACTAAAAATCTGTAGTATATTGCCTCCTACAGTTTCAATGTTTGTGTCCCCCAAAATTTTTATGTTGAAATCTTAGTCCCCCAAGGTGATGGTATCAGAAATGAGGCTTTGGGAGGTGATCAGATCATGGGGTTGTGTCTGAAGAGAGCTTGCTCATCATTCCACCTTCTATTAACCCGGAAATGGGCCATCTCTAGACATGGAATCTGCCTGATATTGATCTTGTACCTCCAGGCTATGAAATTCTGAGAAAAAAATTGCTTATAAGTCACCAAATTTATGGTATTTAGTTATAGTGTCCAGAACAGAAGAGACATAAAAAGATTAAATAATAATGATGCATGAATATTCACATTCTGGAGGAGAAGATGGTGTGGAAGTTCTGCCCCCTCAGTTGGGAATGCACCTGTAGAAAACAGAACTTCTGGGGTCAGTGTTGCTGCACAGCAGCTTAAGTCATCCCCAGAAATGCTGGCTTCCCATATCCAAGTGCCATTCAAGTCCCAGCTGCTCTGCTTTTGATCCAGCTCATGGCTAATGCACCTGGGGGCGACAGTGGAGGATGGCCCAAGTACTTGAGCTCCTGCCACCCACATGGGAGACCTGGTTGGAGTCCATCTCCTGGCTTTGACCTAGCCATTCCCTGGCTATTCTCATCTGGGGAGTAAACAGGCAGATGGAAGATCTCTTTCCCTCTGTCTGTCTGCCTCTATCTCTCCCTCTCCCTTCCCCTCCCCTTCTCTTTTAAATACATAAAATAAATTTTATAATAAAACAGAATTTTTTGGTGACAAAAAATTGTGCTCTATAAACATGATACAATCTTACCTCTAGTGGATGGACAAAACAAGATTTACAAAACAAGACTTGGAAATTAATTATTCGTCTCTGAAGTAAAATGACTTTGCATCATTTGATATGCATTTTTGTATATTTTGATAGTAATTCTAATGTCCCTTATAATTCCTGTCTTTAGCAATGGGTTAAGCAAATCTGTTAGTCTATTAAGGAAATTTTATGAACAAACCTGGAAATACACAGTTTAGACAGATAACAAGCAATCAAGTATCATTTGATATTGACTTTGTTAATATTGCATATTTGGAGTTGAAGATGCTATTTTATGCCTATTTTCACTTCACTGAATTGGAGAAAGGAATGAATTAGTTTATTTTTATTTATGTGATGTTGTGACCTACACAGAAAAGCTTTCCTGAAATTATTGCCTTGAATTCCTGAAAACCTCCTACTGTACAAAAGGTGCTGTATGTGTGTGTGTGTGCGTGTGAGTGAATTCTAGAGTTCCCCATCAGACTCTTTTATATTTCATTTAGGGAGCAAAAGAAGCAGTTGAGCTGCATCATTTAGTACTGTGATTTCACCCTCCATAAACTCCACTGTCTGTCTTCAAGGGTACAATAGCATTATCAGTTGGAATTTTTTTTTGGTTGATCTGAAACATCTTAGGTTTGAGAACTAAGCAAGTTTTCAGTAAATGTATTTTCTAGTCCATTTATTACTTCTGCAGTAATAAATGTCCACGTTTGGTAATTCTCAGTAGTAAAATGTTTGCATAAGCCTATGAGACATTTACACCAGTAAAAGAACTTTTTGAAATCACTTGTTATATGACTGTCACCATTGCATGTGGCCCTGTATTAATATACCCAGGTTTTAATGGAGTTCACTTACCGTAGCCCTACCCAAAAAAACCTTGCAAGAGAAAATAAATGTGTTTTGATTTATGAAGGTTCATATGGCGATTTTTATTAGCTTTCCAGCCTTGAGGTCAAATGCATTTTATAGCAGGAACAAGCACTTGCAATAAGCTGCCACCTACAACAGCAGACTTAGCTTTCTTTCTTGGACACCTGAGCACTCCAGTTAACACCCAGCTATGTCAATGCTTTTGGTGTCAGACATGCCTTCCAGGAGTCTGGTCCCTGAAGATAACCCATTACAACATTTTCACGGAATATATTCAGTAAAATTGGGCAAGAGTTTGGCATTGGCATGCATTTGTATTACAAAAGTAAACAATCTTTATCTGGCCTCTAACATTTTTAAAAATGTTTTCCAGTTTACAGTGTAGACTTGGCTCAAGTTTGCAGTGCCAGGGGAAGCATATTGACTTTGTCATTTAATTACCCATTTTTATGAACATAAATGTTTGCAACTGTGTTTTCTTCTCCATACTGATTTTTTTATTATTATTTTTTGTCTTAGGAAGCCAAAAATTTTGAATTTTATTCATTTAAGTTATTTAAAAGTGAAATGTCTGGCTAAATCTGTGTGTATCTATACTGCAGTATACACATAGAAAAATCTAAATATACCTAATCAATTTGAATTATTTTGGGAAATGTATTCTGAAATATAAACATTTCTTTTAGGCATATAGAGAACAATAAATTGTGTTTTTTCCCTTGATATTTTTGGAAGCAAAGATTTGGTTCATGAAAATGTTTAATTTTATCTTTGGTAACCTTTTTTATGTGCATGCATGTATAGAAAGGCAATCCTTTGTATAAATAAATGCACTTCCCTCCTTGCTTTTGTTAGGAAAATTTAGGAAAACAGTTTGGATTACTGTTCAGACTTTCACAGTTCTAGAAAACTTCTATGTTCAGAGTCTATAATGTTACATGGTATATAATTATAAAAGATTCAGGGCAAAGTTGCTTTAGAAATAGAGCATTTGAATATATCATTAATTATTGATAATGATAATTGACAAGATAAATGAGGAAGAATTCCATTTTACAAGTGGTCGTTTTCAGGGTCAGTGTTGTGATGTAGCAAGCTAAGCCTCTAACTGCAATGCCAGTATCTGGTTCACTGCTAATCTGCCTGGGAAAGCAACAGAAGATGGTCCACGCGCTTGGGCTCCTGCCTCCACTGGGAGTTGGAGAAAGCTCCAGGCTCCTGGCTTAAGCTTGGCCCAGGCCCTGAAGCTGTGGCCATTTTAGGGGTGAAACAGCAGATGGAGGATTTCTTTCTTTCTTTCTGTCTCTCTCTCCCCCTCTCCTCCTCCCATTCCTCCTCTTCTTCCTTGCCTTCCTTTCTATAACTCTGCTTTTCAAAATAAATTTTAAAAAGTAATAGAAATGGTCATTTTCACCTATTTTCTGTAACAGATGACATAGATAAGCATTAATAACAATAATAAAAATATTTATTGAGTTCCTATAACCTAGGATACATGCATTGCCTAATTGAATCTGCTATCTGAGAACCTGATGTAAAATTACTAGGATGGCTTCAATTTCATTCTGCCCTACCATTCTTTCATCCATTGCAGTCCAATCAGAGAAACTGAGATAATTCCAATGTAGGAAATTTCATCCGTAAGTTGAATGAAGCATGTTGGAACAGTCAGAGGAACATGAAGTTATTGTTGCTTGCGTGGGAAACAGGAATTACTCTGAATGCTTGTGTTTTAGAACATCTGCTGTTGGAAGGAAAATTTCCTTGGGAAGAAAACAGTCACTCTCCAGCTAAGGCCCCAGGCCTGTGAAGTTACCTCCAACCACCCATTATCTCCACTCTCAGACACAGGCATATGTAGGAGCAGAAAAATAAATGTTTAAGTTCCTCTACCTTCCTTTGGCAACCTGGCTTCCATTAGGTATATCTCCTGGAGAGGAAGCTCAAGAGAACATGTGGAGAGAGTTGGTTATTGGTGTTGTCTAGTGTTGGTTAATTGTTTGGTTGATTGTGATTTTTTTCCAACACTGAGGGTTCAGAGAACAATAGGAAGAGGGAGGATATTGGAACTGAGAGAGGAATGTGTTCTGTGACCAGCACGGTGTTGGGTAAACCATCACTGCACACAATAAGGTTGAAGGAAATGAGCTCAGGCAAACTGAGAGTGAATGTATAAATGAAAAGCAATGAAGAGCATCTTTCTACCACCAGTTCTAAACTTAACACAAACAATGGAAAGCAAGGGCTCTGAACTTACTCTTGAGTAGATAAAGAATAATCAAATTTCAGGCTTTATTTTCCAGTCAGTTAACAAAATTCAAAACAGAGTTACACATACCAGAGTAAGTGTGATGTGTAACAATTCTGCCTATGAGTTAGTCAAGCCAAGCCAGTTCACGATAAACCATGTGTGGTCAGGGAGTGGGTTCTCCTGGTGGAGGAAAGTTGAGGTCACCTGTAACTCTCTACTTTTGTTCTTCTTAGGTTCTCATTCACTTCCATGCCTTAAAATACTATCTCTGTAGCCTGATTCTTAACATTGAAGAAGATTAATTTCCTGATCAGTAAGTCTTACAGAACATCACAATGATATGTCCCATAAAATCAGATCTAGGCACATGGGCTAATATTCATAGCATGTCATCTGAAAGCTTTTTATAATGAGGGCAGTCCTCAGAACTCAGATTTGTCACAGTAAGTTTCTATGTATCATGTTTAACAGTGTTGCATTGTAAATCAAGTTGTGGTAGTTTACCTGTTTTCCTTTGTCTGCAGACCATGAGCTCCTGTAGGCAGAGAAAATGCTTTGTAATCTTATGTGTGTGTGACCCTGGTCCTGACATCTGATGAAGCTTACATTTTACTGAATTAAGTTACTCTTTGTATTTGAATTCTCTGAAAAGGAGTGTGGAAAACGGACACAAACAGTGTTTACCCAGTGTCTAGAGGTGTGAATTCTAGGCTTCTGCACAGGATTATTCAAAGAAGACTCAAGAAAAGAAATCCAAAGTGGGGTTCATGCTTGAGAATTAAAGCAAGGTGCTTTTTAGACTATGATCTGTGTATAGATATCCACTCCATTGAAAACCATTTTGGAGGGATCGGTGCTGTGGTGTAGTAGGTTAAAGCCCAGCCTACAGCGTGGACATCCCATATAAGTGGTGGTTCAAGTTCCAGCTGCTCCACTTCGGATCGAGCTCCCTACTACAAGAATTTCTCCTACAAATAATCATATCTGTAATATGTACCTACATGTACTAATGGATATGAATCATTCTTATTAGAGACTTACTATTCAGATTCCTTGGAATGGTAAGATTATATAAGAGAAATTAATGGAGTAGCTCTTGAACAGTCTATCACCTATAGTTTTCTAGGTCAAATAGGTAACTGGTAATCTTTAAGTGTACATATCCAGACACACTATTTTATATTTAATTTTACTAAAACAACCATTCAAAGACAGTAAAGATAGTAATAATATTACTGTTATAGCATTGTCTGATAAGACTTACTGTGCTTAACTAAGCTATGGGTGTTATTCTTCAAAATAGTCATTTTCACTTTCATTGCTCCCAATTATAATTTATATGTACTTCTCACTTTCTTGTAGCATGAGAAGATTTCATCAGGTGTGTACATTTTAACATACATGATTAAAATTTCCCATATAAGCTTCTGATTAGGCTTACTATTATTTATATAAGCATGTTGGAGATTTTTCCATTAAGTTTGGGTGCTGATCTCAAACTAAAGGCTAAAGTAGGCAAAGATTATCTTTAGTATTTTATCCATCTTATTTTGGGATTCATATATCCTTCCAGAACTTCTGCCTCATAAGATGCAATTCTGATTGACTTTTCTTTTTCTAGGCCCTTTGTAAATTTGCTTCAGGGGCAGTCTGTTAGACAGCCTGGAATGTTATCCCACATTTACCTGGTGATAATGACTTAACTGTCTAGACCCAGCCTCCATGAGACTGTAGCCTTATGAAAAGGACTTCAGAACTCTAATACTGCCTAGAAAATGGGTATTACAATAGGACCAAACACAGAATTTTGTTATGAGAATTGGACAAGATGAACAAGATGTATGCATTTTAACATAGTGTCTGGAACAAAATAATTATTTAGCTTAGGGTAACTGCTATATCATTACAGGAAGCAAAATGCTAATGATAAATCTCAATTGAGTAACTGGCCACACACAAAATAAGCATACTGTTCTCCGAAATAATGTTCCAGAGAAGATGTTGTAGTTTGGAAATGGGTTTTTGCCTCCTTGCCATCTGCTGTAGCCTAGACACATCCCTTCTCTGTCCCCACTACCCCCTTCTGACTTCTTCTTTTGATAATAATGATGGTGACGATAATGATGCCTCTTTAAAGAGAAGAATTATAATTTATCCTTTGGAGTCTCTCTCCCTTCCAGGGTATTCTACCTCATTAGAGCACCACTAGTCTGATAATGTTGTGAAACCGAATCAGGCTTCCTTCACAATCTACACACTTCGTACCTTTGGTGTTCATATTTTAAATGAAGCTTAATTATCTTGTAATAAATGGGTCACAGATAAAGCTGAACATCACCTGGAAAGAACCAGTTGGAAAGACATTTAGAAGAGAAAGATATTCCCCAGTTGTATCACTGTGGCAGTTCCTATCTGTTAGGCACTGTATTTGCACTTTTCCAAGACATGTATGAGCAAATGTGCAGTAATCCCATAAATACTTTTAAATGATTATAAAATAAAATGCAGACTTGAAGCAAACTGTCAAAACAATACTGTTCTCCATTAGTTACTAATTTATCAATTACTTGTATTTTATTTTTTAAAATTTAAAACAATCATGGAAGAGCATTCAGCATTTCTAAATACCAGATCTGTAACCAATCTGCAAGACCACTGTTTTGCCTTCTCCATGTGACAGCGATGCCACACTGGACAGATGTTCTCACCTGTTCTGAGTCTCTGTGTGTGTGTAGTCCGTTTGCAATATATATGGGCTCTTTCAAGCAAGTAGCCCAACACAGGGGCTCGTTTACACTATTTGGGGAATTACTGCCTTTACCAACAATTTGTTTTCTCTACAGAGTCAGTTCATTCCACATAGAAAATTGCTGCAATCTACAGTAAAATCTACCCTTACTTCACATCCAAGATACATCCTCCTTGACTTTTCTCCTTCCTCTAGTGGACATGATCCCTCTCCATCTCCTTACGTGCTTATGGAGTCTCCTGCTGACTCAGTCTTTCATTTTAACCTATGTACAGAAAGTGATTTCTTGTACCTTCCCAGAAAGACAACATAGTTCTTGCCAACACCGGGAGCAGATACACACTTTATAGAGATTTTAAAATTTACTGCTATCTGCTTCTCTCCCTGAGAGATTAATATTGTTGAGTGGTGCTGCTTAAGCACTGATTTTTTCTTTTAAATCAGTAGGTGATTGTAATTAACAGGACAGGCTAGGAACCAGTGAGCTAAAGATACGACTTCTAGGCATGCTTAGATTTACATGTGATTAAAATAAGACATGTGTTCTGAAAAGCCAGTTCTTTAAAATGTAAAACAAACAAAAGCATTTATAAAATAGAATAGTTAACTATCCTACCAACTGGCTGACCCTCAAAATTTCCATTAGTATTTGGAAAGAAGCCATGCTGAAGTTTTCTAATCCAAACAATCAGCCAGGACTCAATCCTATCTGCAAATACTTGGAGAAACAATTTATTGACCTCACATAGGTCAGACATTCATCCCTGTTAAATCAGCTATGACTAGGAAGCTGAGCTCATGAATTAAAACATGGCTCTTATGTGAAACAATCTACAAAACATCTGTCATAAATAAAGAATTTTGGGGAAAATTGAACAAAAATTCTAAAGGAACAGCTTTGAATGAAAAGAATAGAGTGTTTATGTTTTGCCTTCTATTGATATTTTTAACATATATTTAAACTTTATTAAATGCCTTAATGACATTGTTATCTTCTGATTAAAACCAAGAGAAATAGTTATATTTCTTTAGGTAAAAATCTTATTAGTCTCTAATATATTTACTCCCCTGAACTCCATTGTTACTTCAGATAACATGTGGTTTTGGAGTTAAAATAATTTATACTTTTCAGTATAAAATTCTTGAGCTCTGTATGGTATGCAAAGAGCATTTCATGAATGTTATTCCTCTTTGACCAGAGTTATATCGTTACCATTTTTGGGGGCTACATTAAGTCCTAAATCCCCTGCTAGTCAAAACTCTTTCAAATGTATTTTAGGATATTTGTTCACTTTCTCATGCATTATTTACACAAGATACAATTGAGGAAGTAACAAATCAAATTCTAAGTACAATCATATTTCAGAAGTACAGTGTATACAGAAAAATATTCTATCAGAAAAGTCTCCTAGGTTATCATTTCTCAATAAGAATAGAACATATGAACACAACTTTCCAAGAGCATCATTGATATGGAAACCATGCTGTTGGTTCTTCCATTAAGTGAAATCCAAAATATTTAAAAGTTAATGAGTATTTGTCTTCAGAAATAGGAGTTGACAATAGAATAGCATATCACAAATATGGCTTGCATATTCCTAATATATGGAATTTCATCAGAAATTCTCCATGGAAGCTCCATAGAAGTTTTTGTAATTCTTATGCTGAAACATTCTCATATTTCTCTGGTGGAGGGTCTGTCTATTATATTCCTCTAAATCCCATATCTATATGGCTTGTTCAAATTCCCTTTCACGCTATTAGACTGGAATTAAAAGTATTAAAACTCAAATAGAATTAGATGACCAGATGCTAAAGTGAATTGTTCTTCCTGGTATAATGTCATTTTAGCTCCCAACCAGTGTCTATAAATCAAATTCATTTACAGAAATATTTCAAATTGTAATGTCCCCAAAGCAATCTATAAAGACTTCATTAAGCTTTTGAAATTCAGAAATATAAATCAAACTGGAGAATCATGCTTTATGCATTTATTTATATATATATGTTTACATATATATAATTCTTTTAGAAATATGTATATGAGATTTAAAAGTAATTCACGGTAAAATAAGACTAAAGCCTCACATACTATACAGTTTGGGAAATTTTACAAATAGTTTAATTTTAAAACAATTAATTTTAAGCATGCCCTCCAACTCTCTTGCATTCCTTCCATATTCAGCTATTGCTGTGGTGACTGACCATGTGCACCTGTGTACTGGCAGCTCTGTACACTGGAAACCTTCTGCTTTGGTTCTTGTCCTCCACTTCATCATGAGATGTCAGCAAAATCCAATTAAACTGCAGTATGAAGCTTGAAAAATCAGGATGTCACACCTTATGCAATACTCTCTGCCCTGTGAAGGGAGAGCTGGGGCTCACAATCCTCTACGATGGTCTCTTACGTGGATCATTCTGACAGGCATTCTGCTTGACTATGTAACAAGGTGTATTGTGTTCCCTACCTTTTATGTCTTACACTTCCAGTTGAATTTCCTTGAATCAGTTGTCAGGATAAGTTAGCTGCAAGAAAACATGTTGACTGGTTATCCTTTCTTAGTTAACAATAGCTGAGAGATTTTGCATCTCTCAAAACTTAACCAGAATTATTTTCCCCATAAAGCATTTCATATGTTGATATGCTAATGCATTTCCTGTCCTTAATGCTACCCGGGTTTATCTATAGAAAGTGAATTCCATGAGAGTAGAGGCCTTTGTTTTGTTCATGGGTATGTCCTCAATACTTAGAAAAGCCTTTGGTTTATCATGTGAACTTTACAAATATTTGTTCAATAGAGTCTTAATTCAAACCTCCCATGTCTAGAGGACAACAGGTTTCTGGTGAGCTTATTACAGCAACCATAAATGGCTCTTTGCATAAACAGAGTTCATTAAATCTGTGGATATAAGGAACATGCAAAATTGAGAGGGCAATGCATCAGTTTGGCTCTTACGCAGATCTTCTGTTGCACCACTGAGTGTAGAAGCTAAAGATCACGCATATGTGAATGAGCTGTCACTCTCATCTGGGAGAATTACAACTTCCTGAAGTTCCGAGCCAATTTCAGAAGGCTACTCTACTCTTCGTTTTGAAGAAAGTACCCACACATATAATGGCTACAATCAAATTGAAGAGCCCCAACTGGGAAATAACTAAAAAGCTCCCCAATCCAGGCAAAGAAAGGGATCTAGTCTGAGACTCAAAATTACAGAAAATGAAGGTGATTGGTAAATTTCTGAACATTAAGGAAAGAAGTGTTCTCCCAAACCAGTGACTAATGTCAGCGATAAAATAACATTTTTATACCATGGTTCTCTCTCTGTCCCCCTATCGGCAGTTTTGCTTTCCATGATATCAATTAACTGTGGTCAATTGTGTTCTGAAAATATTAAATAGGGAACACTAGAAATTAGCCATATATAAGTTTAAAATTGTACACTATTTTGAGCAGCATGATGAAGTTTCACCCCATCCTGCTCCGTCATTCCTGGGACTCTAATTGCCTCCTTGTCCAGCTGTATCCACACCTATGCACTCTTTCTGTCAGTCATTTTGTAGCCATCTTGGTTATCTGATTGAGTTGATGTTGCATGCAGTGCTATGTTCAAGTAACCCTTGTTTTTCCTAATAATGGCACCTACATTCAAAGGTAAAGACATAGTTAATTCAGAAATGTCAACAATAAGCCTTAAAATTCTTTAAGGGAAAGCAGGAAAGTTTTGACAATGAAAAAACATCATATATTGAGGTTGTAATACTCATTATAATATTTCCAAAACTATATCCTATAATTTTATGAATATTTACTGCTGCTTTTGTTTTGACAGCCACTGATACCCCAGAATACTGATACCCCAGAATTCTCTTCTTAGTGTCATGGTCATATTATTTTTTTCCAAATGAAATAGTTCTCTTAATGTTTATTTACCAAAATCCTACCCACCCATCTCGTCAAAGTCCAATGTCTTGAAAAGTTTGTCAAGAGTATCCAATTAAACTTCCATTGACAATTGACAATTATCCAAGTTGTTGAAAAAAATCTTTGCCTCTCTCAAATACAAATCCTCTTTAGGTGATATTGCTGATTTTTTTTGGCATATATCCTTTTTCCTTTATGATGATGTTAGCTCCTTCAAAGCAAAGAAAAAATATACAATTAGCTTCTCTGGAATTCACACTCTAGTTTTCAATTATAATTATAGTTATATATATATATTTTATTATATATAAAATTATATATAGTTTATATATAGTTATAAATTATAGTTTTCAATTATCTGTTAGTTTATGAGTGGCAAAAAATGAAAGAAACAAATAGTGAGCTTAACTAGTAGTGTTTGATTATAGGCCATTAATTATATCATTTTATAAAAATTTATCAGATTTAAAGCAGGTGATTGTCTTCAAATTATTTAATATGAGCATTATGTGATGACTGAATATGTAATTTGAGCAGTTTACTGTTTTCTGCAATGGTAATATTTCTCTAGTCTTGGACTCTTTTACACATTTTATCTCTAACATTTCGTGTGTATCTGATAGTTCAAATGAAAAAAATGAGTGCCAATTTAGTTTAAACACTTGGATTATACATGGGTATTTCATGGGAAATTGAATTAAAAGATGTTTATTTTAGTGCAAAAAATTGAAATCCATGTATACAAAGGACCTTCAAAGTTTTCATGGACTGTATACAACATGAAAAGACTATGCATTGATTACAAAAATTTTACACTAACAAAAGTTATCTTTTAGTTCTATCTCAAAAAAACTTTTTGAAGTACCCATTTAATACTTTAACAGTAGATGTATATTTATTTTGTTTTATTACTGTATTAAAGTCTAGTTTACATATATTGAAATGAATAGTTTATAAATGTTACAGCCATTAAGATTAGACAAATATATGTATGTCTGAATCTTGCATTCCTGTCCTGGTGTAGAACTTTCCGGAAAGTTCCTCAGAGCCATTTTCAGTCAATAATATTCCCATGCAAATGCAATCACTGTTCTGCTATATCATCCTAGATTAACATTACCTGCTCTAGATCCTCATACTTACAGTTATATAGTATCCAGTAGCCTGTTACTGACTTCTTTCAATGTTATTCTTATATGTACCAAAATATAAACATTTAAAAAGCTCAGTATAGTATTTTAATATGAGACATTTGTTATATCACACAAGATATCTAATATAGCTAATATTTTTATAAAGTTTCAAGGTATAGAGATGCTCAGAATATTCAAGGAATTAACTGGATTTGCAATTGCAAATAGAACTGGGATAGCTAGAAATCCTTTGATTCTTATCTCCAAATATACAGATTAGTTTTCTCACTTTCTAAAAAAGAAAGTACTATAAGAATTTTAGCTCACAAATGAAATCTTTTTGAATTGTTGATAAAAAGGTTTAGTTGTGCTGTTTTTCTTAGAGTTCATTGTTTTTATATCATTAGAGGATAGTTATAGTTAGCATCCCATCTCTTACTCTCTCTCTTCCTCTCTCTCTCTCTCTGTGTATATATATACATATATAAATTTAATATAATTATTTAATATATATAAATTTAACATATAATATATATTATATTATATAATTAAATGTATATATAAAATATATTCATATATTTTATATATTTATGTATACTATATATAAATATATATAAATTTAAATATATATAACACATTTAAATGTAATAAAATATAAATTTACATATATAAATGTAAATATATATGTGTATGTAATATATATTTACATGTATATGTAAATATATATAATCTATAAATGTAAATTTCATCTATATTTTCTCTCTTTCTCACTCTCTCTCACCTCCCCCATTTTCCCTCTCTCTCCAATTTCTAACATACTCACAGTCCCTCAAACTCTGTAGCTGCTCCCCCAATGTAGGAGAGCACTTTCATCTTCTCTGTTTCTTCGCATCCCATTCACAGATGGATTTTGCTACCTCAAACTAAGCAACACCATTATTAATAGAGTCATGACATTCTACTGATAAAACCCCAGAACTATACCATTGGGTCATCTTTTATGTATTTCGTCCCCACTCTGATTTCTTTCCCTGCTTTCTCCATTTGTCTCTCCCTTCCTTTTTCTTTGTGAATTAAATTTTTTGGTTTAACCTCTAAGTAGAAAAACATTTTGTTTCTTTTTTTTTTTATAGAGATTTATTTATTTATTTGAAAGAGCTACATAGAGAGAGGAGAGGCAGAGAGAGAGAGATGTCTTCAGTCCAATGGTTCACTCCACAGTTGGCTGCGATGGTGAGCTGTGCTGATCCGAAGCCAGGAGCCAGGAGCTTCTTCCAGGTCTCCCACTTGGGTGCAGGGGCCCAAGGCCTTGGGCCATCTTCTACTGCTTTCCCAGGCCATAGCAGAGAGCTGGATTGGAAGTGGAGCAGCTGGATCTCGAACCAGCAACCATATGGGATGCCGGCATTTCAGGCCAGGGCATTAAATGACTGCACCACAGTGCCGACCTCCACTTTGTTTCAATTTACATATTTTTTTTATTTTTATATAAAGCTTTTATTTAAAGAATATAAATTTCCAAAATACAGCTTATGGATTACAATGGCTTCCCCCCCATAACTTCCCTCCCACCCGCAACCCTCCCCTTTCCTGCTCCCTCTCCCCTTGCATTCACATCAAAATTCATTTTCAATTCTCTTTATATACAGAAGATCAGTTTAGTATATATTATGTAAAGATTTCAACAGTTTGCCCTCACATAGCAACACAAAGTGAAAAACACTGTCGGAGTACTAGTTATAGTATTAATTTACAATGTATAGTACATTAAGGACAGAGATCCTACATGATATATATTTTTTAAATTGATTAATTTTCTATGCAATTTCCAGTTTAACACCAAGTTTTTTTTTCATTTTTAATTATCTTTATATACAGAAGATTGATTCAGTGTATACTAAGTAAAGATTTCGTCAGTTTGCACCCGCACAGAACACAAAGTGTAAAATACTGTTTCAGTACTAGTTATAGCATTACTTCACATTGGACAACACATTAAGGACAGATCCCACATGAGATGTAAGTACACAGTGACTTCTGAAGTTGATTTAACAATTTGACACTCTTGTTTATGGCATCAGTAATCTCCCTAGGCTCTAGTCATGAGTTGCTGAGGCTATGGAAGCCTTTAGGGTTTGCCGACTTCAATCTTATTCCGACAGGGTCATAGTCAAAGTGAGGTTCTCTCCTCCCTTCAGAGAAAGGTCTTCTTTGATGGCCCATTCTTTTTTTTTATTTTATTTTATTTAATTAATTAATTTATTTTTTGACAGGCAGAGTGGACAGTGAGAGAGAGAGACAGAGAGAAAGGTCTTCCTTTGCCGTTGGTTCACCATCCAATGGCTGCCGTGGACGGTGCACTGCAGCCAGCGCACCGCGCTCATCCGATGGCAGGAGCCAGGTGCTAGGTGCTTTTTCCTGGTCTCCCATGGGGTGCAGGGCCCAAGCACTTGGGCCATCCTCCACTGCACTCCCGGGCCACAGCAGAGGGCTGGCCTGGAAGAGGGGCAACCGGGACAGAATCCGGCGCCCCGACCGGGACGAGAACCCGGTATGCCGGCGCCGCAAGGCGGAGGATTAGCCTGTTGAGCCACGGTGCAGTGATGGCCCATTCTTTCCACTGGGATCTCACTCACAGAGATCTTTCATTTAGGTCTTCTTTTTTTTCCAGAGTGTCTTGGCTTTCCATGCCTAAAATATTCTCATGGGCTCTTGAGCCAGATCCAAATGCCTTAAGGGCTAATTCTGAGGCCAGAGTGCTGTTTAGGACATCTGCCATTCTATGAGTCTGCTGTGTATCCTGCTTCCCATGTAGGATCATTCTCTCCCTTTTGGATTCTATCAGTTAGTATTAGCAGACACTAGTCTTGTTTGTGTGATCCCTTTGACTCTTAGACCTATCAGTGTGATCAATTGTGAACTGAAATTGATCACTTGGACAAGTGAGATGGCCTTGGTACATGCCACCTTGATGGGATTGTATTGGAATCCCCTGGCATGATTCTAACTCCATCATTTGGGGCAGGTCTGATTGAAATTTACATATTTTTTTAAAATTACTTCACACCATCCAAGAAGTTACAAAGAGAGTACAAAGAGCTTTCATATCATCTCCACAGAATTCCCACAAGTGTGTGATCTATCAGCATCTCTTTGCCTACACAGTCTCAGTCTCTCTCTCTCTCTCTCTCTCACACACACACACACACCACACACACCCCACTCATATTGCCCCATTAAAGCTAAATGCTGCATTTCAGCTAAATGCTGAAAACCTGGATACTCCCCTACATTGACACCATACAACCCACCCTGTGGGGAAATAAATACTGAACAAAACTGTAATGTATCCCAGATATCTCACTTAAATTTGTGAGCTATTGTGACCATATTTTTTTTTCCTTTTCACTTAAGGGATATTTATCCAGAAACATATGTTTTATATCCATGACCCAAGATCTGGAGCAGTTTCTCAGTCTCTTCCTCTTCTTCCTCTGCCTTTTATAATCTCAAATCTGTAGCAGGACTCCCAGATTTGTCCCTCTGTGTTGCTGTGGATTCATTCTGAGAGAAGAAATGTGGTGGGGTCAAGAGGCATGGAGTCACGACACAGACACAGGGAGTCGGGTGAAAGTGGGCCAGAGGTGAGCAGCTCACAGACTTATTTATTTCAGTTGGTACAGTAGCTTATATAGCCGAGGCAGCCAATCTGGTCAAGGAGTGGTTTATGCCCTAACCAATCACAGCCTGTTGCTAGGCAGCCTCCATTGCCAGGTGGTTTCCCATGTGATTTCTGAAGCCATTCCTGAGTAACTGAAGCTCACTTGCCAGTGGCCATCTTGGCATGACCTTCTCATTCCACCACATTTCCCCCTTTTCGTTTATTTTTGAGCAATGGGAGGCATGATTCTTGGCCATACCATTGTTGACCCCATTTCCATGTGGTCTCTGTACACAGCTGTGCCTGTCTTAGGTTCTCCCCCAGGGGATCTTACCCATCGTTGACTAATCAGCCCTCAGAATGGGAGATCACAGGAGTGCTTGCTCAGATGGGGGTTGGAATAAGGAACAATGGTAATCAGGAATGGCATGATCGCACACAGGCTGTGGGCTGTTCAAGTGGCTGACCAGAGCTAGTGGGGTAGAAAGCAGTAGTAGATATGGCTGTGGGCAGTTCCTCACGGTAGGATGATAGGGCTGCAGCTTGACATTCAGTAGCAAGTGTGTCTGCTAACAAGGCGGACTCTCAGTCTTGTTCAGCTGGTTCTGGTTGGCTGTCAGTTGCAGGCTTGATGTTTCTGGCTGGTACCCAAATGGGCTGTCCCACATTCTCTGGAAAGACACAAGCATATCCTCAGTCCTTGGTTAGCAGAAGCCTTTCTATGGACATTGGAATCCAGGGCCTGAATTTCGTTTCCACTCCGACATTAATGGCAAACATGTGGGTGGGATGGGGTCTAGCGGCTGCCCTGAGAGCCTGGGGTGCCCAGGGACTGCCACAAATGTGGGGATCCTCACTGGGTGCAGATGGGATGACTTTGCATGGGTTATTGCCTCGAGGTCGTCTAAGTTCATCCCATGGGTATTTGGGGGGTGGCTGACTAGTCATTACTACGTTGTCTGCTGTCATGTCATTTTCACTTTGAGAGCTCTCTCTCCCCAAGTCATCAACTGTTGTCTGTGAGGCAGCGGCCTGGAATGACAGGATCTTAGCACTCACAGATTCATTATGTTTGGTAATCTGGGCTTCTGAGAGGGGGGTTTATTTCCCATGTTTGAGTGTTCCATGTCCACTCTAGCCAAAGGAAGACACCCACAGCACCCTTGCCTTAACAAAACAAATTCCTAGCACCTCAGCAGATGATGGCATTATGCAGGGGGTTCCCTATGTAAGACGAACAGACAGTGGTGTGTCAGATCATAAGAATGTCCTGTGCTTAGTAGGGGACTTCCTTGATTCATTAGGTCAAGGCTATATACCCACACGGTGTCTCCGGAGCATCACCTCTCTCGAGTGAAGGAAGATGACTTGATTCTGAAATCTGGGGTGATCAGTCCCTTATGTGAATTCGCCAGGTGAACCAAAAGTAAAAGGAGGAGCTGAGAAGCAGTTTCATGCTTCTGGGCAGTGTGTGCCTAACCTAGGGTCACTTAGAAGGAGGACAAGGACAAGTAAAGGGGCGTAGCAGGGGGTTCTGTGCTCACCCTCACAGAACTGAACAGCAAACAAAACACTGAGGGGCCTACTTGCCGAAATCCAGGGGGGATCTCCACCATTTCTGATATGCTGTCTCTCTTAGTCACGTTGGGCACCAGATTTGCTGTGGATTCTGAGGGGAGGAGTGTGGCAGGGGCAAGAGGTTTGGAGTCATGACACACACCCCAGGAGTCGGGTGAAAGTGGGCCAGAGGCGAGCAGCCCACAGTCTCATTTATTTCAGTTGGTACAGCAGCTTATATAGTCGAGGCAGCCAATCTGATCAAGGGGCGGTCTATGCCCTAACCAATCACAGCCTGTTTCTAGGCAGCCTTTGTTGCTAGGTGGTGTCCCAGGTGGTTTCTGAAGCCATTCCTGAGTAACTGATGCTCATTTGGCAGTAGCCATCTTGGCATGGCCTGCTCATTCCACCACACCTCTGCAGTTTTCTCTTATTCAGATTCAGTCCCTCATCCTTACAGAGGCACCTGCTTAGAGGACTCTATAGTCATTCAGGGGACACCTTATCAGTGACACTAGGATGACCCATGTTTTCACTTTGGTAGTAAAATGAATTATTTGCTCAAATTCATAGCTGCATGATTGTCATTGATGTGAATTCACAAATTTTCTCCTTTTACAAGATTGGCATTTTGGGATGAGGTATGATAATAGGTAATTTGCAATTGGGCATTATCAATTGACGCCAGGGTGGCAGGTGGGCACTTGATAAGGCAGAGAATTATGCTGTGAAATCCAAATAAATCCCTGCCAAAAAACACCTTGTAAAATGGGGAAAATGGTGTATCTTCATGAGAACTCAACATGATCAGATTATTAAATTTAATTTATTGTCACTTTGTACTGCTAAATATTATGACATTTCAACAATATGGGCTAGTTATCATTGATTTGATGCTATAGCTCATGATTTTAATCATGTTTGTCACTATGCTGAACACTGAGGCCAGAGATTTTAAAATCAAAGCAGATTAAGATTTATAATATTTGAGATAAAAAGCTGATGTGTGTTCCTGTTTATATTAATGCATATGTTTATGTAGAGAACACAGTGGGGAACTTAAAGTTAATTGTAAAAGTAGTGGGAAAGATAACCCATGCCTATGATCTCAATATTTGCTATTCAGTCGTCTGTGTGTAATATGAATGGATGATTGTGGATTCAGTGATAATGTGAGCTATCACTGAACATTCCTCACACTTTTGTAATTGAATATAGTGTCTAAGGAAAGGAAACTCCCAGGATTACACAAGAGACGTAAAAAGAAGAGACATTTGGATTTCTAATAAATATCATAATGATCTTTGGAAATTCAGTGCAGAGATATGATTTTATGCTTGCCAGAGTGACAGATACTCCACATGTAGGGAAAAACAGATTTAGTTCCAGGTCAGAGAATGTCATGGCCTTTCTCACCCTGCCGTCCTTTTTTTCTTTTGCTGCTTCCCTATGACTTACATTTTCTACTACTCTCTGCTTGTGTTCTGCTCTGACATCTGCTGAACTATACAACATTTCACAATTTACTAATGCTTTCTTCAGCTGTCCTGAGACATCTAGTCTCACTCTACTTATTTTCTCTTTCATTTATGAAAAATTGAAGGGTAAGTTAAAAACCACATTTGTGAAATTCCAGTCTTTTTAATATGCTTGAAGTACATAAATAATTTTGAGTGATATGCCAGCATCTCTGAGTTTTTTTATAAATTTTGTTTATTATTTACTGGCTAATATCCCTTATATTCCTTATATTTCAACGTCTAATGCTAAGGAATCAGATCAATATGTCTGAGCAATGTCATAGAAGGTAAATAATTGCAGATGCCATTTGTAAATTGTATTTTAGCATGAGAACTGATCAGTCTATCTTTATACTATATTGGATAATCCCATTAGTCGAAGTTTCTTAGTTCTCTTGCTGTCTCCCTCTCTGCACTATTGTCTTTTCATATTAAGAAGTTTTTCGTTTACCACAGAATGATACATAGCAGGTTTAAGATGAGCTCTTTTTCATCCAATCAGCCAAGGAACACACAACACTTCATGTGCCATATATGCAGAGAATAGTAAAGAATGATGAAAAACAATACTGCAAATATCAGAATTCCTATTCTTCATAGCTAGGGTTCATTGTCCCAATAGAATCACCATATTTCTAACTGATTTGAATTGCTTTATAGGTATGCATTATTTTAATGAAATAATATATAAACAAATGCTTTTTCTTTTTAAAAAAATTATTTATATATTTGAAAGGCAGAGTTACAGAGAAAGAAGTCTTCCATCTGCTTCCAAATAGCCTCAATGGCCAGGACTGGGTCAATCTGAAGCTAAGAGCCAGAAGCTTCTTCTTGGTCACCCACATGGGTGGCAAGGCCCAAGCACTGGGGCCATGTTTGCTACTTTCCAGACCTTTAGCAGGAATCTGGATTAGAATTAGAGTAGCCAGAATATGAACTGGCACTCATCTCATTCCTGGCATCACTGGCAGCAGCTTAATCCACCACACAATGCTGCCCCCCAAACAAAATTTTCTTTCAACAATTTGAATACTTTGCATACATATGTACACAAATATAATTATATATTGTTATGCAATTATATTAAGCCTCTTGGGCTGCCCACATCCCATGCTGGAGTGCCTGGGTATGAGTCCTGGCTCCATCTCCTGACTCCAGTTCCCTGCCTATGTGCAAGGAGGCAGTAAGTGATGACTGAGTTCCTAGCACCTTCCATGTGTGGAACCCAGAATGAGGCTCTTGGCTTCAACCCCCGGGATGGGTCACCATGGGCATCTAGGGAGTGAATAGCAATGGGAATGCATTCTATTTCTAATAAAGAAATTAATAAATTTAATGAAAGAAGAAAAATGTATTAAGGATCTTCAAAAAGTTCATGGAACTGTGTAATATGAAAAAAACTATGAATGGGTTAAAAATGTACCCAAATAAACATCATTTAATTGCATTTTCCATGAACTGTCAGTAGTATGTTCCTGTGCTAGTCTATGATAGGTGTGTGTGTGTGAGAGAGAGAGAGAGAGAGAGAGATGAATGTATTTTGTATGTATATATATAATATAATGTATAATATATATAGTAGAATTTGAAACACTTTAAACACAAAAGCGACCTAGAAGACATTCTGTAAATTCAACACCAGAAATGCCATTTGGCCACAGAAAAGAACCAAAAGATTCCCAGGGATATGGAAAGAGTTCTCCTCTTGTCTGCCTCTCTCTCTGCTTCGTCTTATTTTTGCTTTATCCTGTTCGTGTCTGCTCCCCAGGTTACTGATGAGCTTCAGCTCCCTCTCCCACCTGTCTGCTCTTCTCTCTCTGTTCATGGGGCTCACAAGTCCAGTTAAGCTGAATTCATATTTGTTCAGCTGAAATAGTGAAGAGTCTGATGAGCTTCCTTGTAACTGTATTTCCTGGTTGCATGGTGAGGAAGTATGCTTAGTTCACCTGTGTCAGGAGACCACTCTCTTACCAACAAGGTCGTTAGTGAGGTAGGCGATGGGGAGTCCCTACAGGACAAATGGATCTTTCAGGCCCTTGCCCATGAGAGACCTATGTGTGGGATGCAGAGAAAGAGATGGGCTCTCCAGAAGCACTGGGAGAGTTCTGTTGACTTTAAAACATTTTCTCCAGGAAACCTGAACTGGCTCTTTCTCTTCTTTGAAGTATTTTCATGTGATGCCAACATCAGACATCAAAATAATTCCTTTGAACACATGACTGTCTTAAAATTCTTTAGGAGTTCACTTTTCTATTAGTATACTGGCAGCATTTCTTTCTGGAAAAAATAATTTTATTCTAGGCAAAAAAAAATCTTTCTTCCTCAGCATATTTTATTTTTAGACTATTTCTCTACTTCTACATTTTCCACAAGACCTCTGAATATTTGGGAGTTTGTCAAGCCATCTAGATTCTATTTCCTTGTCTACACATTAGTAGCAACAAGAAAAATAATTATAAAATTTAAGTACTAAGCAGTGGTCTACATGTACTTTCTGTACATCAATTTATTTAATGTTTTACCACATTATGAGTTTAGTGCAACTATTATTCCTCATTTAAATAAAATGTTGTTTCCTTAAATCCATGAATGCATATTTCTACTACTTTCTCAAGCCTATTAAATATTTTGAGGACAGATTTTTAAAAATTATTTATTTTACTTATTTGAGATGCAAGGACACTGAGAGAAAGAGGTACAAAGACTGATTGACAGAGAGCACTCATCTTCTAGTTCACTTCCCAGAATCCTGCAGTGGTTGGGCCTGAACCAACCCAAAATTGGGAGACTGGAACTCAATCCATGTCGTCCATGTGGAAGGCAGGAAGTACGTGTGCCATGACCTGCTGCTCCAACGTGTGCCTTAGCAGGAATCTGGAATCTGAAGTGGATCTGATGCTCAATCTCAGGCGCCCTGCTATGGGATGTGGGGATTCCATACAACATCTTTAGTGCTAGACCAAACGCCTACTCTATTAAATCTGCATTTATAGAATTCTGTATCACTGTCAAATGCATCCTGATATCGTCTCCAAACAATGTAAACAAAGAGTACTCTTCAATTTCTTCTGTTGTTTTTAGGCAATGTATTGAAATTCCCATGACTCAAAATCTAACATGCCGTTCTGTGCTCTAGTTCAAGGATGTGGCAAAATATATATCTACAATAATCTTAAGGCTGCAAAAACAGAGCATAACATGTTAGCTTTGAGGAGCATTGCAGTGTTGTTGCTCTACTCTCCAAGCCCTCCTTCTGCTTCAGAGGAAAGAAGGTTGTTCCCCATATAGCCAAAGTTGGAAGTAAAGCAAGATCCTCATTAGATTGTTTTCCCAGGCTCCAAAACAGGAGCTGACTGTCTCATTAAAATCTCCGAGATACGGCTAGATGCTTTGTGAGTTCAAAGGCCAGAATGTTTCGGCTCCATCCAGGAGAAAAAAAGAAGACAAAAAAAAAATAACATTTATTAGTTACTAGGTTATAAAATTTCAGATCATTATTATCCATACTTGGATTCCACTCTTATGTTAACAATATGATAATTGGGACTGGTGGGTTAAAAAGAAAAAAACAAAAACCAAGCATTCAGTGTCTGTTATGCATTCTGGGAAGATTGTGGTCAAGGTATAAATTTTCAGAGGCTCTTTTGGTTTGTTGGTTATTCAGAATGGCAACTATACTCTCAGCACACTTGTAGCTGGACAAGAATATCATCTCCCTTCAATATAAAACAAGGATCAAATCATGCAAAGAATATTCACCGTGACCTGTTGATTAGAGGCACTAGAATTCATGAAGTTACAGATCAACCTGGTGATGCTTTTCCAGTGAGATTTTTAGTCCAGATGGATCTAATTGTGTATTTTTTGGCTATCTTGAGAGCATTTTTAAAATTTCTAAGTCAAATCTAGCAATCTTGTTAATCTATAGATCTTTTAGTTTGAAAATGCTCTTTGAACTGGCATTTTTGTGCCATCATTCATATCAGTTAATGCACTGATGAATTGTTGGGACATTTTTCATGTTCTGAGCCTTTGTTGACCTCCAAAAGAATGAATGATTGTGATTTATCCTCTGGTAGGTCAGGTGTGATAGAAAATCTGCTTTTTTGATGTTCTTGTTGGTTTACCTGTCACTCTATTTCTGAGCTCAAATCAATGAAGAAATCTATACTGACTGGAAAGTCTAACAGCTCTATGGGATCTGAAACAGTCCTTCCTGCATTTCCTTTAGTCCTTTATTAACTTACACTTTTATTTATGCTATGTGCTATTTCTATTCAATAAAAATATTTATTTTTAAAGTATAGTTTATTGAGGTCGGTAATTGTCCTCAATCATGCAGTCAACTCTGCAATCAAATGTAAGGTCAACTATCCTCCCTCCAAAATACTTCCTAATACCTTTCCTTCAAACCCTTCCTACTACCACACTCTGAACCTTTCCTGCTACCTCTCCAAACCCTTCCTACTCTTCTCAGTGAAAACACTTTCTACCCTCCTCACTCCAAAACACTTCCTACTATTTTTACTCTAAAATATTTCATTTTGACTTTATATCCCCATTTTTTCAATCAGCCTACCCTGCATTCCTAAACCCAGAATAACTAATCAATTTTCTGCTGTTATGGGTTTTTATTTCCTATATTTCCATATACATTCAATCATACTATATTCAGTCTTTCATGTTTGCCTTTTCTGTTAGCATAATGCTGTTATGTGTGTTAATTCTTGGTTATTTTGTATTTATAAGTCATTCCAAAGTACTGATGAACCCTAAGTAGTTTATTCATTCAACAGTTATTGGCTGTTTGGGTTGCTTCCAGTTTGTGGCAATGAGGGAAAATGTTGCTATAAATATTTATCTACTAATCTTTATCTGAGATCATAGTTTCCTTCTCTTGAGTAAAAATGTAAAATTGGTTTTATTGGGTTGGATAGTAGTGCATATTAAACTTTGTAAATACTGCTGTATTGTTTTCCAAAGTGGCTGTAGCATTCCCACTATTGCTATGTGCAAACTCTAGGCACTCTGCATCTTCACCAGCATTTGGGATTGCCAACCTTTGGCCTTTTAGCAGTTTTTGTGGGTGAGTAGTGAATTATATTGTAGCATTAATTTACATGTCTCCATTTTGTAGGGTGCATTTCAGGTTGGGCAAACTCTAGCTGTGTTTAGAGATATTCTCAATTGGAATCCATCCACACTGCGGTCAAGTTTGGCTGACAATCTTCCACCTTTCAAACACTCTCAGTTGTTGGTAGGCATTTGCCTCAGCCTGCCAATGTAGGTGCAGTAACTGACCCCAGGCATGCATACTCAGACAGGAAGAACTGCTCTCTCTTGAACTCATTTCACCTGCACACACTTTCTTCCTCAGCTCTTCAACAGCCTCACAGATAAGAATGATGCTTTATTGTGTCCTTTTTTAAAGTTAATCATTCAATTTCCCTGATGACAGCTGTGTGAGAGAGACATAGAGAATTGGGGAGGGGTGGAGGGGAGAGACAGACAAAAGGAGATTTGATAATTGTTTAGTGCCGTGTCTCCACTTTTGAGGAACAGTGCTTTTTTCTTCATACTATAGGTTGAATTCTTTACATAATGTTGAATTATTCTTATGAGTTTGAAATAAACAAAATTGATATTTGTAAAACTTAAGATTGGGAATAAGAGAGGGAGAGTAGAGCGCGTGCAATATACTACATTCCTAAATCTGTGTATATGAAATTTGGATACCTTAAGTAAAATTTAAAAAAAAAAGGACACACTTACAGACTATCCCCCAAAATGAATGAAAAATGGTGATACAGCAGCACAGATGAGTATCATAGCCACTGTGGGCTAAGACCCAGGTTTTGAACACCTTGGAAGAGAGGAGATGAGGGTATGGTTATGCCAACAGATGTGATCATACCTTCCTTCTGCTAAAAAGAGGAGATCCACCATACACAACTTGGGCATCACCCCAGCCTGAAGAACTGACCAGAACTCCCTGGCCACACCCAGCATACACCTCTGTGCTGCTGTATAAACCACACAAAAAATCTGTGCAATCTTCAGGAGCTCTGAGCATGTGAGACCACTCACATTGATTTTCCAGAGACCCAGCCATACCCTGCATCCTCTCATGCAGTCAGAGTTCTCACTATCCTAGCACACAACCTCCCACAGTAATGGGGTGCACGGGATCCACTCTACCCCACTAGCCTGTCCCATCCACAGAGAGGCCAAGATATTCCCAGAACCAGCTGCCTGTGGTGCTCCACCTAGGCAGTTTGAGCTCCAGATCCTGGGATATGCTGAGAGACTGGGGGCACTTCATAGTCCTATGTGGGTGCTCAACCTCCTATTAGAGTCAGATTCAGAGTCAGTGAGGAATGGATTTTTCCCTCTGTTAGAATCCCTGGTCACACGTGTGCACAAGAGCTGTCAGCTGCAGCCTACTCGTTTCACAATGTTGCCTTGTCCCCAGAGGTTGCCTGGTGCACGAGTCTGAGCTGCTGCTGTGGGACTGCTGACTAAATTGTCTTGTCCTGGCCAGTTGCTGGTCCTGCATATAAAACATATAAAAACTTCCACAGCTGCTGCTTATGTCCAAAACGGTAACCACCCTCTCTGAGCTGGTTGCCTGGTGCTGTTGTCGGGGAAGGGATGATGGGGAAAGAGAAATGTGCCTCCCTTTTTTAAAAATTTTTTACTGGGTTAGCAGGTGCCCTATCCCCGTTAGGGATCCAGGCCACACTTATGCCATGCTTTCCATCTATATTGCTACTGGCAACAGAAACTGCAGTCTGATCTCACCTTGTTCTCCAAAGCTGGTGCCTTCTCTGGTTCATGGCTGCTGGGGTCGTTTGTGTTGTTCATACTAATTACTATGTGTCTGCAGCTGCCACACAGATCTACAGCATTCCTTTTCCTTCCATAGAATTTCCACTGCAGTTTTCTAACTCTCCCCTGAGAGTACTTCCTCCATCTTTTCAAAAACTATTTACTCCTAGCCTAGAGCAATATGCCCTTTCCCTATTCTGCCATCTTGGAATCCTCCATGTGTCAAAATTATGACCACATGGCCATTTACAAACAAGCATTGTTGCTTCCTCTCTTAAATTTAAAACTTATGAGATATTTACAGAACTATTTCTCTGTACAATCAATTATAGCTACCATTGAATTTGATATTTTGGTTCTGAGATTCTTCAGTTATTTATAAAAATCCAAGATAGTGTCACATGTTATTTAGCTAATGCGTTTTTCATAGTGCCACCCAAAATCTTCACTTATGGAAAGATATTAATGTCTTCAAACTTGGAAAATTTATGACCATGTTCAAACTCTTAGAAATAAGGAAACTTACAGCAAATATTTGCTAAGTTTGTAGTAGTTGGATGCATACAATCAAGAAGTTAATACTACAGCCGGCGCCGCGGCTCACTAGGCTAATCCTCCGCCTTGTGGCACCGGCATACCGGGTTCTAGTCCTGGTCGGGGCACCGGATTCTGTCCGGGTTGCCTCTCTTCCAGGCCAGCTCTCTGCTGTGGCCCGGGAGTGCAGTGGAGGATGGCCCAAGTGCTTGGGCCCTGCACCCCATGGGAGACCAGGAGAAGTACCTGGCTCCTGCCTTCGGATCAGCGCGGTGCGCCAGCTGCGGCGGCCATTGGAGGGTGAACCAACGGCAAAGGAAGACCTTTCTTTCTGTTTCTCTCTCTCTCACTGTCCACTCGCCTTGTCAAAAAAACAAAACAAAACAAAACAAAAAAGTTAGTACTGCAAACCTAGGACTTTTCCATGAGATAAAGAACCTTTCATAAAAAGAAAGCTGCACTGTTGACAAGTTCCAGTCAGTAAACATGAATAGCCATTGTTCAAGGTAAAAGTCATCAATAGTATTGATTTACGAGGATAGCATTCTGGTCAGGAAATGTTAAGCAAAATAATGTCGCTGATTAACCAGTGTTACTGAGCTGCAATGAGACGGTGCATCCCATTTGGCCTTGAAGGAAGGACACTTGTCTACATACTCAATGTGCCTCTTTTAATGAACTTTGTAGCATGTGGAATTGGTTTGATTTTGACACTGTATTCAGGGACTCGTCGTCCACACAATAGAAAGCCCATTTACTTTCTCCTCTGAAGCATTTATTAAATGCCAGGTAATCATTGTTCTTCTGCTGTGAGCTCTTTCTCAAGAGTATTCTCCATGATCGATTTATTTAGGCAGAGTAGAGGATGTTGAAAGGAACATAAATCAAAAACACATATTCCCAAATTTTGAATTTGTTCTGTATTTTTTAAAAAATGTTTAACAACACAATTTTCACGTTTATCAAAAGTAGAAACACACTTGAATATGTCTTCAACATACAAATGAAATGTATGTTGAATTTGAAAAATATATTTTATTTCATATTTTAACAAAAATTCTTTCTGAAATTGTATAAATTGGGCATGTAAATTAATCTAGAGAATGATAATTACATTCATGTAAAAACTTTTTAAAATTAAGGCTTTGCTTATCTTTTTTTTTAATTTAAGATGAACATATTTCATATATATAGGATTGGGAACACAGTAATATTTCCCACCTTGCCCTCCCTCCTGCCCGTTACCCTACCTGTCTTCATTCTTTTTCTCTTATTTCCTCTCTTAATTTTTGCAATTATCTGCTTTCAGTTTACTTGTATTGCTTTTTAAAAATATTTATATCAATTCGATAACTGAATACCAGACAGGCTTTCAAAAGTTGAATATTGTATAGTTTGAATTTTTATCACTTATGGATATAAGTGGTATTTCTTGTTCAAGTTTGATATTTAAAATTCTATTGTCCTCCTAAAAGTGTGCTTGTCTTTACACTTATGAGTATATGTTTGTGCTCTCCAAATTAACATTTTTAGCCATAGATTTGTTGTTTTAAAGAGATATTTTTGGGGCTGGTACAGTGGGTTAAGCTGCTACCTTTGGTTCCAGCATCCCATATGAACACCAGTTGGTATCCTGGGTGTTCCACTTCCAATCCACCTCCTTTCTAATGCACATGGGAAAGCAGCCAAAGATAGCCCAAGTCCTTGGGCACCTGCTACCTCATAGGTAACCCAGAAGAGGTTTCTGACTTCAGCCTGGCCCAGCCTGGGTCATTGTGGCCATTTGGGTCATGAACTTGCAGATATAAATCTTTGTCTCTCTTTATATAAGTCTACCTTTCCGATTTATAAAATAAATCTTTAAAAAGAGGCATTTTGATATATTTTTCCAGAGCTCATTTTTGAGATGAGCAAAATACTCATATTGAAATACTTAATTGTAGGCTACTTGAGGCACGTGTTGTGATCATAGCTAGCTGACTTTCTCTCCTTTCCTTTTCCCCTTCCCTGCCACCTCCCCTTCTCCCTTGCTTCTGCTTTTCTTTCTCCCTCCCTCCTTCCCTCCCTCCCTCCGTTCCTTCCTTCCTTCCCTCCTTCCCTCCCTCCCTCCCTCCCTCCGTTCCTTCTCTCCTTCCTTCTTTCCTTTCTTCCCTCCTTCCTTCCTTCTTTGAACTGTGGCTTAGCCCAGTGCACCACAATGCTGGCCCCAGAGGACTTTGTTTCTAACACCTCAGCTTGACAAGTGGAGAAAGAAGTCTCAGAGAAGCATTGATGTTAACCAAGATACCATAGTTACTCTGTGAGTGTGTACAAACCGCACTTCATGTTACACTGACCGTAAAACCCAGAAGATCTCTAAGAGACAAGGATGATAACAACTCTAGTCCTCTCTTTCTAGACCCAAGGATGTTGTATATTTAAAAAAAAATTCTGACATGTAGGAATAACTTCTTTTATTTTTTTTCAGAGTAAATTAAATAAAGCAGTAGTACAGAGGAGTCCTAACATGAACTTTTTTGGAATATTGTTCATGGACATTTCCCTTGGTGCTTAAATCTCAATGAGAAAGCAGCTTCAAATGAAGAATTAATTCACCCAAATGTGCTTTTTTTGGAAAATTTAAAATTTTCTCAAAGGCACACAAGTTAGATTATCAGGTAAATATATTAGATACTAAAAATGCCCATGAAGACAGAACATGGGAAAATCTGTAGAAGTATGCTAAAGAGGAGGACAAAATAATCCAGTGTGTTGCTAATTAGTATATTGGGTAAGGCACGCAGAAATAGGGTGAATCTGATTGGAGGGTATGTGTGACTGTTCCATAGACAGTAAATCAGTGTACACTCAATTTATGTCACAGACTAATGTATCTCAAAGATAATTATTCACAAATTATTATTTTGAAATGAAATTTTATATGCTCAAATATAACATATTTTAAACTCTTGACATATTAATTGGATCATAGGCTATTGGAAGTCTTTTATTTCATTTTAAACATTTTGGGATGTTCCAATTATTTTTTCTGTTAAGATCTCACCTCTAGTTTAATACCATTATAATCAGAGGACATAATTTATATGATGCAATTTTTTTAAAAAAGTATTCAGATTTATTTCATGACGCTGAGTGTTATTTTTAAAGATTTATTTACTTAGTTGAAAGTCAGAGTTACACAGAGAGAGGAGAAAGGAGAGAGGAGAGAGGAGAGAGGAGAGAGGAGAGAGGAGAGAGAGAGAGAGAGAGAGAGAGAGGTCTTCCATCTACTGATTTACTCCCTAGTTGGCCGCAACATCCAAAGCTGCGCTGATCCAAAGCCAGGAGCCAGGAGCTTCCTCCGGGTCTCCCATTTGGGTGTAGGGGCCCAAGGACTTGGGCCATCTTCCACTGCTTTCGCAGGACATAGCAGAGAGCTGGATTGGAAGTGGAGCAGCCGGGACTCAAACCAGTGCCCATGTGGGATGCTGACACTGCAGCCTTACCCGCTATGCCACAGTGCTAGCTCTGTTGCTGAATGTTTTACCATGGTAAATCTTTCCTGCACATTTGAGAAGAATATGTTTTTCTGTTGTAGGGAAGAAGTTCTATAAATGCTACTTAGTTCAAGTTGATTCATAGTTTGTTCATGCCATCTACAGCCTCGAAAATTTTCTCCGTTAGTTCTATCAATTATTGACAGCATGATATTGATCCAACCAATATAACCTGATTTTTTTTTTTACATTTTCAATACAATTTGGTATGTTTTTGGTTCATTCATCTTTGACTACTGTTATTAAGTTCATTCATATTTAGAATTGCTATGTACTCTTGATAAATTCACCTTTTTGCTATTAGCTAAAATAATTTGTTACAGGCAATGCTCTTTTTTGTGAGTGTTGCTTTTTAATGAATATATAGAGAACAGATTTCACAGATACAGTATCTAGATATCTATTTCATAGATACAATTCCAAGAATACAATGATACTTCCCCCTCTCTACTTCCTCATGCCTTTCTTTGTAAACCGAAGTCAAAGGTAGTTAGACCACTGTTCCACAGGTTCACAGAGAAGGGTTACAGACAGCAATTGTGTCACCAGGGCTCAGTTTAGCTTGTTTTTCTGTTGTTTTGTTTTTTTGTAGTCTATATATTAGAAGCAAGCAGAGAAAACATATGATGTTTGTCTTTTTGAGTCTGGCTTGCTTTACTAAGCATAATTATTTCTAGTCACATCCTTTTGATGCAGAAGACAGGATTTCATTCCTTTTTATGGCTGAGTAGCTGATTTAATTTCCTCTGAGTATATTCCCAGGAGTAGAGTGACTGGATCACATTGTCAATCTATTGCTGTAATATATACTTCTTTGGCATCAGTAGTTGTGTCAACTTTCTTTTTAAACTGTTAACAGGGTAGCATTTTTAAAAATCATTTTGATATTAAGGTATTTATGTATTTATATTTAGATTCTTCTAGCAGAATAAAGTTGAGCCATTCTCTTTTAAACAATCTGATAAATTTGAATTTTAAATATACATTTTAATTATCTATTTCCTATCATTTTAATTGTTTTTATTCAAATAATTATTTTTTCCTTCTTTTTAAAACTCTTTTGATTCATTTAATGGTTTTGTGTTTCTTTTATCTTCATTCTACCTTATTAGTTGCATCTCTCTTGCTTATTGGTTGGTTATTTGATTTTGAAAGGTACTCTAGAGATTGTATCATGTATCATTAACTTATTATAATCCCACTTCAAAAATATTAACAATGTCCTGCATCTTTTTACCTTAGAACAACATTCCCTTTCATATTGGGCTCCCCTGTTTGCTGTGCTATTATTGTCATGTATTTTATTTAAATGTCATAATTCCAAAATTTACCTTGTCATTTTTATTAATGATTATGTTTTTAAGTTTTTTAAAATTTAAAAATTATGTTATATCAACCTGTTTAGGTACTACATTTGTTGTTGTCATTCCTTTACTTATATTTTTATTTCCACATTCCATCTTTTCCTTTGCATGATTAGGTACCTGTAGCACTGTATTCACCTTCATGGCTAAAAGTCATAAATTCTTTGAATTTTTGCTTGCTTAAAAAGTGTTTATTATACTTTTTCTACTGAAAACTAGTTGCACAGAATATAGTGAAGTCAGCAGAATGTCTCATGACCTACTCTGTCCTGAAACAGTGAGTGACGTTTAGTTGGGACACGCTCTTGCTCTTTTATTAGTATGTCTTCTGGCTGCTTTTGTGTTACAGCAGCAGAATCAAGTAATTGCAAGAGATCGTATATTCAGCAAAACGTAACATATTTCTTCCGTGGCCTTTTATTGAAAATGTTTGCCAACTGCTGTAACATAGAAGCTTGATTTTTAAAGAGTGTTTAAAGTTGCTGTTTTCCTCTCACTGTACTTTAATGATGGCAATCCTGTGCCATCCAGCTTGCAAAACTTGCCCATCTTGACCATCTACAAAATGTGACTTTTTTCTCTGCCTGCTCTTAAAGGTTCTCCTCTTTGTTGGTTTTCATGGTTCTATTGTTGAGTTAGGATGCACCTTACTTTATTTTTCTATTGACTGTTCCCTTACTGTGTGTTCACAGCTGTTGGCAAACTTGGGAATTTGAGAACATCATTTTTTAAATACTTTTTGCCTTTTCCTCCTTCTGGGCTCTCGGTCACACATACAGATCACACTGCACAGCAGCAAATCTCCTCTGAGGTCACTGATTCTCTTCTAATTATGCAGGCTGGCTGGCTGGCTTTCTTGGTTTATCTCTCTGCCTCTTATAATTTTATTATAAAGCTTTTTTAATTTTATTTGAAATGCAGAGTTGAGGAGAGAGAGAAAGAGAGAAGAGAGAGAGGAGAGAGAGACAGACAGAAAGTATGAGAGAGATCTTCCATTCACTGATTCACTCCCAAATGGCCACCACAGCCAGGACTGGGCCAGACTGAACCCAGGAGCCAGGAGCTTCTTCCGGGTCTCCCGCGTGTGTGCAGGAGCCCAAGTACTCAGGCCATCCTCTGCTGCTTTCCCAGGCACATTAGCAGGGTGCTGGATCAGAGGTGGAGTAGCCAGGACTTGAACTGGTACCCACGTGGGGTGCTGGGTAGCAGGTGGTGTCTTAAACTGCTCCACCACAACACTCCCAAGCTTATTTTTATGTCTGGTCCATTTTTTGTTAATTTCTATTGCTATATTTTCAAAATTATTATTTTTTCCTTTTGTAGTGTCAATCTGATACTGACTCAAGAGTATATTTTTACATTAATTATTGCACTTTAATCTCTAAGATATTTTATTTGGATTTTTGTAAATTTATTCCATGGCTCTCTTCAACATGTTAATTTCTTCTCTATTTTAATGTATGAATGGAGATTCTTTACACTAGCTCATTTCATTTTTATATCCTAATTTCATATTCTGTGTCAATTCTCGGTCTATTTGTAATGATTGCCTCCCCTCATTTACTTCTGGGCCACATTTCCATTTATTTCTTCTGATATATTTTATTTTTTTACTTTTTAACTGACATTGAATTATGTATATTCATGGAGTTCTATATGTTGTTTCAATACATGCTTGAATTATGTGCTATTCGATCAGCGAATACTTATTGATCTCTTCAAAACTGATCATGTGTTTATGGTAAAAATACTCAAAACCCTTTTTCTATCTTTTAGAAATAAATGGTGCATCATCATCATCTATAGTCACACTATTGTGTAATAAAATAGAAAAATTTCTTATTCTTATCTACCAGTTTGTGTGTTTTGAGGTGATCAAACACTCTGTGTTGTTACGTTCCTGTGTATATGATGGGGTGAAGTCTGCTGACATGATTAATAACCTAGAATCAGTTACGTGTGTTTGAGGTTGTGTTCTGCCCCTTTAGAGCTCTCCATACTTTGGGGTTAATTTTGCTGCGTTCTTGGACAGATCTGTGGTTCTTTGTCTCTGTCAGATAGGAATAGGGGATACTCCCAGACTTGTGTGAGATTCACTGTCATTTGTTCTCTTTTTAATCAGTTTTTTAAGGTGTGTTTATTTGAAAGTCAGAGTTACACAGAGAGAGGAGAGGAAGAGAGAGGAGGTTTTCCATTCACTGGTTCACTCACCAGATGGTCACAATGGCTGGAGCTGGGTGGATCCGAAGCTAGGAGCCAAGATTTTCTTCAGGGGCATCCACGCAGGTGCAGGGGCCCAAGGACTCGGGCCATCTTCTATTGCTTTCCCAGGCCATAGCAGAGAGCTGGATCAGAAGTTGAGCAGCTGGTCTGGAACCAGTGCCTATATGGTATGCCTGCACTGCAGGTGGCAGCTTTATGTGCTAAGCCACAGTGCCCTGCCCCCTCCATCAGTTCCTTACGTAGCTTTGAGTAACATGAATGTGTCTTTCAGTTGACAGCCCAAAACTCAAAGTCACTCCTCTTCAGAACTTTAAAGCTTTTTCTCTGTGTGAATCCTTGATGTTCAGTATTGTACTCTATGCATTTTATCTACTTAGGGCCTCTTGAAGCTTAGACTTTTCTCTTACTCTCAATGATGGGGAGTGTGTGTGTGTGTGTGTGTGTGAGTGTGTGTGTATGTGTGTGTGAGTATGTATGTGTATTTGTTTCAGGTGAATGTTAACCCTGTTATTTAATGATAATAAAGTCAAATGTGTGTATTTTCAGGTTTCTGTTTCATTCAGGAAATTTCACTTGCTAATATATGTATGTCATAAGAATTTTATAAAAAAAAAAAACCTGTTTTTTGTTAAAAAAATCCCTATGATTGCCAGGTTTTTTTTTTTTTAAAGCATTTTTATTTTTTTTAAAAAAGCCATCACTGTATCTGCTATTATAGACGTCTTCTGTGGGTGAGGACACTTACTTCCTGCATATGGTGAATGAAGAATTGAAACACACAGAAATGAGATTTTTTGACCCAGGTCAAACTACTGATACATGGAGAACACATTGGAAATCCTTCCAGCGTTGCAAGGGCATACAGCGATGATCCTCACAGTGAGATTATTTTCCAGGAAGATGCTCCTGTGTTCAAGATGGGAGGGCTTGGAGCCTAGACTCCTAGGACTCTCCAGTGGCATCTATCTTCTTTCTCTCCCTCTTTGAGCCACTCAGCTGTATTTCCCTGAGTTTAGTCTGCGAGTGATCACAAGGAAAGCCATACCTGCTGATACATTTTGATTGGAAGTCACTTTATAGAAAAGTGAAGGCACATTTGAGATCACATTTCCTTGAAGTAATGGAATTAATTTCATCATGTCTGCAACATGTCACTGATTGCAAACGATGTTTCTGAATCTATCTCAAAGAGAAGAGATAGCATATGCCTGCTGGTTCTGAAATCTCTGGATGATATCCATTGATAGGACTCATTAAGTGGTATAAATGATAACATAATTATTTGTTATGTTTGCAAACAATGAAACAAAATGCATTAACTATACAAATCAATAGGGATGCTTGCTACAACCATGTAGTTTTAACCAGATGGCTGGCGATATTGGACTTTCACAAGGAGAATGAGTAGAAATTTTAATTAATATAATATGAATTTATTGTCAAATCTTTGTTCTTTTTTGTGAAAGTATGTATGAAATTCTATAAATAAATGATTTTAGAATTAGCCTCCTGTACTTTGTATACCTGAAATCCAACTACAAATTAAGAAGTTTCATATCAATTCTCATCAGATTATAGATCTCCTTTCCCTCTTACAGAGGACTTCTCTCCCAGTTCTGTCATTTGCTGCAGAATAATGTTTAGTCACATGCAAATCGTTCTTTTATCTGGAATTCATTCTCCATGTCTGAAAGTTCCCTGAATGACTACTTCTCATTCTATACCCAAGAAACTCAGTAAGTGAGACTTTTCACCCAAAAACTGTTACAAGAGAAACACTCCAAGGAAAGGTCAGAGAGCCTTTTCTGAAAAGGTCATGTAGTGAACCTTCCCCACTTGCAGCACTGTGTCAGCAGCCACCAATGTGGGACCCACATGGGACTGCGCATCAGGAGTGTCAGTGTCATACATCAGCCTTGTCTCCCTGCTACTTCTGATTGCTGTTTTCAATGTGTTCTCCTCTTAAAAGCTGCTCTGAGAACAGCCTCTCTGCCACTGACCTGCTTAAGGACACCAAGAACACACTTGAAGGCTACACATTCCAAATCCTGTAGGATCTCAATCCTATAAAATGCCAGATATTGTCTGTTTCTATGCAAAAGGAGGAAACAGATGTCTTATGCCTCAATTCTTGGTCATGTTTTGCCCCTGGGACCCCAGTAACCTGCTCAAATGCCCGGCATCCTACAATGCCTCTCATGAGTTTCCATTCACCTTTTGTCCCCAACCCAATCTCTCAATGTTCTGAATGAGATTGAATTTGTGTGTTCGCCTGTGTGTCATGTTTCTGACTAATTGATAGACTCCTAAACTATTTAATGGTGAAGCTAATGCTAATCATTTTTATAGCTGTTTACTGTCCATGGACTTACCATCTACCATGACTACTTTTACATCCCTCTTGAAGACAGACACATGCTATGTGTCACTTCGTCTATAACATAGTTGTCTCTCCATGCTTTTAAGTTTTTCATTTTATACCTCATACTCACTGCCTAGGTGTCTCTCTGAAAATAAGGCCATTTCCTGGTTGAGATTTTGGACTTTTTTGCAAGTGTGAAAGCCAGAGAATATTTCCACTAAGAGAAAATGATGGTTAGAATCAAAGTGACAAAGTTAAATATTTTTTGAAAATCCAAGATAAAAGAACATGCCACCCAGCATAAAAATTTTTACAACTCGGAGTTGCTCTAGAAACAAAATGACACAGAAATGTGGCGGATGTGGGCGGGCAGAATCTAGGTGGCTTAAAACCCATTTTTTTTTAATTTTTAATTTTGGTAAGGGCATAAACGTCTAATGTATGTGCAAAACAACATTCAGAGTAATATAGTGAGTATATGAATATATTGGTAAAAATGTGCAGTAGTCATTATTTCAAAGTATTGTGTTTTAAATTGAAAGGCAGCATATTCATAATATAAATTTAAAAATTCTTCAAAAATTGCACATATACATGCATGTGTATCATGTGTAAATTATTGATTACTTTTGTCTAAAAACCATTGTGGCCGAGGTTGCTGCTTCTGGTGCTGCTGTGTTGCTTGCGGACTCTTAGCTCGACATTTTGGCAGGTGCCTGCGTTTCAGAGTAATTAGAATTTTATCTTGTTCTGTTTCTTGACTTCTGTTCCTATCTCTTACATGAGAACCCCTCAGCTACAGACTATGGCACAGGATGATCCTTTTTGGGATTCGAAATTTACATTTTATCAACCCTCATTTATCATAGCTGCTCTTGGCATTTTATAAACTTAATCCTCTCAATAATAGGATGAGATCTTTTACAAGTAAATAATTTCATGAGCTCATGCATTTTTTGTCCTTTATTTATTTATTTATTTTTAAATTTTTTTTTTATTTTTGACAGGCAGAGTGGACAGTGAGAGAGAGAGACAGAGAGAAAGGTCTTCCTTTGCCGTTGGTTCACCCTCCAATGGCCGCCGCGGTCGGCACGCTGCGGCCGGCACACTGCGCTCATCTGATGGCAGGAGCCAGGAGCCAGGTGCTTCTCCTGGTCTCCCATGGGGTGCAGGGCCCAAGCACCTGGGCCATCCTCCACTGCACTCCTGGGCCACAGCAGAGAGCTGGCCTGGAAGAGGGGCAACCAGGACAGAATCCGGCGCCCCGACCGGGACTAGAACCCGGTGTGCCGGCGCCGCAAAGAGGAGGATTAGCCTGTTGAGCCACGGCGCCGGCCTATTTATTTATTTTTTTGACAGGCAGAGTTAGTGAGAGAGAGAGACAGAGAGAAAGGTCTTCCTTTCCGTTGGTTCATCTCCCCAAATTGCTGCTACAGCCTGCGCACTGCGCAGATCTCCCTGGTCTCCCGTGCGGGTGCAGAGCCCAACAACTTGGGCCATCCTCCACTGCCCTCCTAGGCCACAGCAGAGAGCTGGACTGGTAGAGGAGCAACTGGGACAGAATCCGGCACCCCAACTGGGACTAGAACCCGGGATGCTGGTGCCGCAGTCAGAGGATTAGCCAAGTGAGCCATGGCACCGGCTGAGCTCACGTATTTTACCATCATAATGGTAGCAGCAGATTGAAGATATGAGGTTTCTTTTTTTCTGGTCCTAAATTATTCTTGAAAATTTCTCTTGCCTTATATATACCATTTCTCCTTTGCCTCTATAAAATTTGATTCCTTGCAGTTTTATAATTGTTTAAAAATTTTAGTCCATCATCCTCTGTGATTATCCATTGACTCATAAGTAACTATACATGTCAGCAATAACAATAAAATAAATGAAATTAATAGACCACTTCAAATTGTTCTCCCATAGTCCCAGATAGCAATTAATGCAGGAATACGATATAGCAAGAAACAATTGAAAAGTCAGCCTAACATGCACCAGGTCGAAATACCACGTAAGTGACATAGGTTTGACATTGGAGACATAGAAATATTATTATTTAAGAGATACAATTAAACATTTAGTTTATACACTTATATAATTATCCTCCTCAAAGAACTCAGAAAACCATCATTGCCAATTGGCTTCGTGTTCTAACAATGAGAGTACATTGGACAACAATATTCAGCATTGCCCTGCAGTGAGTTCTCATTAGATATTAAGAATTCCAATTTGCTTCACTATTTTATCCATTTTAAAGACAGTTTGACATTAAAAAGTGTCTTCTCACATCATCCTTAATCATTTTCAGTACATAAAATCCTCCTTTAGTTGCTTATTTATCTAAATGTTACATTTGCATAATGCCAAATGTACAGTGCACTGCTTTTATACCAGAGATGGTCTTTCCTTTCTTCAGTAGGAAGGAAGGATCTGTCTCTCTTTTGTTTATCTATCTGTCATTATAAATGTCATCTATCATACTAATAGAATTTATAATGCTGTAATTTGCTAACATTAGATCATAATACTACCTTTTGAAGTATAATTATCCATATATGATGCATATGATTAAGTAAAATTTACGAGAATGTGCAGACCACAGTAATGTGACAGTCAATTCAGCTATTAGGTTGTATTAAATATATCTTACATGAATCCCTGTGAGATATCACACTGTTGACAATTCATGACTCAGATATTAATTCCGTGTTTTCTGTCCTGTGTGTATGGGCAGAGGAGGGGGCCATGATGATTTCTTGGCTTCCTGTTGCTGACGAATCTGCCTGCTGAGGGCCTCTGGGTGGGAGAAGGGTCTTGGGCCCTGAGGCTAAACAAAGCACCATGCTGCCCATTCATTTCTGTCGTTAGCTTTCTACTGATCCCTGGCAGCGGGGTCAGCTCCTCTAAAGTTGTCCCGGGGAGGACTGAGCTTGCCTGGGCTGCACATGTTTGCTGACGGGCACCGTCACATGGGCTGTCCATGTGTGCTATTTTCTGCATTGCTCAAGAAACTTAACTGGCAAGTAAGTAATATGAGCACTTGCTTTGTTTTACCTTCTGTGGTTTCCCAAAGAGAACTGTGAGTGGCCTCCCTTCCACACTGACAGTGACCTGTTGCTGGGTGATGTTCCTCTGTTTGTGGACTACTTGCCAGCAGAATGCAGCTCATTGTTAGATTTCTATCCAGGTATATAGGCTCCTGCCTAACACAATTTTTCAAATGAGTAAGTGAATCAGTGGCCTACCCTTTAAACATATGGCTGACTCAAGCATTCCAATAAGCAATTCTACACAGAAACAATGTTTGATGCTGTGTAAAATCAAGCTATACTTGGTGAGATTTGGGTTAAGAGGAAAGTTGACTTGGGCCAGCGTTGTGGCATAGCTAGCAAAGCTGCCTACTGCATCAATGCTGGCATCCAATATGGGCACCAGTTGGAGTGCC
This sequence comes from Sylvilagus floridanus, assembly GCA_949820135.1. NCBI lineage: Eukaryota > Metazoa > Chordata > Mammalia > Lagomorpha > Leporidae > Sylvilagus > Sylvilagus floridanus. The sequence continues at coordinate 118,834,231 of OX463226.1, forward strand.
GGATGCTCCACTTCCAATCCAGCTCCCTCCTAACGGCCTGGGAAAAGCAGTGGAAGATGGCCCAAGGGATTAGGCTCTTGTTACCCACATGGAGACGTGGAAGAAGCTCCTGGTTCCTGGCTTTGGCCTAGCACAGCCCTGTCCATAGCTGTCATCTGGGTGAATGAGCTAGTGATTGGAAGATCTCTCTGTCTCCCTTTTTCTCCCTCTCTCTCTATAATTCTTTCAAATAAATAAATAAATATTTTAAAATTATTTAAAAGGTTATGCATCTATTTAAAATGCACAGTTATGTGGTGGGGTTGGGGAGGGAGAGAGAGACAGAGAAAGAACTCTTCAATCTGCAAGCTCACTCCCCAAATGGCTTCAATGGCCAGAGCTGGGCCAATCCGAATGCAAAAACTAGGATCCAGGAGCTTCATCCAGGTCTCTGATATGATGAGTGCAGGGGCCCAAGCACTTTGGTAATCTGTTGTTTCCCAGGTACATGAGCAGGGAGCTAGATCCGAAGTGGGGCAGCCATATAGGGTGCTAGTGCTACAGGTGGTGGCTTTATCTGCTATGCCACAGCGTTGGCCCCATAAATATTTTAAAAAAGGAAAAAACATCCAGGTGCATTAACTTGTGTTTTCAGACCATTTGTGCTGAACTGTCAGTTGTTGATCATTAATTCACTCTGTTGAGATTGCTGCTTAAGTGACTACCATGGTTACGATTGTTGTGTTTGCTACAGGGATCAGTTACATGGTGAACATGTGACAAAATATGACAACCTGGTTATAGAAAAAACGGAATTTTAAGTATTTATATATTTTATAACCCTATGGCTTAACATTTGACAAGTTGCATAAAGTATCCAAGAATGAGCATGAAATGAGCTTGGTGCCACATGCTTCACGCAGAACTGTTTTAGAAATTGTTTCTCAGACCACGTTGGTTTGGTTAGAGATGTGTTTATTAAGGGTTACTGATGCCTTCTTATTACTGCTGCTAACTTGTGTGCGTTTGGAAATTAATATAAGCATGGGTTTTGGTGTGTATTCTCTTTGAGGAAAGAAAGAGGGATAATGTAGGGTCTCTTTGAGCATAGAGACAGAATGTCTAGTAGCAATTCTTTGAGCGTGTGGTCGTTCATGTTTTTTATGGATGCCAAGTCTCTAACTCTCTTTCCTCTAGATTAGGAGATGCCTTGGAAATCCTATATGCTGAAAGCTTTGCAAAGAGACTGATTTGTAGTTGACTTTTATTTTAGGGTTTTGGCTAACAGGAAAATTCCAGAAAATAGTATTGAACTTATCCAGACTGTTGTACTTCCTTTTGCAAGTTTTTCAGTAACGTCCAGGGAACTTGTACACAGTTCATGTAGGTATTTCCTACATTCCCAATGTCTAGGACACATGTTTAATATTAGATACTGCAAATATGTAAAAACTGAGGTGTTTTTCAACAATAGAAATTGATGCAAAACAAATTTTAAAAATCACTGTAAATTTACACAATAGGGAAGGAATCCTCCTATTAATAAGCTTTGATTTGGGAATTATATGGTTATGTGTTCAGTAACCAATGGCATGTTTTTATAAATATTTTAGTATTATCAGATTTTCAGATTGAGTAATTTTTTATTTAATCCAAGTTTGATTTGCTGCTTTAACATTTCTATTTTGCATGGAGATGATGACTTTTGTGATACAGCAAGATTTCTGACTAAAGCTGTCACTTATTCTGGAAAAAAAAAGGAGGATCAAAGAGAGCTTAGTGTGAAGTATGTGCATTTTAGGAAGATTAACAATTCGATGTGCTCTGTAGGATAAATTAATCAGTCTATAGTTTTGACTATTAATTGCATCCCTGCCTTATCATTCACAAATAAAGGTGGAATAATACTTAGATCAGTTATACATTTTATAATGCTCCACTTCCTGACAAATTTAATAAATGTTGGTAAGGTAATTTCTGATATTAGAGATGGCAGGGTCTATATGGGAGAAAAATATTTTAAGCCATTTTGTTAGCAATTCATACTGGTAATTTCTCCTATATTCCCATTCAAGTAGTTAAGTGTTTAGAAAACAGAGAAGTGGAACCAGCATTGTGGAAAGTGGGTCAAACTGCAGCCTGCAATGCCAGCATCCCATATGGGTACCGGTTCATGTCCTGGGTGCTCCACTTCAAATCCAGCTCCCCACTAATGCTCTACAAAAAGCAGTAGAAGATGACTCATGTACTTGGGCCCCTGCTACCCACATGGGATACATGGAAGAGGCTCCTGGTTCCAAGCTTAGCCTGTGTCTCAGGCCTGGCCACTCCATCTGGGGAGTGAACTTTCAGATGAAGGATCTCACTGTTTCTCTCTCTCTAATTCTTGCAAACAAATAAATAAATCTTAAGGGAAAAAAAAACAGGTAAGAATATTCTTAGGTAGCTATGGATTGACATGATTACAGATATAAACCCAATACTTTACATGGGATAAAACATAGAATCATTTTTGCAAATTTGAAAGTATGAAGTCACAGGATATGTGTAACACTAAATCTAGTGCAGAATACAAAGTTGTAAGAAGCAAGATTATGACCCCATCTGTTGCCCCTGCTGTTCTTGACAGCAAGTAGGAAGAAGAAGGGGGATAGTGTTTGAAAGCTGGAGAGCCTGTGTCAATGCCGCCACTTGGTTAAGAAAGTAGAAATCTGTCTGACTGGTTCTTGGGGCTCCAGCAACCTGCAGACATACTTGAGAGAGAATGAGCCATTTCAGTGCAGGGTTCAGTCTGCGTCCTCGATTTCCTTCATGAGGCTCGCTGAGAGGAGACTGGTTGGGCTGGCCTGGATGGAGAAAGTGACACGAGACAAAACAGGTGTGCAGATAACCAAAGCTCCAGTGGCACTGTGGCATTTGCTAGGAAAATCTTAATGTCTGTCTTAGGCTGAGGTGTGAAACAAGGAATCATCTCTTCCCATAACTTCAGGTTACTTCCTAGGAGCCAGAACTGCTATCTATCTACTTCTAGTGGTAAGAGATTCTAGAAGCTCTTAGGATCAGGAATGATGCCACTCAAACAAAGCAGGCTCTATCAGAAAGGGAGATGAACAGCAGTGTCTTCCATAATTCTATCTACAGGCTACAAGCCCGAGGCTCTCCTGGTCCAAGGTAAGGTCAAACTAGGCCAGTGCAACCACTTTGCATCTGATCATATCACAGGCCACACCACTGAGAGGAAATAAAATGTTCTTTTAGTAACACATCCACGTTAGCAATGGATGAGCTTTTATGTAATCATTAGTAATTACAATATCATTGTATTAGAAAAAAATCTCAGCATTAACTGATATTTTGTAATCAGTCTGAAAAAATATTAAAAATGTTAGTTTTTTCTATATCAGCAATGACAATTTCAAATGTAATAATTGATTAGATTGTCTATGAAATGGAGCAACAATTGTTAAGGTGATCTGAAAATGCATTAAGGGTCTTAACAATTGTTTGAGGTTCGAGAGCATTGCGGTGTTCTGGTCTTGTTACTTTTTCTGTCTTCCAGTGATATAAGCAGAGTACGATTCACCACAGACTCAGTGTCTGAAAGTATTAAGATGTCCTTTCACATTTAATACAACTGTGACAGCTGTCTGGCAATCATGGGGAATAATGATGTGGAAGAATTTCAAAAATGACTTGGGCATCGACTGATGTCATTTTTCATCTAGAGATTTCTATCCTGCTAAAATGCCCATGGAAATTGTAGGAATCAATTTATTTTTCATAGTCATATATAGAGATAATTTCATACTTGAAAAATAATATAATTTTTAAAACATGTCTGAGAAAGTGTATTTGATTAAGAAAATTATCACACAAAAATACAAAAGATAACAAATTATTAGTTATGTAATCTGGTGACCATTATATAATATGTGAATTAATCTCTGAAAAGATGTGTATGTGCTGTGTGTGTATGCAAATCTAGCTGGTTTAATACACCTTTGATGTCTTGCTGTTGTATTTTGGCTGAATATCTTCAATGGCAATTTATCTTCATGCTATATTTGCTATACTGACTATGAATCACACTCTCTTTTTTTAATGTTTGAGTAATAGTTTTACTGTTAATTTGCATAGTATAACACATTAAGGACAAAGATTCTACATGAGGAGTAAGTGCACAGTGACTCCTGTTGTTGATTTAACAATTGACACTCTTGTTTATGGCGTCAGTAGTCACCTAAGGCTCTTGTCATGAGCTGCCAAGGCTATGGAAGCTGCTTGAGTTTGCCAGCTCTGATCTTATTTAGACAAGTTCATAGTCAAAGTGGAAGTTCTCTCCTCCCTTCAGAGAAAGGTACCTCCTTCTTTGATGGCCTCATTCTTTCCACTGCGATCTCATTCGCAGAGATCTTTCATTTAGGTCATTTTTTTCCCAGAGTGTCTTGGCTTTCCATGCCAAAAATACTCTCATGGGCTCTTCAGCTAGATCCAAATGCCTTAAGGGCTGATTCTGAGGCCAGAGTGCTGTGTAGGACATCTGCCATTCTGAGTCTGCTGTGTATCCTGCTTCTCATGTTGGATCGTTCTCTACTTTTTAATTCTTTCAGTTAGTATTAGCAGACACTAGTCTTGATCGTGTGATCCCTTTGACTCTTAGACCTATCACTGTGATCAATTGTGAACTGAAACTGATCACTTGGACTAGTGAGATGGCATTGGTATGCCACCTTGATGGGATTGAATTGGAATCCCCAGGCACGTTTCTAGCTCTTCCATTCGGGGCAAGTCCGATTGAGCATGTGCCAAACTATACATCTCCTCCCTCTCTTATTCCCACTCTTATATTTAACAGGGATCACTTTTCAGTTAAATTTCAACACCTAAGAATATTTGTGTGTTAATTAAATAGTTCAACAAATAGTATTAAGTAGAACAAAAAAATACTAAAAGGGATAAAGTATTAAGTTGTTCCTTGACAGTCAGGACAAGGATTGTTCAAATCATTGTTTCTCATAGTGTCCATTTCATTTCTACAGGTTTCCTTTTAGGTGTTCAGTTAGTTGTCATAGATCAGGGAGAACATATGATATTTGTCCCTTTGGGGCTGGCTTATTTCACTCAGCATGATGTTTTCGTGATTCCACCATTTTAATGCAAATGACCAGATTTCATTTTTTACTGCTGTATAGTTTTCTGTAGAGTACATATCCCATAATGTCTTTATCCAGTCTTCTCTTGATGGGGATTTAGGTTAATTCCATGTTTTAACTATTGTGAATTGAGCTGCAATAAACATTGAGGTGCAGACAGCTTTTTTGTTTGCTAATTTAATTTCTTTTGGGTAAATTCCAAGAAGTGGGATGGCTGGGTCATGTTGTAGGGCTATATTCAGGTTTCTGAGGAATCTCCAGACTGACTTCCATAGTGGCTTTACCAATTTGCATTCCAACAGTGGATTGATATTTTGCTGTTGTATTTTGGCTGAATATCTTCAATGGCAATTTATCTTCAAGCTATATTTGCTATACTGATTAAGAATTACACTCTCAATCTAATTTACATTCTTTTCTTAATTATCTATTAAATATTCGTGGCTATAATTATTTTATTCATATACATAAAATCTGAAGAGACTCTGACTAGTTGGTCTTTGCAAATTACAAAGATCTTTAGTTTTACTTTAAATTTAAACCAAATTATTATGTGGCTAACAATTTAAGTTATTAATAGTTCTATATGTTGAGCATATGGTTTAAAATATTTTTCTTCCCTCCAATGGCCGTGGATTTTTCCTGCCATCATTCAATCAAACCTCCTTTTATTTTGACTAATGATCTTCCCTTGGCCAATAGTATGTCATGATAGCACTTTTGTTATTAAAATACTATTTAGTTTCCATGAAGAAAAAATGACAGTGTTAGTTCATTGTTTCTAAGTTAAACCACACCTTGGTCTAGACTCTTCAATGTCAGTTTGTGTCTTGTGAATTCTCTTGAGGAAGTGGATTCTATCTGCATCTCACTTGCTGCAGAAGTATTTTACAATAAGGGCCAAACCATGGTGAACACCAAACATCATGGGTTTTGTCTTCCTGTTCCCAGTCATTCTTGCTGTTTCCTTCACGTGGGCAGGGGCTCATACATAACCAGGATCGTGGTGAAGAGCCTGGCACTGCATATCCAAGGTTCTTTAGCAGGTGCATCGGTGGTTCTGAGCCTCAGCTCTTTAAACTTTGTCAAGTATGACAAACATTCTTCTGAATAATATTTCTATATTTTTCTCAATATTTAGAAGGACTCTGACCCATTAAGATTAAGAAACATTGACCTAAACAAACTCCCCCCAAGAGACAGGGTCAAGACTCACAACAGCACTGTTTCTTCTGTTTGCCCTCAGTGACACCCCCTTTAAGCAGATCCCCACTGCTGGTGTGATCTGTGCCAGTGAACAGACAATAATTTCTGTTTAACCTGAGATGTAGTGACTACCTCTATGCTCAGACAAGTCTATTTGTTTGTGAAACATACACTAAAAGGGGAAAATTTCTCCAGAGGAGGAACAAAGTAAAGAAAATCCTATGTTGGGAATGTGTGGGTTGTTTGTCACATGTGTGCACGCTGAAAGCACCCAGGGCCAGGCCCAGGCTTGGCCTACTTCTCTCTGGAGCGCTTGTTCCTACAGCTTTTTCCCCAGGGACTCCTACATTCTAGTCACAGACAGGAGACTTTCCAAGTCAAAGCACTTGTTCATTAATATAGCCAAATGTGCTCAGGAAAAAAGAAAACAAAGGACTGTCTATACACTGAAATACCCTTGTGTGTATTGTATACAGCAGCACAGCAGCACTCACATTCAGTAAAGAAAATGAATCTCAAACAAACATGTTTGTGTGAATGTCTTAATAGACCTTAAACCTGATTATTGTAAACCAGGTCACATCCACTTCTGTGCACCTGTCCAACCCCTTTACATAGCCCGAGTGCAGTGAGCATTCAATTAATGCAAGTAGAGAAAAACAAATGAATAGACTCACAAATTGAAGCCCACTCCGTTGCAATATAAATCACTTTCTGCTTTATATTTTAGTACATAATCCATTCCTTAAAGCTTGCTCTTTTCCTAAATAATGTCCAGCTCCAATTGGGTTATGTATCCTGAAAATAAATATTTTCTGTGATGCTCCTGCTTGCACTAGCTTGAGATACTCTGAAACCTGTTCAGTAATCGTCTGTGCCCCAGTTCTTCTTCCTGTGATTCCAATTACTCGTTCCCTCCTCACCACTTTTGTCATTTAAATCTGCAGCTGACAGAGCTGGGCAGATGGATACTTTTACATGCAGCACCACACGTGTGCCTTTTAAAGTGTTCTGCATTTAGTTTTCTGGAGGGAAATTTAGTCTACTCATTCACATTCACATTTTGAGTTGTGCAAGGTAAAATCCATACAATAAATTTATTTAAAAAAAAACTGGGGAAAATGAAAAATGAAATTTACTGTTTTATATGAAATGGTGGCTAAAACTTTTTCAACAGTTTGTGGATAAAGAAGAGTTTTCAACTAAAATTACATTAGAAGAAAAAGTTCAGGTTGTGTATTGGTTCAGGCTGCCATAACAAGATAAGGTAGACATGGGGGTTTAAGAAATAGGAATTTATTTATCATGGTTATGGAGGCTGAACCAAGACTCAGACAGATCCCTCCTCACTTGCTGAGAGCTTTCATCCTGCTTTGCACAAAGTTCCCTCTCGCCTTGTTCCTATGTGGCTGCAGCAGAAGAACACTGGCTTGCCTGTCTTAGTAGGACAGTAATCCCATCAGAGCGGCCCCTAAGTCATGACCTCATGGAAACCTAGTACCCTCCCAACAGATCACCACCCATCTAGGGTGTGGAGCTTTGACATATACAGTTGAGAAAGGCACACACATTTAGTCTCCAATAGCTACCGTTGTGTTTCTAAGTCAGCCTATCAGTATGCATCTTCAATGCCCTAAATTACACAAGAGTAGCCTTCAGTGTACGATGTTTCTCCATTCATTTGGGAGCATCAACATCATCATTCTCACAATTGTGCAGATTCCTTCTCTATAGTGGTACACATTGCCTCCATCACTGTCCTGGAAGGCCCGTTAGCCCCTGTGGCATACACACTTCAATACGGTCCACATGATTGCTGCCCTTAGGAGCTTTATCTCTTATATAATCCTCTCCTCTACAGTGTGGATGTAATTCCTAGAAGAGGGCAAATGTAACCCCTTGATTAGGTCACATTGTACAAGACTTTATTTCTCTTCTCAGAGCACTTTGAAGGGGCGAATCTTTACAGCAACTAGGAAACAATTTCCTTTTTTATTTATTTATTTGAAAGAGAGTTATACAGAGAGAAGAGACCCAGAGAGAGAGAGAGAGAGAGATCTTCCATCCCATGGTTTACTCCCTAACTGGCTGCAACGGCCAGAGCTGCGTCGAACTGAAGCCAGGAGCCAGGAGCTTCTTCCGGGTCTCCCACTTGGGTGCAGGGGCCCAGGGACTTGGGGCATCTTCTACTGCTTCCCCAGGCCATAGCAGAGAGCTGGATTGGAAGAGGAGCAGCTGGGGCTATAACTTGCGCCCATATGGGATGCCAGTGCTTCAGGCCAGGGCGTTAACCTGCTGTGCCGCTCCGCCACAATGCCAGCCCCATAGCCAATAATTTCTATAAACACCCAATGGGAACTGGAAGTGAATCTTTCCATTCCCTGTGCTCCCTCTGATGTGAGCCTCTCAGCAACTGAGGGTACCAACTGCCCACCTGAATGAATCCAGCTGAGAACCCAGCCATGCCAGGCCCAGATTCCTAACTCACGGGCACTGTCAGATTCAATGTGCATTGATCTAAGTTACCAAGTTTGTGGTGCTTTGTTATGCCACTGAAAATTAAGACACACCACGTTCCTTGTACCCATCTTCAGTAGAATAAGCCACTTCCAAACAGGTGGGTGGTAGATCCTGAAAAGGATGTGCAAACTGATAGAAAAAACAAAACAAGACCAAAATCCCCCTCTAGCTCCAGACTAAAAGTTGCATTGTGCATCAGCCTTGTTGCCTCAAAGTAATGGAAAATGCTGCTATTCTTGGGCAGTGTATTCCTGGACTTGCTATTGTGAGCAGCAGCTCTCCTGTAGGTGCAGCAACATAGACATGCATGTTCGGAGAGGAAGCTGGAGAAACACTTTCCTGCCAGAGGCAAACCCACAATGCCAGGTGGCTGTTCAGTGTCCACACTGGCTGAGAGGCATCTGCTCCAGCCTCTCTCCCTGGTCTGCTTCCTCTCTCTGCATATATTCTCCTGCCCGCCTCTCTATTGAGAACTAAGCTGCCCTATTGTAATAATATTGTTTCACAGTACAAATGTATTTGGGAAAGCAATGGCCCCTGTGCAACAGTATTTATAAATGTCACATCGGGGTTTCATGTTAGACTTCTATGAAGGACAGAGGACAAAGTTAAGCTTCCTGCCTGGAATGAAATGATGGCTCTGCAGTCCTTAGATGAGAGGTCTCTTTGTCATATGACATGTCTTAAGAGAAAAGAGAAAGAACCTGCGGAGAGTATAACCTAGCATTTGTTTTTCAATAAAATTTTATAACATTGTAAATGGGTCCCTCATAATGACCTATATATAAGTTTTAGTATGTGCCATGCTCAAGAAGGCAAAAGAAAAGATGGCTTGTCCCTCCTCCTTTCAATGGCATTCCCTTCCCTGTGCTGAACATCTCATCATCTTTGCTGCTCTTCTGAGTGTGGCTGCAGAGTTGGGGTGGGCTAGGGGATTCTTCAACCTGTCATTTACTACATGCCAGCCCAGAGCTGCAGAGACAAGAGCATTTTAAAAGCAACAACTCCAGTAATGGCAGATACTTTACAATCTCTTGCATAATTATACCTTCAAATATTTATAAAGACCAGATCAGTTCTATAAAGCAGATGCCATAGAAGATTTGTGACTGTCTTTTCACTAACTGCTGAGGACTATGAACAATCTCTTGCTGTATGATTGGTGCCTAATATCAGTCACAAAAGCTACTATCAACTAAGCTGAGAAGGTTGGAAAAGAAAAAGCAAGAGGAGGAATAAAGCTTGTTCTACTTGCTCATTCCCTGCGAAGTCCACATGTTCTTTGGGAATCAGTGTACTACATCCAAGATGACTGGTGTGGTAGGAAATAGACCTACATCTCTTTGGTTCATGTTGAGAAGACAGTGGTTCATTCCAGCAAAATGGCACATCTTGCTGTTATTCCCGCTCTCCTAATCATCTTCCCAGGAATCCATGCTGCATAATAACTACATGCAAAAATCAGAACATATGGTGCAGAAAACTAATTACTGTATCAATATTTCACTTTGTTGTCAGTGACAGGATCTTCGTAGCAATTCCACAACTGCAGCTTAGTAGCCATGCTGGCATGTTAAATATCAGTGGTGGTATGCATACTTTACAGAATGTGAATGCACTGCCATGTGTTTAGAGGTATGCTTTTTGTGCATTTATGAAGTAAAATAACCTCTAGAGGTGTGCTAACTGACCTCTTCAACAGTCATCCTTCATCATGATCAGGCCTAATTAGGAGCCATATGCTCCCATGTTTTGCACATCGTGGGTATACAACTTAATATAAAACCTGCTCAAAATCCATGCTCTAAATAAAACCAATTACTTAACAATATGAAATTAACTCATAACTCAAACATAGCTGTTAGACACTATCACATAGACACTTGGGTTATGGCACAGAATACTGCATGATGGTGGCAATGATGGTGTTGGCCATGCATATGTACTGAGGACTCCTCATAGAGTGGACACAATTCTAAGCTCTATTTAAAAGATGATCAAATTAGGGGACGGAGCTATGGCATTGTGGGCTAAGCCTCTGCCTGTGGCACGGACATCACTTGTGGGCACTGGTTCTAGTCCCATCTATTCCTCTTCTGATCCAGCTCTCTGCTATTGCCTGGGAAAGCAGAAGTTGGCCCAAGTGGTTGGGCCCCTGCATCCTTGTGGGAGACCCCGAAGAAGCTCCTTGCTCCTGGGTTTGGATTGGTCCAACTTTGGCTGTTGCAGCCATGTGGGGAGTGAACCATTGAATGGAAGACCTTTCTGTCTGTCTCTCCCTCTGTCTGTAACTGTACCTCTCAAATAAATAAATAAATCTTTTAAAAAGATCAAATTAAATACTTTAAAAATCCCTGCCAGACAAGCATTTTTACAAACATCTGTTCAATAGGGAAGGGATTTAAATCTTCCCCCTAATAAATCAACTACTGAAATGCACACATGGATTTAAGCATGATTTTTCTGAAATTAGAATGGATGCTTTAAATGACGCTATCCTTCCTTCATTTCTGCTATGGCTACAGTTTTCAGCAATATGTTGTGTGTTATCAAATTATAAAATTGAGAAAACATATTGCAGTTCATAACTGAGAGGGAAAATGTGTATAGACTTTTAGAGTTTATTTTTCTTTTTAAAAGAAAGAGTTTGTTTTTATTTGGAAGAGAGAGAGAGATTGATCTTCCATCTCCTGGTTTGCTCCCCAAATGCCCACAATATCCAGGGTTGGGCTAGACCAAAGCCAGCAAACAGGAACACCATGTGGATCTCCCTTGTGGGTAACAAGGGTCCAAACATTTAAGCCATCCTGTGCTGCCATCGAGGTTTTGATCCCAAGCACTTCAATATAGAATGGGGGCTTCCCAAATGCTGGCTAAACCCTCTGCACCCCAATGCCCATAGCAAAATGCACTTAAATTTTGTGAACATTTTCCCACACGTGGATATGTATGAGAGACTTAGTAGCACAGACCACAGAGTAAGACTGAAAATTAGAATTCTATCTGCTTTGGAAAAATAAATACTTAAATCAGTATAATACAATAACAAAGCAGTTGTTCAGAAAAATAAGGTAAATGTATGCTTTCAGATATGATGATTTATTAGAATCAAAAATCATGATATAAACAATGCTTACGTTATTTACTTACAAATCCTGAATATGTAAGATCTTCAGATAGGACTTTAGAATACAGGAGTTCAGAATGGTAGGAAGACCAACTTAAATATCATATTCCATGTGCTTTTGGATTTCTTACATAGGAAAAGCTAGCAAAATAAAACTGCCGTGCAAAGAGTAATAGGTGAATTTGAAGAAAGGATACGATAACAAGTGCTAGGTGCATCTACAGGGACTTACATGCTCCACGGTGGGCCCTTCCTGCTCATCTTGAAGCAGCAGTGGAGGGGTCTCAGGTTAGTAGAGAGGAGAGCAGGGAAGTACACCAGTGGTGGTAGTTGGTGGTAGTTGGTGGTAGTTGGTGGTAGTTGCAGGATGTCCGTCTAGCAAGCGGGCCTCACCGATCAGGTTTTTATATGGAGGAAACATTTGTTTTACTGATTTTCTGCTGACATTCTTATGGCTGACTCTCACCTATTTATTCCAAGGACTGAAATGCTTCATAGTCATGTGAGGTACAAAAAATGAAGGGGATTGTTTAAGACGTGGCATTAGTGGGTAGAGGCAGAGCTGGACTTAAACTGTTGGTTTCCTAAGTTTGAGACTCTCTCTCTCTCTTTTTTTTTTTTTTACACTGTATATAGGATAAGGTATGTTTTATTTCGCTGAATGTGATGAGGAGAGCAATGGGAGAGAGAGATTAGCAAAGAACACCCACAAAGAAATGAGGCAGTGTGCCAGGCCAGACACGATGGTCACAGTTCCCTGTGGAATTTGCTGGACAGGAAACTGCGGTCCAGTGAAAACACAACCCCAAGTAAAGGTGCCCCAGGCTTTCACTTGGTGCTTGGTGCCCTGTGATGAGGTCTGAATAAAATGTGCTGATCAGTTTCTGAGAGCACAGAGGCCACCCACCAGGAGGACAGTTTCAGCATTCAGGACTGGCAATGTGCCTGTGCCCAGGGACACATTCCCAGGCTGGTCTGAGTGGCCCTGCAGTCCAGGGAGCTTTCTGAAAGATGCCGTGTGCTTTGACTTTCACAATGAGCTTCCCCACCTGCACTGGCAGGTTCCCTTTGGTGAGTGATACAGGATACATGGGAAATCAGCCATTCTGAAATAAGAGTAAACATGGACAGCAGCCTCTGCCTTCTCTCCTTTGTTCCTTCAGCTAACATGAGAAGGGCGACACGGACCACATGCATATGTGTTATACACCCACACTGGCGTGCCATTATTGTGACTTTTTAGAAGGAAAGAAAATCCAAGATGCCTATGGGTACTGAACCTGTGAAGTAGTAGAGAATATGGCGTACCAAAATGCTGACTTGAGTTGATCAAAAATTTTCTCTAACAGACTCCAGGTTTTATCATTTGTTCTTATCTTCACATAATTCCAATTATGTGAGGGTTTATATTAAGAAACACAATTCTAGATACTGTTTTACTTAAACTTACACATATGTACATGTTTACATGTATTTGTATGTATGTGGATAATCAGTCTATATAATTGCAATTACAACACCTGTACACAGGTATCAGACACTAGCTATGTAATAATTATAGCATAAAGCAGTAGTTTTCTAGATTCCTCAGATTATGACATGCAATTAAACAAGCAATGGGTACTGCTTGTGCTGACTGGATCTAACTCAATAGCACATACTTATAAATAAAGTTAGTTGTTGAGGAAACATGAAGTCTAGATGAAGACAGTCGACTTCTGTCTAGTATCTGCAATGCTTCATCATCATGTAGAAGCTGTTAAACTTTATTTTTTTTGAATTCCTTTTTTAAACTTTTATTTAGTAAATATAATTTTCCAAAGTGCAGTTTATGGATTACAATAGCTTCTTTCCCCCATAACTTCCCTTCACCAAAACCCCTCCCATTTCACGCTCCCTCTCCCATTCCATTCACATCAAGATTCATTTTCAATTCTCTTTATATACAGAAGATTGATTTAGTATATACTAAGTAAAGATTTCATCAGTTTGCACCCACACAAAAACACAAAGTGTAAAATACTGTTTGAATACTAGTTATAGCATTACTTCACATTGGACAACACGTTAAGGACAGAGATCCCACATGAGGAGTAAGTACACAGTGACTCCTGTTGTTGACTTAACAAATTGACACTCTTGTTTATGGTATCAGAAATCTCCCTAGGCTCTAGTCATGAGTTGCCAAGGCTATGGAAGCCTCTTGAGTTCCCTGACTTCGATCTTATTCCAACAGGGTCATAGTCAAAGTGGAAGTTCTCTCCTCCCTTCAGAGAAAGGTACCTCCTTCTTTGATAGCCTGTTCTTTCTACTGGGATCTCGCTCGCAGAGATCTTTCATTTAAGTCCTCTTTTTTTGTTGTTGTTTTTGTTTTTGTTTTTGGCCAGAGTCTTGGCTTTCCATGCCAAAAATACTTTCACGGGCTCTTCAGCCAGATCCGAGTTCCATAAGGGCTGATTCTGAGGCCAGAGTGCTCTTTAGGAATCTGACATTTTATGAGTCTGCTGTGTATCCCGCTTGCCATGATGGATTGTTCTCTCCCTTTTTGATTCTATCAGTTAGTATTAGCAGACACTAGTCTTGTTTGTGTGATCCCTTTGACTCTTAGACCTATCAGTGTGATCAATTGTGAACTGAAATTGATCACTTGGAGTAGTGAGATGGCTTTGGTACATGCCACCTTGATGGGGTTGTATTGGAATCCCCTGGCACATTTCTAACTCTACCATTTGGTGCAAGAATGATTGAGCATGTTCAATTTTATAATACTCAGTTTCAGTAAGTCTACATCAACTGCTATATTTTAGGATTATTCTGAAGCAACACTACAGTACAGCATTTAGCTATTCAATGAATGTTGCTTTTTAAACCTTTTCTTTCTAAAGATTTATTTATTTATTTGAAAGTGTTACACAGAGTTAGAAGGAGAGGTAGAACAAAAGTGAGAGTGAGAGAAAGGGAGAGAGGTCTTCTACCAACTGATTCACTCCCCTGTTGGCTGCAACAGCCTGAGCTATGCCAGTCCGAATCTAGAAGCCAGGAAATTCTTCCAGGTCTCCCACGTGGATGCAGGGGCCCAAGGACTCGGGCCATCTTCCACTGCTTTCCCAGGCCACAGCAGAGAGCTGGTTTGGAAATGGAGCATCTGGAACTTGAATGGGCACCCATTTGGGATGCCAGCATCGCCGATGGCGGCTTTACCCACTACACCACAGTGCTGGCCCTGAATGTTACTTTTTTAAACTGGTCTCTTCTACTTGCTGATGCCTTGAAAAGGTGGATCCTTTTGAATAATGTTTCAAAGCTAGTTTTGTTGCTATAATGTACTGTTGAGGATGCCAGTTAAACAAATAATGTAAGGAGTAGGAAATGCAAAATACTGAAAAAATACTGGATTTCCAAATTTGACCTAAGCCCAGCACAATGAATAGAGTACAAAGGCAAAATTAAGTAAAGTTAAAAGGAAGTTTCGATTGCTTTTGTTTTTCCATGAATAGCTTCCCTTCACATCATTCTTGTTTTGGTGTACAACTTTAATAAAATTCATACTTTTGAACTACTATATGGATTAAATGTGCTAAACTGGGAATATATCTAATATTTGTGAAGCCATTTCAGGGAAGAAGTGTGATCTAAATTCTAAGCAAAACAATCTTTGAAGTTCAAACTATTGGTGTTTTGGGATTGCCTGCACTTATTTTTCTTTTAACATTTTAACAGTTTGAACTGAATTTTCAGTGTTATTACTTTTAAATTCTTTATCATGTTATACAGATAATGTAGAATATAAATTCAACATCAAGTTAAGTAACATTATTTCATTTTCAGATATCTCCAATTAATTGTTTCTCCTTGTACCTTTATAATATAGACATGTGATGCTATATCTAGATTGTTAGACTATTCTAATATTATCATCTAATTTAACTTCAAAAAATCATTTCATAAACAAGGATTTGTTTTTCAAAATTTATTATAATTTATCATTAATATTTAATGTCTCTTAATGGTATGCTACTCTGACCAAAGAGACATTGCTAATACATATATTATAAATTGCATTTGCTAAAACTGATAATTTTCAAATATATATACCTATAAACATCCTCAGACACATGAATAGAAAGAATAAAATTTTAATTAAGATCATTGGTCTGACGGGGAAGTATTCTGTTTTAATGAAACAATGTTCAGAATAGCAGAGACTGCAGGCTAAATCAATATTAAATCCTTCAACAGAATCACTTCAGTAACAATTTAAACTTGCAATCAACTTCTTTCTATGCAGAGACCATGGCCATAAGTTAAGTCTTATCAAGTTCTTTTCTAAATTGTCCAGATCATGAGCTTAAGCCAAATGGATTTTTCCCTTTTAGTAGCTCAATCACTTCCTATCTGAATTAATTGCCACTGATAATGAATACTTAGCTTTTTAACAGAAGACTTTAGAGAGGTTACAAGAATAGAAATATCCATGCAAATTATGTTCTGAAAAAAAATATTAAAAATACTGTTTTTGGCCAGTGCTGTGGCTCAATAGGCTAATCCTCTGCCTGCAGCGCCGGCATACCAGGTTCTAGTCCTGGTTGTTCCTCTTCCAGTCCAGCTCTCTGCTGTGGCCCAGGAAGGCAGTGGAGGATGGCCCAGGTGCTTGGGCCCTGCACCCACATGGAAGACCAGGAGAAGCACCTGGCTCCTGGCTTCGGATCAGCGCAGTGTGCCAGCCTCAGCGGCCATTGGGGGGTGAACGAACAGAAAAGGAAAACCTTTCTCTCTCTCTCACTGTCCACTTTGCCTGTCAAAAAAAAAAAAAATACTGTTTTTCTGGGTAAGGTCAATAGAGGCACTGTTGTTTTGTTTTAGAAATTGATTTATTTATTTGAAAGAGTTACAGGGAGTGGGGAGACACATACACACACACACACACACACAGAGGGAGAAAGAGAGAGAGGGAGAGAGGGAGAGAGGGAGAGAGGGAGAGAGGGAGAGAGGGAGAGAGGGAGAGAGGGAGAGAGGAAGAGAGGGAGAGAGGGAGAGAGACATCTTCTATTGACTTATTCATTCCCCAGATGGCTGCGATGGCCAAGACTGAGCCAGGCCTAAGCCAGGAGCTTCTTTCAGGTCTCCCATGTGGGTGCAAGAGGCCCATTCTTTTTGGCCTATGTTTCATTGTTTCCTAGGCCATTGGGGGAGCTGGATCAGAAGTAGAGCAGCTGGGACACAAACCTACACCTACATGGGATGCCAATGTCACAGGTGGCATCCTAACCCGCTACCACAATGCCAGCACCAAGGTACTATTTTTTAATTGCATGTCATTTTAAAAATATTTTATTGAAACACCATATACGTACCAAGAAATATGTCTAAGTACATAGGTAAATGTGTTGTTTATCCTCTGTTCACACTCATAACCAACACCCAAATCATGAACAAAATGTTACTAGTAATCCAAGATTCCTCGTGATTTGTCTCCTCGATTTCTTTTATTTTTAACTTGGGAAGAATATATTGACATCTAGATAGTATGAGTCAGTGAAACAATATATAACAAAATACGAAATCACATGAAATCCACACAATTTTATACTCTCAATATTAACTACCACAATAAAAAATGTGATATCTTTCTTTTGGGATTTGGCTTACTATATTAGCCTAATCATCTCCAGTTGCATCCATATTGTTGCAGATGTTGGGATTTCATTCTTTTTATGGCAGAGTATTATTGCATTGCACATTTATCTATATATCTATCTATCTATATATATCTATATCTATAGATATATCTATATATAGATATATCTATATATAATATATCTATATATATCTATATAATATATATAATATATATATCTATATATCTATCTATATATCTATAGATATATAGATAGATATAGATATATAGATATCTCACATTTTCTTTTTCCAATCAGCACTTAACAGACATCTGGATTGCTTACTTGGCTTAGCTATTATGAATTGAGCTGCTGTAAACAAGGGAATGCTTGTATCTCTCTCATTTACTGATTTGAATAAATTCTCAGGCATGGGATAGCCAAGTCATTTTCTGAGGAATTGTCATAACGTTTTCCATAGTGGTTGTAGCAATTTGCATTCCCACCAACAGTATATTAAGGTATTTTTATCAACATCCTGGCTAGTATTTGCTTATTTTTTGATTTTTGGATAATAGGCATTCTAAGTGGAATGAGGCTATATCTCATTGTGATTTAAGTTTGCACTTTTCTGATGATCAGTGACCCTGAGCATTTCTTTTGGCCATTTATATTTTCTCCTTTGAAAAATGCCTGTTCATGTCATTTGCCTATTTCTTAACTGGATTGCTTGCTTCGTTGTTTAGAATTTCTTGAGCTCCTTATATCTTCTGGAAGGGCCTTTTGTGATGCATAGTTTGCATTTTATCCCATCTGTAATTTGCCTTTTCACTTTGGTGAATATTCCCCGGCTGTGCAGATCCTTCCGAGCTTGCTGGAATCCCCTTGTCTG
Organism: Sylvilagus floridanus; assembly: GCA_949820135.1. Classification (NCBI taxonomy): domain Eukaryota; kingdom Metazoa; phylum Chordata; class Mammalia; order Lagomorpha; family Leporidae; genus Sylvilagus; species Sylvilagus floridanus. The sequence goes on from OX463226.1 coordinate 118,852,726, forward strand.
TTTTGGCACTTACTGCCTGTGCTTCTGGGATCTTACCTAAGATGTTGTTTCCTGGGCCAGTGTCTTGTAGCATTTCTCCTATATTTTCCTCTAGCAATTTGATTATTTCAGGTATTATGTTTAGATCCTTAGTCCACTGTGAGTTGGTTTTGCATATGATGTAGTTGGGGTCTTGTTTCAATCTGCTGCATGTGAAAATCCTGCTCTCCAAACACTGTGTGTTGAAGAGATTGTCCTTTCTCCAGGAAAACATGGGTGCAGTGCCTACAGTGAACACTTTAATTCTAAGGATTATTCTGGGTAGGGTCAGGGAGTTCTGGCCACTATTTCTAGGTTTTACATCCAGTGTGACAACCGGGATATGAGTGCTGGAGCCATTCTAGCTATAGTCCATGAGAGGAGTAGACACTGGAGCAGACTAGCATGTTCCTAGTACCAGCCCTTTTCTGTGCCAGGGTAAACCAGCTGACTCACAGCCTAGAATGAGCTCGTAGTGCCAGTGTACTTCCCACACCGTTCAGAGCACCATCCCACTCCCAATTCCTCTCTCAGATCTGTGTCCAGCAGGCAGGGAGCTCTGAGCCTGCAGTCAGACCAAGTGTGTGCACAGGAACCAAGATGCAACCTACAAACTGCTAGGCTCCTTGTCATATGCCCGGGCTAGCACAGTCACAGGGTGCAGGGCTCTCTCTGCCCTGCTTGCCTCCCTGGCCCAAGCCTCAGCCCCACCCCTGGCAGCCTCCAGCAGCAATGGGACTGCCTACCGTTCCCCAAGTCAGAACTGAATCAAAGCAGTCAGAAGAGGGGAGCCAGTGGGGGGAAAATATGGTTCCCAATTCTGGGAGGGTAGGCCTCCTTATTGTGCCTAAGTATAGCTTACAATATGAAATCTGAGATTCAGTTCATAATTGGCTCATTAGCCTTTAAAAATTAATTTTTGTTGTTAAGACACTACTTTTATTCCTAATTGTTCAAATATTTGTGTTATGGTGTGATAATTCAATGTATGTACTCCGTGTGTAAGGATCAAACCAAAGCAATTAACATTTCCATCCACTTGTTATCACTTTGTGTTTGGAGGTGTTGAGTTGTTCCCTTCTATATATTTATTAAAGGATTACATTTAAAGGGTTATTCTGAGCTCCAGTTGCCCTACAGTGCTGTGGAATACCATGAACTATTCCTTCTATCTAACACTATTTTGGTAATGTTATACAACCTCCCTCCACACAGCTCTTCCTAATCTTGCCCAAATGCTAGTGATGACTAGAAGTGATTACATACCAACAGTGCATGAGGCAGGACTTGCAGGTAGGTATTTAAGACATAAAGTCTCCTATCCTTGAGAAACAAGATCTGTAGACCAGGAGACAACAAGGTGCAGAACATGAATGTGACTCTGCTGCAGCACAGGGAGGGGGCATGTCTGAAGTAGCCACTTGGTATCATACCTACTGCTGACGCTTCCTGTGATATTTAACAAGAACTCTGGCTTCAGATCCCAGGAAAGAACTGGATAAGCTTCAGAGGCATGGGTGTAAATTTTGTTAAGGGCACCTTTCCCTCTAAATTTTGCATCATTTTTTTCTTGATTGTTGAATAAATTGACTCTAGCAAACACATTTTCTAGTGAGATAACAAGTTAAAGAGCAAAATATTCTTGTTGCATGAAGAAACAGAATAAAGAAGCTTGTAGATACCAAAGATAAAGGAAAGGCAAGGAAATGTAAATACTGATTTACTGATTTGTTCAGTTGGTACTGGATGCATTTGTCAATATATTACACTGTGCTCTATAAAAATATTCAAATATTACAGGCTAAGCAAATTTTTTAAAAAGTCATATAAAGATTATGAGTTATGTAGTTTACCACTTAACTGTCTCACCTTGCTGAATGAGTGTTAAGTACTTAATAAGCATATCTGTATCTATTAATTGAGATATTTTAACGAGGGTCACAAAGTTAATCTCCATGATGCCAAGCATTAATACTTCTTCAAATTCAATGTAGAAATGTATTCAATTTGCATAGAGCTTTCAAGAAACTACAGTAATTTTAAGAACATTTTTTATAGTCTTGTCCCTGAAAAATGATGTTGTCGTAGAGTAGGCTATATACTGGGTCTGAAATTGTGCCTCATATGTTCCCACTTAATAATAGGTTCTTAATTTGGTCAGCTCTTTAATATCTTTAAGGTAAAAATTTGTTATTCACATATAACTACAAGGATAATTTTAAAACTGCAATATTGTGTGTCAAACTGAGTTGTGTTACTGTTGTTGTCAACAATGGACAGTCATGCACCTGCTGTTTCTCTTCCTGCAGAAAGCCAGAGTACATCACAGTAAAATCAGAAGTATCCTTAAGAAGATGCTGTCCGATCAAATGTGTCTCAAATTCAGTTTCATAGCATAAAAAATTGTGATGAAACCACCTATCTCTATATAGATGTGGTTTTCTTGGACTAGAATAAACTTCCCTTACTGACTGTCATAGTGAAGTGTTTGCTCAAATGATCTTTAAAAGGACTCTTCACATGCAAATGTCTTTATTACCATCATCCTTCATAGGTTTATTTTCATATTTATTAGATTCAATTTTTATTGGTTATAATTATTCATGTTGCCATGGAGCATTTTTAGTTATGTTGTATGCGTCAGCTCTGATGTTTTCCACCTCACTACCCTGTATCAATCTTGCAATCTTCCACTCTAAACTCTTTTCAGAGTTTTACAGACCAGCTTCCTGAAAAGTCTCTAAATTACCTCTTTTGAGTGCTAGGAGCTCTTGCTTTGCTTGCTTGCTCCAAGTCTCTGATATTCTATTGTTGCTTAAAATCACAAAAGAATTTCTCAGGACTCTCTGGTGAGAGAGATTTTCGTCCTTAGTGTGCCTGACCTCACTGCTCATTTGCTTCCTCTGAGGACCTCTCACTGCACAGCCTGGGGGAGTTTCACTTAGGAAAGAGGCATATTATTTTAAGTTACAGAAAACCAGAACCATAAAGAGAGAAAGTAAAAAAGAAAACTTTTTTTCGTTGGGATGTGGATGTCTAGTCTCAAGGTTACATTAATGTGTAGGATTGAAAAATGGAAGAAAAATATAGCCAGACAAAAAGAATGATAGAAAGAAATGAAAGAAATGAAAGGAGGGAAGGAGGGAGGGAAGGAAGGAAGGAAGAAAGGAAGGAGGGAGGGAAGGAAGGAAAGAGATTTTCGTGGATGCCTATGAAAATACTCTAAGTTTTCTTAGAAGGTTAAACTAATTGAGAGAATTAGCTCTTGAGTTGGTAGCTGTAGAACTGAGTTAAATACTTTCAGTACACAGTGTGGGAAGAAATAATAGAACATTCCATAAGAGGCTTCTGTTAGGGGAAGTGATAAGGAATCAGATGAGTGCTAGAGACTCAAGCAATCCGACTACTAAATTCTAATTTTACTTAACTATCTGGACAATATTCAAATCCCTAAGTGGTCAGGAAATATGAATTGAAAAAAAATAATGAAATATTACTTCCTATTTATCTGATTGGCAACAGTTGAAAAGGATAATATTGCCCAAGGGGATGGCAGCCTCATGGCACTTGGATACATTGTTGCTGGAAATGTAAAGTGTTCCACTTTGTAAGCAGCTCTTCAATACACATTACAATTAAAAGTGCATTTGTTTCAATCTAACAATCCTACTCCTGGGAATCTATTCCACACAAATATCAGTATGCATTTTTAGTATCTGTACATCCAAACATAATTTATAGTAGCAAAAAAAGACATTAAGAATTATCACAGAGAAATAACTAGGTAGTTAAAGATACATCTTGTGATGATATTCAAAACACAGAATAAGTAACATAAATTTATGTGAAAGTATAAAATTAAACATGCATTCATTTATAAAATAAAAAAGCTATATGACAAACTGTTTATTAAGTGATTGCTAATGCAAACTGTTCATAGAAACCTGCTAGTAACTTCTAAATTATATGAAGATTTTTAAAATTGTTTGAAAGTTTGAGACAAATATGCCTAATTAGATACTTTTATCTATATTAAGCTGCATTAATTTTCAAATCATTTGACAATACATTGGGGCCAGCATTGTGGCACAGCAGTTAAGCCACCAATTGTAGCATTGGCATCCTGTGTTTAGCTATGATTTAAGCTCTGGTTACTCTACTTCTGATTCAGCTCTCAACTTATGCACCTAGGAAGGCAGCAGAAGATGGCCCAAGTGCTCGGGCTTTTGCCACCTTACATGGGAGAAAAGAATAGAGAACCTGGCTTCTGGTTTAGATCTGGTCCAGATCTGGCTGTTGGACCCTATGGAAACTGAACCAATAGATGGCTCTACCTCTCTCTGTCTTCCCTCTCTTGCTGTTGTTCCGCCTTTCTTTTTTTAAAAAGATTTATTTTTTACTTTAAAGTCAGAGTTACACAGGGAGAGAAGGAGAGGCAGAGAGACAGGTCTTCCATCTGCTGGTTCACTCCCCAGATGGCCACTACGGCCAGAGCTGTGCCAATCCAGATAGTAGCCAGGAGATTCTTCCAGGTCTCCCACGCGGGTGCAGGGGCCCAGGGACTTGGGCCATCTTCTACTGCTTTCCCCAGCCATAGCAGAGTGCCAATTGGAAGTGGAGCAGCCGGGACTCAAACTGGTGCCCATATGGGATGCTGGAACTTCAGGCGACGGCTTTGCCTGCTACACCACAGCACTGGCTCCTGTTCTGAATTTCAAATAAATAAACTGATATTGTTTTAAAAAATAATTTGACAATGTATTATTGCTATTATTCCTGTCAAATCATTTGAGATCTATGAGGGTTCTCTCATCTTTTTAACAATTATGTTAAGACAATTCACCCTCTCAGGGCCAGTGTGTGGTGTAGTATGCTAAGGCTCTGCCTACAGTGCTGGCATCCCATGTGGGTGCTGGTGCATGTCCAGGCAGCTCCTCTTCCAACCTAGCTCTCTGTTGATGGCCTGGGAAAGCCATGGAAGATGGTTCAAGTGATCAGGACCCTGCACCTGCTTGGGAGATCCAGAGGAAGCTACTGGCTCCTGGCTTCAGATTGACCCAGCTCTGGCCATCATAGCCATTTGGGGAGTGAACCAGTGGATGGAAAACCTTTCTCTCTATCTTTTCCTCTCTGTGTCTGTAACTCTACCTCTCAAATAAAGAAAGAAGTACTTTAAAATTTTTAAAAAGAAAATGTACCCTTTTGATAATTTTTATATATTTAGTATTTTCATTATGAACCTTATTAAAATAGCTAACAGGGATGTCAATTTATGCTCATAAAAACATTAAGCAAAAGTGCAATAAAATATGAATTCCATTCTGTTGCTGAGATGTATCTTTAAATGTTTAGGTGTGCGTCTCCTCCCTCATACACAGACTGGAGATAATTAGCCTGCTGACAAAGTCCTCAAATAGGGAAATTCAGTTTCAGCATGACACCTGCCTAAGAACAATGGCTGTTTAGCAATAACCCAATATTAATGCTTGTGCCTGGTGGGCTAGTCATAGATTTCAATCATCTAGACCCCTTAAATGTCAGATGGAACTTAGAAGGGGCAAGGATTCTGTGTGTGCTGTACTGACAGGGGTGCCTGCCATGCAGAGGGAGCTGTTTCGTGACTCTCAGATTCCTTCCCCTTTCCCTTTCAGTTTTCCCAGAGTCCAGCATGTGGTTTCCGTTAAGCAGCAATCAAATGCAGCTCTAGGGAGCACCAACAGTTTGTTCACTCTGATGTCAGCACCCCTGTAATTACCACAGTGTCTAAACCCATCCCCATGGCCGATTGTGCCCAGGGAAACTTGAGGACTCAGGTGGGTGTGTGGGGGTAAGTAGCAGCGGCAATGTCAGGTGCTGCATTTTGAAATCAGGGCCAGGAGAGTACTGAGTACGAGGGAAAACTGATGCACTCATCAGAAGAAAGTTGGAATGTTTTCCTGATTTTCAGCTGCAGTGAGTATTTGCTGCATAAATCCATAGCACAGTAAAACTACCTTGGAAGCCGATTTTATTTCATCTCCCTGCCTATCTAGCAACCATCTGTCAATATCTGTACCCTTAACAGAGGTGCACAGACAATACGTATGCAAAGAAACCATTTACTCAGACTAGTTATATTTCAATGAAATTCATTTTCCTTTTTGTAATCAACAGGGCATTTTTTTCCAGTGAGTGTGGATCACACACACGATCAGTGTCATTTAAAAGGACAGACTTTATTCCAAGGGAAAAATACAGAAATCAAAAGCACAGAGCCAGGGGTGGCACTGTGGTGCAGCAGGTTAAAGCCTTGGCCTGTTGTGCCCACATCCCATATTGGTGCTGGTTCGGGTCCCGACTGCTCCACTTCTGATCTTGCTCCCTGCTAATGTGCCTAGGAAAGCAGAGAAGGATGGTCCAAGTCCTTTGGACCCTGCGCCTACTTGGGAGACCTGAGAAAGCTCCTGGCTCCTGGCTTCGGATCAGATCAGCTCCAGCCATTGTGGCCATTTGGGGAGTGAACCAGTGGATAGAAGATTTCTCTCTTTCTTTCTCTCTCTGTATGAGTGAGAGTGTGTGTGTGTATCTATGTCTGTCTATAATTCTGCCTTTCAAATAAATAAAATATTAAAAAACAATAAAAACCACAACACAGGACCCATATTGGCCCAGAGAAAGCAAGGGTTCCCATCCACAGGTGGACCATTGCTATACACAGGCACTCTTTTATTTTTCCCCCGCAACATGTGCCAGGCACTATTCTTTTTATTTATTTATTTATTTTGACAGGCAGAGTGGACAGTGAGAGAGAGAGACATTGAGAAAGGTCTTCCTTTTGCCATTGGCTCACCCTCCAGTGGCCACCGTGGCCGGCGCATTGCACTGATCCAAAGCCAGGAGCCAGGTGTTTCTCCTGGTCTCCCATGGGATGCAGGGCACAAGCACTTGGCCATCCTCCACTGCACTCCCTGGCCACAGCAGAGAGCTGGCCTGGAAGAGGGGCAACCGGGACAGAATCTGGTGCCCTGACTGGGACTAGAATCCATGGTGCCGGTGCTGCAGGCAGAGGATTAGCCTAGTGAGCTGCGGCACCGACCGCCAGGCACTATTCTAAATCTTTATTGTACTCTGAGGAAAGATAAGGATATTTTCTTCACTCAACAAATGAAGTTTTAGAATGGATTTAGAATAGTGTAGACCCTGCACCTGGTCTTTCCTATTATTCCCTAGTGCATAGAAAATTAATCAATTTAAAAAAAAAAAAATCATGTAGGATCTCTGTCTTTAATGTGCTGTACATTGTGAATTAAAACTATAACTAGTACTCCAACAGTATTATTTTGATATTAACATTTAACTAAGCAATTACCTACCCATTCTATTACTATTATTATAATTTTATATTTTATAATGATTATGGAATAATACTATTTTAATGAGTTATGATACATATATTCTCAATATTTCATATAGTCTCTTATTTCCTCTTTAGTCTATCAATTAAATGGTCTAAAGAATAAATTATAGAGGTGGGTTTTCTTATGGCATCTTTATGTAATTACTCCAAAATTTATTTAAGTTTTAAGAGAATGTAATAGAATATGTCTACTGTGTAGAACTTACAAAGATTACCTCTTTTGCCACCTCAAGTTCATGCAGATATAAAAATGTATGCTTATCCTGTATCTATATACTTATTTATAGCTATATGGGTCAATCTTGTTTAATAACAAGATATCGGGGTAAGGTGTTATGACACAGTGGGTTGGACTATCACTTAGGATGCCTGCATGCCATACTGCATAGTTCAAGTCCTGGCTGATCAGCTTCTGATTCAGCTCCCTGCTAATACACCTGCCAAAGCAATAGATGATAGCCCACGCACACGAGCTCCTGCAACACATGTAGGAGACTCAGATGGAGTTCCGAGTTTCTGACGTCACTAGGTTCTGACTTCTGCAATGCACAAATATTGCCATTGTGGCCATTTGGAAAGTGAATCTGCGGATCTCTCTTTCAAATTCTGTGAACATAAATCTTAAAACAAAAATTTCAGGAGAAAGGAGTGCATACACATATATATCCCTTTGGAAAGGAAGCAGAGCCTTATTCCATATCTTTGGTAAGTTTTTCTGTTATTTATGAATTAATTGTCTATTTTTGTCTTAATCGCTTATTTTACTTATTTGAAAGGCAGAGATATAGGAACACATACAGAAACAGAGATCTTTCACCCACTGGTTATCTCCCCAAAATAGCACAACAGACAGGGCTGGCCCGGGTCAAAGCCAGGAGCTGGGAGTGTACTCTGGGTCTCCCACATTGGTGCCAGGGGTCCAAGTACTTGAACCATCATCTGCTGCTCCCAGATTATGCATTTATAGGAAGCTGGATGGGAAGCTGGGCTGGAACTGCAACCCAGGACCTCCAGGTTTGCTGAGGGCGTTCCAAGTGCTGGTTTGACTGACACGTAACTCCTGCCCCTGCTTCTTTGAGAAGCTCACCATTTTGTAAGTGAAGAGATCCACTTCACATCGTAACAACCCACGTGAAAGTTTTCACGTATGCCCTGTCTATTTTTTTTCTGAACTCTGTGTCTTTATTTAGCTGTGTTTTGGGGTTGAGACCTATATTTAATTGGTGCTTAGTTCTCCATATGACCCAGATGTAAACCATTTGTTACTGATAGGTATTCTAGATGCCGTCTTCCAATTTGGGCATGATTTTTGACTGTGAATTATGAGCCAGAATTTTAAGTTAAATATGTACTCTCATGTATGTGTTATTAAATTTATGGTTAAAGATTTCTGTATGATGCTTAAGTAGTGCTTAAGAAATTCTGATATTAATTCATAAAAATTCTATTGATATTAATTCATAGATATTAATTCATAAATTCATATAATTCATTATTCAGGAAATGTTAACCATCAGATGTATGATGTATATGTATTTCACATTTAAGCTAATAGTCTGACTGCAAATGTACTTTGTGAACAGTGTGATATGGAGTGTTGGTTTCTTTTCCTTTCCTCCTCCACCTCCTTCTCTTGAATGTGATTACCTAGTTTATTGAACACCATTTAGGGAAAAGGCCTTAATTTCCCAATTGCTCTGCAAGCTGCATTAGTAGGGTGCCCCTGACCATGTCCGCGTGTGCTTGCTTCTGCAGTCTCCTGTATCACTGAGCTGCTTTCTATTCTTCTTCCGTGTCCCCCTGACATTAATTATTCTAAATATATGCTAGCCTGTCAGTAGTTGGTGAAGGTAGATCTCGTTGTTTCCACAATGGCCTTGAGTATTCTTGCCAGAGATTTCAATGTGTTCCCACTTGACCCCTCTGAAACTCTACAATGCTTATTAAATGTTCATTTTCATGATTTCAGTAATTCAGTACAAAATTCTTCTGTATACTCTACATTAATAACCTGGTCAAAATTTCAAAATTTCTTTTTTTTTGTGATTAGACAGATTATACAGCTGACCAATCCAGAACATTTCTCTGTATTACTCTACTTAAAGTGACTTTTCAAGTCATTTTCGCATTTACTTGAAATTAAAAATCCACTGCTTTCCCAGGCCATCAGTGGAGAGCTAGATTGGAAGAGGAACAGCTGGGGCAGAAACTGGTGCCCATATGGAATGCCGGCACCAGAGGCAGAGGCTTAGCCTACTATACTACAGTGCTGGCCCAGAACATGGTACTGAGAAGCAGATATTTGGCATATTAATTGAAAGAAGCAATATGAAGAGTTGTGCAGGTAGATGAACTTAGAGAGTGGGAACTTCAGTGGAAAAGTTTTAGGGAGTTGAACGTAGGGATGATAGTAGGATGCCAGTAGCCCTGGATTGTCATTAGTTATGGGCCCAGCAACCAAGAAGAAGGCAGAGCAGTAAAGAGTTCCCCAGACTCTTAGTTCATCTTTACTCTGAATGGAATGAGAAATATTAAAGTGTTCTGAACACAGAAATGACAAGAACTGCCCGATTTTAAAGTAGGCACTCAGTAAACATCCAATTGAGTTGAACTGAATTGATTGTGAGAAAAAAAAGCTACAAACCTTAGCAAGTTTAGCAACTTATCAAATAAGGTAATATAAAAAAGTATTGTTGGGAAAAATGTTTGGTATAATAGAAATAAAATTAATTTACATGTAGTAGTGATAAGAGTTTAGGGTGTTGACTTTTTTACGATGATCTAAAGATAACATCTTGTATATTTCTCTCTTAAAAATAAACTATACCATAGGATTTTGGATGTTTTTACCATAAAGAAACATTAAATGTTTGAGAAGATGACCTATATAATGTAAATATGAATGGAAACATCACATAGCACCCCATAAATATGTGCAATATTTTTTATTTGTTTATTTATCTGAAAGAGTTACAGAGAGAGAGGGAGAGACACACAGAGAGAGAAATCTTCTATCCAGTGGTTCACTCCCCAGATGGCTGCAATGGCTGAGTCTGGGCCAGACTGAAGCCAGGAGCTTCTTCTGAGTCTCCCACATGGGTAATGTGGGTCCCAGGCACTTACGCCATCTTCCACAGCTTTTTCCAGGTCATTAGCAGGGATCTGTATTGAAAGTGGAGCAGACAAGACAAAAACCAATGCCCTTAGGGGATGCTGGCATTGCAGGTGCTGGCTTTACTCACTATGTCACAGTGCTGGCCTCCATGTACAACTTTTATAAAATCTTAAAAATGAAGAATGAAAAATAATTTCTGAAGGGAAATTCAGTGGAAAATACAGAAGAATGAAAAATAATTTCTGAAGGGAAATTCAGTGGAAAATACACACATGCACTCTCATGCATCCAGCTTCACGGTGCAGGTTCCGCTAGCCAATATCTCACCAAAGACATCACAGTTGGTAGTTAAAATAACAGTTTCTCCTTTGCAGTTACATTGGAGGGATTATCATTTTGGGGTTGGAATATTATACAGTGAATATTATCAGACACATGTTGTTGACAGCAATATAGAAAAAGTTTGATATTATAAGGATAATTAAAGTCAAAATGTACAGTTTTTGGCCAAAATCCTTACCACAAAATAATATGTTAGAATTATATGTATAAATATAACTATCCAATATATTTATTTGTAACTATTTTATATCGATATAAATAAAATACTACCTTTTAATTAATTTGAGTAGGGCAGTCATTTAGATTTTCCTATTATCCAAAATCATCATTTGTTATGAGGAGTGGGTGATATGGTACAGCTGGTCAACCACTGTTTGGGACACCAACACCCCACGTAGGAGTACCAGAGTGAGTTCTAGATATGTTCCTACTGACCCAGCTTCCTGCTGGTGCAACCTGGGAGGCAGCAGAAGATGGCTCAAGTGCTTGGGTCTTGGCCTGGCCCCGCCTTGGCTATTGCAGACACTTGGAGAATAAACCAACTGATGGAATAGATCTCCCTCTGCTCCCCACCCCTTCTCTCTCTCCCCTCCTTCCCTCCTTTCTCATCCCACTCTTTCAAGTAGATGAAAATAATAGATAAATATTTTTAAATATCTTTTGCATATCTAAGTTTAATCCATTTTCAGAAACTGTTTTGGATTCTACCATGGCCCCCTGCTGTGCGTATAACAAATGCCTGCTCTTCCCATAGGAAAGCCAGTATTATCAGTCCATTATATCAACAAGGAAATAAACAGAAACAGAATCATACCTCTGTTAGGAACACTAGTGTGAAAATCAGTGTTTACTTAGCACACACCGACAACACAAAATCATTAGAGCGGAGAAAGAGCAGCAATGCTTCTCGGAAAGCATTTTATTCAGAAACTGAAACAAGATGCATCAATGCATAAGGTTAAGCATTTTATGTGTAGTCTGTAAAGGAGCTGTAGGAAAAAGTAACACAAAATACACAGGAGAAATCTGAATTTGCATAGATAAAATCTGCAAGGTCTTCAATAGCCCCTGTGTGATGGAGGACTGTACAATGTCTCCTAAGTAGCCATTGTTTAACTTTAGTGGATAACTGAAAGCCACAATTAAAGAAATGTAAACCTTTCGATTTTCTTTATAATCACAAGCTTAACTCTCCACTAAAGAGAGAATTCAATGAGCAGTAAGCATGTCGTTACAAAAATTAAATGAAAACTAAGAAGGAAAAGACAGGGTGAGACTGAGGAAGGGAGGGTACAGTGGGAAGTGTCGTTGTGCTTTTGAAATTCTATATATACAATACATGACATTTGTTTCCTTTATGTCAATAAAACAAAGAAATTTAAAAAGAAATGTAAACCAAAATATTATCTGCCTTTTTGTCACGAACTGTATCCTAGATATAGTTGTTATCAAAATGCCTAAATACACGCAGTAATCTCCATAAAACTAAGATAACTGGACATGCTATGTTTATAATGTTCTTTATTGAGAAGTACAAAGTACCAATATTTTTGCCAAAATAACAAACCAAATCTGATCAATTTTTTATATCTAAAAGACATTTAATAGCCATTATAAGGATCAGAAAAATGTGTCACTATCAATCAGCAAGATCCAAAATGTGGAAAATTAACATGATTTGTTACTAAAATTAATTTTAAAATTAATAAGGTACCAAATAAGGGAGTTAAGAAATATGTGAACCAAATCAACACATAAAGATGTTATGGATAAAGGAATCTATAGTAATTGTTTTGGAGGTTGGCACTGTGGCTCAGCAGGCTAAGCCTCCTCCTGCGGCGCCAGGATCCCATATGGTCCCTGAGTTTCTGTTCTGGCTGCCCCTCTTCCAATCCAGCTCTCGTTTATGGTGTGGGGAAGCAGTGGAGGACTGTCCAAGGGGCTGGGCCCTGCACCCATGTGAGAGACCCAGGAGCTCCTGGCTCCCAGCTTCAGATTGGCCCATCTCAGGCCATTGTGGCCTTTTGGGAAGTGAATCAGTGGATGGAAGACATTTTTCTCTGTCTCTCCCTTTGTCTGTAAGTCTACCTCTCAAATAAATGAAGAAAATCTTTTTCTCGAAAAAAATACATTTATTGAGAAATCTATAGTGAATTCGGTATATGTTTATAATGTTAGATTGGTTATCAGTCCATTCTGAGGTATGAAACTGGAGTTGTGTAACACTTCAAAATAATCACTGAAAATGGAGGTAGAGGTAAAATATTATTGCCTGTGTGATATTAACTGATTTTGGCTAATGATGAAGGGTACACTGAACCATTCTCTACTTTGTTATCAGTTTAAAATTTTTAAGAAAAACATTAAAAATCACTATGTGTAATCTGCTACACTAATATAAAATAAATCACATAATGATTCTGGTATGTGTAAGAATATATTTGATTAATTTGGTTTCTATTTATGATATGAAAAATTCTATATATACATTTGTTATTTACTTGAAACACAGAGAAACAGCAATGGTTTCAGGAGCCATCTCTTCTCTACTTTGGAGTTGTGATGAAGATTCTTGGTCTCCTCTCTGCATTTCTATTTGCTGACATTTCTGGACAGTGTAATAAGTCAAATGGAAGAGTGTAAGATTGACAAAAATAGGAAAAAGAAATCCATTATTTGCAGGTGTTTATTACATAGAAAATCCAAAATATTATACAAACTATTATAGTTAGACAAACTGAATAGTTTCCAGATACAGAATGAGTGAATGCTAATCCTTTACATTTTATTCTCACATTACTACTAGTTACTAATTTCATATTTGTTATTAATGATGTAATATATTTTATTATTTATAGCACCATTGAAAATAAAATGCCATCAAAGATAAAAAATGAAAAGTAAAAAAAAATTACAAAACTGGTGCATAGGAAACTACAGAGACAGGGACAGGTGCTGACTCAGCATTTAATTTACCTATGGAGTCCTTGCATTGCATGTTGAAGTGGCTGGAGTAGAGTCCTGATTGGGATGCAGCAGGTGAAGGGAAAAGGGCCTGGGCTCCTACTTTCCCTGTGAAAGACCCAGTTTTATCAGGCTTCTAGCTATGGGCTTGCCCAAGCCTGGCTGCTGCAGGCATTAGGGATGCGAGTTAGTACACAGACTATCTTGCTCTTCCTCTGTCTCCTGGCCTTTCAAATAATAAATCATTTCAAATGAACAATAGTAAAACTGCTCAAATGAACAAATTGAGGAATATATTATGCTCATGAATTAAATCTCACACAAAGCATTATGGGCATTTTAATGTGGATTCTAGAATCAGAGCATGCCCTTTGTCATGAAAACATTAGACAGAACATCCTGAAGCAGAAGTGGAACAATTTCCTCCATAGCTATCAAGTTATGAAGAAGCTGTTACAAGTAAGAGTGTGACATGTAAGCCAGAATGGGAGGGGAACGGAAACATGATAGAGACTCGAAGGAGGAACACAAGCCCAGATCTCAATTTATCAGGCAGAAGAATGAGGAGGGATTTTTAAAATTAATGATTAATTGAATGGTAAAAAACTCATAAATGTGATGATTCTTACACCATACAACAATGATGCTAGGTAGACTGTAGATTTAAATACAAAAGACACCTTGAATAAAAGATAAGAGAAAATTTCACATATTGCCATAGGAAAATTTTGTTAGATATGCAGTACTAGAAGGTTACATGAAATAATGTCATGAAGATTATGTTAAAATTGAAAACTTAATATGAACAAAAGAGTGAGAGAGCAAGACAGGCTGGAGAACGAAGGCACACATATGTAATAACCAAAGTAGTTGCTCAGAATATGTCAAATTTTCTATTTTTTTAAGTTTGATTTATTTATTTGAAGAGTTACACAGAGAGAGAAAAAGAGGCAGAGAGTGGTCTTCCATCCACCAGTACACTCCCCAGTTGGCCACAATGTTTGGAGCTGCAGCGATCTGACTCCAGGAGCCAGGAGCTTCTTCTCGTTCTCCCATGCAGTGCAGGGGCCCAAGAACGTGGACTATTTTCTACTGCTTTTCCAGGCTATAGCAGAAAGCTGGATTGGAAGTGGAGCAGCTGGACTCCAACTGGCACCCATATGGGATGCCGGCACTGCAGGCAGTGGCTTTACCCACTATGCCACAGTGCTGGCCCTTACATCAAATTTTCTACGATTCAATTTTTAAAAAAAGAAAACTTTCATTAGGTGAGTGGGCACATGAGTCAAAGAAGCACTTTAGAACAAGTTAGTTCAAATGGCTATAAACATATCACAAAATGTTGGACAACATTAATATAAATTAAAATTCAAATTGAAATGGGAATTTTATTCTGAGTTGCCCACAGCAGGCTTTCTATCCCCACACTGTCTGTGACAGCACAGGGACTTATGGAGTCTGACAGTCTGTCTTCACCAGGATGACCTGCGTCTTCCATATGTGAAACAACAGCAGTGACATTACTCAAACAAGCTGTAAGGACAAAACTTGTGAGATGTCTGTGAAAGTTGATTTTAATGCATTTCAGCCTTAACTGACTGTGAACAAGAACAAATGTATTTCTCTATCACATCTTCATTTACTCTCAGGGTTAAATTTCAGATTGGCATTAATATGTTGGCCTATTTTTGTATGACGTTTGGGCTTATAGGGTTGCCATGCTATGGGTTCTCTACATTATTTTTTTTAAACTTTTTATATAAAGGGAGCAGATTCCATGTATTTAATATGTACTCCTCCTTCCCTCCTTTCTCCTTCCTTTCTTATTTTTATTTTATTTTTAAAAAAATTTTGGACATACTTTCAATTTTCTTTATAACCATAAGCTTAAGCCCCCACTAAATGAAGACTTTAACAAGTTAGATAGAAACACCAGTGTTCCTCTGAAGTATTATGAGGGTTATAAACAATAATCAAATTGCAATATGTCAACTTCAATCATATGGATTACAGTTTTTATATTAGTTACCATAAATCAGGGAAAACATATAATAGCTCTCTTTTCAGAACAAGCTTATTTCACTAAGCATAATCGAATCCAGTTGAATTCATTTTGTTGCAAAGACAGGATTTCCTTATTTTTCATTGTTGCGTAGTATTCAATTGTGTCTATTTTCTTTATCCAGACATCAGTTGGTGGACATTTGGGTTGACTCCATATCTTAGCTATTGTGAGTTGAGCATGACAGTACAGAAAATTGTTTCATATGCTGAATTAATTTCCTTTAGGTCCATTCGCAGGAGTGAAATGGCTGAATCACGAGGTAGATCTATTTTCAGATTTCTGAGGAATCTCCATACTGTGTTCCCTAATGGTTGTATTTAGTTTACATTCCCACAAATAGTGGATTAGGGTAACTTTTTACACATCCTTGCAAGCAGTTCCATGCAATGCAAAACTGAAGTCACGGAAATTGTCATTTTTTGATGTTTGGATAATAGGTGTCTAACTGAAATGAGGTGAGACCTCAGGGTAGCTGCTTATTTGAATTTCCCTGATGACTAGTGATTGTGAACATCTTTTCATGTGTCTATTGGCCACTTGTATTTCATTCTGTGAAAAATGTTCATATTCTTATCCCGTTTCTTTACTGGGTTTTTTGTTTTGTTATTGATGAGTTTCTTGAGTTCCTTCAATATTCTGGATGCTAATCCTTTGTTAGGTGAATGGTTTGCAAATATTTCCTCCCACTATGTTAGTTGCCTCTTTGTTGACTATTCACTTTGCTGAACAGAAGCTTCCTAGCTTAAAATAATCTCATTTATCTGTTTTTTTTTTTTTTCTTTTATTGCCTATGTTTCCAGGGTCTTATCCAAGATGTCTCCTCCTAGGCCAATATCTTACAGTGTTTTGCCATGTTTTTCTTCTAACAATTTAATCATATTAGGTATTAGGAATAGCTCCTTGATTCATTGTTGGTTGATTTTTCTATAGAGTTTAATGTAGGAGTCTTGCTTCATACTTCTGTGTGTGGCTCTCCAATTTTGTCAGCAATGTTTGTTGAAGAGACTGTCCTTTCTTCTGGGAATTATTTTAGCTTTTTAATCAAATATTAGTTTTAGATATCTGGATTAATTTCTAGTGTGTCTGATCTGTTCCATTGGTCCACATGGCTGTGCTTCTGACAGTACCATTGTGTTTTAGTATAACTGCCCTTTAATATGTCTTGAAATCTGATATTTTGATGCCTCCACCTTTGTTTTTATTATTTACAATTACTTTAGCAGTTGTATTTCCAAATGAATTTTAGGATAATTTTCCAGATCTGAGAAAATTGTCCTTGGTATTTTGTTTGGGATTGCATGGAATCTGTAAATTGCCTTGAGCACTATGGACATTTTGATGATATTCATTCTTCCAATCCATGAAAATGGGAAGATTTTTCCATTTTTTGTTTGTCATCTTCTATTTCTTTCCTTAATGTTTTATAATTTTCAATGTAGTAAATTTTCACATCCTAAGTTAGATTTATCCTAAGGACTTTATTTTTCTTTGTAGATTTTGTGAATAGGACTTGTAAGTTCTTTCTCAAATATGGCAATGTTTATATCTACAAGTGCTACTGATTTTTGTGTGTTGCTTTTATATCCGGTAACTTTTCCAAACTCTCTAATGAGTTCCCATAATCCCTTAGTGGAATCTTTGGACTTGCCTATGCATAGGATCAGATAATTTGCAGACATGGAAAATTTGACTTCCTCCTTTCCAACTGGTAGCCCTTTGATCTCTTTCTTGCCTAGTGGCTCTGACTAAAATTAACTATATTGAATAGTAATGATGGCAGTGGGCATCCTTGTCTAGATCTGAATCTTAATGGAAATGCTCCCAGCTTTTCTCCATTCAATATGATGCTGGCTCTGGGTTTGATTGTGTTGAACTATGTCCCTTTTATACCCAATTCAGTTCAGGTTTTTTTATGAAAGAACATTTTATTTTATGAAATGCTTTCTCTGCTTCTACTGAGATAATAATATGGCTTTCATTCTTCAATTTGTTAGGGTAGTGTATCACATCTATTCATTTGCAAACATTGAACCATCCTGCATCCTAGGGATAAAATCCCACTTGGTCTGAGTGGGTGATATTTTTTATGTGTTGTTAGGTTCAATTACCTAATATTTTCCTGAGGATTTTTACATCTAGGTTCATCAGGGATATTGGTCTATAGTTATCATTCATTGTTGCACATTTTTCTGATTTTGGAATTAAGGTGTTGTGGCATCATAGAAGGTGTTTAGGAGGATCCTTTCCCTTTTAACTGTTTTGAACAATTTAAGAAGAATCTGGATTAGTTCCTTAAAAGGTTGATTGAATTCAGAAATGATACTTTCAAGTACTGGTGTTTTCTTTCTTTGGAAGTTCTTTATTAGTGATTCAATCTCCATTTTGGTTATTGGTCTGTTTAAGCTTTCTATGTCTTTGTGCCTCAGTTTTTGTAAATTTTATGTGTCCAGAAATGTATCCATTTCTTCTAGACTTTCCAATTTGTTGGCATATACCTGTTATAGTAATCCTGATAATTCTATTTACTTCTGTGGTATCCATTGTAACATCTCCTTTTTCATCTTTAATTTTATCAATTTGAGTCTTCCACTTTTTTGGATAGTCGGGCCAATGGTTTATCAGCTTTGTTTATTTTTTAAAGAACCCTATTTCATTGATATCTTGTTTTTTTCTTTTAAATTTCATTTTTGGGGACCGGTGCAGTGGCACAGAGGGTTAAAGCCAAGGCCTGAAGTGCCACAATCCCATGTGGGTGTCGGTTTTGTCCCGGCTAATCCTCTTTAAATCCAGCTCTCTGCTATGGCCTGGGATAGCAGTAGAAGACGGCTCAAGTCCTTGGGCCCCTGCACTGCATTGGGGAACTGGAAGAAGCTCCTGGCTCCTGGCTTTGGATTGGCACAGCTCTGGCCATTGTGGCCTTCTGGGGAGTGAACCAATGGATGGAAGACCTCTCTCTCTGTCTCTACCTCTCTCTGTAAGTCTGTCTTTCAAATACATAAAATAAATATTTAAAACATAAATAAATTTCAATTTTGTTTATTTTGTCACTGGGATGTATTTATTTTCTTGTTTTTTTAAACTTTTATTTAATAAATATAACTTTCCAAAGTACAGCTTATGGATTACAGTGGCTCCCCCCCCGATAACTTCCCTCCCACCTGCAACCCTCCCATCCCCTGCTCCCTCTCCCATTCCATTCACATCAAGATTCATTTTCAATTATCTTTATATACAGAAGACCAGTTTAGTATATATTAAGTAAAGATTTCAACAGTTTGCACCCACACAGAAGTGTAATATACTGTTTGAGTACTAGTTATAGCATTAATTCAAATTGAACAACACATTAAGCACAGAGATCCCCACATGTGGAGTAAGTGCATAGTGACTCCTGTTGTTGACTTAACAAATTAACATTCTTGTTTATGGTGTCAGTAATCTCCCTAGGCTCTAGTCATGAGTTGCCGAGGCTATGGAAGCCTCTTGAGTTCACGGCTCCGCTCTTATTTTGACAAAGTCATAGTCAAAATGGAAGTTCTCTCCTCCCTTCAGAGAAAGGTACCTCCTTCTTTGATGGCCCCGTTCTTTCCACTGGGATCTCACTCGCAGAGATCTTTCATTTAGGTTTTTTTTTTTTTTTCCCCGGAGTGTCTTGGCTTTCCATGGGCTCTTGAGCCAGATCCGAATGCCTTAAGGGCTGATTCTGAGGCCAGAGTGCTATTTAGGACATCTGCCATTCTATGAGTCTGCTGTGTATCCTGCTTCCCATGTTGGATCGTTCTCTTCTTTTTAATTCTATCAGTTAGTATTAGCAGACACTAGTCTTGATTGTGTGATCCCTTTGACTCTTAGACCTATCAGTATGATCAATTGTGAATTAAAATTGATCACTTGGACTAGTGAGATGGCACTGGTACATGCCACCTTGATGGGATTGTATTGGAATCCAGCTGGCACGATTCTAACTCCAACATTTGGGGCCATTCCGATTGAGCATGTCCCAAATTGTACATCTCCTCCCTCTTATTCCCACTCTTTTATTTAACAGGGATCACTTTTCAGTTAAATTTAAACACCTAAGAATAATTGTGTTTTAATTACAGAGTTCAACCAATAGTTTTAAGTAGAACAAAAAAAAAATACTAAAAGGGATAAAGTATTACATTGTACACCACCAGTAAGGACAAGGGCTTATCAAGTCACTGTTTCTCATAGTGTCCATTTCATTTCAATAGGTTTCCTTTTTGGTGCTCGGTTAGTTGTCACTGATCATGCAGAACATATGATATTTGTCCCTCTGGGACTGGCTTATATCACTCAGCATGATGTTTTCCAGATTCCTCCATTTTGTTGCAAATGACCGGATTTCATTGTTTTTTTTACTGCAATTTTGTTTCGTTCTTCTCTAAATTTTATCATTTATTTCCTCTTTCTAATTTTTAGTCTGATTTGTTCTAGTTTTTCTATGTCCATAAGCGTACTGTTAGGTCATTTAACAATGTCTTTCCAATTCCTGATGTAGGCAGGATTACTATAAAATTTCCCCTTAACATTGTTTTTGCTATATCACGTAAGTTTTGATATGTTATGTTGTCATCTACTTTCATTTCTTGGATTTTTTTCCCCTATGATCCAGTATTCATTAAGAAGCATGTTGTTCAGTCTCCACATGTTTGCATATTTGCATATTGTCTAGGGTTTCTTATGTTGTTAATTTTCAGCTTCATTGCATTGTAGTCAGAAAAGATACATGTTAGGATGTTGGTTCTTTTGAATTTGTTGAGACTTGTTTCATGGCCTATCATATAGTCTATCCTAGAGAACACTCCATTCACTATTGAAAGAATTCTGCAGCTGTAGGATGAAATATTCTCTACCTATCTATTAGATCATTTTAGTCAGTAGTGTAGATTAGCTCAGTTGCTTCTTTGCAGATTTTTTTTTGTGTAGCTGACCTGTCTATTGATGAAAGTGGGTGCTGAAGTCCCCCATTGTTGTTGTATTGGAACCCATGTCTTATTTAGATCCATTAACATTTATTTTAAAATAACAAGGTGCCCTAGTGTTTGCTGCACATACATTTATTATAGTCAAATCAAACCATTGAATTGATCCTTTAATCATTACATAATATGGGGCCAGCATTGTTCTGTAGTGGCATAAGCTGCTGCCTGCAGCATTAACATCTCTTATGGGCACCCATTCAATTCCAGGCTGCCACACTTCTGATCCAGCTCCCTTCTAATGTGCCTGGGAAAGCAGAGGTGGGTGGACTATGTGCTTGGGCCCCTGTACCCATGTGGGAGACATGGAGGAAGCTCCTGGATCCTGGCTTTAGCTTGGCCCAGCCTTGACTATTGTGGCAATTTGGGGGAGTGAACCAGCAGATGCAAGACTTTCTCCCTCTCCCTCTTCCTGTTCCCCTCTTTCTCTTTCCACCTCTCCCTCTCCCCGATGTCTTTCAAATAAGTAAATCTTAAAAAAAAACATAATAATATTCATGTGTTTTAACAGTTTTTGTCTTAAAGTCTACTTTGTCTGATATTAGGATGGCTACCCCTGCTCTCTTTTGGTTTCTGCTTGCATGGAATGTCTCTTTTTATCCTTTGCTTTCAGTCTATGTGTATTGTATTGATGAGGTGTGTTTCTTGTAGGCAGGATATAGATAGATCTTACTTTTTTTGACAGGCAGAGGTAGAGAGACAGACAGAAAGGTCTTCCTTTTTCCATTGGTTCACCCCCCAAATGGCCGCTATGCCGGCGAACTGCACCTGGCGCCTTGCACTGATCTAAAGCCAGGAGCCAGTTGCTTCCTCCTGGTCTCCAATGCGGGTGCAGGGCCCAAGGATTTGGGCCATCCTCCACTGCCTTCCCGGGACACAACAGAGAACTGGACTGGAAGAGTAGCAACTGGGACAGAATCAGGTGCCCCAACCGGGACTAGAACCTGGGGTGTCAGCGCTGCAGATGGAGGATTAGCCAAGTGACCTGTGGTGCTGACAGTATCTTACTTTTTGATCTGTATAGCTAGTCTGTATCTTTAATTGGAAAACTTAGGCCATTTACATTCAAGGCTATTGATATGTAAACTTGTCCTGCCATTTTTCCATAAGTATTCCATTACTTGGATCTTTTTACTTTTACTAGAAGGTTTTTTGCCTTCACATTCTTTCATAATATTGTTTACCTTCTCTGTTTCTGTCTGTAGTGAATCCATAAGTATCATTTTAAGGCTGATGAGTGTGACAAAGTCTTTCAATTTTTTTTTTTTTGGAAGGCCTTTATTTCACTTTCATTTATATATGAGAGCTTTGCTAGCTATAGTATTTTGGGTTGGCATTTTTTTTTCCTTTTAAGAATCAGACTATATCCCTCTATTCTCTTCTAGTCTGTAGAGTTTCTGATGAGAAATCTGATATCAATCAAGTTATTTTGTACAATGTTCAGACTTTCTGTTTCTTACCTGATAGTACAGTGCTCCTACTAGGATGACACTTTTATTAGGATCATTAATGGTAAAACCAGAGAATGCAAGATCTCTCTCTCCCTCCTACCCCACATCCCCCCCATCTTTCCATCTGTCTCTGTTACTCTGCCTTCAAATAAATAAATAAATCTTTAAAGACAAAACAGTCATAAAAACAACAAAAATTATAATAATTCAGGTCTGTAAATTTGTACTAAAAAATTTCAAACATTCCTCCCTTCTTTGATGTTGTCATTGTAGGCCCTGTTTCCTTGAATTCTCCCAGATTCTATCCAGAGACAAAAAGAGAAACCAGTGCAAGGCAGACTGATTGTTTCAGCATCCTTAGCACAGGTCTTGGTGATGTGGTATAGTAATGAATTTCTTGTGTCTGCTGGGTTTGCAGTGGGGCAGAGTGTTTTACTGACAATGCAGTTTGGGCTGCCTCTACCTGAGCTATGGTTTTGTGTTTCTCCAATTATGAACTCTTCCTTCCTCTCCACACTGCTGATCTATCTCGACTCATGTCCCCTGTGGTATATATTTTATGACTCTAAAATAATTTTGAAGTAATTTGATAGACTTTCCTACAATTTTGACAGTGAGACCAACATCACTGTACCATACAGATATCAAAATTATAGAATTAAGGAAGAAGATTTTTATTTCAGATTTGGGATCAAAATGTCATAAAAATATCTTAGAATAGTGATGAGTAAGTATCATTTTATAGGTACTGGCTCTTCAGTTTCTTCAAAATTGAATCATGAATTTTTAAAATCATAGATAAAGCTATATCAATTTATGGCCTAAAGCATGCATAAAAGATAAGTAAAAATTATGCTGGCTTTTCATATTAAAAAGTCTGCATTTCACAGTCTTCACAGACGTGTTTTTTTCTTGTTTTATCTACGATTTAATTTAAGTGGCAAAGTCAAACTTTGGAGATGTCTCTTTTTTCCTTATACTTCGTGAGAGGCGGATTCTCTTTAATCCCGGGTTGCACTGGAGTCGTTTGTTTGCTTCTACTGCAGAGCTGGCATGTCTGCCCCTCCCTTTCACAAGGGTTCTGGCAGCAGTTTTCAAAGGAGATAAAGAAAGTCTCTTTTTACAGAAGATGTTGCTCATGGAGAAGGTGAGTCTGAATTATTGATAGGCTCACTCATCCAAAGAGTTGACCGGGGTGGCTGTGGTGGCCACCTGCTTTCTCTGGGTTCTGCCTCAGGCATGACTCCTGCCAGCTCTCTGGACCCTGCCAGAAACAGCAGCCTTATTCTGGGCTCCTTTTCCTGCAGGGCGCTTTTAGAAGGCTTGGCTGTTCACAGGTACAAAGGAGAAATTCCAACAAAGCACAGAGCCAAAGGAAATAGGAACGGTCTTTAAAAAGTTTACGGAAAAACGAGTATTATTGAAAAACAAAATCTCTGCATGGAATTCAGTTTTATGCCATTTTAATTCCACTTTTTCCTTGAACTTTTCAAAGTGGGTGTCTGGTGACAGATGAGTGCTAACTTCAGTAATGACAGAGGGAGAAGACAACAAAGCCTCTATTAATGAAGATTCACAGGAAAGACATCAGAACTGTTGTAAGTCATTTTCCTAATATGAAGTAATTGGTAACATAGCTGAAGAGCTGCACCACAGGCTCTGTTTTTGTTATGTTTTCATTTTCACCAGGAAGTTAAGTAATGACTTACCAAGAGACCTAGAGGCAGGTGTATTCTTTATCTTTGAAGGAAAGGGAGTTTCCTTTATTTGAGTACAGCTTGGCTGTGTGCTGAATGATCGGCAAGCAGAAGAGGGTGAACGGTTGAAGGAGTGATTAGGCTATATCCTCATTTTTTAAAAAAGAGATTCTGGAAGAAAATTTCTGAGATTTAGTCCATTTTTGTCTCATGGATTATACAGAAGATTGGGACATGGTGAAACTCTCTCTGTAGCTTTTTATTGTTCCCAGTGTTCTTTGGTAGTTTGGTTATATTTTTCCCCTGATGATCCTGGAAAAGTGGGGTGCATTGTGTCTCCACAGTAGAAAATACTGATACAGTAATCCCATGTCTTCCTTTTCTTTCAGTCATGAGCTGAGGGTAAGAAAAATGTACCAACAGACTATTTGTGAGATTGGGTAAAACTTAACTTGTTCTCAATGTATTTTCAAAAATGCATTGAAATGATTAGCCATCTTTGTGAGTGTAAGCCAACGGTGATATCCATTTTTTTCAATACTATCCTTTTAAATCATCTCATTATTTAAAGTTTTTGATTAACATGTAATATTTGTAGATTTATAAGATACAGTGCAATATGTGAACTACACACACACACACACACATGGCATATACTGATCAAGCCAGGCAATAGCCAGGGCTGGCCAAGCTCAAGCTATGAACTGGGAACTCCATCTGACTCTCTCACATGAGTGGCAGGGAACCAAGTACTTGATACATCGTCTGCTGTTTTCCATGCTGTTTGTTATAAGGAATCTGGATCAGATGTGGAGTGGGAACTTGAACCTGGACAGTCTGATATTGGATGAGGGGATGCCAAGTAGCTTAAGGCACTGCTCCAGAACACCTGCCCCAATTTTTATCTTTTGTTTAAATAGCTTTTATTACTTAATGTATTTATTCATTTGTTATCTTTATAAGACACACAGATAATAGAGAGGAAGAGAGAGAAATACAGAGATACAGATTAAGAGAAAAGAAAGTTCTCTCATCTGCTGATTCACTCTCCAAATGCCCATAACAGCTAGGATTGGATAAATCAGTCAGGAGCCGGGAACTAAATTCAAGTCTCCCCAAGGGGTGGCAAGGACACAAGTATTTGAAACATCACTTGCTGCTCTCTGGGTATATATCAGCAGGAAGCTGAAATCCAGAGTTGGGATCCCAAGTCAAGCACTCCAATGTGGGATGCAACTATTTCAAGTATTCCAAGTACTTAACTCTATGTAAAATGTGAAGCCCTCTTTGAATATTTTTATTTAATATGATGTTATCCCTACCTATGTCTAATAAAATATACTCAATAATTGTGTTCTTTGAAAATATTGTTGCATTTATTTGCTTTTTTATGATGTAATTTCTTAGTCAATATTAGTATATTAACTTTCTAAGTTTCAACTTTCCCAAGAAACTCTAATTCCATAAAGTGTTAATGAAGTATAAGCATACTGAACTTTAATTTTTGATATACATGATAAATCATGTACAGGTAAAGTATGACACTTTAAAAATAAGATGTGACAATGAATAGAGCATTGGCTGGAATATTTGTATATGTAATAAACAAAATAGAATAAATTGCTAATGGACCTGGTGTTGCAGCATGGTAGATTAAGCTGCCCCTTGCCACAACAGCATCCCATGGAGAGCTGGTTTGACTCCCAGCTACTCCAATTCCAACCTAGCTTCCTGTTGATACACTTGGTCCCTTGACACATGTGAGATATAGAGTTCCTGTATTCTGGCCCAGTCCTAGCTGTTGTAGACATATGGGGAGTAAGCCAGGGGAGGGAAGAACTCTCGCTCTCTGTCTCTCTCTCGCTCTCTGTCTCTCTGCCTCTGGATGTATTGTGATAGTCACTCCCTCTCTATGATGTTCTGCCTTTCAAATAAATAAATAAATCTTAATAAAGGATAAATTCTAATGTTAAAACTTGAAGATGTCTAAATTGATATTCACCATATTCACCATTCATTTATTTAGAATTTTTTGCTTTACTATTTTTAAATAAAATATCAGAAATACTTAAAATACTGTATTTATTATATAGTGACAACCTGCCTTTGTATATAGACACAAGACACCCAGTACATTTTACTAAAGCCTCATAATTGAGGATTTGATACTAATTGTGGATTCCTTGGTGACCACTTCAGAGGCGAAAGAGGGCCTCATCTAATGTGATTCTTCACACCAAGAATTCTGCACACTTCTCTCTGTGTTTTAATGGAAAACTTGAATCATGTGGCAGTCACCACTCTCAGGAAACTCTGAGACGGTTTTGAAAACCTGGGGACTAGGTCCTGTGATTCATAAAATCTTCCCAGGATTTCTGCTCTCAATCCAGTTTGGCAAACAACATAGAAAAGCATTGAGTTCTTCCAAAACCTCTCAATATGCTCCAGAAAAATCACACTTCAGCAGTCAAAAAACAGAGAGCTTCATTAAACTATTTCTTCTATATTTCTTTCATACAAGTTTTGACTAGGCACAGTTTTAAATTACTCTACTTTTTATGTCTAAGAAGACTTCCAGTGAATTAATGAGTAAAATTGTTGAAATAGATATTCTGGGGTCAGAAGAAAAATATAACTAGGAAACCTTAAATTTCTTAAACTTGGCTTTGTTAGTTTTATTAGTTGAAGCAAACATGGTAATTTACCAAACATACACAGTTTAATTGTTCAAAAAATATTGAACATGATGGCCAGGTTTTAAAACACTTATAAATTAATGGCTAAGTAAAAGTATTTGTTTCATGTGCTGTAAATATGTGAGCTACCTTTTTTCAAGGCAATGCAGTGGAAATGGCACAGCCCCTGCATAATCTTGTGGAATGCTGACAAGAAATGTTTTGGCTCTGCGAAGTGTTTGCATTGTGTGTGATGTCCACCAACAATAAGCATTGGCATTGCTAGGGGCTTTCAAGAGAAATGTCACTCTGCACAGCAAGTGATGAGATTTGACATATGGCATCAAAGCATCATTAAAATTACACCTGCTGCAGAAGAGTCTGTGTCTTTCAAGAGATTTTCCAGGAGAAAAGGTTATATTGAAAAATCTAAAAGGCTAAGGCTTATTTCTTTTCTTTGCAGACAATTAAATGGTCTAAAGAAAAAAGTAAATTGCAAAAAATATGTAATGAAAAAAGCTACTTTTGCAGCATAGTGGTTTAAAAAAACTTTATGGAAGCTACATCTTTTGTATTGCTAGAACATGCATTAAAACTTATAACATAGTCCAACCTACTGATTTATGTAAGAAAAGTTTTGTTATGAGACAGCACAGAGAGGTCTGAAACTGTTATACTTTTGCGATTTAGGTAAAATTCAGTTTTTAAGAACTTTTCACTTGTGTTCTATATGTTTTCAATTCCAAAAGTAAGGGCAATAAGATCTGTTCATTAAATTTATGACAATGGATTACATATTTTATTTTCAATTAACATTTTTAAAGATTTGCTCATTTATTTATTTGAAGTAAGAAATCCACAGAAAAGGAGGAAAAGATAGAGATGGAGAAACAGAACTCCATCCTGGCCTCCCACATGGATCGCGGGGTCCCAAGTATTTGAGCCTTGATCTACGACCTTCATAGGCACATAGCCGGAAGTTACATCAGAAGCAGAGTAGCCGGGACTCAAACTGGCACTGCAACATGGGATGCTGGCATCGCAAACAGCACCTTCACCCACTTCACCACAATGCTAGCTCCTTCCATTCAACTTTTACGTGACGATATATACAAAGAAACTCTGTCAAATAAAGCGTTTCTCTTCCCTCATGAAGCCAAAGTGATAGAGTTGAAATGCAAGTCCATGTTGGCTGAATGCACACAAATTTATTCTTTTTTCTTTTAGTGCACTATCTACCACACTTAAGATTTAAATGTGTGTGATAGATAAAAAAAATGCTTGTGGGTTTCTGAGCACAAGTATTTTACAACGTCATTTACAAGTGAGCACATAATTTTAGAAGAGAAAGAGAAATGTAACTTAGCACTGCTAAGCCTCAGGTAACTGGGACTGTCGGCATGCACTGCCTCAGTCAGTCTGTGAACAGCACAGTCAGTTATACAGGGAAGGCTGGTAGGGTAGGGCCATGACATGGGGTTAGAACAACAAAAGAGCCCAAGAAACACTGTAACAATGGTGCTGCTGTGAGCAGGACATGTGCACTATCCTCTATTGCGTACCTGAATACTTTTCAGGGCCCCTGAGACAGCTGCTCTTTTCCACTACAATAGAATAAAGTGCACTGAATCTTTCTCCCAGTCTCTCATGCAGCAAATTGTCCTCATACCAGCCTCTCTCTGAATGGAAGACACATGGTTTACAGAAAGTGTAAATACATCCATAGTAACCTTTCCCAAGGATTACCAAGCATTCAACACTGCTGGTGCAATGTTTTGAGAGTGCACCTGCTAGTACTGGGTGATCACTAACATGGTGGTGCTGAGATGAGGCCTTACAGAGTGGTTAGTTCATGAGGGCAACTCTGCTCCTGGATTATCAAAGGACTTCATACAGGGATTGGCCAGCTCATGCTGCCACTGTTTGCCATTTGACGATGCAGGGTCCCTGCCTCTAAGTGGAGGCACCACTTGAGGGGCCATGTTGGAAACAGACTGGGCCCTCAAGAGGCAAAGAAACCTGCTGGCACTTTGACATAGTTCTTCCTAGCCTTCAGAATGATGTTTTCCTTATGCATTACCCTATCTATAGTATTGTGCAGTAGCAGCTAAATGGACTGAAGTAGTTAAGAAATATTTATGTGTAAGTAAAAAATGCATTTCCTACAAGCAAAAAGTAGTATTTCTCACATGAAATCAAAATTTCGCATTCTTATACTATAGGAACAATGAAGGTTTTCTTTATAAGATGGCCATGGGGTGAGCATTGTTATATAGAAGGTTAAGCCACTGCCTGCAACACGCCTATTCCATGTCAGAGAGCCTGGGATCCAGCCCCACATCTGTTCTTAGCCACTTTCCTGCTAATGTGCACCTTGGGAGACAGCAGATGATGGCTAAAGAGCCTGGGCCCCTGCCACCCACGTGGGAGACCAAATGAAGTTCTGGGCTCCTGGTTTCATTGCCAGTCCAATCCTAGCTGTTATCAGCATTTGAGAAGTGAATGAGAGGATGGGAGATTGATCTCTCTCTCTCTCTCTCTCTCTCTCTCTTTCTCTTTCTCTCCCCCCCACTTCCCCCCCTCCCCTTTTGTCTTGCTTGGTCACTCTGCCTTTCAAATACATACATGCATACACATATACATAAATAAAATAAAAATGTGGCCAAAAGAGAAAGAGAAATTTAATGAATTGAATGAGATAACTGAAGTATGAACTCAATGAAATGATTCCCTAAGATGTATTTCTGAACATATATGTGAAAATTTTATCATTGATTCATGAGAAGTAAGGTTGTCTGGGACATATACACAGAATAATTTTACTCTATTTTATTGTTTAAAATAGTAAGGGTGAATATTTGGCTATGTCCTATATCGAAGTGCATGGTTTGAATCCTGACTGCTCTGCTTTTGATCAAGCTTCCTTCTAATGTGCACACTCAATGACAACACATAACTGAAGTACTTAGGCTCCTGCTATCCACGTTAAAGATCCAAGCAGAGTCCTAGGGTCAGTCTGGCCCAGCCCTGGCTCTTGCAGATATTTGGAATGTGAGCCAGCAAAGGGAGGATCTCTCTTTCTCTCTCTCTCAAAAAAAAAAAATGAGAACAAGAAAGTAAAAATTGTTAAGAATCTGTCTAGACCCTCCTCTCTCTGAGGTTTAGGGAGCAGGTAGAACTTACGATACTCTTAGGAGAGAGCATCAGACCAGGTGAAAGAGCACTGAGGAAAGTAGAACTGCTGAGGATGGGCTGATTGGGATGCAGCAATTGCACATACACGAGAGGAAGGGCTGCCAGAGGGTCTCTGTCTCCTCTCCCCAGCGCTCAAAGGTCTTTGAGCTACTCAGTTTGCTACTGAGTTGTGTGAACACTACACTCCTGGTCACATAAAATTTCAGAATCTCTTCTAATATCCTTTGATTCTATTAGAACATCAGATTGTGTTCCATAAATAGGTGCAATTATTATCTGTCACTTAAAAATAAAGCTTAAAGGGCAAATGTTGAACACAGTGGTTAAGATATTTACTGTATCCCCTACTAAACTGTGTTGGAATGAGAAGGCCATGCCAAGGTGGCCGCTGGCAAGCGAGAGTCAGTTAACTCAGGAATGGCTTTGAATCCCACCTGGCAATGGAGCCTGCCTGGCAACAGGCTGTGATTTGATGGCTTTGGAAACTGCCTGGCAACAGGCTGTGATTGGTTGGAGCATAGACCGCCCCTTGACCGGATTGGCTGGTCTTGGCTATATAAGATTTTGTACCAGCTGAAATAAAGGAGTCTGCGGGATGCTTGCCTCAAGCCCGGTTTCACCCGACTCCCCCCAGGGGTCTGTGGGGTGACTCTTGCCCCCACCACGCTCCTCCTCTCAGAAAGGAGTCCATTGCAACATTGTTGAGAAATCAACTGCAACACTAAAGTGCCTGCATTTGCAAAAAGAAAAAAAAAAAAAGAATCTGTCTGGAGTGTTTGCTATATGCAACTAATATGCTGAATACATGAAAATAGGTACATTCCCTTATCACTGTGTGGCTCAGCTTGCATTTAATAAACTAAAATTCAAGAGTAGTGATGGTGGAGAGAGATCTACAACAAGGCCCTGACTCAAGGCCCAGAACAGATGTTTGAAGAAATGCAAGGCAATCCTTGTGGGGCAAGAAGAGATGTGATGCCGAGCCTCACTGGGCAAGTCGGTAGTGATGTCATTACAATGGCAGACTTTTAAAAGGGTGGTTCTTCCTATATTTTTCAGAAATCACTCAGGCTCAAGTATGGAAAAGCCTAGAAGGTGGCACAGGATACCTGGAGCACTGGAGGTAAGACATGTTGGCTGAGTGGACTAAGAGGATGGGTGGATGCGAGCAGAGGCCCTCGGCTCGAGAGGTAAGCAAGCGCTTCTGCCCCCTGGGCCCATGGCAAAGAGCATACCCGGCTGCCTGCTTCTCTCAGTTTCAGAGTCAGGCAGGCAAAGGCAGCTGAGCCAGGGAGGGAGCAGAGCATGGCCAGGGCAGGTGTTCTGGGCAGGGCTTGCTCCAGCAGTATTGTCTGTTCTCTCCTGGGTGGAATCCAGCCCTATCGCTGGTGATAACAGAAGGAAAATAGAGCCCATTCCAAGGAGGTCTCCCTTTGTTCAGCCTGCACCTCTAAGTGCTGGCTGGAGTGAGGCACAGACCCCGTGATTATGTCCTGCGAAAAAAGAGCAAAAATACCTTGTACTCACAACAAGGCCAAGTATCTGAAGTCAGAGAAGCAAAGAAAGGAGGGATTTTGATTTAAAAAAAAATCCTGCCATGTCTAATGCTGCTCAGAATTAATCAGGGTCAGGACTGCTCTGAACCCATAGACTTTATGGATTATTGGTTAACTCAGCAAGATCAATTTATATGAATCTGTGGGGTGTTGATGTAGACAGAACAATTTGAGTAACACTGGGAAAAGTGGCAAGTTTCTGTGAGGTACTAATAGAATAAAAACAATATTTTGGTGATGAATATTCCTGTTTCATCCAGAATTTATCCTTGTGTTTGTAATAGAGTTTCCTAACAGTGTATGGTGGTGAAAAGCTGAGATTTTCAGGAAAAAAAAATCAGTATATGTTGACATTTTTTGGCTAAACAAATAAAGTATTAATAAGAGACATTGAAAGCCATGGTGATTAGCAAATGAGGAAAAAGGAACGTGACGTTGAATTGTAGAAAAGCTGGGTGAGATGCTTGTGGCATGGTTCTTTCTACTGTGGTTTGGTCAGTATCAAAAAAGAAATGTATTTCCTTTGGTCTCCATGTCAGTTGCTAAATTTTAGTTTCATGAGCTTTGTGTTATTGTTAGCACATAAGGGCTATCCTGAAACCTACATCCAAATAACAAACAATATTGGAGGATTCTGCAACAGAAGCATATAGTGGATCTGACTGAAAGAATTCAATACCCCCTTTATAAAGGACATAGGTGTGGTAAAGCCAAGTATAGATGAAATTTAATTGAAAGAGTAACAAATCTAATGAACGAAGTGAAAATAGATCATTTTTCTAAAAATATTCAGAGGCAGTATAAAATTCACAGAGCCAAAACTGGGGCACCCAAGGACGAAATGATTAGGGACAAAGACAGGATATGTCTGGTTGCAAAGATAAATTCATGTTCTTTGGAGTCAGATTTGTTTGAGTGTTTTAGCTAGATGCCTATAAATATTTGGGTTGTATGCGAACTCCTCCCAGGTATCATTTGACATTTCACTCATAAAAGAGGACATCAGGATTTTATGCTCATGTAGATAATAGGGACAGGATGTGTGGGACAAAGAGCATGACTGGTTTATTGGTACATCTATTCATCTTTGTGACAAATTGAAAGGCATTTTCGATTTAGACATCCGTCTTGAGTCTTGACTAATGTAACTCTCTCCTTAAGAAACAGGCCTGTAGTACAGGTGCTGACCCAATCAAGCTCCTCAGCTCTTGGAGATAAGGCCAGCCCGTTGCTCTGAACAAATAAATTTAAGTAATTGCCTCCTGGCAGGTCTCCTGGGAAACAGCCATCACTTTTTCTCACCCTTCCTTGTTGACATCCATGGGCGGTGGAATGTACAGCATCTTCCCTCATCTTTGTGAGCGCTCACAAAAAGCAACAGTAGAACCAGGATTGCAAGAACAAACATTCTGCTTAAATAAGCTATTGACCAAAAATTACCTGGAATATTGCAGCCAACACTGTATGGGAAAAAAGCAATTAAACAGAAATTAGCTTAACTAACTTGATGAATCTCATAAATTAATTGTTCTACTGGAAAGAAAGCACTTTTGATTTTGCTAATATTATTTTTATCATTAAGAAGTATGTTGGTCAATTAGGCTTTTTGCCAAGGTAGAGTATCAGGGGCTGGATTTACCCTAGTGCATTTAAATCACTTAAACCAATAAAAGCACATAAAACATGTGAAGCAACCATCTGCGACACATTGGACACAGCGACCTTAGCCAGCTGATCATCAAGAAGATGAGCCCTATTGTTAGCACAGTCTACTGCCTTGTGAGACTTTCCCAGGGGAAGAGCAAAGCAGGTGACTAGTTTCCTGTGACTGCTGTAACACATGATGACAAAATTACGTTCTCAAACAACTAAGTCTTATTATTTTATGGTTCAGTGTGCTAAATGCTCGACATCAAGCATAAGCAAGGTGTCAGCAAATCTGCTTCATTTCTGGGGGTCCTGCAGAAAACGTGTTTGCCTGCCTTTCCCAGATTCTCAGGGTACCTGACTTTCCTTCCCCGCATCTCTGCTACCATTAGAGAGAGCAAGTCCTCACATTTGACCTCTGTGAACATCCTTTCTGCTCTTGTGTTATTTTTTTTTCCAATTTTAAATTTATTTTCCTTTTATTTGAATGGAAGAGAAGGGCAGAGGAGGTTGGGAGAGGAGAGAAAGTGAGAGATATAACTCTCAATCCCATCTGTTGGTTCACTCCTGAAATACCAGCAATAGCCAGGGTTGACCCAGGCTGAATTCTGCAGCATGGAAGTAGATTCCTGTCTCCCACACAGGAAGCAGGGATGTAAGTACTGGAACCTCACCAGTTACCTCGCAGGAAGGAGTGGAAACAGAGGAGCTGGGACTGGAGTCAGGCGCTCTGATGCTTGATGCTGGCATCCCAAGGGGCATCTTTACACCTCACAAAGGTCCACAGTGTTTTTCTGTTCTTCTTTGAAGTTGTCTTGGGATCACATTAACCCCACCTAGAACATCCTGGGTACTCTCAGTGTCATAAAACCAGATATTTAGTAAACACATTCCTACCTACAAATTTAATCCTTATTTGCCACATACAATGTAACATGTTCATACAGTTTGTAGATTTAGATATTGGAAACAAAGCCAGAGCCTCCAGTATTCTCAAGTTGAGATGAGATCGGAGTCTATGAAGAAGCAGTGATCTCAGGTTTCCCTGGGTAGGTTACACACAGGAGAGAAACACACCGAGAAAACACTAGGAGTATCTGTAGGGGCTGGCACACTGGTCAGTGCATGTCAGTACCTGCATGGTGCCAGTAAAGGAGTGGAGTGGTGGTTCCATTCGCTATGGAACATGTAGGGCTGAAAACGCTGCCTGGTCAGACCACCTCAAAATAAGACTTTAAGTGCTTAGAGAGGGCCTGCATTGTGGTGCGTCAGATACAGCTGCTGCTTGCCCCGCCAGCATCGCATAGTGGAGACCTGGTCAATCCCAGCTACCCTGCTCCATAGCCAGCTTCCTACTGATGCACCTGGGAAGGGAGTGGGAGATCACTCAAATACCTGACTCCTGCCCCCTATATGGGAGACCCCAGTGGGAGTTTCTGACACCTAGCTTCAGTAGGGCCCAGACCTGGCTGTTCTAACCATCTGGAGTGTAAAGCAGTGGTTGGAAGATATTTCTCCCTCGTCCTCTCTGCCTCTTCTCTCTCACTCCCTTTTCATCTCTTGCTCTGCATTTCAAATAAATAAATCTTTTTTTTTTTTTTGACAGGCAGAGTGGACAGTGAGAGAGACAGAGAGAAAGGTCTTCCTTTGCCATTGGTTCACCCTCCAATGACCGCTGCAGCCGGCGCGCTGCGGCTAGCGCACCATGCTGATCCGAAGCCAGGAGCCAGGTGCTTCTCCTGGTCTCCCATGGGGAGCAGGGCCCACGGACTTGGGCCATCCTCCACTGCACTCCCGGGCCACAGCAGAGAACTGGCCTGAAAGAGGGGCAACCAGGCCAGAATCCGGCGCCCCGATTGGGACTAGAACCTGGTGTGCTGGTGCCATAAGGCGGAGGATTAGCCTATTGAGCTGTGGCGCCAGCCTCAAATACATAAATATTTTTAAAAATAAAATAGTTGGATCATTTAATAAATTGCAGAGAAGGGCTTTTCCTCAGTCATAGAGAATAATTATCTGTCCTTGGATGAGTAATCTTATTCCATTAAACAAGTCTTAACAACAAAACATAAAGGACCACAAAGTTGCTAACTATATCAAATGGGCAGCACCCAAGAAGATACATTCAAACATTTGACATTCAATCCAAAATTGCCAAGCATGGGAAGACACAGAAGAAAGTCCATTAGAACAGATGCATCAACCAAATTACCCTGGTGGTTGGGCACAGAAGTCCTCATATCAGCAAGGGCACTGAAATATTTTTTTTCAATTTCCATTAAGACAAAGAGAAGAGGTTTCATCAATTTCCTAGGTACAATTATTATAAGAGGTTAACCACCTCTCTCTCCCCGCCTCAATCTCACTCTTCCCTTCTCCTCTATTTTAACTTTCTCAAGCATGTAATTTCATTTTTAACAGTTAGAAAAATCTATACTCCCAGATTCAGAAGTGAATGGAAACATGGAAGCTATAAAACATAAATTTTTAGAGGAAAAAGCTACAATAAGTATTTTTTAAAAGGCACAATGGACAAAATGGATAGTGCATTTGACATACAAGAAGAAAATATCAATGTACTTGAATACATGGCAATAGAAACTTCCAAGTGCAACAGAAGAAAAATACTGAAACAACACAAAAAAGCAGAGCATCAGTGAGATTCAGGGTGGTGTCACGCAGGCTAGCTAATGCATGTGGATGACAGTCTCAGAAAGAGTGGCGCTCTGTCTAGTTATTTTACTTTTGCTGGGATTGCAGAATCTGCAGTGGATTAAGGATGTCCAATGATTCTTATAGAAGGGCATCAGATGTAACTCAAAACATAAGCAAGGGCTTAAGTAATTTCTTCTATAATATTTGACATGATGGATGTGATCCTAATTTTCCTGTAAAAGTGGTATTTTGATGCTGTTTCTCCTGAGAACCTTTTGATTCACTTTAAGCTCTGAATAAGTCTATGTCCAGTAACTTAGAGTCATAGCTGTGTGCTCTGTCAGGGCTTAAGCATTTTGCTTTGTCATCTGATGTTGGGACCAAGGTTAGAGACGTGGCTATAATAGACAGACAGAATGTTGACTTGTTAATCCTCTCCATCCTATGCTTTCAAGTATCTTTGTATGCATCACTAACTACCGTTTTTCTTTGGCTTTACAAAAGACTTCTCTCACGCTTCCCACCAATATATCTAATTTTTGTCTTACCATATATATTCCCAAATCTTTCTTCTTAGAAGTAATATTTCTTTTCTTTCCCACAATGTAATTTTATCATACCCTTCAAACCCCAGGGTGTTTGTGTCTATAATGAACTGTTAAATACTCTGTTTAACTTGGTCCTGTATAGCTTTTTAACCAACTCTGCTTTCTATCGCCCTTGTAAGAGACTGGCTTGTTTGACTGATCCAGTAGTCCAGTTGCTTCCTTGCAATGACAAAATTATCATCAGTTAAGGTACCGTTTAGTCCTTAATGCATATCTTTCTGGAATCTTACATTATTCTCTTAACCATGCATAGCTTTTCTCAAAAGTATACTGTTAAAGAGAATGAGACTCTGTTAAGGCATTCACATAATCACAAAGGGGAAAAAGCATATAATTTTAGATTGTGGTTTATGATATACAATGTATAAGGAACTTAAACTCATTAAACACATATTTCTCTGATATAACCTGATACGACACATTATTATGCATTTAAAATTCGCTCAATGTAAAGGTAATGGATTCAAACAGCATGGACATAATGTCTCCATCTCAATTGTGGCAGATATTTCATTTTAATGTAATTTCTTTCCCTTCAAGATACTAGAATTGAAAATAAAATGAGTGGGTGACAGGTGTTTCTCCCATAGTCCTCCCATGCTCCTTTTCACTCCAGCTGAGAGATCTCATAAAAATGTCAGCTCTCCACTGGCGAAGCATGCTGCACCTGCTTGCCGTGTGCTTAGTGCCTACTAACATTTATATATCGCTGTATTCCAAGTCAAATAAATTGATAGAATGCAACTCACAGAAGCGCCACATCACATCGCTAATGCTTTTTGACTAGAATGTTTTCTTTCCCAGTCTTAATCCAAAAGGGTCATTCCTTACTCTATTCACTAAAAGCACGGCTACTTCAATATTCAATTTAATTTGGAAAATGGTGCTGAATAATATTACAATAAAATATATAGAATTAACTAGACAACCAAAATCTTTTTAACTAGCTTTAGAATTGTGTACTACTGCCACGGAGTATGCTAAGCCAGCTGATTCCATTCTCTGGGAGGGCTGTGCAAGTTAATAATTTGTCAGTTCATACAGTTTCCATTAGTGATGCAGAAAGCTGGAGGGGACGGCAGAAAGGAGCATTAGCGCGCTGATGTATGCAAATGGTGCTTTGGCTCTGTCTCTCATTTCCAAGAAAACTTTTACTTACTTGCCACCTGAACCTCTCTCTGGCTCGTTCTCTCTCCTCTCTCATATTCACACACAGAGATTTTTTAACTGCCCCATGGAAGGACTAGGTTTGCATAATAATAAAGGTACAGTTAAACTAATAGAAATATGATCAATTAAGTGCATTTAGTGCAGAGTACTTTATATAAATTCGATTGGTACTTTAGATTAACATTTTAAGTCCATGCTTTCCTGAGTCCCCAGAAACATTCCCCTTTAGGGTCCACTGTCATTTCAGAGATGGGCTGTTTTTGTGTGTCTCTCACTGCAATATTTTTAAGAAGTTGCAATGCATGAATTTTGTGTTTACCTTTTTTCATCTGCTAGGTTTGTAAATGATGTCATCATTTACAAAGACACTTCTACAAAATTCTGAACCAGAGAAGACAAATGTGCAGGTTACTGTGGCCTGAAAGATAAAATAAATAGAGACACCTCTGAAGAGAATGGTCATGTTCTGTGTGATGGGACACATGATAACTAGAATTTCCATAAAGGGAGCAGCACGTAGTGTGGATAAGGTCAACTTCATGTGTCCACATGGTAGATTACCAGTGACAACCTGGAGATTTACATTAAGATGGACAGGAATCTGCATCTGTTTTCGCAATCACTGAAAAATAATGGCAATATGATTTTGCTAGTTGTCAAGCATTTTAGGCTACAGTAAGATCAATTTTGTTCTCTTCTATTCACTATTTTAGGCTAGAGTAAAACATTTTGTTTTATTCAACCTAAAATTGCAAAATAATACAATTATTATTTATAAGCAATTTAAAATTCCTTAGAAACTGAAGTAGCATAGGCCTTGGTTTGGGTTGAGGATCTATCATTCGGTAACATTTCTACCTCAAAATCTAATAAAGTCACCCCCTTACAAAAATAGAGAAAATGACTTTCAATCGGGTAATTATGTATGCTTCAACCATTTTAGTGCATTCTGTTAAATGTATTTCATATATTTTCTATGTAAACAAATAAAAACTCAGTGATTACTTATGATTCAATGGAACTTTTGAAATTATGCACTTTTTTTTACTTAAACCTAATAGATGTCTTCATAGTTGATAAGGGCTATTGTAACCAGTCAATATGTATTAGACAATTTTTTCTTGCAGCCTATATAAAGAAATATTGCAATCATATAAAATTAAATGCATTTAATGTTTATTTACATTTAGCTCATCATTTACTGAAAGTTGTGTGTCTGTGTGTATGTGTGTCTGTGAAAAAGAGACAGAGGCAGAGAGAGATAAATATCTCATTCTTTTGTTCATTCCCCAAAAGCCTGCAATATCCACGCTTTAGCTGGCTGAAGCCAGGAGCTCAGAACTCCATCTGGGTCTCCCACATGGGTGGCAAGGACTCGTTTACATTAACTCCCAGAATGTGTGGTAGCAGGAAGCTGGATCAGAAGCAACGGAACTGGAACCCAAACCAACTATCCAATATGGGATGCAGGTGTCCAAAGTGGCTTCTGAACTGCCAACCCCGCAATGTTTCAATACAAAGAAACATGTGCTTCCATGCTTTCTGCTTAAAGGCTCTTCAGAAAGCTCACTGTAAATAACATCTTTGTCCCCTATAACAATAGTGTTTCTCATCTAGATGAACATCTTTATATAATAGACATTATTTTCAGGTTATTTATCTCACACACTCATACTATAAAAATCTCAAGACCAATATCTCATTTGCTCACTTGTATTTATGCTTTTCTTCTATTACTTTAGGATGATGTAAAATACAAAGGTGCCTTCTTAGATATTTATTTAACTAAATAAGGATTAATGAAATATGAAGTATTTTAAAAGTATTAAAATATTTAAAATATTTTAAAAATATTTTTATTTTATTTAAAATATTTTATTTAAAATATTAAGCATTTTAAAAGTTTTAAAAGTATTCAATTCTATGAATGTCTCCAAGATCATCAGAAATGACTATTTCTTTTGGATGTCATAAGAAAAATAAATAGTGTGTATAGTGTGTGTTTATGTGTATACATATTGCTGCTGATTTTCCTGTGTAGAGTGCAAGTGACGGACTTGGATGCCTATCTGAGTGAAATACCCATCCTTTGGAACCTTTTACATATATGTTGGATTTAAGCATCTATTTTAATGCTGAAATGTTCAATTTGCTATGGAAGCCCATACTTACATTCAGGTGAAATAAATCTATGAAACGGTGCATAAAACCTTAAATTGGGCAGAAGAATTCATTTGGCAGTTAGAATAATGACCCTGCAGATTGCTACAATTCAAAACCTCGAATGGTCTATTCATTCCTGTGGACATATGTAATGCAGATATTTGTAAAATCAGAATGGTCGGCCAGTTCCAAAGCTGAATAAATGAAAATTGTCAGATTTTAATTGGTATATAAATTTCCCAAATGAAAATCCATAGTTACAGCTCAGTTTTCTCAGAGGAAGGCAACAATCTCTTTAGAAAATCTTATTTGGCTTGGAAGAGGAGTCTTGTTTCATGGAAAAGTTCCATCTGTAAAATCATACGTAGTTTACATGTTGCAATTTCTTTTTTTTTTTTTTTAATTTATTTTAACAGATAGAGTTAGACAGAGAGAGACAGAGAGAAAGGTCTTCTTTCCATTGGTTCACCCCCCAAATGGCTGCCATGGCTGGTGCTGCGCCGATCTGAAGCCAGGAGCCAGGAGCTTCTTCCTGGTCTCCCATGGGGTGCAGGGCCCAAGCACTTGGGCCATCGTCCACTGCCTTCCCGGGCCACACCAGAGAGCTGGACTGGAAGAGGAGCACCCGGGACTAGAATCCAATGCCCATATGGTATGCCAGAGCTGCAGGCAGAGGATTAACCAAGTGAGCCACTGTGCCTGCTCCTTATTGCCATTTCTTTTACAGTGGAAAGTACCCTGCTATTCTATGGGCAAGTCTTACTATAAGGTGAAGAAAACCTATTTCTAGGTTTACCTCTCTTTGTGTGTTGTATCTTTTTTTTTAATTTTTTTCTTTTTAAAAGATTCATTTTATTTATTTGAAAGTTACAGAGAGGGTGTGTGTTGTATCTTAAGCATTAAACCTTCTCAGCCATTTGATTTTCATCTTAAAGCCATGGCATGGCAGTTATAAATACTAAGAGCTCACTTCTCAATTCTGCTACTTTAAGTTGGGCAACCTTGTCCTTCTTTCTATAATCACAAAAATGATTACACCTCCAAAACACTTACTGTAAACTTTCAGTGAGGCACTATGATAATCATATAATGATTCCCAGATTAAAGCTATTAGTATCATTCTATATTAATTAATCCTTCCAATTAGACTGTTTCATGGGAACATAACATTGAATTGGACAAGGAGCTAGACAATACGCACTGCACTGTTTAAAATGCATAACACAACAAAAACTAGAAAGATTGGCAATTGTAAAATGGAAGTGGATTTAGGTTGTCTTCAAAATGCTAGGTTAACCTCAGGTTTGCTGTATATTCATGTCTATCGCTTGTGTAGCCTGTTTCTCAGAAGATAAAATACAAAGTCAGTGACTGAGAGAGAGCTCTTGCTTGGAAAGTGGGCAACACTGAATTTCAGGTTAAAAACATCAGTTTTGTCATCTGAAAGTGTGCATTACACATTGTGGTCCACATAGAACTGACAGAACAAATTGGAATCCTTTCTTTCACATCGCAGGGAAAGGTCTTGCCTTGTTTTCTGAACTGGGAAATGAGGTCTTTGATTGCTGCTATGTTTTCCTGAGTTGGCGATCTATGGAATGTAATAAACAAAGTACCAAGACAGTGTTTGCAGATGGAATGTCTTGTAGGGAGAACTGTTGAGCAGGATGCCTCTGGGTGTCCGTGAAGTGAGATTCTTGGGCTGTGGCTCAGGTGTTGTGGAGGACAGTTGGGGACCATCTGTCCACTCCAGCTTCTCTTTTCGTCTCTGGAATTCTGGAAATTATAAGATTGTTGTAGAAATAGTTTGAAGCTGCTTATTTACATCTATGTTGTCATAAATTTTACTTGGGGATGATTTTGTACTTTGTATTTTCTAGATGATCTATATTTGGAAACTTGCCAGTTTGTTTTTGATAATTCACTGTAGATGACAAGAACCAGTATGCCTAAAAGAGAGTGATGTTGGGGCCGGTGCTGTGGCAGAGCGGGTAAAGCCACCGCCTGCAGTGCCGGCATCCCATATGGGCTCCAGTTTGAGTCCTGGCTGCTTCACTTCCCATCTAGCTCTCTTCTATAGCCTGGGAAAGCAGGCTTACCCTCCCCTTCTTGTCCTCCCCTCCCTTCCCTTCCGTTCCCCCCATTGCATGCTGCTGAGTAGACCCAGAGTGCAGCTGTCACATTCAGAAATCCATCACTGTGTTTTGAGAAACTCTGTTTTCCCCAGACTTCCCATAGCCAATGACTGAACATGAGTTGAATTCCAAGGCTGACTTCTCCTTGAAGCCGTGACCTTGCCTTGCTGAAGCTTTCTTAGACGGCCCCTTAGTCTGGAACACTTCAACCCTCTCATACTCCTTCAAGGTCTAAGTAATTCCTGGACCAATGGTTGTCTCCCTTTCTCCCTGTCCCTCCTTTTTTTCCAACAGGAACTTCTGGTGAAGTTATTGCATGTGTAATCCTGTCTCTGGGTCTGCTCCTCAGAAGACTTCTTAACTTCCAGTTCTGAAAATTGTTAAACCATCACACTCTGCTACTGATGGCCCATTAAAACTATTGGTCCTTGCAGTTCTCTTATTTGAATTAAATTTATGTCATCTTAATTTTTTTAAAAAAAGATTTACTTATATGAGAGAGAGAGAGAGAGAGAGAGAGAGGTGAGCACAAGCTTCCATCCACTGGTTCACTCCCAAGTTGGCTGCAATGGCCAGGTCTGGGCCAGGCCAAAGCCAGGAGTCAGGAGCTTCTTCCAGACCTCACATGCATGTAGCAGGGACCCAAGCACTTTGGGTACCTTCTGCTGTTTTTCCCAAGTCATTAGTAGGGAGCTGGATTGGAAGTAGAGCAGCTGGGACACAAATCATGCCCATGTGGGATGCCAGCATGACAGGCAGCAACTTTATACCTGCTACACCACAGCCCTGGCCCCA
The DNA here is from genome assembly GCA_949820135.1 of Sylvilagus floridanus. Classification (NCBI taxonomy): domain Eukaryota; kingdom Metazoa; phylum Chordata; class Mammalia; order Lagomorpha; family Leporidae; genus Sylvilagus; species Sylvilagus floridanus. The sequence goes on from OX463226.1 coordinate 118,895,376, forward strand.
ATGTCATGTTAATTTTTTGTCTCCTTAAACCATTACACTTCTCCAAAAGTACTTCCTACTTTTGGCATACTGTTGTCATCCCATTGTACTCAGTGTGTAACTTTGCTTGCACATACTCTTTCCAACTATGTAGTATTTTTTTTTTCTTTTCAACTTCAAAATAATTTTCAATTCATGTTTTATGAAGTCTATATTTCTGAGGTGGGCATTTTACATAGTGTTTAAGGCACTGCCTAGCTACTATGAATTGTGCTGCAATAAATGGAGATGCAGATGACTTTTATTTGCTGCTTTTATTTCATTTGGGTAAATTGCAAAGAGTGGGATGACTGGGTCATATAGTAGGTCTATATTCAGATTTCTGAGATATTTACAAACTGTGTTCCATAGTGGCTTTACCAGTTTGCATTCCCACCAACATTGGATTAGGGTACCTTTTCCCCCACATCCTCGCCAGCATTTGTTGTTTGTTGATTTCTGTATGAAAGCCATTCTAACTGTGGTGAGGTGAAACCTCATTGTGATTTTGATTGCATCTCCCTGATGACTAGTGATCCTGAATATTTTTTTTTCATGTGTCTGTAGGAAATTTGGACTTCCTTTTTTGAGAAATGTCAATTTAAGTCCTTCATGAATGGGTTGCTTGCTTTGCTATTGTTAAGTTTTTTGTTTTGCTTTATATATTCTGGTTATTAATACTCTATCAGTTGCATGGTTTGCAAATAATTTAACCCATTCTGTTGGTTGTCTCTTTACTTTCCTGACTGATTCTGTTGCTGTACAGAAGCTTCTCAATTTGATGTAATCCCACTTGTTAAATCTTGGTTTTTATTCCCTGTGTGTCTGGGATCTTTTCCAGGAACTCTGTGTGCCTATGTCTTGCAGAGCTTCCCCAATGCTCTCTAGTAATTTGATGGAATTGAGTCATAGATTTAGGTCTTTAATCCATTCTGAATAGATTTTTGCGTAGGTGTAAGGTAGGGGTCTTGCTTCATATTTCTGCATGTGGAAATGAAGTTTTCCTGTTCACAATAGCCAAGACATGGACTCAACTTAAATGCCCATCAACAGAAAACTGGACAAAGAAACTATGGAATATCTACTCTATGGAATACTACACAGCAGTTAAAAATGAAATCCGGTCATTTACAGCTAAATGGATGAATCTGGAAAATATCGTACTTAGTTCAATAAGCTAGTCCCAAAGGGACAAATATCCTATGTTCTCCCTGTGACAACAGAGCATCTAAAAGAAAACCTGTAGAAGTAAAATTGAAATTATGATAAGCAATTACTTGAACAGCCCTTGTCTTAACTGTCAATACATAGTTTATTATTTCATTTCATTTTTTTATTCTTTTTCTCCCTATACTGCCTGGGACACTGGCATCCCACATGAGAGAATCTGGCTCTGTTCCCGATTCCAGCACCCTGCGTATGTACATTCAGGGAGGCAGCAGGTGATGATTCAAGTGTTTAGGTCGCTGATGCCACATGTGGGAAAAGTGGATTGAGCTTCTGTGGCCTCCCTCTGTCTCTCAGTGTCTCTCTCCATCTTAAATAATAAATAAATAAATACATTCTTTATATTTCTGTTCTATTGTATTTATATTTTTCTTCTAAAACCATGCTGTAATATAATTTCTAATACATCTAGTGTGCACACATATGAAATACTACATTTTTTCTTTTAATATTTATTTGAAAAACAGAGTTACAGAGATATATATAGAGAGAATCTTCCATCTACTGATTTACTCCTCAAATAACCTGCAATGGCTGAGGCTGGGCCAGACCAAAGACAAGAACCTGTAACTTCATCCAAGTTTCCAATGTGATTGTAGGGACCCGAGCACTTGACTCATTTTCCATGGCTTCCCCAGGTGCATTTTCAGGGAGCTGGATCAGAAATGGAGCATCCAGGACTGGAATTGAACCAGTGTCTGTATGAGATGCCTGCTACAACACAATGCAGGCCCTGCCTGTTTTCTTTTTGTTCCAGTAGGATGATCAGTTTGTCTCCAATCTTCAAGAACTAAAAGTAATGCTGTCACAAAAGTCTCTGTATGTGTCCCGTCATAAACACGTGTGGAAATTGTTGAGATACGTTTCTCTGGGGCATAATTGGTTATTCACAGGCTATGCATATGCTCACTCATTTTGTCCTCCCTAACTGAGCTGGCAGCTATCTATGAAGATTACAGTGTCAGCACATCTCTACTCCAGGAATCTAATTAGGCACAATCATTACTTACTGCAGTTTTAATTGGCCTTTTGTTTGGTCCCACTGATTGTGAGCGTTCTAGTATATTCTTGTGAGTTTTTGCTACTGTTTTCAAAATTACTTGCTCCCATTCTTTGACAACCTTTTTGAGTTGGGTTGCTATTCCCTTCTTATATATCCATTCTAGTAATCATTTTTAATATACTACTTGTAGTATGTCTTATTTTGCTATATCCCTATTGTCCTTAATTATCATATAATAAATATCAATAGACATTTTATGACTTCTATCCTTCCCAGTTTTCATGTCAACTTTATTCTCTCATGGTTTTTAATGTTTTTTTCAGTTTTATGTTACACTGACTTTCACATGTATCATTTAATACACTGGAGTTCAATCTTGCACAGGGTGTCAACAGGAATTCTCTTTCAGGCATATCAGGTTAAACTGGCTAGAGACACTTACATCAGAGTGCTCTCTTGAGTCTTGGCTACTCTGCTTCTGATCTAGCTTTCTGATAGTAGATTCTGGGAGGCAGCAGATGATGGCCCAAGCGCTTGGGCTCTTGCCAACACCAGATGTAGTTCTGGTATCCTGGTTTCTGCCTGGCCCAACCTTGGCTGTAACAGTCATTTGGGGAGTGAAACACTATATGGAACACATTCTCTCTCTCTCTCTCTCTCTCTCTCTCTCTCTCTCTCTCTCTCTCCCATTCTGCCTTTAAAGTGGATGAAAATGTTTATTTAACATTTTTAAAAGGGATCCTGCTTGTATATTTTTATATAAAGACCCAGTATGTTCAAAATCCAGCAGTCAACAATATATTACTTCCACACGTTTTTATCCTGTCGCCTCTATGACATTGGATATTTCTGTGTTAAATATGACAGCCTGGCTTTCATTTCCTTAAGTATATTTGCCTAGTTGTCTCACTTTGCACTAATGTCTCACTTCTCCTACCATCACTGCCTTGTTAGCCTTCAGGTAGTTTATCTTGATTTTAACTAAACCATAGAAGTGTAAATATTTGTGGGCTACCATGCGATGTTTCTAAAATGTATGTACTTTATAGTGTTCTATCAGGGTATACATATTTGCCTTCTCAAACATTTAACATTTATTTATGGGGAAAAGATTCAAAATCCTTTCAATATTTTGGTGACATAAGCAGTACATTATTAATAAATGACTGCTTAAATATATGCAAGAGAGCACAAGAACTTCTTACTACCATCTGAACGTAATGTGGTACCCATTATCGGACTGTTCCCCAACCCTTCTGTCCTGCCCTTCCCAGCCTCTGATGGTCTCCACTGTACTCACACATTATATGAAATCAACATTTTTAGATTCTACATATGACTGCAATCTTGTCATACCTGCATTTCTGTGCTTGATTTATTTACCATAAGAAAAGACCTCCAATTCCATCCATGTTGTTGAAATGACAAAGCTGTATCCTTTTATGGCTAACTAGTATTCTAGTATGAATATGTGCCACATTTTCTTTCTCCTATAGTAAGTTGGTAGAAATCTGGGGTGTTTCCATTTTTAGTTATTATGAGTAATGCTGCAATAAACACTGAAATGCAGATGTCTCATTGATACAGTGATTTAATTTTCCTTGGGTATGTACCCAGTAGTGGGATACCTAATAATTGTAGTTTTAATTTTTGAGAAAGCTTCATATTGTTTCCCACATTGGTTATAATTTACATTCCATCAGCAGTATGCAAGGGCTCCCTTTCTCCACATCCATGCCAACATTTGTTATATTTTACTTTTTTGTTAACAGTCACTCCAGATGAATTGAGATCATGTTTCGTTATTTTGATTTGCATTTTCTGATGTTGAGCACCATGTCAGCTGTTTGTGCATCTTGCTCTGAGCAATGTATTTTTAAAACCACTGATCATATTAAATTGGCTATTTATTTGATACTGATTTTGAGTTCCTTATGCATGCTTGTTATTAACCCTTTGTCAGATGTATAACTTGCAAATATTTTCTCCTCTTCTACGTGTTGTGTATTCACTGTATTAACTATTTCCTTTGCTGTGTGGGATGGCTTTAGTGTGGTGAAATGCCATTTGTATACTTTTACTGTTGTTTCTTGTTCTTTGGGTGTCTGATCAATATACATAGGACTGACAGATGGGTAATGGGTAGTGGGTAACAGGTGGGTAGTGGGTGGTCCACAGTTCAGGGGAGTAGTTGACGTGATCATTGAAGGCCAAGACAAGTGTAGCTTCAGCTCAATAAGGAGGAATGACAGCACCATGTCATGTAGTTTTTTTTTGTGTGTGTGTGTAGACCACATAAAACATAATAGGATATTGAGATATGCTGGCTTTTACTTTATATTAAGGGGGGGGGCATTGCAGGGTTTGAGGATGAGAACAGTCATGGTGACATTTACTTTGAGGAATGATTTACCTATTCCTTTGAAAGTAGACTGTGGGGGATGGCATTGTGGGCCAGTGGGTAAAGCTGTGGCTTGTGATGCCAGCATCCCATATGGGTGCCGGTTTGAATTCCAGCTGCTTCACTTCTGTTCAAGCTTGTTGTTATTTTGCCTGGGAAAGCAGTAGAGGAGGCCCAAGTCCTTGGGCCCTTGAACCCACATGGGAGTCCCAAAGAAGCTGCTGGCTTCTGTCTGGCCCAGCCCTGGCCATTGTAGCCAATTGTGGAGTGAACCAGTGGATGGAAGATATTTCTCTCTCTCTCCCTCCCTCCCTCTCCCCCTTTCCCCTTTCCCTCCCTCTCTCCCCTCCCTTCTTCTCCCTCTCTCTGTAACTCTACCTTTCAAATAAATAAAATAAACATTTAAAAAAGAATGTAGACTCATATTAGTAGGAATTCATGGTAATCTGAGTGAAAATAAAACTGATCATATGAGCTTGATATGTGGGCAATAGTTAAATTCTGTATGTATTTTAAAGGGAGTCATACTGGCAGGATTTCCTGAAGACTGAATCAATGGAGTGTAAGGAAAATAAGGGAAAAGTGAAGGAAATGTGAGTAGTTTCTGAAAGAAATAGTTTGGGCAGTTTGGAAAGAAATAGTTTGGAGAGTTCACCTTTTCATTATTGTTATTTGAAATTTGGAGATAATACTGATATTTGCCTATAGAGAAAATTAACATAGGAGAGACACACACACACAGACCTATTTTGGAGGCTATGTAAATCACAAAGAAGAGTAATCACAGGATTCTGATGTGGGTGTGGATCTGTGTGTGGAGTTACTCCCTGTACAAATTCACAGTGGTTGTCTTTTTGGTAGGAGTGGTGGAAGAAGACCTCAGAAAGCCTGGCAGATTATGAAGAAAGGAGAATAACCCAGGTCATGTAGATAGAACTGAGTTTTCAAATAATCAGGAACAAAGGACTTTGAAAAGAGATTTGGTCAACAAAACAACATTAACATGGACAAAGTAGATAAGACAGAGATCAGAGGGAGATGAAGTGACACCTTAATTTGTAGAATGTGACCCAAGCTCTGCTGGGATAATTCTTGCTCTCTGCGATTGCCACGGCCTTAGTCGTCTTCCAATATTAGCTCAGAATGCTTCAGGGGTCTGTAACCATCCAATACGGTTAACCTAAGGACCAAACAAATATTCAGATGAAAGAAAATCTGCACATGAACTTTATTTCCATTTCCTGATTGTTTGCTTTTAACAGTGACGGAGCCAGACTCTGAACTGACTGTAATGTCACAAAGATAATGCTCGAGTACAGTATTCCTCAACCTTAATGTTGCCCATTATTTTCTCATTAAACAGAATACTTGGAGGATCATTTTTTATTAAATCATAACAATAAATAATATTTTCTTCATCAGATACTGAAAAAATACTGAAGGATTGCCTGTGGTTAATTGAGGTGCTTCCGTGATTTATTCCAAATGAGAAACTAGTTCTGCTTCCTCCAATCCTGCTGCTTCGAATAACCTGTGTAAAAAGATAACACACAAAATTGCTTGGCTTAATATTAAAAATGTTATCATCTGGAAACATTCAAAGAAGGTGTTATTATACCATCTCCCTTATTAGATAAGAATACACTCAACCAACATGAAACTTCTTAAACCAAGATTATATTGATTGCTCTGAAAATATCATTCCACTTTAAAAGTACATCTGTTTAAACAATGTGCAATGAAAGAGATTACTGTATTCCTAAACACAGTTAAAATTACAAATATATGTATTATATGTAATAAAGCCATTGTGAGAATACGGAGCTTGTTCATATTCACATTCATTAGTAATAATATAAATCAGAATATCTAACTTGTTAAGATTTTCTTCCTTTCTTATTCTTTCCTTCCTTCACATTTTTGATTTGATATTGAATGTATGTGTATGTGTGTGTGTGTGTGTGTGTGCGACAGAGAGAGAGAGAGAGAGAGAGAGAGAGAGAGAGAAGGATTTTAAGTCCAAATACAAAGTAAATCCCTTCAAGTGCCTTAAACCATTGAAGAAATTAATTGCGTCCAATTCTTGGAAGTTAATGTTTGATCAAGTCAAGTTTATTTGGTCCAGTGAGACAATGATATCATCAAGGACATAAATGCTTACTTTCTCTGTTCTTCATCGCCATTGGAACATAGTTCATGATACTTGTACTTGTTGACGGACACTTACTGCCAGTGACACTGGAATGCCAACTAGCTTTTCATAGTACAACTGTTTCACAGGAATACCAAAAGCCACATCTCAGATTTCTCCATAAAGGAACTGCAATTACTTGCTTAGAGTACCCCATTCAGAACACATCCATCAGGCTAGTGGAAGGTCTTCAAAACATGTTGCAGCTGCCCAGTGAAGAGAACTGAGGAATATCGTCTATTCCAATTTCCAAGCACTGTGTTGGGGCTGAAGGTATAAGCAAGGATATTCATGATTTCTGCTCAGTGAAGGCTTAGTCTTTTTGAGAAACAGTCCTGCATGTAGCATATAAAACAATAGGGGATATAGTGTAATTGATATAAATCTACCCTGGAAACATACCTACACGAAACATATACAACTATGGAACAGTCTGTATTTGATATATAAATACCTGTTGTACATGATACGAGCAGAGAACCTATTTGTAATTTGCTTTGGGTGCTGATCTTTAAACGAAGGTAACTGAAATAGTGTGTCAGCTACAATGTTTCCATTTATTTTCAATTGGTTCTTAATTTTTCTGTTCCTTCTACTGTTTTTCTGGTCTTCTTTTTGTTTTCTTGGCTATAATTTTTCAGTGATTGATTTAGGCTTCATAGTGTGTAGTTGTTGTTTTTTGTTTTAAGATTTATTTATTTGAAAGACGAGTTACAGAGAGACAGAGACAGAGAGAGAGAGAGAGAGAGAGAGAGACAGAGAGACAGAGAGACAGAGAGAGAGAGAGAGACAGAGACAGAGAGACAGACAGAGAGACAGAGAGAGAGAGAGAGGTCTTCCATCCACTGGTTCAATCCTCAGATGGCCTCAAGGGCTGGAGCTGCACTGTTTTGAAGCCAGGACCTTCTTTTGGGTCTTCCATGCAGGTGCAGCGGCCTAAGGAGTTGGGCCATCTTTTACTGCTTTCTCAGGCCAGAGCAGAGAGCTGAATCAGAAGTAGAGCAGCCAGGACTTGAACTGGCACCCGTACTGGGTGCTGGCACTGCAAGTGGTCCCTTTACCCACTACTCACAGTGCTAGGCCCATGCAGTGTGCAGTTTTAACTTTCACTTTGTGCTTCCAGGTAACATTACAACAATTTACATATATTCATACTTACATTAAACATGAATGGGCAAAGTTTATAAAGCCCATTAAAAGTCAGAAATCATTAGATTGGATAAAATAGCAAAGCTCAATTTATCTGTCACACATAAGTTAAAAGGAAGTACATGGGAAAATATATCATATAAATAGTGGTCAAACTAAGCAGCGACTTTAATTTAGAGTTTAAAAGAGGATCATCAGAGTTAAAGAAGGAAATTTCATAATGACTTAAGGGTCGATTGGGGAAGACTTCATATAGAACCATAAATAAAAATATATATAATATTAGAGTTTCAGAATACATGAAGAAAAAATTGTAGAAAAAAAGACTGGAGATTCCATAATAAAAATTCAGAGAAACCTACAAATAGAAAATGCATCTTTTTTAAGCCAAGAAAGGCTTTATGCAAAACCTATGATCAGCATCATAGAAGTAAATAAAAACTTATTATAAGAACCTAAAATTACCTTCCTAAGCATTTATCCAAGATATACACACACATATGATATATAAAATCACTGTACAGACATATTAACTTTAGCTTATTTATAATAGATCCAAATAGAAGAATAAACAATTTCTCTCAGCAGGTGAACTGAGAAATAGATTCTGGAATACAATGGAATGTTATGCAGCCAAAAAGGAAATCATCATGGATCAATCCTCAGACATTATGTGGGACACAGGTCACTGACATCAGATGCTAATACTTTGATTTACTTACATTTAAGTTTTCAAATAGCAAAAGGAATCTGATACACTAAAATAAGACATATTCTCTAATATACCATGTATCCAGCAAAAATGAAAAAAGCTTTACGAATTAAAGCATTTCTTTTAACAATGTGAGATAATTTGTTACCAGCAGATTTGTTCCATGGTAAATATTTTCTTTAATTTAAATAATTTAGAGCTTCAAAATACATGCAGATAACCTGGAAGAAAATACTTTTTAAAGGAGAAAACTGTAATGTAGAATTTAGAACACATTAAGGCCTTAAATAACCAGTACTTTAAAATATGTAGTTTCCTATTTAAGGATTTGATTAAAAAGGACAAGGTGACAACTTTCTGAAGTGGCTGAGATGTCCCATATCTTACTTGAGATAGTATCACACAAATTTCTGCATATATTAAATCTAATTGTCCTGTACACTTAAACCATGTGCATATTATTTATCCAACTTAGCTTTTAACCATTGTATCAAGCATTGCTCACAGTGAATTCAGAAAATATCACAATTGAAGTCTGGAGCAAGATGGCTCTAATACCTACTACTGAATCCTACATTTGTAGTGTTAACAATGCATACTTTTTAATACCTCATCATTTAATGTCTTTGAACTCTCTGAAAGAGCTATATCTCACCAAAGATTTAAGTAATGTAGGTCAGTATTTTTTTTTTAAATTCATTTATTTATTTGAAAGTCAGAGCCACACAGAGAAGAAGAGGTAGAGAGAAAAAAGTCTTCCATCCACTGGTTCACTCCCCAACTGGAGATCCGAAGCCAGGAGCCAGGGTCTTCCTCCAGGTCTCCCACGTCAGTGCAGGGGCCCAAAAACCTGGGCCATCTTCTACTGCTTTCGCAGGCCACAGCAGAGAGCTGGATCAGAAGTGGAGCAGCCAGGACTAGAACCGGCCCCAAATGGGATGTAGCACTGCAAACAGCAGCTTTACCCTCTGCCACAGTGGCAGCCCTGGCCAGTATTGTTTTTAACAAAAAAATCCTATGATAATGTCATAGAATAAAGTAATTTTTATGTAGACTGTTAAAAAAAATAACTCCTATTTTCTATGCCTTTGCATACAGTAGAGTCAGTAGAATGCAATATTTAGTATGCTCCAAAGGGCTACAGGGTCCATATTTGTGCAGAGAGCTTATGGTCCAAAGAGCCTCTGTCTGTCCTTGTGGCTCGCATCCACCTAGCAATACTGTAGGGACAAGTGAAGCACTGAGCAAAGTGGCAAGCACTGGGGTGATGTCCTAATACGACTGTGGACTTTCAGGGAATTTCTGCATTGCATAAGCTTACAAGAATTCCACAGTCTAAATTGCTACAAAATACTAAATAAAATCCGAGGTGTCTTTGGGGTTCTGGACTGGATTTTCCGTAGAGTAACAACCGCTTAACTCTACATCCATGTAGAACTCAAGGCACATACTAAGTGTTGGTGAATTTGGGGGGCCTGGTGTGAGATTTTAGCTTAATCTGATTCAAATTAAAGACATGTAAAGACGGACCACTCATGCTTTCTTCGTTAATTTTCTGAGTCCACTTTATTCAGAATTAATTTCTGGGATAAACTTTCTTCAATGAACATTGTTCTAAAATGAATTCTTGGGTTAAATAATCAATTCTTATCAGTTGCTTTTACTCCATGTTTTTCTCATGAGGCTGGCTGCTTTCTTGTATGACAGCAATATTTCCCTTCCATCTCTCTCTTCCATACCCAGGGCCCTGCTACTGGCTCCTGTGTGCTGGCTATGTTGGGATCCCTGGGGAAGACTGACACTAGGACATGACAACACACAGAAAACATGAGCAAATGAAATCTTGTTATCTGGCTCTAGAGGGAAAACTTGGCCAACTATATGTATTATTTTCAGGTATTCAGCTCCCATCTTTCAAAAGTAGGTTAAAAATTCACGTGGCTAAAATTTGGTGCTGTGATGTGGAGAAGGACACTGAGGTTTTCAGCTTCCCTTTTCCCTGATGGAAAGTTACAGATAAAGAATAAGTCTTGCTGTGCGAATTCTAAAATATACGTCCAAATAAATTCACTAGAACAATTAGAATTTAAAATAAAACACCATTAAATCAGCTCATACTTCTTTTGCCAAAAGCTAGGGTATGGATTTTAGCAAAGGATGGAAACATATTTCTGCTGGAAATTGATGAAGAGCACATGCTAAAATTAGCACGTTTTCCTCCATGTCCAGGGCTCAGGCCTGCGGGACTCCTTTGAGAATCAACTTTTAATTTATTTTAATTTATACCAGCTGAGCAAATTGCATGTATCTCATATATATATATATATATATATATATATATATATATATACAGATTTAGGGGCACAGTGACACTTTCTACCCTATACTCCCTCCCGCCTACCTTTTCACCCTCCTTCCTTATTTCTTTCTTTTAAAAAATGACAAACTTTCATTTTATTTTATAATCCCAAGATTAACCCTCCACTAAGAATTCAACAAATAGTGTAAAAAAATAAAAACCTGTTCCTCAACAGTAGAAACGAAGCTGTAAACATTCATTGAATATCAAAATGACAATTGGACTTCTATATATTACATTTGTTGGTACCCTGATCAGGGAAACAAATGGTATTTGTCTTTTGGGGACTGGCTTACTTAACTAAATATAATGGTTTCTAGTTGTTCCCATTTCATTGTGAAAGATGGCATTTCATTCATTCTTATGGCTGAGTAGTATTCCATAGTGTATATAAACCACATTTTGTATATCCAGTCATTGGTGGATGGGCATCTGGGTTGATTCCGTATCATAGCTAGTATGAATTGAACTGTAATACACACGGGGATGCAGATAACTCTTTCATTGTGCTCATTCTGTTTTCTTTGGGGAAATTCCCAAGAGTGGGGTGGCCAGATTAAATGGTTCAAAATAGATATATTTTCAGCTTTCTGAGGAATCTCCATATTGTCTTCTACAATGTTTGTGCAAGCTTGTGTTTCCACCACAGTAGACTAGGGTACCTTTTCCCAGTACCCTCATCAGTATTTATTGTTTGTTGAATTCTGCATGAGACCCATTCTGATTGAAGTGAGGTGAAACCTCATTGTGGTTTTTATTTGCATTTCTCTGATGGCTAGTGATCATGAGAATTTTTTCATGTGTCTGTTAGCCAATTGAATTTCATCTTTCGAAAAAGGCCTGTTCATGTCCTTTACTCTTTTTTATCTGGATTGATTGTTTTGCTGTTGTTGTTTTTCTTGAGCTATTTACAGATTCGGGATATTAATCCTTAATCAGTTGCATAGCTTGCAAATATTTTTCCCATTATGTTGTTGCCTGTTCACTATGTTAAGTGTTTCCTTTGCAGTGCTGTAACTTCTTAGCTTGATGCAATCACATTTACCTATTTTTGTTTTTATTGCCTGTGTCTCTGAGATCTTTTCCAAGAAGTCTTTGCCTATTCCATGTCTTGCAGAGCTTCCATGATGTTCTCTGTTGAGGTGGATTCATTTCTGAGAGGAAGAGCGTGGTGGGGGCAAGAGGTGCAGAGTCACCACATAGACCCCGGGAGTCGGGTGAAAGCAGGCCTGAGGCAAGCAGCCTGCAGACTCGTTTATTTCAGTTGCTACAGCTGCTTATATAGCCAAGGCAGCCAATCTGGTCAAGGGGCGGTCTATGCCCTAACCAATCACAGCCTGTTGCCAGGCAGTTTCCAAAGCCATCCAATCACAGCTTGTTGCCAGTCAGGCTCTCTTGCCAGGCAGTTTCTGAAACCATCCAATCACAGCCTGTTGTCAGTCAGGCTCTGTTGTCATGTGGTTTCTGAAGCCATCCAATCACGGCCTGTTGCCAGGCAGTTTCTGCTGTCAGTGGCCATCTTGGCATGACCTTCTCACCTTCTCATTCCACCACACTCCTCTAGTAATTTGATGACATTATTTCATAGTTGATTTTTGATTAAGGTTTAAGGCAAGGATTTTATTTCATAATTCTGTATGTGGAGATCCAATTCTCCCAGCACTATTTGTTCAAGAGACTGTTCCAGTATTGTGATGCCTCCAGCCTTTTTTTTTTTTTTTTTGGCAGGCAGAGTGGACAGGGGGAGAGAGAGAGACAGAGAGAAAGGTCTTCCTTTGCCCTTGGTTCACCCTCCAATGGCTGCCGCAGCCAGCTCGCTGCGACCGGTGCACCACACTGATCTGATGGCAGGAGCCAGGTGCTTCTCCTGGTCTCCCATGCAGGTGCAGGGCCCAAGCACTTGGGCCATCCTCCACTGTACTCCCTGGCCACAGCAGAGGGCTGGCCTGGAAGAGGGGCAACCGGGACAGAATCCAGTGCCCCAGCCAGGACTAGAACCCGGTGTGCCAGTGCCGCAAGGCAGAGGATTAGCCTAGTGAGCCGAGGCGCCGGCCCAGCTTTGTTTTTATTGCTTAATATTGCTTTAGTTATTTGGTATCTCTTGTGTTTCCATATGAATTTTAGCATTGTTTTTTCTAGATCTGAGAAGAATATCTTTGTTACTTTGATTGAGATCTCATTGAATCTATAAATTGCTTTCAGTAGTATGGACATTTTGATGATATTAATTCTTCCAATCTATGAACCTGGAAGATTTTTCCATTTTTTGTGCCTTCTATTTCTTTTTAATGTTTTTTAATTTTCATTGTAGAGATCTCTTGTTTCCTTGATAGTAGTTATTATGAATGAGACTGATCTTACATGGTCTTTTTCAGCTATTACATTTTTTATGTATACAAAGGCTGTTGGTTTTTATATTCTGCAACTTTACCCAAATGTCTTATGAGTTCCAGTAGTCGATTTGTGGAGTCTTTTAGTTCACTTTTATATATATATATATATATATATATATATATATATATATATATATACAACTATGTCATCTCCAAAAAGGGATGATTTGACATTCTCCTTTCCAGTTTGTAGCCCTTTGATTTTTTTTCTTGCCTAATGGCTCTGGCTAAAACATACAAGTCTATATTGAATAGCAATCGTGAAAGTGGGCATTCTTATTTGGTTCAGGTTCTTAATGGAAATGCTTCCAACCTTTCCCCATTCAATAGAATACTGGCTATTGGTGTGTCATAGATTGCCTTGACTTTGTTAAGGAATGTTCTATACCCAATATGCTTAATGTTTTTATCATTAAAAGATGTTGTATTTTATCAAATGCTTTCTTTGCATCTACTGAGTTAATCATATGGCTTTTCTTCTTGAATTTGTTAATCTGATGTATCACATGGATGACATGGATGTGGAATCATCCCTGCATACCAGGGAACAGTCCCACTTGGGTGGGTGACTTTTGTTCTGGATTTCTGATGTGGTGTTGGATTTGATTGGCTAGTATTTCGTTGTGGACTTTTACATCTATGTTTATCAGTGATATTGGTTTAGAGTCCTCTTTTCTTGTTATATATCTTTCTGATTTTGGAATAAGGAGTTTGAGAGGGTTGCATCCCTTTCAGTTGTTTTGAATAGTTTGAAAAAATTGGAATGAGTTTTTTTATTTCAAAATTTGGTGGAATTCAGCAGCAAATTCTTCCAATCCTGGGTTCTTGTTGGTTGGGAGGGTCTTTTTTACTGATTCAATCTCATTCTTGGTTGTTGGTCTGTTTTGATGTTCTGTGTCTTCATGGCTCAGTTTTGGCAGATTGTATGTGCCCAGGATTCCATCCATTTCTTATAGATTTTCCAATTTGTTGGCATATAGCTGTTTGTGGTAATCTCTGATGATTCTTTTGATTTATTGTTACATCTCCCTTTTCAATCTCTGATTTTACTGATTCAGGTCTTTCTATCTCTTTCTTGTTATTTTGGCTAATCATGTATCATTTTTTTTTCAAAAAAAGCTCTTCACTTTATTGATATTTTGTATTTTTTGATTAAATTTTGTTTATTTCTTCCCTAATTTTAATTATTTCTTTACTCCTACTAACGCCCCTTTAATTTAATTTGTACAGGCGCTGTTCTTTCAGAATTATGTTAGTGAGCAGAAAGTACCCATGCCTCCAGAGACATATGAAAGCCCTTACACATTAACAAATATTTTCACAGCTTACCAAAATAATTGTTTTTTAAAATTTATTTTTACTTATTTGAAAGAGAGAGAAAGAGAGGCTGCAACAGCCAGTGCTAGGCCAGACTAAAACCAGGAACCAGGAGCTTCTCTGGTTCTCCCACAAGCATCTGGGCCATTCTTAGCTGTCTTCCCAGGTACATCATCAGGGAAGTGGAGCAGCTAGGACCTGAGCTGGCACCCCAGTAGGAGGCCGACATGTAGAGGTAGGGCACAGGTGGTGGCTCTCCATGGTACACCACAACACCAACCTCAAAATGATTGTTTTTAAATGAAGAAGTGTGATAGCACAGAAAGCCTGTCGACTTTGATCATGGAAATCTTGTAATATGATAGGTACTTCCTGAGCGCTGAAGTGCACTGAGCCTCCATGTGACTCCACTGAGTGCAGGATGCAATGTAATTGCTGTTCCAAATCCTTTGTTTATGAACCAAGTTCTGTGGCATGGTGCAATCCCAGTATAATTCTTGATATCAGGTTCATGGGTTTTATTCTTTGCTCCTGTGTTGGTTGTTGTTTCTTTGGTGTTTAACCATTCATTCATTCATTCATTCATTCATTTAGAGAGAGAAGGGCACTCCCGTCTGCTGCTTTATTCCTCAAATGCCCACTACAGATGCATCTGGACTGGCCCTAAGATAGGAGCCGGGAGTTCAATTCATATCTCCTACATGAGTGGCAAAACCCGGTTATTTGTGCCACCACCTCTGCCTCCCAGGATGTGGATTTGCAGAATGTTGGAGTCAGGAACCAGATATGGTTATTAAAACCATTTTTTCCCACATGAGACTTGGGCGTCTTAACCACCAGGCCAAATGTCTACTCCTTTGCTTTTTAAAAAAAATAAATTTGTGCCACTTTTCATTCCATTTTCTATGAATCAAATTTGTCTTCCTGGGATGGGCTGTTAGTCCAGTACTTCAGATACCACTTGAGATGCCCAATCCATGTCAGAATGCCTGCATTCTAGCCCTGACTCTATTCCTGATCACAGCTTCTTGCTCGTGCATAGTCTGGAAGGTAGCACCTGATGGCTCAAGTATTTTTAGTCCCTGCCACCTGCAACAAGGCCCTGCATTTAGTTCTAGGCTCTCACCTTTGGTCTTGCCTTGCCTCAGCTGTTGTGGGCATTTGGAGAGTAAAGTTGAAAATAGCTCATTCTCCCCCCCCCCCCATCTCTACCTTACAAATAAATAGCCTTTTCTAAAAATGTCTGATACTTTCTCTTCCTCCTCATTTTCTCTAACTGGGATTCATTTCAATCACTCCAACTCTGTCATTGGTGTCCTCACTCTATCCAGGCTGAGAGCCTCAGAGCTAGTTTGGACTCAATTCTTTCCTAATTAACTAGTCAACACAGAATTAGGTTGATTCTTCCCTCAAATATTTCCTCCATCCTTTATTTCCTCTTTCTTCTTATAGGCACTCTTCTCGTCACCTTAAATCTAGGTATTTTAATTAATTAGTTTTTTTTCTTATTCTATGCATCCAGGAACGACATCGCCTACTTAATTGAGGACATTCTGCAAATCCCCTGCTTTGTCATCAATGCCTTGGAAGGCCTTCGTCAGTTGCTTCTCTTTTTTCTGTCACTCGACTCTGATGGTTCTCTTATCTTTGTTTGCTCATTTTTTCACCTTTTTTGGTCACCTCAAAAACTCCTATATTTAGCATATCATACTCAGCATCCCTTTCTTCCTCCTAGTATTTAATTTCTTTAAGAGAGAGCAAATAAGCTAATGTTCCAAGTGATTAATTAGATACCTTAATGCCTGCCGCAGTGTCTTGTAATCAAAGGGATCACACTGTCAGGACACCTACTTCTTACCCAGCACACATTTTTATCCGTGTCAGCAAAAGATGCAAATGCGTGTGCAGCTGAACTACTCTCAGAGGCCTCTAATATTTTCGATGAATCTTCCAGATGGTTTCTTTGTACCCTTGAACATGTTCTCATTATGGAGTGATAAGTATTCACCAAGAACTAGACTTTGCTAGTTGGGTAGCTCTGGTCTGTCTGCATGAAATAACTCCTAATAACACAATAAGGTGAGGGAAGATGGATATTTTATGATTTCCATGGCCTAGTGATCTAAAAAATCAGACTTTTAGTAAGTTTATGAAATAATTAGTTAAGTTTCTGCATGTACCTTCTTGAGAACTACACCTGGATGACCTTCTCTCACTGCAGTCCATAGTTTTCAGGCTCACATCCACTGAAAATCCAGAAAACTAGATAGAGCCAACTAAAAACATCCCTAGTCCAGGATGCAGTGTTTAGCAATACTAGTGCATAGCAATTCCTTTCTCTGTTAGTAAAATCACATCAGATAATGTTACAAAGCTCAAACTTTTTGTCATTCCTGAGGTAGGGGGTATTTTCTAAGACCCTCTATAAACAATTTGCTTTGCCAGGGTGGTTATTCAGAACCACCTTAGGATGTTATATCCTGCAGACAAAGTAGCAATGACAGAGATTGATTGTTTGAGCCTGAAATTGGAAGTGGAACAGACTGGGATAGATGAGCAATGGCATCCTTTTTAGGCAATTTAATGTTCCTGTGCCATCTTCATGAATCAATGAGGGGCTGGCACTGTGGTGTAGCAGGTATAGCTACCACCTGTGGCATCCCGTATGGACACCAGTTTGAATCCCAGTTGTTCCATTTCCTGTCTAGCTCCCTACTGTTATGCCTGGGATGACAGTGGAGGATGACCCGAGTGTGTGGGCCCTCCCATCTGGGTGGGAGACTCAGAAAAACTCCTGGCTCCTGGCTTTGGGCTGGCATAGCTCTGCCATTGTGGCCATTTATGGAGTGAACAAGGGAAATAGAAGATCTCTCTCTGTCTCTGTCTATCCCTCTCCCTAACTCTGCTTTTCAAACGAATAACTAAACTGGTAAAAAATAAATTAGTGACACTGGAAGGATCACCACCTGCATTATAGGTGCTTTCAGTGACTAGTGTGCAAACTGTAGTAAAATATAGTACCGTTTGTGGAATTTTAGACATTTTAATAGTGTATCCATATGGGGGTTAATTAAAATAATTAATAATAAATAATAATAACGAATAACCAAGATTTTAAGGTGATTAGTGTTTATTTGCCTATTTTTATTTCCTTATTATTTGTTTTTGTCACAGGGCCTGTTTTTACTAGTAAATGTATGTAGAGGACATCACTAACAGCGATGGAAAGTGGTTCAGAGATGTACTGTGCGGTTGCCTGGGTGGGGTGAGCAATGCACTTGTTCAGAGAGCCCACATCTTCCTAATGACAGGTCCCAAAGCACATTCTGGAGATCACTGTGTCTGAAGGAACCCATGGGTGAATGCGGAAGCTCTTGCCTGTGTGGCTCATCCTGCTTTACGTTCAGACACTACAGTCTTAAGAGTCTCAGCTCAGGCATACTGGAGAGCCTTCTGTTCTGTAAACACTCAAGGTGGATCTGTCTCCTCTTGCGTCACTCATGACTTCTTGCTCCTTGTCCGTCCATCTTTGTAGGATGGGGTGCATATTTACAGCAATGGTTAAGTCGCTGCTTGAGATTCCTGCATCCCATATCATGTACCTGGTTAAATTCCCACTTCCAGTCGAGCTTTCTGATGGTGTGTACCCTGGAAGACAGTAGATGGTAATACAACTACTTGAACCTCTATCAACTATCTGGGAGATCCAGACTGAGTTGTGGGAATTTGGTGAGTGACCCAGAGGATGAAGTCCATCCTTCAACTCTGTGCCTTTCAAGTAAATAAATGAATAAAAATAAGAAAACAGTGACTATTATCCTGATATAGCTCAGGGGTATTTGAGTTAAACATGGTGAAGAAACTACACTGAACAGAAAGTGCGTCTCACGAGGAAGCATTTTGTCGTTTTCGGGACAGTAGATTGGCCCTGCTTATGCAAATAGAGAGTGGGCAACTGCCTGAATGTGTAAACAGGGTATAAATGCTGGTGTTCTTAAAGACGCTACATTGGAAAGTTCAGAGCCGCTTTGAAATTAAATAGAACTTTCCAGGACCTAACATTTTAAACCCTTGGTTAAAGAATTAATCACTCACATATGAATTATAATTTGGTGCTGTGTGCAAATTATACTAAATTTAAATTGATGACATATTACCGAGGTGTAATAATAAAACACTATTATATAATTGAAATACGTGTGAAGATACTAGCATATGTTGTCAAGGAGTTTTGTGAGTACAAAATACAGTTCTCTAACAAAAATATGACATACTTTCTTTTCTGTATAAGATATCCCAGTTAAAATATGCTATAATATAAAATATAAGTTCAATGGCTATTATAAATTTTTTAATTAAAGCATTTTAAATATATATGATAATTTATCACTGTTTTCCTGACCTTATTTTTATTCCATGCATGTGTGTGTGTAAATTAATACTATCTTAAATGAGAAAATATTTATCTTCCATAAATAATTGGTCATGTACAGAGAAAGTCCTTAAACATCCAAACAACCAGTAAAATTCTATGATAAAATAGGTTAGAAATTTTCACACAGAGCTTAAACTTTTACATTTCTCTTATTAATTGAGCTAAAAAAGGTATATGTTAACAATGATGTTAATCCAAATATGAAACCTTTGTTACCAAGGAGTATGTTTTATTACTTTCCAAGCTAGAAATCTCCACTACAAGCTATTGACTATTTTAAATGACATGTAATGGCTGCTCTTTGCTCGTCCTCCTGTAGAATTAGCTATTTTCTATTTCATCATCCTTGTATTAAATGTTATGCTCTCTGAGGGCCAGAGGATATGTTGAATGACTATTGGCCCAAAGTGTCTAGCACATAAGTTGACTCATGGAATGATTTTGTGAAGATTTTTCAGTAAACACAAATGTTACTTAACTTGACCTTTTATCTATGTAGGTTGGCTAATACATAAACTCCTCTCTCTTACTGCTCATGCAGTGAAAACCACTCATGCCCTCAGTTTGCACCTGACAATGCAGAAATTGAATCTGTCTCTGAGTGAATAGGGAAGTGGCAATCACTGCTTTTGTTGTTGGCTGCTTTTTGTTATTGTTTAGATTTAGAGGACTGCACTCTTCTTGCCCCACCTATGTTAGACGAGTGTGAGTTGCTTGCACTAAGATTAATTTGGACATTCAGTTGGCAACAGAGATCTTTCCATGATAGAAGACAGGACAATAGAAATAGATGATAGGGAACACACTTTTAATATTTTAAAACTGTTGATTAATTGATACATGAAATATACTGAAAAGAATTATTTTTGCAAGTTGGAACAAGATTTACATATTTTCTGTATTTGTCAGTTCCTTAACAGCTGATTAAAATAGAGGAAATAAGTATGTTTTTTATTTAGGAGTTGGATTTAAAGTTTTTTTTTTTTTAAATCTTGAGAATAAATAACAAATGGTTATGATAATGTTACTTTACTCAGAAACAGGACTTGTTTATAAAGTGGATTTTTAAAGTATATTCATTTACTGTTGGCATTTTAATTATATAATAGTGCTTGATTATTCCACTTTGGTAATATATCATCAAAGTAAATTTAGTATAGTTTTCACACTGTACCAAATTAAAATTCAAATGTTGGTAATTAATTCTTTAACCAAGTTTTAAAATGTTAGGTCCATGAAAGTTTTGTTTAATTTCAAAAAGGCTCTGAATTTTTAAAACTAGATGAAAAATTTCGTATGTAAATTTTGGAGAATTTTCAGAATCTTGATATTAAATGTGTACTTAGCTGGAAAACTAAGTGTAAATTAAATGGTAAAAATGGACCTTTCCAGGCAGTTTTATAATTCTAAAATTATTTTCTTATTCTGTCAACATTAAAATATTTTAAACTAAGTATCATTGCTTGCTTTTGCTTGATATGTACCAACAATAACAAATTATCATGTTAATATTTTTTTTATTCTTTCACCATTTAAAAAAATATTTGTTTTACTTTATTTGGATAGCAAAGACTGAGAGAGGTAACTTAATGCCCACAAAAGGCAGAGATAGTCCAGACTAGAAATACAAGGACCCAAAGTACTCGGACCATCACCTCCCACATCCCAGGGTGCACATTAGCAGGTGCTAGATTGGAAGTGGAGGAATTGGGACCCATACCAGGCACTCATAATGGGGTGTAAGCATACCTTGACATATTAACCCAATATATCAAATACCCACTCATCTTTGAAATACTTTTTATTGATAGAAAGGGAGTTTCATGGACTTCATACACACAGTTTTTAAAATGTAATGTTGTTCGCCACCTTACCCTCCCTCCCATCTTCTGTCCTCTTTCCTGGTTTGTCTTTGAATTTTTGCAGTGACATATTTTCACTTTACTTTAAAATCACAAGCTTAACCATATACTATATAAAAAATTCAACAAGTAAGAAAACCACTGTTCCTCAGGAGTATAGTAATACTATATATAGTATATACTATATGTACTATACTATATATAGGAGTATAGTATATAGTATATAGTATTATTATAAAAATAGTAAGATCTTAAGATGTTAGTTTTGCTAATATATGCTACATTGTCTTTTGGTAATTTATATATTAGTCACTGCAAATCAGGGAAAACCGGATATTTCTCTTTTTTCATATTGGCTTATGTCACTTTATGACAAATTAGCGTAATGGTCTCAAATTGCATCTGTTTTGTTGTAAAAAACAGGATTTCATTCTTTTCTATGGCTGAGCAGTATTCTTTTTTTAAAAGCTTTTATTTAAAGAATGTAAATTTCCAAAGTACAGCTTATGGATTACAATGGCTTCCCCCCCCATAACTTCCCTCCCACCCGCAACCCTCCCCTTTCCCACGCCCTCTCCCCTTCCATTCACATCAAGATTCATTTTCAATTCTCTTTATACACAGAAGATCAGTTTAGTATTTATTACATAAAGATTTCAACAGTTTGCCCCCACATAGCAACACAGAGTGAAAAATACTGTTGGAGTACCAGTTATAGTATTAATTCACAATGTACAGCACATTAAGGACAGAGATCCTACATGATATATTTTTAAACAATTGATTAATTTTCTAGGCAATTTCCAATTTAACACCAAGATTTTTTTTTTCATTTTTAATTATCTATATACAGAAGATTGATTCAGTATATACTAAGTAAAGATTTCATCAGTTTGCACCCACACAGAAACACAAAGTGTAAAATACTGTTTCAGTGCTAGTTATAGCATTACTTCACATTGGACAACACATTAAGGACAGATCCCTCATAAGAAGCAAGTACACAGTGACTCCTGATGTTGATTTAACAAATTGACACTCTTGTTTATGGCATCAGTAATCTCCCTAGGCCGGCGCCATGGCTCAACAGGCTGATCCTCCGCCTTGTGGTGCTGGCACACTGGGTTCTAGTCCTGGTTGGGGCGCCAGATTCTGTCCCCGTTGCCCCTCTTCCAGGCCAGCTCTCTGCTGTGGCCAGGGAGTGCGGTGGAGAATGGCCCAAGTGATTGGGCCCTGCACCCCAGGGGAGACCAGGAGAAGCACCTGGCTCCTGCCATCAGATCAGCGCGGTGCGCTGGCCGCGGTGGCCATTGGAGGGTGAACCAAACCATAGCCTCGCAACTCATGACTAGAGCTGAGCAGTATTCTATGATTATATATACCTGATTTTTTTCTAATCTAGTCTTCAGTTGATGGACATCTGTGTTGATTCCACATCTTATTTATTATGAATTGAGCTGCTATCCACTTTGAGGTACAGGTAACTTTTTCATATGCTGATTTCATTTCCTTTGGGTAAATTCCTAAGAGAAGGATGGCTGGGTCATATGGCAGATTTACTTTCTTATTTCTGAGGTATCTCCATACTGTCTTCCATAATGGTTATACTAGTTTACATTCCCATCAACAGTATTTTAGAGTGCCTTTTCCCCCACATCCTTGACAGCATTTGTTATTTTTTTTTTAATTTTTGGATGATGATCATTCTAACTTGGGTGAAGTACAATGTCACCGCAGTTTTGATTTACATTTCCCGGATATGCAGTAATTGTTAACATCTTTTCTTGTATCTGTTGGCCATTTGTATTTCATTCTTTGAAAAATTTATTTCCTTATCTGATTTCTTAACTGGATTTCTGTATTATTGAATTTCGTGAGCTCCTTATATATTCTGTATATTAATCATCATTAATTCATCTGATGTAAAGTTTGCAAATATTTCTCCCATTCTATCTGTTGCCTCACCTTTACTGTACAGATCTTCTTAGCTCAATGTAATCACATTTGTCTATTTTTTCCTTTACTGCCTGTGCTTCTGGGGTCTTATCCAATCAGTCCTTGCCTAAGACAATGTCTTTCAGAGTTTCCCCTATGTATTCCTCTAGTAATTTGATGGTTTCAGGTCTTAACATTTATATCCCTAATCCACTATGATTTGATGTTTGCAGATGGTATAAGGAAGGGGTATAGCTTCATACCTGTATACAGAGATCTAATTTTCACAATGCCATTTGCTGAAGAGACTTTCTTCAGGGAGGGATTGTAGCTAGTTTGTCAAAGATGCGTTGGCTATAGAAGTGTGAATTAATTTCTGTTGGCCTTTAATCTTTCCATTGCTCCACATATCTATTCTTGGACCAGTACCAAGCTGTTTTTCTTATAACTGCCCTGTCATAGGTCTTGAATCTGGTATTGTGATCATCTTCCATCAATTTTTGCCAACCATGCAATAGTTTTTATGTGGCAAATGTCTTTATCCTCAGAAGAAACAAAAAGCACTTCATGTTCTCAAAAACCACAAAGTTTAATGGCGTAGACAACTGTTAAATCAGTAGACTTCATGTGGGGTAATATATTACAAAGTCACAGCTATGCTGGGTGCAGGGTGCAAGTTTTGGAAAATGTGAAATTTTAAGATTTTTTTGGGGGGATGGATTATAGAATGATGGATAAATTCATGCAAATAAGGCAGGCTATCAAAAATAACACTGTATTTAGTAAGCTACATGCAATCAAGTTTTTAGAATAAAACTGTTTATTTCCAGTAGTTGAAAGACCATGGGATATATACTAGTTTCTAGAAAAAAAAAAAACTAAACCAAAAAAGACACAACTGAGAAGACGTGGGGTGGACAAGTGCAAGTATAGATCCTTGAATGTTTGTCTGTAGTATGTTCAGGAAGTGAGAATCTGCTGGCTGCTGAGTGTCAGACACAGGCCGGCAAGTGCCTGTGCTGGTGATTTAAAGAACTGCTCCCAGACAATCCTCCTCTGGGACACCATCTAGATGTTGTAATGCAAATTTACTTAGAGAATACAAAACACAAAAACAGTTTTGCATGAAACATTGATCAAGTATCTTTAACCCATAGCCCTGCAGAAGCAACACATGTTTCACAAATGTGCTGTCTCCATCAAACACAGGCTCTGGAGGGAATTTGGCAGCAGAAAACGGAAGCCAATTGTCTTAGAGCAGAACACATTGTGAAACCTTGGTTATTACTCTGTAGTATCATAGAGATCTTGATTTAAATTCTATGTATTTCTACAAAACACTTGTATTGCATCTTGTATAGGAAAATAGTCAAACTGTTTAAAATGCCCTAAAATGTGACTTGCTTGAAGAAAATCTAGAATTTTGCCATTAAAATATATTGGATTTATTTTTGTGATTTTGCTATTTCTGTACTATAACTATTTTTAATTTTTTCAAAATTTAAAAAATTTAATTTTCTGTTGTTTTGAGAGGTGGAGAGACATAAAAAGTGAGAGAGAGTTCCCACCCACTGATTTACTCACATTTGCTGCAAAGGCTGGTTGTAACTGGGAGTGGAGCTGGCACTTGAACCCAGGCAACTTAACCACTGGGCCAGATTCCTGCCTGATCTTATATTTCTATGAGAGCCCAACAACTTACAGACAAATATTTTTGTGACTAAACCACTTATGTTACAATGATCATGATGTCCTATTGTTGACCTGCTGTGCCACAGCATTGGGCCCTGTGACTACTTCTAATTGAATCTGTGAAAATTTATATAATATCAACATTAGAAAATTTCTATTAGTTATATCTCATGCTTGTGAAAGGAAATTCATAAGTTTTTTTTTAGCAAGTTTCAGTTGCAATTTATATTACCACAGATCTTGAGGCCTTACATATAACAATTTTGTACACTTGCAGTTTGTTTTAGAGTTTAATGCCACACATATCCAGTGGGCCTTTCAGTAACATTTTAGCTTTGTCTGTAAGGATAGCTTTGGATAAAACACTTTGCAATGTGCTGAATCTATGTGATGGCTCAATCCATGTTGTCAGAGAAAATGCTTACTTGTGTGTAAGATTTTTGTAAAATGGCTCAATTCTTATGTGGATTTATCCCATAATATATGCATTGAGGTCCATAATAAGTTTCATAATCTTTTCATTTTGTCAAGAGTAAATTTCCTCATATATCCTGAACATAAACCCATTTTGCAAATAACTGATGATCAAATTGGAAACTGTTTCTTGCTGTGCAGTCCCTTTCCTCCACATTTAAGTTTTCTGCCACTTTTTATAACATTCCTTATTTTGAAATTCATCTTTACGGAATTGGTAGCATCATTCACACAAATAGATATAAATATATATTTTCCATAAACATAAGGATCAAACCTCCAATCATTTAATTCCTACAAAAACTTGGACCATAGCAGTGTGAATGAGGATCTATTTCATTGCAAGAGATTAACTTACAACAGCACAACTGTGAGCAGGGCTGATACTGACAGTAAACTGGCTGGATGAGAGTTCGCTTCTATATTTTGTCAGATGGTGATCTAAGTCCTTTGGATCCATGAATATCCTTGCATCTTTAGATAACCCTGGAGGAATAAGACATTTCAAGAAAGGAAATCTGGATTTTCTTCTAAGAAGCAGGAGGATAGTATGTCTTTCCAAGTATTAATCAGCTGCTCAAAAGGTAATACTTGTTTCTCCATAGTTACTTTTCTTCTCCGTCATTCATTAAGAAAGTATATGCTTTCTGCACCGCCTGTTAGTGCTATATAGATATGTTCAAGATAGTGCTGTATATATATTTTCAAGATAGACGTGTTCCATTCTTAGACATGCAACTTAGAGTTTAAGATGGAGCCAAACAGAAAAACAGCTTGAAACGGAATAAAATACATAATGATCAAACTAAAATACAGAAATGTATCAAGTGAGGTGCAGAAAACACATCACCCGTTCTCTTTACCCAACACACAGTTGTCACCTGTCTAATGTGTCCCTCAAATTCAGAGCTCTTCTTTCTGCTTCAGACCCATGTAACCGTTTCCACCAAGGTGTGTTATAGGCACCTTAAATGTAACATATCCAGGTATTTCTTTGCTTTTTAGAAAACTTTTATTTAATAAATTTCCAAAGTACAGCTTCTGGATGATAGCGGTTTTTACCCCATAACCTCCCTCCTTCTCGCAAACCATCCCATCTGCTACTACCTCTCCCATCCAATTCTTCTTTAAGATTCATTTTTAATTATCTTTATATAAAGAAGATCAACATAGTTTTTTTTTTAAGATTTATTTTATTTATTTGAAAGACAGAATTCCAAAGAGAGGTAGAGACAGAGAGAGGTCTTCTGTCCACTGGTTCACTCCCCAGATGGGCACAATGGCTAGAGCTGCGCCAATCCGAAACCAAGAGCCAGGAGTTCTCTGGGTCTTCCGCATGGGTGCAGGGGCCCAAAGACCCGGGACATCTTCTACTGCTTTCGCAGGCCACAGCAGAGAGCTGGATCAGAAGTGGAGCAGCCAGGACTAGAACCAGTGCCTATATGGGATGCAGGTGCTTCAGGACAATGCTTTAAATCACTGCACCACAGTACTGGCCCCGTGGTATCTCCTTCTTTGATAGCCTATTCTTTCCACTGGGATCTCACGCACAGAGATTTTCATTTAGTTCATTTTTTGCCACAGTGTCTTGGCTTTCCATGCCTGAAATACTCTCATGGGCTTTTTAGTTGGATCTGAATGCCTTAAGGGCTGATACTGAGGCCAGAGTGCTCTTTAGGGCATTTGCCGTTCTAGGAGTCTGCTGTGTATCCTGCTTCCAATGTTGAGTCATTCTCTCCTTTTTAATTCTATCAACTATTATTAGCAGACTATAGTCTTATTTATGTGATCCCTTTGACACTTAATCCTATCATTATTATCAATTATGAACTTAAGCTGATCACTTTAACTAGTAAGATGGCATTGGTAACTATTGACTTAATGGAATTTGGAGTCCCATGGCATGTTTCTAGCTCTACCATTAGGGGTAAGTCCGAATGAGTGTGTGCCAAACTGTACATCTCCTCCCTCTCTTATTCCCACTCTTATTTTTAACAAGTTAATTTTCAGTTAAATTTAAACACCAAAAAATATTTGTGTGTTAATTAAAGAGTTCAACCAGTGGTATTAAGTAGAAAAAGAAAATACTGAAAATAATAAAATAATAAGCTTGTCCTTGACAGTCAGGACAAGTGCTGACCAAGTCACTGTTTCTCATAGTGTCCATTTCACTTCAACAGGTTTCCTTTTAGGTGCTCCATTATTTGTCACATATGAGAGAACATATATTTGTCCCTTTGGGACTGGCTTTCTTCACTCAGCATGTTTTCCAGATTCTTCTATTTTTTTTTTTTTTTGACAGAGTTAGACAGTGAGAGAGGCAGAGAGAAAGGTCTTCCTTCCGTTGGCTCACCCCCCAAATGGTTGCTACGGCTGGCACACTGCACCGATCTGAAGCCAGGAGCCAAATGCTTCCTCCTGGTCTCCCAGGTGAGTGCAGGGCCCAAGCACTTGGGCCATCCTCCACTGCCTTCCTGGGCCACAGCAGAGAGCTGAACTGGAAGAGAAGCAACTGGGACAGAGCCGGCACCCCAACCGGGTCTAGAACCTGGAGTACTGGTGCCGCAGATGGAGGATTAGCCTAGTAAGTCATGCCGCCGGCCATTCCTCCATTTTGTTTTTCTGTTTTTTTTTTTTTTTTTTTTTTTTTTTCCAAATGACCAGATTTCATTTTCTTTTTTACCGCTGTGTAGTAATATTCTATAGAGTACATATCCCATAATTTATTTGTCCAATCTTCTGTTGATGGGCATTTAGGTTGATTCCATGTCTTAACTATTGTGAATTGAGCTACAATAAACATGGAGGTACAGATAGCTCTTTATTTGCCAATTTAATTTCCCTTGGGTAGATTCTGAGGAGTGGGATGGCTGGGTCTTGTGGTAGGGCTATATTCAGTTTTCTGAGGAATCTCCAAACTGTCTTCCATAGTGGCTTTACCAGTTTGCATTCCCACCAACAGTGGATTAGTGTGCCTTTTCCCCCACATCCTCGCCAGCATCTGTTGTAGTTAGTGAAACCTCATTGTGGTTTTAATTTGTATTTACCTGATGGCTAGTGATCCTGAATATTTTTTGATGTGTCTGTTGGCTGTTTGGATTTCCTCTTCTGCAAAAATGTGTAATTAGGGCCGTTGCTGTGGTGCAGTGGGTTAACGCCCTGACCTGAACTCCTGGCATCCCATATGGGATTAGCCAGTTCTAATCCCAGCTACTCCTCTTCTGATCCAGCTCTCTACTATGGCCTGGGAAGTCAGTAGTAGGTAGCCCAAGTCCTTGGGCCCCTGCACTCACATGGGAGACCAGGAAGATGCTCCTGGCTCCTGGCTTCAGATTGACGCAGCTCCAGCCATTGTGGCCAATTGGGGAGTGAACCTTTGGATAGAAGACCTCTCTCTCTCTCTCTCTCTCTCTCTCTCTCTCTCTCTGCCTTTTCTCTCTCTGTGTGACTCTGAATTTCAAATAAATAAAATAAATCTTAAAAAGAATGTCTATTTAGGTCCTTGGCCCATCTCTTAATTGTGTTGACATATCCAGGTATTTCAAACTTCATTTGCTCCCATGAAAATTTTCCAGAAAGCAGAAACAATGAAATCTACCACAATATTCAGTCTCCAGGAGACACTATTTGGTATCTCCTGCTGTGACCTACTTAGTAGGTAGAAGACTCCAATCCTTCTGATTCTCTCATGCATAGCCATCTCTCTGACTCCACTGCTACCATATCTGATGAAACACTCAATTCTCTCCCTGAGTATCCTCCCAACAGGCCAATCTGCACGCACTCCTTGTTTTCTGTAGCTTTGTTCACAGTACAGGCAGCATGATTTTTTTTTTATAACTAACATGTTTCTTATTGTTTATTATCCTTTTTATCAAATAAATTCCAGAAATCTGAATGTGATGTGTTACATAAAGGACAGGTTACCTCCACTTTTGTCATTTGTTCTAATGGAAACATCATCAATATTAAAATACCAATATAATCATCTATCTGCTCTACTTAAAAGGATTCATAGGTCATTCATTGCTCTCAGGATAAAATTCAACATCATTACCGTGGCCCAGGGGACTTTGCCCATTCTGTCCTTTCTATACAACAGCTTCATTTTTGCAAACACACCAATTTTTGGCTCACCAATATAATTTTTTATTAACACAAACTAAGCATTTGGTTTATGTACTGGTCCTCAGGCTATGTGTTGCACTCACTGTTCTCAACCCAGCCATGTTTATCACTACCTCCTTGATCTTCCAATCATTCCTAGTAGGATCCCCTTGTCCTTTGTGTTTTCAATGAAATTCAACACCCTTAGAAAGAGTTTTCTCAGACAGGTAGGATTACATCTTTTTTGCATGTCACATAATCTTTTTTAAACTCATATCTCTTCTACATGGATAATTAAAGTTTCCATTTGAAATTAGCATGTAGCATGTTTGAAATAAAAAGCAAAGCTGTTTGTTTATAAATCACTTGTAGGGAAAATGGACTAACCATGACATATAAGGCGATCAATATCACCTACATGAGTTTAGCTAAGAATATGCAAAGAACTCTGTAGTATGTGATTTGAGAAAGAACAGTCCAGGGTCATTTAACACAGCTGTGAAATAACTAGCCCTAAGAGAGTGACTAGGCCTCTTCAATGTTTAAAGAGGCAAATGGAGTTTCTTGGCCATGATCTATACTTTTTACTCACATGTACATTGTTGTGAACATTTCAACACTCAGGATGTGGAACAAGCCCATCACTCTTTATTTAGAAATGGGAACAGATCAGTGGTTTCTATGGTTAGAGCGAAGCAATATTCAGGAAATCAGGACGGCATCCATTAAGAAGAGAGTGTAGATCTATATCCTAATTGTTGCAGGATCACAAGAATTTATACATATGTCAAATGCATAGGACTGAACCTAAAACCAAAATCACTTTATTGTATGATCATTTTTAAATATGAAATAAAAATTGGAGTGCTTATATGTCTTATTAGTAATACATGAAGATAGGCGTTCCACATTGAAGGTTTTTTACAAATGGACAGAGTGATGCAGAGTTCCTAATTGCATTCACCTCAGATATTACTTCTCTGAAGCAGAAACTTGGTGGACATCTGGATGGTTAATTACCTCTCCTCTCAGCTCCATTTCTTATTGCGAAAACTCTAAGAAAAAACACATCAACATTATCTATTTAAAATGTGTGCTTGTCAGTGTATGACAGAGATGGATGTAGGTCTTAAGCTGCCTCTCAAGTCAGCTTTGTTGGGATTTTGGGATTTGGTTTCAGAAGTCATGTTTTAAGGTCATTTCAAGATTTATTTGTAGATAGACAATATTACATAGAAATTAAAAATAAATGCTCACACTCCAAATACCTCAGGCTGATTATACTGCTCCCAGGCATTATTTGAATGACACAAAAGCTAAAACTGTTGAAATTTCTCTGCATTTACAGTACTGTATTTTATAACATGTATCTTATCAGTGGTGAAACATGCTGTACACTGATGTTAACAATAAAATTAGTATAAGGAATAAAATATCATAGTTAAGAATACATGTTATTTTCACGCTTTTGCTGTGGATGAATATGTTTTTTGTTGTTCATCATCTATTTATGAGCAGACATTTTCTAAGATGTGTATTCAGATTTTGTCTTCAAGATTTCCACCCATGGGAGGGGAGGTAATGCCCTTTTTAACAATTAGTTCTCAAGTTCTTAATGGATGTGTGTCCCTGTTAAGCAATGGTACTTTCTAATGAATCAGTGAGTTATAGCAGTTTATCTTGTGAGAATATAGTAGAGTGAAGTAGCAGATATGCAATTAAATCAGAACCATATAATGACAAATTATTTCCAATGTTAGAAAAAAAATATAAGCTTGATTCCTGAAACACCAAGGTTTCCGCTGAGGTCTATGTGAACTGTAGCAGGTACCAACTAATAGGTTGTGTCACAAAAATGGAACATGTCAGCAAGAAGCTAAGATGATTTCACTAGACTCTCCTCAAGTACTATGCAACTTTACTAAAAATGATACTAAAATACATAGCTTACTGTGTAACCAAGTATGACTTTGAAAATACCAAATCCAAGCAAACTTACCATTATAAAAACCAGTGCAAAATGTACATAGGAATCTTGAGGGAATGGTATAATCGTCCCTAAAGAGTTCCCACATTTTATTTGCTACATGAAAAGTAAGAAGTCACATGTGGCACCATTCAAAGCAGAACATGCTCTTGTAGAATCACTGCGTCTGCTGATAGGCATGATGCTTGACACAGTGCCCTCAAAACTTGAAGGCCTTCGGTGATAACCAAGTTGTTATGCCTCTTCCAGGATTCTGCACTTAATTTAAAGATGATGCCAGACTGAATTTAATTGTGGATTTCATACTGCAGAGGAAAATACCAAAGCAGCTTACAAACCATTTTGTTAAATAGTTTTCTGTTTGTCTCATACCTTGTTACTGTAGAGTAATGCAGGGTTACTCCTCTCCTCTCCTTTCTCTCTCTTTCCCTCTCCCTTTCACCCTCTCTCTCTCTCACATCCCCTCTCTCTCTGTGTCACCCTCTCTCCCTCTCCCTCTCTGTCTCTCTCTCTCATTCTCTCTCTCTCCCCCTTTCCTTTCCCACTCCCACTCTCTTCCTTCCCTCCTCTCCGTTTCCCTCTATCTTTCTCACTCACTCTCTTCCTTCTT
This sequence comes from Sylvilagus floridanus, assembly GCA_949820135.1. NCBI lineage: Eukaryota > Metazoa > Chordata > Mammalia > Lagomorpha > Leporidae > Sylvilagus > Sylvilagus floridanus. The sequence continues at coordinate 118,927,248 of OX463226.1, forward strand.
CCTTCACTGCCTCCTCTCTTTCTCTTTATTCCTCTTTCTTGCTTGCTGGCACTGGTGAGATATTTAACTTCCTGATTATGACTATACCATAAAGCTTATTTTTAAAACTTGTATTTATTCGGAAGTGTTATAAAGTAGTATATCACTTACTTTTCAAAATATTAAAGAGTTGAATTTATCCCAGTTAAGTATGGTTTCCCTCCATAGAATTTATGACCATTTAAAACATTTGTATTATTTTCCTTTGCCATTTCCAGGAAGGATTAAATTTTAAAAACATTTAGGAAAATAGGTATTTCAAAATCTAAGTTTTCTTGATAAACACCTCATAAGCAACATGATACATTCATTTATGATCACACTTAATAATTTGATATACAACCCAAGGGTGAACTTCCCTTGTATTTGAATATGATTATAACATAAGTCACCACCTGAATAACCGAACACACCTTAGACTGATGAAATGTTACACCTAGAGGCACACTGCTTCTACATGATTGAATGACACTGACTTAAAGAAAATACACAGCACACGGTATTCTGAAACATTCTCCCTTTTTACCTGTGATAACTAAAATGTTGTCTATCTATAAACATGTATGAGTTCCTCTTTTAGCTTTGATTTATTTTTAGTTTATATTATGAGGAAAATTTATATTGAACTTCTCAGTTATTTTCTAAAATCAGTTTCATTTCTTTTTCACTGTTTAACCTCAAACAACACAATTTATGTGGCCAAACAGCATTCTCCATTTCTTGTGAAGCAAATTAAAGCAAATGCTTTGCTTTTATTTTATCTAAGCTATCTCCATCAACAAACAGACAATTCTGTCTCAGTTGGCACAAAGAGATAGCCATCTATGTGGAACTTTTTTATTGGCATTATTAAAATTTTTTTAAAATTTTTTTAGCATTTTAATTGTTACATTGGCATACACACAAGTTCTCATTATAAAAACATTAGCTTCACGTGGTGATTTGTAACATCTGGTATTAAAATATAAGCATAATTCCTTGTGAACCCTCCAAATACCATCTAGCACTATAGTATAGTATATTGTATAGTATATACAATAGTATATATAGTATAGTATATTGTATAGCACTATAGTATCTCTCTCTTCTCCCTTCTCCTCCCTTCTTTCCAATTTTTTTTTCAAATGCAGAAAGAATGTATAGATTTGGACATATAAATAAATACCGCAATGGCACTGATACTACAATGTATTTATCTTAAAATGTTTGATTTTTTTTTTTAGATTTTATTTAAAGAATATAAATTTCCAAAGTATAGCTTATGGATTCCAATGGCTCCCCCCCTCACAACTTCCCTCCCTCCCGCCACCCTCTCCTCTCCCGCTCCCTCTCCCCTTCTGTTCACATCAAGATTCATTTTCAATTCTCTTTATACACAGAAGATCAGTTTAGAACATATTATGTAAAGATTTCAACAGTTTGCCCTCACATAGAGACACAAACTGAAATTATTGTTGGAGTACTAGTTATAGTATTAATTCACAATGTACAGTACATTAAAGACAGAGATCCTACATGATTTTTTTTTAAAGAATTGATTAATTATCTATGCAATTTCCAATTTAACACCAAGATTTTTTAATCATTTGCAATTATCTTTATACACAGAAGATCGATTTAATATTATAGTATGTAAAGATTTCATCAGTTTGCACCCACACAGAAACACAAAGTGTAAAAATACTGTTTCAGTACTAGTAATAGCATTATTTCACATTGGATAACACATTAAGGACAGATCCCTCATGAGACGCAAGTACACAGTGACTTCTGAAGTTGATTTAACAATTTGACACTCTTGTTTATGACGTCAGTAATCTCCCCAGGCTCTAGTCATGAGTTGCCGAGGCTATGGAAGCGTTTAGGGTTCGCCGACTTCGATCTTAATCCGACAGGGTCATAGTCAAAGTGGAAGTTCTCTCCTCCTTTCAGAGAAAGGTACCTCCTTCTTTGATGGCCCCGTTCTTTCCACTGGGATCTCACTCGCAGAGATCTTTCATTTAGGTCTTCTTTTTTTTGTTTTTCAGAGTGTCTTAGCTTTCCATGCCTAAAATATTCTCATGGGCTCTTGAGCCAGATCCAAATGCCTTAAGGGCTGATTCTGAGGCCAGAGTGCTATTTAGGACATCTGGCATTATTAAAATTGTAATGCTCTAATTTAAAGAAAACTATTCAATTAAAAGTCATTATCATTTCAGAACTTTGATACAAAGTTTGTATCTCTGACTCAAATAGCTATTTGTAGAAAAAAAGTAGGTGTGAACATTAAGGAAGAGGTAAGTCAGTTCCTGTGCAGTGAAATTGCTGAAACTTGTCTCCTTTCATTCAAATATACACTGTAACTATAGTATCAACAGTGTATCTTTAATGACAATGTCCCTGACAATCTAAAGCAAGTGTTGTGTCAATGACCTGTTACCTTTTGTCATACTGTCTCAATGAAAATTCAAGATGCCATTTTCATTTGTACAGAGTATTCAAATGCTCTATTCATTATGTAATGAAATTGGTATTTTAAGACATTATAAAACTAAACAAAATATATTACTGTGATGCTTTTTTTCGAATAAGAAAGTTGATATTAAATATTTTTCAGAGTTGCAAAGATGCAGTGCATTTAATAACTTTTTTGAAATTAGATAATGCTTCCTTGGTTTACAGATGAACTATAGCCTGGAGCTTAGATGCTTCCAGGTAGTAGAAATGTTTTATTTAACTTTTTATTGTTATATTCATCCTCTTCATTACTAAAATGTATTTAATACATACTATGGGTGGTACCTGTCAAATGTCCCTTTACATATAATTAGATATTGTATCTATCTTTAATGGTTATACAAGCAAAGCAAAACTTATGTTGATATAACAGAGCATTAGATTTTCAGCCTATGTATCTGAATATAGAAGGATGTGTTACTTCATCATACTTTGGAATGTATGTGTATACATACGAGATTATTTAGCAAACAAACTCCAAGAACCTATGCATCTAAGCAAAATTTGTAGTTAGTTTCTTAACTGCTTTCTTCAATGCAGTATGCTTATGTATGTATATTTTCATTCTACAGCACTATAAGCATCTTGAGCAGATTTATACTCATTTAATTCCGTATATTACATTTGTTGATAAATTATTTGTATTTAATACTTGCAAAGTAAATGTAATTTTAATGAAGGTACACGAGAACATGCTGCAATTGAATTAATTTGTTATGTGAAATGTAACGATTATACCATGTGTTTAAGTCTTTTATGGTTCTTCTATGTGTATTCATAGTAGACCTAAAGCTCCTATGTTATTTATAAAATCCTTAAGCTTAAAGATCTTTTTTATCTATCATTTATCTTCACTATTAAATTAGAGAATATTTTTCACTGATATAGCTTAGTGTAAGAATAAATTGAATAAACTGATCATAGTTTATATTGCATAAAGATGCATTTATTTAACACAGGATATATTTCTAACCATTTTCATAGCCACCGTCTCATTCTCTATTCTCCACATGTCATAATTTAAATTACACAAAAAGTTTTTGCATTTGCTAGATATATTGGTATCCCAACACATTCAATAGCGTATATTCAGTGGAACCTCAAGTGACTCCTGTAATGAAGGAGGAATTACCAAGGCTGAGACCAAGACGGAGTAAAAAAGGTGTAGTGCCTTTGAAAAATTATTAAGGATGTCTATATGGTCACAGTAGAACATTCAACCAGGCTTGGTAGCCTTCTGATTATAGGACTCTGTAATTTTATAACCCATGTGTCTAAGAAGCTACCCTGAGTTAGAAGAATCCCAGAGAAAAAATACAGGAAGAATAACAGAAAAAGCTGATTTTATTGAGTATGGTAAACAAGGGCCCTCATTAATTCCCCCACTTAAATGGGACTATCTTCAGAATCTTAAGGTTGAAGGAGGAAAGCAATCAAAAATGTGTATCATTTGATGCAATCCCAAATGTTAATTTCGGGTTTGACTGCATGTGCTTCCGGGGTCTTTTCCAAGAAGTCTTTGCCGGTACCTGTATCTTGCAGGGTTTCTCCAATGTTCTCCAATAATTTGATGGTGTCGGGTCATAGATTTAAGTCTTTAATCCATGTTGAGTGGATTTTTGTGTAAGGTGTAAGGTAGGGGTCTTGCTTCATGCTTTTGCATGTGGAAATTCAATTTTCCCAGCACCATTTATTGAATAGACTGCCCTTGCTCCAGGGATTGGTTTTAGATCCTTGATCAAATATAAGTTGGCTGTAGATGTTTGGATTGATTTCTGGTGTTTCTATTCTGTTTAATTTGTCTATCCATCTGTTTCTGTACCAGTATCATGCTGTATTGATTAAAACTGCCCTGTAGTATGTCCTGGGATTGGTCTTAGAAGTTCTTTCTCAGCCATGGCATTGCCTGTGTATACAAGGCTGTTGATTTTTGTGCATTGATTTTATACCCTGCTACTTTGCCAAACTCTTCTATGAGTTCCAATAGTTTCTTAGTAAATTTCTTTGGATCCCCTAAATAAAGAATCATATCGTCTGCAAAGAGGGATAGTTTGAGTTCTTCCTTCCCAATTTGTATACCTTTAATTTCTTTTTCTTGACTAATAGCTCTGGCTAAAACTTCCAGAACTATATTGAATAGCAGTGGTGAGAGGGGGCATCCCTGTCTGGTACCAGATCTCAGTGAAAATGCTTCCAACTTTTCCCCATTCAATAGGATACTGGCCATGGGATTTTCATAGATTGCTTTGATTATATAAAGGAATGTGCCTTCCATACCCAGTTTGCTTAGGGTTTTCATCATGAAAGGGTGTTGTATTTTATCGAATGTTTTCTCTGCATCTATTGAGATAATCATATGGTTTTTCTTCTGCAGTCTGTTAATGTGGTGTATCACATTGATTGATTTGTGTACATTGAACCATCCATGCATACCAGGGATAAATCCCACTTGGTATCAGTGGATGATCTTTCTAATGTTTTGTTGCATTCTATTAGCCAGAATTTTATTGAGGATTTTTTGTCTGTGTTCATCATGGATATTGGTCTGTAATTCTCTTTCAATGCTACATCTAAAATGCTGTTTCAGTATTAGTTATAGCATTTATTCACATTGGACAACACATTAAGGACAGAGATCTCCACACGAGGCGTAAGTACATAGTGACAACTGTTGTTAACTTAACAATTGACACTTCTGTTTATGGCATCAGTAATCACCTGAGGCTCTTGTCATGAGTTGCCAAGGCTATGGAATTCTCTTGAGTTCACCAACTCTGATCTTGTTTAGACAAGGTCATAGTCAAATTGGAAGTTCTCTCCTCCAGTTAGAGAAAGGCACCTCCTTCTGTGATAGCCCCATTTTTTCTACTAGGATCTTACTCACAGAGATCTTTCATTTAGGGTGTTTTTTTTTTTTTTTTCCCCAGAGTGTCTTGGCTTTCCATGCCTGAAATACTGCCATCGGCTCTTCAGCCAGATCTGCATGCCTTAAGGGCTGATTCTGAGACCAGAGTGCTGTTTAGGACATCTGTCATTTTTTGAGTCTGCTGTGTATCCTGCTTCCCATGTTGGATCGTTCTCTTCTTTTTAATTCTATCAGTTAGTATTAACAGACACTAGTCTTGATTGTGTGATCCCTTTGACACTTAGACCTATCAGTGTGATCAGTTGTGAACAGAAATTGATCACTTGGGCTAGTGAGATGGCCTTGGTACATGCCACCTTGATAGGATTGTATTGGAATCGAGCTGGCACGATTCTAACTCCACCATGTGGGAAAAATCCGATTGAGCATGTCCCAAACTGTAAATCTCCTCTCTCTCTTATTCCCACTCTTATATTTAACAGGGATCACTTTTCAGTTAAATTTCAACACCTAAGAATACTTGTGTATTAATTACTGAGTTCAACCTATAGTATTAACTAGAACAAAAAATACTAATAGGGATAAAGTATTGAATTATACATCAACAGTCAGGACAAGGGCTGATCAAGTCATTGTTTCTCATAGTGCCCATTTCACTTCAACAGGTTTCCTTTTTGGTGCTTCGTTAGTTGTCGCCTATCAGGGAGAACATGATATTTGTCCTTTTGGGATTGGCTTATTTCAGTCAGCATAAGGTTTTCCAGATTCCTGCATTTTCAAGTTTCTTATGAAAGCTTATTGAGCACAATTTCCCTGTGAAAAAGTCATATCATAGTTTTAACAGAAACTTTTAATGCATTACTCCATAAATATCCAAATAATAGCTTTTGATTTATTTTTAAATACTGTTATTTATTTTATGATTTTGGCTGCTATGTTTCGGTAATACAAAGCTTCCTCACAACAACGGTTTTCATATGTTTATATTGCAAGCCTCTATTGTGTATACATGGCCTCCCAGATAGTTAGTAATACAATACCAGGATTAATAATCAACTCCTTCTTAACTATGTACTTCAAAGCAAGAAGTTGTTTGAATATCTTCCTCAAATATTATAATGGAATTTCATTTTCATTCTTTGAGAATTTATTTTTTTTTTGAAAGACACAGTAACAGAGAGAGGTAGAAACACACACACCCAAAGAAGTCTTCCATCTGCTGGTTCACCCACCAAAAGGCCGCAATGGCCAGAGCTGAGCCGATCTGAAGACAGGAGCTAGGGGTTTCTTCCAGGTCTCCAACATGGGTTCAAGGGCCCAAGGACTTGGGCCATTCTCCCCTGCTTCCTCAGGTGCATTAGCAGGGAGCTGGATCAGAAGTGGAACAGCCAGGACCCAAACTGGTGCCCATGTTGGATGCTGATGCCTGAGGCCTGGGCTTTAACCAACTAAGCCATAGCACCAGCCCCTCATTTTCCTTCTTTGAATACCACTGCATACTTACATATTTTAAATAATCATATTTTCAATAAACTACAGCTATTAATCGTTCTTATTTTCATGTAATTAAACCTATAAAAGATGGAATTCTCTTTAGTTTGGCTAGTCCCAAATGAATGGCACCAGCCTTTCTTGGCCATCGGAAGCAACCTTTCTCTTTTGCAATACCTTGTTTCAGGTTCTCCTCATTCTTGCTGTGTCCCAGGCCAGAAATCAGCCATTTCTTCACACTTAATTCCTTACACAGGAGAATGGCATTGGAAGTTGTAATTTAAGTTCCTGAGGTTATTATTGCTACTAGGGTCATATTTACATCTAGGCCATTTCAATTATTTCATTTAAATACATGACTTATATAATCAAATAAATTTAATTTCATATAACATAATTTTCACAAGTGATTTCCTTTTCATAATATGATATATTAGACAGCAATGGCTCACAGCAAAACCATTATCTAAATGGCTCCCAAAAATGAATATTTATGTTGATTACATTATTATAGATTATGAGGAGCTGTGTCTCTCCTTGGCTCTGCCATGCTTGGCCCCCCCTGGCTCCTAATGTTTTCTTACTGCAGACTCCTGACTGAGGGAGCTGGCCCACATTTAGGATATAATTAAAGAATATTACCTCCTCCAACCCCAAACCAAAGAGACATGCTAACATGCTCCTCTTAACTATGGTTAGATCAATAAGGTGATGTACCAACCTTATGTAAAGAAGAACCAATCACTGACAGCAATGCTCCAACTTGCTGCAACCTGCCTGCCTTGCCACAGCATTTATCTTCAACTTTGTACAACAGAAATTGAAATCATTTCCCAAGATTCTACATGAATTTCCTGAAAACTTGACATAAATCTTGAATGCAAGAGCTTATCATCTATATTATGATGCATATTTTTTTAAAAATCCAGAAAGGAAAAGGATTTTCCAACTACAGGTTCCCTTCGAAACGTTGAGAAGGGGCCACCCCACTGTTGCTGTACTTTCAGAAGCTGTGTTCTGAACTCCTGTGTCTTCATCTTCTTTAAAGGAAAAGAAGACCATGTGGACAAGGGGTTATCATTGCACGGGATAGGTTTTCCTCCCATGTACTCACTCTTGACTTACTGAGACCTTGAATTCCCTATCCAAATGCTTTTCTGCATTTGTCCAAGGCCTCCCAGATCATGCTTTTGAGCCCCAACTGTCATGTCAGCAAGTCTCTCCGAAATCCCAAAAAGAGGACAAGAGTAAATTGTGTGTAGGAAGAACAGAAAGTAGATTATTAATGCGGATGCCCATCTGTGTTTACTCATGGCCTCTCCTAGAGTTGGACAACAGAGAATAAAGCAAGAGTGAAGAAAATTCTCCTGAATCATCCCCCCCTGAGGAGAGGGCTCCACAGAAAATTGACAGATCTGAATTTTATCCGCAAAATTTCTAGGTAGCTATGAATAAAGACAGAATATACCCAACATTTAATGAGCTCAGCTTATAGTGAGGGAGTGTGTGTGTGTGTGTGTGTGTGTAACTTTACTTATCTTTCTGCCAATTAAGACTTAGCAGCAGACCTGGCCCCACACATCCTATATCTACCCACAAGTTATGATACCTGAACAGAAGAAAAGCAGGAGTAGTCACTGCAGACATGATCCCTAAAGCCTGAAATTCTAATGGAGAAAAAATGTATCCAAGCTTGGTTCTTTGCTCTTCCACTGTGCACCTGAAGACAGCACAGTGGCACTGTCCTCCTTGGCTCTCACAGACTGCATCCTGACTATTGAGATTTCGGGGAAGGGGATTGTGCCTTTGCAATAGTCTCAGTTTTTTTGAGGCAATGCTTCTATGGGGCCTTCTCCCACAAGTTACGTTAAAGGATGTTGTGTGTCGTTAGATTCCAATATTTTTTGTAATAAGGGGATTATTGATAGAGCCGTGATTCAGCCTTTGTGCCAGACAGGATTTTTTTTTTCAAAGATTTATTTATTTATTTGAAATTAAGAGTTATGCAGAGAGAGAAGGAGAGGCAGAGAGAGAGAGAGAGAGAGAGAGAGAGAGAGAGAGAGGTCTTCCATCTGCTGGTTCATTCCCCATTTGGCCGCAACACCCAGAGCTTCTTCTGGATCTCCATCTTGCATTGCTTCCCCAGGCCATAGCAAAGTGCTGAATCAAAACCCAGAACTCGAACTAGCACCATATGGCATATGGGATGTTGGCACTGCAGGTGGCAGCTTTACCCGCTATGCCATAGTGCCAGCCCCGCCCAGACTGTATCTTAAATCGAGAATAATTTATCACTAGAGATGAATTGGACTTTACCTTTTCCCATTCATGTGTGCTTTCAAACAGGTGATACATATGTTCTAGGCTTAAATTTTCTTGTTGTAACTCACAAAAATAATTGCCCTGATTTGATACAGTGTATTAAAATACTCTGTTGTACCCTACAATGATATGAAACTATCACATCTTAATAAAAATAAAAAGAATATAAATTGTATTTGGTTATTTGAAAGACAGAGTTACAGAGAGAGGTAGAGAGAAAGAGAAGAAAAAGAGAAGAGAAAGAGAAGAGAGAGAGAGAGAGAGAGAGAGAGAGAGAGAAATCTTCCATCTGTTGGTTCACTCCCCAGATGGCTGCAAGCTGAGAAGCTGAGCCAACCCAAAGCCAGGAGCAGGATCCTCTTCCGGGTCTCCTATGTGGGTCCAGGGGCCCAAGAGCTTGGACCATCCTCTGCTTCTTTCCCAGGTGTATTAGCAGGGAATTTGATTGGAAGTGGAGCAGCTGTGACTTGAACTAGTGCCCATATGGGATGCAGGAGCTGTGGGTCAAGGCTTTAACCCACTGTTCCACAGCGCTGACCCCAGGGAAACTTAATTTTAAAATGCTTTTATAGCCTGTATTCTATTTACTGTTCCTAATAGTAAAGAATCACTCTTTTGCGCATTGCTTCTGAAAAATATAGAAAAAAAGTCTTTGATTTCTTTGATTATTTTCTTTATATTTTTGTGTAAAGAACTTTATTCTTGATTAATTGTCATTAGGTAATATTTGGGGATCTCTCCAAAGTGAATGTAAATTTGCTTACAGAACTCTGCTGTGTCCTGGCTCACCATCCAAGCATTTCTCAGCACTTTTATTAGCTATATTATAACTTCTATGTACTCCAGATTTAAAAAAAAAAATTTCTGTGATTGTACTGACCATCATTGCTCTTACTTATATATTTAGTACTGTTTAAATCCTATCTGTAGTCACCATGATATTTACAATATGCTTTCCACTTACTTAGATGATTTGGAACTCATTTTATATGGCTTTATTCAAAATGTGCTCCTGGACACTACGATTTGAGTTATTTCATCTTAGGATTTGTAGGCATTGCTAATAATGAGAACTGTGACATTGACATACCTGCGGGTGATCCTGAGCCCAGGCTGGATCCTTGACTTATTTCTGATTGAATGTTATTTCTAATTACCTGACTTTTTTGTTTGTTTCTTTGATGAATTTTGTCACTAACACATGACATTTCATTTATACCAAATACCAGAGATTACTGTGTAAACTTTTAAGATCTACTTTGGATTTTAGTTCAAAGGAACTTTTTTATATCAGTGAAAACTTCAGTCATGGAATTTGTACATAAAAAACTGTACAAATGAATTGTCTCTGATTGTATTTTTCTTTATATTTACTTATTCCTAATTTCCCCCCTGCATTTGTTGCAGGTACTCAAATTTTTCCTTGTGTCTAAAAATTCATTGTATATAGTGTCTGTTCTTTTCCTCAATGACTCCATTTGGTTTAAAAGTAGTCATGTTGTCTGAACCTCAGTGTACAGTCTTTACTTTACACTCTGTTTTTGATGTCCTCTGATCTAAACCCTGGTTCTGTTAACTACAAGGTGGATATTCTTGGGAAATTCTTTCTTACCAAGTTCCAAATACCGTATTTTCATGTGCTATGCTATCCAGTGAACTTCAACTTATGGAACTGTTTTGTGATAGCAAATAAGCTTATTCATAGTCTAAAACACTGTGCAAAGAATACCCATTTATAAAAAGAAAATATGTATGGTATTTCTTACTTGTATTTCTAGAAGTGACACTTTGTTGCTTTAGTGATTTCTTCCTTAGTGAATGTTTTGATGGCATATAATATGCTAAGGATTATACTGCATTTGGTGTAAAACCAACCCATAACTATAAATCATTACTTATTGAAAGACATAGATAGATGACAAATTGAACGTCTACCTACTGGTTCACTTTCCAAATGCTTGCAACAGATTTGGGAAATCAGTCTATGTAGTCCACATGAGAGGCGGGGCAGGGACCCACATACCTGCACCATCATCTGCTCCCTCCCAGGATACATATTAGCAGGAAGCTGGAACCCAGAGTACCAGAACTCACGTACTCTACTATGGGAAGCAGGCAAAGTGGTATTTTAATCACTATGCTACACAACCACCCCAAACCTGTAACTTTAACTGATAATGTTTATTAGCATAGATTCTATTGAAATGACAAAGATATGTGGATGATTAATAATATTGCATGTATTGCTTAAAACTCATAGAAAACAGCAGGGAATTTGAATTATATTGTCACTTCTATCAATAGCAGGTGCAGGGGGTGAGTTTGCAACAATTGTGATGTCAGGTAAGACACCCACATCACACATCGGATGCCTGGGTCTAATTCCCAGATCTGACTTCAGACTCTAGGCTGCTTCTAATGCAGACCTATGGAGTCACCAGGTGATGGTTCCTGTAATTGGGTTCTTCTATGCGGGAGCACATCCCATGCTGGGCTTTGGACTTTAGCCTGACACCGTCCCATCTGTTCCATCCATTGTGGCTACTGTGGAGTGATCCAGAGGATGGGAGCTTTCTCTGTCTCTCTCTGTTGGTCTCTCTGCATCTCCCCATCTCTGCCTTCAAACAAAACCCATATTACTATTATTAATGCTCAAATTAAAGCCAGTCTATGTTTTTGATCTTTGGTCTTATCATATAATTAAACTAGGAAATATAAATAAATTAGACTTGGTTCACAAAAAAAAACAATGGAAACCATTAAATAGAAGTAAACTTACAGAAAATTCAATTTGGCAATATTATAATGTCTATTTCCAAAGAAGTACAGGAAAAATAGGAAGTATACTGGAGTGAAAATAATTTTCATCCTTGGATCTAAACTTCAAGGGGCTGTCTGACTATACAAAGAAGAGAACACTGAGCCAAAAATTCTTTCTAAGAATTATGTTGACTACAGTTTTCGAGTTCACATTTATAAATATTTATCCGTATCTTTAATCCCAGCAGTTTCTGAAATTCTTGACTATTTTCTGTCATGAAAATTCACAATCCATTCTTTACCTGTGTTTCTGTCTGCCTTTTGTGCTTCAAATAAAAGAGAGTCGGCAGTTCTGGGTGACTCCGGCATAGTCATAAGGAAGAATAAATGGGACAGTTTATTTTTCTCTCTGTTAGTGCTCAGAAATCTCCAGTGGCATATGACTGTTAGGGCAGTAGTTCGTCAGGCACAACATTTTCTGAGGATTAATAAATGAGACAAACAGTCCATGCTGAAATGGTTACATGGGCCATAGGGATTGTGAGTTTTGTGTGTATGCCTCACGCATTGCAGAACCTATTATTTTAAGAAGTTACTGTTTCAGCGTCTTGTGTTAAAGGAACACTGACCCCACTTGACTCAAGGTGAAGCTCACAGGACTATGAGCTTTCTTCTCCCCAGAAATTGGGCACTAGGTTCTGACTCTTTTGCGTAGAACCAAAGCAGATTTCTGTTCTCAAACATTTTCATTTTTGATTCCCTATGTTTTGTTTATTTATATTCTTACTTGTATTTTTAATCCTTCTGCTCTTACCATAACCAAGTAAGACTATATGTTGTCCATTATTTTCACTCCCAGGGATTTTTGTGATCAAATAATCTACAAAAATCTGTGCTGGGAAAGTATAATCATTTGGATAACACTTCTGGGTCTGTTGAAAACTAGAGAAAATGCCACTTTGCCTGTTGAGATTATGGGGCACCATATGCATCTGCCACTCAGGAGGTCCATTATCCACAATGAAATCCAAGAGACCGTTTGGAAAAGCTTAGTAAGTCATGAATTCACTTAGAAAGGGAGGGAAGCCGGGAGAAGAAAGACAAACAGGAGGATTAGTCCAGGTCACACAGAAAGTCATTTCTTCCACATAATCACAGAAGCCAGGATACGTTAAGGTTCATTTTCAAGAAAACATTTTAAAATACCATTTAAAACAATGAACACTTTCCTAAACCAAGTAGAACTTGGGACAGGACATTCAATCAAAGACAGACTGGCCTCCAAAAACATTCAATGAGAATGGAGGAGCTGAAATGTAAAATAATATGGCATAATAAGTAATACAAGACACAATAGATAAGCTAGGAGAATTACTCATTGAGATTAGATATTCAACAGAGACACCTGGGGACACATCCTTAATTAGATGATTATTTTTAAATTAATTTATTTATTTGTAAGGCAGAGGCAAAGAGGATGGGGGAGAAAGCTCTTCTATCTCCTGGTTCACCCCTGAAATGCCTGCAATAGCCGGAGCTGAGCCCAGCCAAGCCAGGAGCTGGAACTCCAGCTGAGCCTCCCACAAGGTTGGCAAGCAGCCAAATTCTTAAGTCCTGACTGCTGCCTCGTGGAACACCTCCGTCAGTAGGACACTGGCTCTGAAGCAGAGCTGGGACTTGAACTCAGGCACTCTAGAGCAGGACGCAGGTGTCCCGAGCAGCCACTGAACTGTGCCAAATGCCTGCACCTTGGCTGACCACTGATGATGCCGGGAAGGCCCTGCAACTTTCTGCATCTCCGAAGGGATCATTCTGCAACATCACTTTAGATGTGAAATTCTCAGGCTTCCAGTAGTGATGGATAATTTATGCAAGAAGTCCAAGTGTGGTAGAGGTGTTAAGGCGTGATGAAGACAAGTGCTGGGGTTAAGGACAAAACTCAAATGAGTGCAAGGAACAATGAGAAGATGAAATCAACAGCACCCTTCTCTGGTCAGGGCCATGAATTCCCCCTTGTCTTCTTTGTCATCTCCTGCACTACATGCTGGTGGGTATTTAGCTCTGAGAATAAGTACAAAAGTAGAGATGCTGGCACAACCAAAAATCAACAGACTGTGTTGTATGTGCTTTGGGCCATTTTGTCACCACCCAGAGAAGGAGTCGTGCAGTGCACAGCAGGCAGCTATGTTCTTAAGGATGTAATGCTTAAAGTGCAAATGGAAAATGAAAAGCAAGCAGGGGCTAAATCCTGCTGCAACGTCCAGAATGACGCATGATCATTTCCATAGTCGTTTTCCATAGCCTTTTCAGGAATTAAAGTGCCCTTGCCAGTGGAAGTTCTATGTCAATCAACAATTTATTTATCTGCTCTACAGCTGGTTCTAATCATACCTGTGTCTTTGCTTGGAATCTCGTTCCACCTTTGCAGTAGAATCTGATCATCAGCATGATGCAGAAGCTAGCTGGCATTATACTAAATATTTCTCAGTATTTTAGGGACCTCTTCCACTAAATTATTTCTGTCTGCACTCTGACACATTTACAATACATTCTGACAAGTTTAATGAATTAAAATGTCCGTTCCCATCTCCAGCCATTGCCAGTATTTCACTCAGACAAAATTATTACTACTTGGAGAATTCCCCTGCTGCTGTGATAAAAACTACTACTTTCCAAGGGATTCTAAACATGCCCCACACAAAGTATGGTATGGGATTTATTTGTTTGAGTAAACTATTAAGTATATTTATCTTAAAATGTAAATATTAAATTAACATTGCATATTCTGTAATCTTTATCTTGGCTTAATTTTGAGATAGATGGCAAAACAAATATATTATTACACAAAGATAAACTACATATAGAGTTGCTCTTGTATAATAATAATTGCTTGTTATAGAAATTAGAAAAGTAAAAGTCTTTAATGAGATTATGAAATCCAATTCTCTAGGGATGAATCTTAGTGGTAGATACCTGTGTGTCTTTTCAGACATTTTGTAACACCCACATGCATGCACAGCACACATTTAAAAACATAATAATAAACACATAGTTATGTACATTGTTTTCAAGTCAACAGTATGACATGGTCCACTTCATATGTTAGGCACAGAGATCTGCCCCATCAATTTTAACAGCTTTGTAAGTTTTCCATAATATAATTCTTTGCAGTTTTAACATGTGCTTAAAAACAACAACTCAATCAAGTAGTTTTAAACAATATTAAATATTCTTTACCATCTGCCTTCATTTCTCAAAACCTCTTAAGTCAAGGTTGATTGTAGCCTTTTTCAAAAGGTTCTTTTTTGATAAATAGCACCCCAATGACACTGAAGAAAGATGCGTCAGCTGATGTGGTAACTCCTGCAACTCACAGTTGATGAATGATCTGAAACCCGGAGAATCCCTGGGAGAATGGTGTAACCTCAAGGATGGAAGTCATTATTCTCGGCTTGTGTGACTGTTACTTCTTGCTAAAAATTTCAGAGGTACTGAGTTACGAAAACATTAAACAAAGCATATTTGATTTAAACAATATTTAGATAAACACATCAAATTTTAATTTCTTACCAATGAACATTCAATAATTTACCTATGTCAAAATTCAAGAATTACAATTCAAAATGTCCCATGTAACAATCTGTTTCTCTTTCTTACAGGCTCTATGTGTCTCTCATTTACATTTTATAGTATAGTTTAGAATCAGGAGAATTTAAATATGGCTGAAGACCATTTATGTTTTCTACTTTCTACCCTGATATAGTAAGAACAGCAATCATATTCTTTTGACTGTTGGGTGTTTTTAATATTTCTCTATTTTATGGAGATTTATGGTTAGCTGCTGTTTTGTCTGAACCATGTTACTTTTGTTTCCTTGCACTCTTTTGAAAGGTAATTCCTTGTGATATAAAATCATGAAAAATATATGTCTTCCTTGGATCTAGAGGCTTTGCTAAACTACTCCTTTCACATACCTAATTACTATTACAATTATAGTTCATAAATAAAGCAAAAAGTTAATTTTTTAAATAGCTGACCTCCCTTGGCTAAGGAGTAGAATTTAAAACTGCTTTCTAGAAATATCACAGAAAGAAAAAATGAAATTCAATCCCACATTTTGCTTCTGAAATGTGCTTTTAGTCTTGTGGGAGTCAACTCTAGATTTTCCCCTTGCTACTGCACACAAGGAGTACATTTCTACCTGAGAAAGACAAAATTGTCATCTAGAACTTGAGAACTAATATATTTATACATACTGTATTTGTTGAAGCAAAAACAAAATAGAATTACCTTTAGTGTGGGGCTTTGTTTTTTTGACAACATGCACATGTCTTTAAAAAATGCCTATGTTAGAAAGATTTAAAAACAAAAGTATAGAAATAGCACCTCATACTGATATAACACTCAGAACCCAAGTTGCATTTGATATTGTGCAGTTGTCAACACAGCTGATCATACTAATGGCATCGGCTGGTTTTCTTCGTTTTCTTTGGTGTAAGCCAGAGAGTTAAAAATACTTACAAGTAAAGCAGGGTTGGCCTTCTGGGGACTTCAGCAACCTACAGTGGAAGATGTCTTTGGGAAGGAGCAAGCTGACTTGTGTCTCGTTGTCTGCTCTGTTGGCCCCACTGAGGTTCCCCTGTGCTTTGGAGAGTAAAATGATAGTGATTGTTGCAATCAGTGCCTACCCCCAAACTGTACCTGACAAACACTCCTTTGTGTGTCTGGAGATTCCTACCTTTCTAAGCCAGGTCCTGGAGTATTTGGTGACGGACAGGGAGGGCGGGTCCTTAGAACGGAAAGAAGAGAAGGAATTCGTGAAAGAGGCTACATTCATGTACGCATTTCAAAGTGATAAAATGGGGGAACAGGCTGAACAACTGGGATCAAACTGTGATTTCTCTATGGTGTTTTAACGCATGAGTGGTTAAAGAAAATGTAAAAAGAATATGAAGAGAAAATGAGATAAAATTATTAATGAGATTAATAATTTGGGTGCTGCTTACAGGCCTCCTAAGGATTAGAATCAAGTGTATTTGCAATTTTAAATTTGTTTTCAGCATTTTGGAAACACACTTTAAAAGTATGACTAACTCCTATAATAACCACACACACACGGCTGAAGTTTCAATAAAGTTATCTTCTTAAGCAATATCAGTATGTGCTAGAAATGCTCCCAGCATTGAGATTTCTTACCGTGCAGCCTTGTCTACTCTACATATGTTGTGGGAGGCTGAGAATTTGTGTCAGGTTTAATTATAGGAGGGAAGGGGGATTTACGCTCTCTGGAAGCTCCAGCTATTGAAAGAATTAAAGCACAGGCAAAGGAATCAGTTGTCAAGAGGAGTCTGCAGGTGAATTTCTGTAAGGTTGCTTGTGGGGATTAGGACCCGAAATGATGCATTTAACAGATCTGTGGTTTCACTGGAGTGAGAAAGGGAGGGGCTGACATATCATTTGAAGTACAAAGTTTAAAGTGATTAAACAACCCAGAAATTGAGCTATTGAAAAAAGAATGTTGTCATTCACCATTTGGATTGAAAGGAACTTGTGTGTGAGCATAAGTACCCATATGTCTTTGACAAAAAATTACTTAAATTCATTAGACAAAAATAAAAAATATTCTGCCTCCATTAAGAATTAGAAGATGCAGTTTCCTGCAGTCGTCAACAAGATGCAGGTACTTCAAAAACAATTTGAGGGGAACTGAATTAAATGCCAACCTCTTCGTGGAGCTGGAATTATAATTCCTGCACTTGGAAGGCTCTCTGAGTGTGTTATTATTTTAACCTGTTGTACCATAGTGCCAAAGGTCAGAGGAGTTGAACTTCGCCTCATGTGACTAAGACTGGAGTATTTAAATAAATGCCCAGGTTAAATAAAGTGATTGTTACTGCTCTTCTCTAACTAGTAAGTGAAAAATTCCCTGATTTCTCCCATAGGACTAACAGTTTTATACTCAATTTCTCAATTTCTCTTGAAATAATTCTTTGTGACTTCCTGTACTTAGGATGATATACAATAAAAGTGATAGAAAGCAAAAATTTTCAGTCAAGTTTACATTACCTGAGAATTTGGTGTTAAAAAAAAAAATCTGAAAAGTAAAGAAGGCATTAAAAGAAACAGAACTACGAGGATTTATTCATTAACTACTATTTATCTTTCACTGGATTTCATAATTGATTCATATTTTAACTGAAGATATCAAAAAGGATAAAGTTTGAAATAATGAAGATTAATGGCTTACTCTTCAGTTTCAGGAATGTCATGATTGAATCTGCACTGGAAAATCCTTCATGTATAATTGCACTTAGCTTATGCATCTAAGTTAGCACATGCACTTAATAATTGTAAATTTCCAGATGCAGCCACTGCCTATTTTCAGAAGATCATTACAAACCAAAAGATAGTTAGAAGATGAGGCTTGGAAACACTCAGTCCTAGATCAAACGGGGCCTTGTCCTCTCCCTGGATGTGTGTCCATGGGAATTTATTATTCCCCCGGTCTCAGCATCCTTCTCTGTGGAAGCAGATAGGCTAAGATCTGAATCTCACACATGTGGTGATTAAGTCAGTTAAATGGACCTGAAAGTACCCAGGAACTAGTGACCAAGTCAAGTAGTTTCAAAATCGAGTGTCACATTAACGATGACCTCTCTACAATTTTATAATCAGAGAATAGAATTCTTCTATAAGTGACTATTTACAAACATAAATGTAAACATTTATTCATATCATTAGTCTTGGAAGATTCTTAAGAATCTACATTAAACTGCACATTTGTGCATGTTGGTTTAAATTATCGATGTAATTTTTATTGAAATATTTTCGACTAGTGGTACATAATTTTAATAAAACCAGAATCACTATGATTGATGATATAGATGTATTCTTAAATGTAAATTAAAATACACTTCCTAATTATGAATTTTAAAATATGAAGTTCCCCTTTCTGCTGGTGTATTATGGTAGTTGTGTTTTTGCAATGAGTTTACTGTGGTTTAAGATATGCAGTAACATTTTATTCTTTCTCGCTTTCTTTAGTTCTTTCCTTTTGCCAGCAAAACACTGAATTCTAAATGACCATCTGTCTAAAGTACTTGTGTTGTAGAAAGAACTGATTTATTTACAATGCACATCTTGACAACCATTCTTAGATCTCACCTCAAGTCTCAGGAAAACTAGAAACTCTTTCATCATTCATAGGATCAAATGCAAGTACTTCACATCACTTTGTGTCATCTACACAGAGAATATAAAATATTTAAGCTATGTGATGAAGCCTATAACCCAGGTTCATCAAATTCTGTTGGCACCTGAACAGCGTGTCCCACTTTATGTCCCCAAATCAATGTTGCCACCACCTTAATTAAGGAAATTGCTCTTTGCAACACACTGAGAAATCCAGACATATAGACACCCAGAGACAAAAACAAACATGCATTCAGCTAAGGGACAAGATCACATAAAGTATTTGCCAAATTCAATTTTGTCACAGAGCGTTTTTATAGGAAAACAATAATACACTGATGTTAAGAATGTAAAGGCTTTTCTGAAACTATTATGCTGTTGCCAATTATTTGGACTCAGGTGAAAAGAAAACCTACAACAACAGTCAATGTCTATATCCCAGGCCTTTCTATGTTGTCCATAGATATGGCACCCCCTACTCCTTTTTATGAAGAAGCAGCTAGGGCTGGTGTTGTGGCACGGTGGGTTAAGATGCAATTTTTGACTCTGGTATCCCCTCATGAGTGCTGATTGGAGTCCCAGATGTTCAACTTGGAATCCAATTTCTTGGTTATGCACTTGGGAAGACAATAGATGATGGCCCAAGTACTTGTGTCTCTGCCACTCATGTGAGACACCACTTTTGATCTAGAAAAAATATTTGCTAAAGGTGCTTATGGAATATTCAATGATATGAGAATTCTTAATAATCCAAATATGCGAGTCAAAACATTTTAGTAACTGAAAGGTAAATAACTCAGCATTTTTTCTCCTTTCCTATCTAAGGGGTTATGGTGTGATGACCAGAGCCCGGAGAAAAATTATAAGAGGTGGGAATGAAATGCTTAGATGCACCTGAAACTAGTGCAAATAATGTTGATAGCATTAATAGTATGCAAGCACACGAGGATAAGTCAGCCAATCAAAACCACCAAGAAGCATTATGTAAGTCTTTTTATTAAGATTTTTTTTTTTTTTTGACAGGCAGAGTGGACAGTGAGAGAGAGAGACAGAGAGAAAGGTCTTCCTTTGCCGTTGGTTCACCCTCCAATGGCCGCCGCGGCTGGCGCGCTACGGCTGGCGCACCGCGCTCATCCAATGGCAGGAGCCAGGTGCCAGGTGCTTTTCCTGGTCTCCCATGGGGTGCAGGGCCCAAGCACTTGGGCCATCCTCCACTGCACTCCTGGGCCACAGCAGAGACCTGGCCTGGAAGAGGGGCAACTGGGACAGAATCCGGCGCCCCAACCGGGACTAGAACCCGGTGTGCTGGCGCCACAAGGTGGAGGATTAGCCTGTTGAGCCACGGTGCCGGCCTCTTTTTATTAAGATTTTTAAAATTTATTTATTTGAGAGTTAGAATCACAGAGAGAAAGAAAGAGAACAGAGAGAAAGTCTTCCATCCACTGATTCACTCCCCAAGGGGCTGCAACAGCTGGAGCTGAGTTTATCTTAATCCGAGAGCCAGGAGCCAGGAACAATCTATCTATCCTGTGTCTCTGCCTTTTGGGTGCAGGGGCCCAAGCACTTGGGCCATTTTCCGCTGCTTTCCCTGGCCATAAGCAGAGAGCTGAATCAGAAGTGGTGCAGCCAGGACATGAACTGGTGTCTACATGGGACGCCCATGCCACAGCGGAGGCTTAGCCCACTATGCCACAGCGTCAGCCTGGGCGTTACCTAAGTCTTGACCCAAAAGGATTAACAATACCTACGTTACCAGTGACATCCTGCCTGAGCAAAGGAGGCTTTATCATGAGTATTTCTCCCTTATGGAAAAGGTAAGTAGATTAAAGGACAGAACCATGGCATTTCTTTATTTTGCTCTTTGTTCACTGTAGCCAATGAACATCTCAATAAAAAAAAAAAAAAACTCAGTCTCATTGAATTAAGTACTCCCCCATGGATAATTAATATAAGTAATTCATTGATCAGTTCTCCAGTAATCTGATGTTAAGGGACTAAAATATAAAAATTATCACAAATGTATTATTCATGGACAAAACATTTTGTTAGCACTATTTACAATAAAATTCAAGAGAAATGCAGGAACAAGTAAATGATTAAATAAATTGCCGTGTACTGTTAAACTGAAACAGTTGCAAACATTGCATTTTAAATAACACTGACCAGGAAAATGCTGTACTACACACAATGTTGGCAGACTTAGATGTATTCCTATGATTCCATTGATATAAAGAAGTGCACAGCACTTAAATTCAAGCTGATATGTTCTCATACTTGAAATAATGTTTATAACACTCAATGAATTGGAGCAGAATGCACTAAAAGGAATCTGAGAACAATTTTTTTATAAACACTAATGTAATTGGAAGATGCTTAAAATGATCCAAATGAAGATAATTTCCCAGATTAGAAGATAAGTAAAAACTAATTATAGGACATGTTTTTACTTTAAATAATGAAATCCACTCATTACATACATATTTTCTAATATTTCAAATTCTAGTGATAACTACAATGAAAATGTATTATGTTTGAAAATTTGTGGTATAAAGACCATGTTTTATGTGTATTTGTCTACTAAATATGGAAACGAAGTACATGTTATTCTATGGATAGCTATCATATTGAAGTGAAAAATGAAGGAGGCCCTGCCCTGTGGCCCTGTAGGTTAAGCCACATACTGTAATGCTAGCATCTCATATGAGCACTGGTTTGAATCCAGGCTGCTCCATTTCTGATCTGCTCTCTGCTTCATGTGCCTAGGAAAGCAGCAGAAGATGGTCTAAGTACTTGAGTTCCCACAACCCACTTGTGAGACCCCGATGGTGTTCCAGGCTCCTGCCTTCAGGTTGGCCCAACCCTAGCAAACAAAGGAAAATGAGAAAAATGGGCTTTTTTTAAATCCTAAAAGGGATGAAATGTTTTAAAAGCAAAATAAGGAAAAACTAGAAACACTTCATGAAGTCAGAGGTGTTGTTTAATCCCAACAAGTTATTTTTTTTTAACATTTATTCCAATTTCCATCCACTGATTCACTACACAAATGGCTCAAAGGCTGGGGCTGGGTTAGGAAGAAGCCATAAACCTGGAACTCCATCCAAATCTCCTATGTAGATGGCACAGGCTTAAGTACTTGGACCATTTTCCACTGCTCTCCCAAGCACATTAAGAAGAAGCATGCTTGGACATGGAGCAGCCGGGTCATGAATGGGTGCCCATATGTGATACCAGTGTTGCAGACAGTGGCTTAACCTACTATACCACAATTTGGACGCTTACAACATTGTTTTTTAAAATAACAAACCACTTTATTAACAAAAAGCTTGAGAATAAGTGTACGTTTATGTGCTGATACAGATTATATACTTGTTACTCTCCATAAGACAAGAATGTATAATACAGGAGAGATACCCCTGGTTCTCTCCCAGACTCGTTAGCAGGGAGTTGAATTAGAAGTGGGGCAGCCGGCATTGAACAGGTGTGAATATGGGGTGCTGGCATTGCAGGCTGCTGGTTAATGTGCTCCTACACAACACCAGTCTCATACACACTTTTCTATGTGATACCCATCAACTTGGCTTCAACTCATTCTTGATGTCACTTAAATCCTTCCCTGGCATCCAGTCTAAGTGGAAATCTCACTTTTTGTATGCCACTGCAATGATATGGAGAATTGTTGGTACTTGCCACAGTTTTAAACTTATTTTTTTCTTTATGTCTTCCTGTAATTTAAGAAGATATTTTACTGTATTTTCAAGACTAATTTTTCATGAAATATGATTATTAAAGAAACATTATCACAATACTCTTTCACTTAAAAATTTCTTCATTTAGTAGTCACATTATTCATTATGGAGTTGCCAGATTCCATGCTAAAAGCTAGGTACAGGTAGAAAAATAACAAATGAGTCCTAATCATAATAAAAGTAACACTGAGATAGATGTATAGACCTCACGATGCTTGGCAATTGCATGTGACATTAAATTTACCTAGTGTATGTTTATTTTTATTATAATCCAAACTAAATATTTTAATCAAATATAATTATTCTTAAATCTGGTTATCAAATCAGTAATTTATTTGATGGTTGTTCCAGAATACTTAACACAAGTATAATCAATATACTACTAGTAGTTTTTGTTTGATTTTATCTAGGATCTATACTCATACCATGTCGTGATCAACTAATATACTAAAAATGAGAAAATATCAAAATTCATGATGAATATATGAATTTATATACTCAGGAGAAATTTGTTATATGACACACAACATAATATAGTTATGAAAAGGAAAATAATGGAAATTCAATAAAATCTCACTAGTCATATTTGAATTAACTTGGGGATGTTATCAGGTAGGGAAAGAAGCATTAGTATTTAGCAGTTATATTAAAATTCATTCAGTAATAAAATGAACATGTCTTAAACAAATCAAAAAGAGAAAACTAATAACTTCCAGTCAATTAGAGTAACTTGATGGGATCAGGAAGAAAGTAGGAGGAATCTAAATAGTCTACCTTTCCCCATTACAGAAACAAATTTGATTTCATATTTTGTCTCTATAAAGCTATAATTTTTCTTATATTCTTTTATCTTTTTTCAAATAAAAATGTATAGTTGCAAATTGCAATTTAATATTCCTTTCAGTGTTTTTTCCTGACATATTTTTTAGATTATTTTATCACATGTGTCTCAGTGCACTTAAAACAAGGAGAAAATCACACCACCTCATCTTTGTTGAATGCCTATTATGTGAAGATACAGTTGCGATTACCATACTGTGTGTTATTATCAATGGACAATTAGGTGATCATAGTAGATCAGAGGTAAAAATTTGTATGTAAACACATTCATGCTTCCCAAAAAATTTTTAGGAGAAACTGAATTCCAGATGTTTCCATATCAAGAAGTGAGTTCAGTCTAAGCTTCCTAACAGGTTAAAAAGCTAACAAAGTAAAAGAAGCAAAACAAGTACATAAATCCAGATACTGTAAAGAAACTAATCTTTGATAGTGGTGAATCGTAAATGCAACTCAAAGATCATAACCCTACCAGAAATTTGAACAAAGTTCACAATGAAGTCTAACAAGTAGAAGAGCTACGATCATGTGTAGATTATCTGTTTTTAAATGCAGAAAAAACAAATTTTTTTTTAAAAAGTAGAAAGCAATGTAAGAGTACATTAAAATGAATTGGTGAGATAGAAAAAAGATGAACTTCCAAGACATTAATATTTGATAAAATCAACTGCTAAAAGGAAAAAAGGAAATCATTGATTGATAATAGGGGAAATTGAATGTTCATACTAAGAGATATACCTTTTTATTTTTATTTTTTATTAATTTTTTTTACAGAAAGAGAGGGGGAGAGATAGCACTAGATCTTCTATTCCCTCACCAAATGGCCCCCATAGCTGGGAGTTTCATGCAGGTCTCCTATGCAGGGACACAAGGACATGGGCCATCCCTGCTGCTTTCCCAGGTACATTAGCAAGGAGCTGTATTGGAAGTAGAGCAGCCGGAACTTGAGCCAGTGCCCGTGTGGGATGTCAGCATTGCAGGTGGCAGCTCAACCCATCAACACCAAAATGTCAGTCCCAAATAATATACCTTTTAAAAAGCTACTAAATAATTTGGAAGTATAAAATGAGGAAACATGTTCCAGGCGAATGGACAAAAAGAAAGCAAACATTAAAAATCCAATGAATATTACATAACAAAATAAAGAAACTGCTTAGCAAAAGAAGAAAAGTAGTGTAAAAATTAAGTAATGGATTTTAAATACGGTGTGATTCCAAATAAAATTATAAACAATAAACCATGCATATTAGACTAGATGAAAATGATCATCTAAAACCTAGAAACTTACAAAAAGTGCCTAAGTATTTCTTAAAAGCAATCCTGTAGCTTTGACGTATCACATTATAAAAAAAGAAAAAGGCAAGAAGATGGTGAAGAATTCTTTCTATCCCAGTAACCTGCCAAAACAGGGCTGTATCAGAATTGAAAAACATTAGAAGTAGAATCATAAGGATAAGAAAAATGATACTTTAAATAGAAAATACAGATACTATACCCAAAATACCAATGTCCAATGTTGGATTCTATGTATTTTTTAAAAATGTATTTATTCATTTATTTTCATTTTATTTAAAAGGTAGAGAGGGGATGAGAGAGAGGTAGGGAGACAGACAGGGAGAGAGACCACAATCTGCCCACACGCTTACAGCAGCTGGATTTTGATCAGGCCAAACCTGAGTGCTGCGAAGTCATCCTAGATCTCCTACATGGGTGATGGGGACTCAAGCACTTAAGGAAACCTTGCTGCCTCCCAGTTTGCACATCGTAAGGGAGCGGGCATCAGGAGAGGAGCTGTGACTTGAACACTGTCACTGGGATATGGGATATGGGTGTCCCAGGTGGGTCTTTAGTGCTGCACCAAATGCCTATTCGAAATGTTGAGTTTCAAAAAGGTTTTAGCCCAGGGGCCAGCACTGTAGTATAGTGGGTAAAGCCAGCCGTCCCACTTCTGATTCAGCTCCCTCCTAAAGGCCTGGAAAAACAGCAGAGGATACTCCAGCCTCTGGAGCCCCTACTGCCTATGTGGCAGACTGAGGTGAAGTCCTGGCTCCTAGCTTTCACCTGGCTCAGCCCTGGCTTTTTGGCCGTCTCGGGAGTAAGCCAGTACATAGGTGATCTCCCTCTCTTTCTCTAAAACTCTGATTTTCAGATAAATAGAAAAAATCTTAAATAAAAAAAGAGTGATCAGCCACAGACAGAATTAAAAATATAAAAATACTTTATCAGAAACAAACTAATAAATCTACCCGAGTACCTGGAAAAATCAAAATGCAAAGATGATATTATAAAAATTATGTAATAAAATTTACAATATGAGAAAATTATTTTATTTCTTGAAATTTTATACTTAACACATCTGAAAGATGGAGTTCAGTATGTGAACACTGTCTTATCCATTGAAAAAGCTATATTGTGAAACCATTTTTAATATAGAAAAACACAGGCACCGATGGCTTTAATGATGATTTGAATCATCATGAAACAAAACACATCAATGTAAAACACAAGAAACTACAGTATATTTTACAGATTTCCCAGAGAGTAGGATAAAGGTAAACAACACTGCTCATTTTACAAATCTAGACAATAATCATGACAAAATGTTTATAAGGATTAAATTGTAGCAGCAGAATTAAATTATTGCCCCACTAGTTAAAGCCACCTTTTTTTTTTTTTTAGATTGATTTTATTAGTTGAAAGACAGAGTTACAGAGAGAGGTAGAGACAGAGAGAGGTCTTCCATCCACTGGTTAACTCCCCAGATGGCCGTAACAGCCAGAGCTGTGCCTATCCGAAGCCAGGAGCAAGGATCTTCTTCTGGGTCTCCCACATGGGTGCAGGGGCCCAAGGACTTGGGCCATCTTCTACTTCTTCCCCACACCATAGCAGAGAGTTGGATCGGAATAAGCACAGCTGGGACTAGAAGCGGTGCCCAAATGAGATGCCGGTGCTTCAGGCCAGGGCTTTAACCCGCTGAGCCACAGCACCAGCCCCATAAGCCACCCCTTGCGATGTCTGCATCCATTATGGGAGCACCTGGGTTAGAGTCCTGGCTCCACTTCTGATCCCAAATTCCTGCTAATGCAGCAAGCAGGAGGTGATTTAAAATGCTGGGCCGTGCCACTCACGTGGGAGACATGGATTGTGTTCTATGATGGACTGTTACAGGAAACTGAGAAGTAAGCAAATGGATGATAGATGT
Organism: Sylvilagus floridanus; assembly: GCA_949820135.1. NCBI lineage: Eukaryota > Metazoa > Chordata > Mammalia > Lagomorpha > Leporidae > Sylvilagus > Sylvilagus floridanus. The sequence goes on from OX463226.1 coordinate 118,954,198, forward strand.
CCGTGTGTTTCTCTCTTTGTCATTCTGTCTCTCTGCCTTTCAAATAATGAGGAGTATACACATGAAAGACTTTAAAAAATGGAATTATATTTCAGTAAGAGCCTGTTAAATATTGATGAATTGATGCAAATATTCTAAATGAAAATTATTAGCAAAATGAGCGATGAATACATAAAAAACATACCTTATGACAAACGGCTGGGATTTGCTCTAGGTATTTTAGCATGTTGACGATAGAAATTCAGTCATCATTCTTTGCTGTTCAGACAATGGTAGTCTTTGTGGAAGAAGCCTGCAGGAACTTGTTGTGCACTTAAGTGTCTGTTTCTTTGAGAGCAGAATACTGTATGTGGTGTTCTTGGTGAGTGGAAATCCCATTGTCTGTTACTTATGTAAGATCCTACTTGGGACATCTGTATTTCCCATCTGATACAGATGTCCAAGTAGGATCTTACGTAAGTATTTAAGTAGGTCTCATATCTATATATACACACACTTCAAAAATACTTTTAAAAGTACATTTATAAGCATAAAAACAAAAAAATAAAGTAAGATTGGATTGAAAGAAGTAATTTATAGAGTTGAAGACCCCAGGGGTAGGTGCTGTGGAGCAATGGGTTAAGCCACCACTTGGGTGCCCACTACCCACACTGGAATACTGAATCAAATAGCAGCTCCTTCAGTTCCAATCCAGCTTCCTGAGAATGCATCCGGGGGGACAATGCATAATGGTTTAAATTCATGGGTCCCTGCCACCCACATAGGAGAACAGGATGGAGTTTTGGCCTCTGGCTTTGGCCAAGCCCAGTCCTGGCTACTGCAAGCTTTTGGGAGGTGAACCTATAGATGAAAGATATCCCTCGCTCTCATTCTCACTCTTGCCCTCTTTCTGCTTTTCAAATAGATAAAAATACATAAATAAATGAAAAGATTTAAAATGAAACTTCCTCGACATATCCATACATTAGTCTTTAGCATTATTTTCAGCAGACATTTTATACTCTACACAATGTTATACATTTCTTTGCATGCCTTTATGAATTATTGTATTTCTGCATGGGATAAATTTCCTTCAGTTAACAGAATGGCTTGTAGCATTTATTGCTGATCCCATCTTGTGTTTTAGTTCTCCCAATGTTGTATCTATGTAGGATAGCTACACTTTCCCAAGGTAGACACAGGTTTTTCTATATACATCTATATAAAAATATTTATCAGTTTTCTTTTTCCATTAATAGGTATTGCTTTGACAACAGAAAGTACAAAGGCAATACTTCATGAGTTCCAGGATGTAGCTCCAAGGCACTCTGCTTGTTCCACTTTGCCCCATTGGAGTACTGCCCTGAAACAAAATACAAAGCAGTGGGAGAGGCCCAGCTGGGACAACTGCTGCAGCTGAGTCCAGCCCACAGCCATCTGTCAAATGAACAAAACCAAAAGGGTACACGCAGGCAAGACCAGAAATAAAACAGCAGAAACAAATAAAGAAACTTCATGCCAAACCAGAGAATCATAAGAAACAAATAAGTGAAAATGTCTATGACATTTATTTTATAGAGTACCAAAGAACTGATGTCTAGTTTTACTTTTATGGATACACTTTGAGGTGCTCTTTTATAGTTTTATTTCAACCTTAAAAATATTCAATCTGTTGTCTTCTGTCTTCTATTCCTCCCTTGGAAATTCAAGTATAAGTTTTATTCACATTTCATAAATACATAAATACTTCAAAAAAGTTCATGGACAAATGGGATGAAAAGATAAATTTATTTTTGTGCAAAAACATTTGAAATCTGGTTATAGTTTTCTCATAGTAGACATTTTCCATAGAAAATAGACTTTTTGAAGTCCCTGAACACTGCTTTAAAAACTTACCTTTGTATTGATGTTTTAAGATATTATACTGTGATGTGGCTTTATGTAGTTTTATTTATTTTGCCACTTAGATTTGCAAGTTTTTATGTGTAATCTGATGCCTTTTACGAATTTTATTCTCAGACTATTTTATGTAAATATTTTTGTTTTTTCTGTTATCATTCCAATCATCATTGTATTTTTTGATTTCTAATAGGCTATTGTTTTAAATCATTTTTTCTTTCAGTGATAAATATTTTTGTTTTTCTTTCAGAATTGTTCTAAATTTGCAAAACAAAATTGTGAAGTGCAGAGTTCCATATAATGCACAGACAACGTCCCCTATTATTAACATGTGATGTTCCTATGATATATTTATTTGAATCAATAAACTGCAACCAGCTTCCTCTTTCTTAACCTTGTCTTCAAGTTCAGGAATGTTTTCATTCATGTTGAAGATAACAGATCTAACATTTCAAGATCTTTGTCTTATCACAGTGCCAAATTACGACCCTTATGATTCCATATCTAATGTGAGTTTTTTCTTGTAATTTTTCCTAAACATTGATCCTAAGTATTTCCCTGCCTGGTAATTTTCTAAAGTGTGACAACTGTTTCCCAGAAGAACACATGTAGATTTGAAGTGAGTTTACTATCCTTCCAGAAAAGCTTCTTCTCTGCTGGTCTATTGGCTTCTCTAGATTAGTATGTCTGGCATCCTGGTTGACTTAGCAACTCTTTAATGTATTCAGATAAAGTTTTCTTTTTCTTTTTTTTTATTTCTCTTTTGTTAACATAAGGAGAACAGATTCTATGTATTTCATAGTTAAATTATAAGAAGATAACCATACTTCCCTCCCTCTCACCTTTGCTTCCTCAATCTCACCTCCTTTGATTTCTTTTCCTTTAATTTTTACAATAACAAACATTCAATTTACTTTATAATCATAGACTTTAGACACTATAATGTTCAACAAGTAAAATATCTTTGATCTCTTTTCTTAAAGAGTTTTCTACTAATAATTTCTATTTTTATTTTAGTTGTCTGCAAAGGGACATTAATCTTCCACAAGCAGATAAGCATTGCCAAAGCAATGATCCTTTATAATAATTGTTGTATAGGTGGATGTGTTGTATAGATGTGTAATGAGGAAGAGGATAGATGAAAAATTTTATTCACCCTCAATTATATATTATGTTATAAGAAATATAGCAAATTTGAAATTCTGAATTATAAATAATTTTTCTAATATATTTATCTTTTTAGAAGTATAAACATCAAAAGTATTCACATGGTGGTGGGCATTTGGCATAGAAGTTAAGGTATGGCTTGGGGGTGTCCATATCCCAGAACAGAATGTCTAGATATTAGTTCTAGCTCCACTTCCAGTTCCAGCTTTTTATGAATGCAAGTCTTGAGTGGTAACAGGTTACTCAAGCAGTTGGGCCCCTGCCACTCATGTGAGAAACCCAGATGGCGTTCTTGGCTGCTAGCCTGACCTAGTCCAGTCCTAGCTATTGTATGTATTTGGTGAGTAAACCAGGGGATGAGAACTTTCTCTGTCTTTCTTCTCTGGTTTTCACATAAATAAAGTAAACGAATAAACATTATAAAAAGTATTCACATAATGGTACAATGGTGTGTTTAAATCATTTTTGTAGATGTAAATGTGGCAATTGATATAAATATTGATTATCCTTTAACTAGGGGATGCCAAAATTCAGTTAAATAGAAGGGATTAGTTCTGATAGGCAGTAACCTAGGAGGGTAATCCAGTCTATAGCAACCTGTGATATATTTTAAAATAACTAAAAATAGAGGTGTGACACTACCTAACACAAAGAAATAAGATAGAAATGCTAATTATCCCAATATTATCATTTGATATACATGTATGAAATGATCATACTATATTCCATAGATATGTTGAAATATTATCTCAATGAATGGTAAATAGAATGCTTAGTTTATAATATTTAGTTGTCAACTCATAGCATTGGTTTATTTTCACAACATCCAACTTGCATGACACAAGTACACACATTTAATTGGGTATAATATATTAAGATTTTTTAAAAATATATTTATGTGTTTATTTGAAAGGCATAGTTATAAAGAAAAAGGGAGAGACAGAGATTTTCCATCGATCACTCCCCAAATGGCTACAATTACCAGGGTTTGGCCAGGCCAAAGCCAGGAGAGAAGAACTCCATCTGGGTCTCCATATGAGTGGCTGGAGTCAGAGCATTCGGGCAATACCCTGTTTCATTCTCAGGAGCATTAGCAGGGAGCTGGATCAGAAGTAGAGCAGCCTGGATTCAAACTGGTGCTCATTGCAGGTAGTGGCTTTTTCTGTTGTGTCCAACACCAACTCATCAAGATTATTTTCCTTTTTTAAAAAATTTATTTAAGATATATGTTTCATATATATACACATACATATATATATGCACACATACATATCTATATCTATATATCTATATCTATATAAAGATATATATACACACACACAAACATATACAGATTTAGGGATATAATGATACTTCACGCCCACTCTCTCTCCCACCCATCTTCCTCCTCCCTCTCCTATTCCCATTCTTGGTTTTATAAAAATCTATTTTCAGTTCACTTTATACTCATAGGATTAACACTTCACTAAGTAAAGAGTTCAAAAAATAATTTGAGGAAAAAAACACTGTTCCTCAATGGTAGAGACAAGGGTTTGATAATCATCAAATCTCAAGATATCAATTTTACTCCAATATATTACATTTTAGGTGCTCCATTGGTTACCATGTGTCAGGAAAACATAAGATATCTTTTTGAGACTGGCTAATTTCACTACAAGTAATGATTTCTAGTTGCAATAGATAAGATTTCATTTTGTTCTTATTGCTGAGTAGTATTCCCTAGTGTATGTATATTGTAATTTCTTTATCCAGTCATCAGTTGATGGACATCTGGGTTGATTCCCTATCTTAGCTATTGTGAATTGAGCTGCAGTAAACATGGGCTACAGATAACCACTCTTTCATATGCTGATTTCATTTCCTTTGGGTAAATTCCCAGGAGTGGAATGGCTGGGTTATATGGTAGATCTATTTTCAGATTTCTGAGGTATCTCCATACTGTCTTCTATAATGACTGCACCATTATACATTCCCATCAATAGTGGATTAGGGTACTTTTTTCACCACATCCTTGCCAGTATTTATTGTTTTTTGATCTCTGTATGAGAGCCATTCTAACTTGGGTGAGGTGAAACCTCACTGTGGTTTTTATTTGCATTTCTATGATGGCTGTTCATCATTAGCATTTTTCATGCATATGTTGGGTATTTGAATTTCCTTTTTTGAAAGATGCTTGTTAAGTCATTTGCCCATAACTTAACTGGATTTTTGTTTTGTTTGTTGGAGTTTCTTGAGCTCTTTATAGATTCTCTATATTAATCCTTTATCCTTTCATAGTTTGCAAATATTTTCTGCCATTTTGTCAGTTGCCTCTTCACTTTCCTGAGTATTTCTTTTGCAGTGCAGAAGCTTCTCCATTTGATGTGATCTCGTTGGTCAATTTTGGCTTTGATTGCCTGTGCTTCTGCAGTGTTTTCCAACACTTTACCTATGCCAGTGTCTTGCAGTTTCACCAGTGTTTTCTAGTGACTTGATGGTATTAGGTCTTGGATTTAGGTCCTTGATCCATTTTGAGTAGATTTTTGTGAAAGGTGTAAGGGAGGGATCTTGTTTCAGACTTCTGCATGTGGAGATCCAATTTTCCTAGCAACATTTATTGAAGAGACTCTTTGCTTCATGGATTTATTTTAGCTTCTTTGTCAAAGTTAAGTTGGTTGCAGATACATGAATTGATTTCTGGAGTTTCTATCCTGTTCCATTGGTTTACATGTGTGTTTCATGACTGTACCAGGCCCTTTTGATTCATAAATGCCCAGTAGTATGTCTTGAAATCTAGTCTTGTGATGCCTCTGAGTTTGTTTTTGTAGCTTAAGATTGCTTCAACTACTTGGGGACTCTTGTGTTTCCATATGAATTTTAACATCATTTATTTCTAGATCTGAGAAGATGTTCATTGGTATTTTAATTGGGATCACATTGAATCTGTAAATTGCTTTTGGGAAGATGGATATATTAATGATATTAAGTATTCTAATCCATGGACATGGAAAATTTTTGTGTCACAATTTCTTTCTTAATGCTTTGTAATTTTCCTCAGATTTTTTTTTTTTTTGACAGGCAGAGTGGACAGTGAGAGAGAAAGACAGAGAGAAAGGTCTTCCTTTGCCGTTGGTTCACCCTCCAATGGCCGCCACGGCCGGCGCATTGCGGCCGGCGCACCGCGCTCATCCAATGGCAGGAGCCAGGTGCGAGGTGCTTCTCCTGGTCTCCCATGGGGTGCAGGGCCCAAGCACTTGGGCCATCCTCCACTGCACTCCCGGGCCACAGCAGAGAGCTGGCCTGGATGAGGGGCAACTGGGACAGAATCCGGCGCCCCAACTGGGACTAGAACCCAGTGTGCTGGTGCCACAAGGCGGAGGATTAGCCTGTTGAGCCACGGTGCTGTCCAGATCTTTGATAGCTTTGATTAAAGTTATTCCAAAGTATTTAATTTTGTTTGTAGCTATTGTGAAAGGGACTCAGTCCTGGCATTGTTTGTGTATACAAAGGCTATTGATTTTTATGTGTTAAGTTTATATTCTGCTACTTTATCAAATTCTTTCATAAGTTCCAGTAGTCTTTTAGTGGATGCTTTTGGTTCACCTATATATAGAATCATGTCATCTGCAAATAGAGATTGTTTGGCTTCCTCCTTTCCAATTTGTATCCCTTTGATTCCTTTTTCTTGCATAATGGCTCTGGTTAAAACTTCCAGGACTATATTGAATCACAGTGGTGAGACTGGGCATCCTGTCTGGTTCCAGATCTCAGAGGGAATGCTTGCAACTTTTCCCCAATTCAATAAGATGTGCTTCAGGTTTGCCATAAATTGCCTTGATGGTGTTAAGGAAGTTTATTTTATAAATATGAAAGACCTATTGTAGAGTTATTTCAAATAGATCACATAATTTTAAAATTGATATTCCATATGTTAGATAAAAGAGCATGAATTTGACTTATGCTAGGCAAAGTGTTTGACACTGTAAATAGAAAATTAAATTTTACATACATTTTCCTCTACCATATTACCTGTTTATGCCTCAACTTCCAATGGTTCTTTCCTTTTTTAAAAAAGATTTATTTTGGCCGGCACCGTGGCTCACTAGGCTAATCCTCTGCATGCGGTATCAGTACTTCGGGTTCTAGTTCTTGTGGTGCGGGTTCTGTCTGGGTTGCTCCTCTTCCAGTCCAGCTCTCTGCTATGGTCCGGGAAGGCAGGGGAGGTTGGCCCAAGTGCTTGGGCCTGTACCTGCATGGGAGAACAAGAAGAGGCACCTGGCTCCTGGCTTGGGATTGGCGCAGTGTGCCGGCCGTGGCGGCCATTTTGGGGGTGAACCAATGGAAGGAAGACCTTTCTCTCTCTCTCTCTCTCTCTCTCTCACTGTCTAGCTCTGCCTGTCAAAAAAAAAAGATTTATTTTATTTATTTGAAAGACAGAGTTACAGAAAGAGGTAGAGGTAGAGAGAGAGAGAGAGAGGTCTTCCATCTGCTGGTTTCCTCCCCAGATGGCCTCAATGGCTGGAGCTGCACCAATCCGAAGCCAGGAGCCAGGAGCTTCCTCTGGGTCTCCCACGTAGGTGCAGGGGCCCAAAGACTTTGGCCATCCTCCACTGCCCTTCCAGGCCATTGCAGAGAGCTGGATTGAAAGCAGAGCAGCCAACACTAGAATTGGCGCCCATATGGGATGCCGGTGCCTCAGGCCAGGGCTTTGACCCACTGCACCACAGCACCAGACCCTTAGTGGTTCTTTCAACTTTCCATATGATTTTACATTTTTATTTCAGCCTCTTTAGAGGGAATCATTTGAATACGATTATATTAAATCATGTTGGTGCAAAGAATCATAGGAAGAAAGAAAATTACATTATACCAACAAAATTTATTTCTTGACAGCTAACTGTAATATTCTCTACTTTTCTCTATTTTCATATTCCTTTTTAAATTTTTTTCTCTTAACTGAAAAAGGAGGCAGAAAAATAATAGAATTAAAATGATTGCCATGAAAGATATAAAGCATCTCTGGTTATAAGTTAGAGAAGCATTGTGTAGAGGTATGTTCCCTAGTTGTTACAAACTCATTTTTTTAAATTTTTTTACTTGATGATAGATAATATAACTGCAAATTGTGTGTTTTCATGAAATAAACAATCTGAACATGCTCCATATTTTAATATCTAAGGCAAAAAGTCTTAGAAGTTATAATTCTGCCTTACAAATTATTGGTAACAGGGGTGCTCAATAATCCTATGCCAGCTCAGATTTCTGCAGGCTTAATATTGCCAGTGATTGATGAAGAAACTCATTAGCATAAAGGGCTGAAAGAAGGCCGGCACACGTTTGTTTATTCTGTACTGCATGCTTCTTTCAAAAAGGGCTTTGAGTGTATTTGTCACTTGATAGCCCATTTTCAGATTTTCTCATCTTTTGTGTTATTCATTGTAAACTATTCTGAGGTTAAAAAGGCCAAGCCTTGCAGTAGCAAGACGCTTCCAGCAGGGTTGATGAGCAAATCAGTTGTCTCTCTGCTCAGCGTGGGGTTTCCTCAGCTGCAGAGGTAGCATGGCTCAGCGCTGGAATTCCCCAGAGAAGCTAGCACTTACCACGGTGTGGGTAGGGGGGAATCATTACAGCTCTGTGTAATTAAATTTTAAATGTAAGTAACATTACAAAATAGGTCAATGTTAAAATTGTAAATGTAAAAATAATATATTAAGAAAAATCATGAAAGTGAGAGTTTAACTTGCAAATTTCTTTTTACTTCAAGCTTACAGAATTGTATTACATGCCATGGATAAGGGTTACATACGCATGAGCGCTTTGTTTTTGTTCTGGAATGTATGCTTGTTCTAAAAGGAGCTAGACACATGTGAGTCACTTTAATTATTCTCATAAGGCTCTCCCTTGCCTTCATATTTAAAATATATCTGCAGTACTCCATACTCCATGATTTTATAGGTGAATGCTGAATTCAAGTAGTTTTTATTTTGGATAGATCAATACTGACTTAAAATTGAGGCAAGGACTTAGTGTTACTGTGCGGCAGTTTAAGCAGGTGCCTGATAACCAGAATCCTTCTGGGTGCCAATTTTAGTTCTGGTTGCTCTACTTCCAATTAAGTTCCCTGCTAACACACCTGGGAAAGCAGTGGAAGATGGCCCAAGTGCTTGGTTACCTGACATCAACTTAGGAAATTACAATAGCATTCCAGGCTCCTGGCTTTTGACTGTATGTGTGTGTGTGCCTCTCATCTCGATAACTCGCTTTTCAGATAAATAAATAATGAAATCTTTAAAATAATAAAATAAATTTGAGACATTTTGATGATTTGCTTTCAATATAGATGCATTTATTTTTCTATCTAATGCTTTTTCTTGTTTTCACTCAGCTTCCTAGGTCTGTCTTAATTCAATAAAAATAATTTATCAGAAAAATATTAAATGCCACTAAAATTAGACTATCAGTGAACAGCTATGTGAATAAATTGTATATGTCATACTGTGTATTTTTACATTATAGTGTGTACGCACATACACATATACATGTGTACATGTGCACACACATTTATTTTCATTATGCTCTTTAGTTTACTGGTTTGCACATAAGAATTCAAGTATTTTATATGGACCATTTTCACCAAAATTGAATTTAAATAATTTGTTCCTATATTCAATGCATTGCTTAGAATGAATCCATCCATATTTAGGCAACTAAGTTGACAATCCATTTTTGGACTATATACATAGGAAATTCCTTTAACAATTAAAAAACTAAAAAGAGCAAAGCAATGTACCAGCACTACCAAGTAATGGGTGCCAGTGCCGTGGTGTATTGGGTGAATCCACTCCATGCTATGAACTCCAATATGAATCCGATTTCAAGGGCAGACTGCTCCTCATCTGATCCAGCTCCCTGCAAATGCACTTGGGAAGGCAGAAGATGGTCCAAATACCTGGACCTGTGTTACCCATGCGGGAGACCCAGATGAAGGTCCAGCTGCTAGGCAGCTGACTAAGGCCTGGCTGTTGCTGCATTTTGAGGAATGAACCAATAATAAAATAATTAAAATAAAATACGTAAAAAGTAATGGTAGTATACAAGTTAATTTCTATGGCAAAATGGTAAATCATTTAAAGCTAATGCTGATTAATGATGAAGATATCAAAGAAATGAAAGAGCCAGCTGAAAGAACTCTCAACAGCCATAGCTGGAAAATTTAGAGCAAAATAAATACATAAATAAAAAGTAAAGCTATACTGGATAGCAAATCAACATATGAAATTGCCTTGAGTTAACACCAATGTAAATAAACAACTGGATAAATAAGTAAATAAGTAATTAGCAGGAATTGGACAATATCCCATTTAGGAGGATTACAAACAATCTATGTAGGTATTCTAAAGGATATGGAATATAACTAACTTCTCGTCAGCCTGTACCTCATACTCTCCTTCCAAAGAGCATAGAATAAAAAAAAGAAAAATTTAGTAATTTTGTAGTACAGAAGCCTGAGAAACAATACTGTAGTCAAATCATTGAGTTTAATATAGACAAAACTAAGTCATGTTGGACGCATGAACTTCTAGTCTTCCTCCTCAATCCCTTAACTCAAGTGTACCATTAGGCGAAATCTGAAATTTTATTTAATTTCCAAAGGGACCTGCAGAGCATTTTGTAGAGGAAAGATTCTACTGGTTGATCAGGGCAAGTTCTCAGTATCTTACTTTTTCTCTTCTGTAAAACAGGGTAATGTTATGTGTAATATTTCAAAGAGTTGTTGAAATATAAATAAACTTAATTTATGGAACAATTTCATAACAAAACGAAGTCCATAATAAATGTCCAGTATTTACTGACTTATTTGTAAATGCATTCATCAAAGCACTTAGCAATGATGGCCATCGGAGTGGTTTGCATACATTTAAGGTTATAAGTCTGATAATGCTTTTAATAGGGCATATAGCTACCACCATAAGGAGAGTGCAAAAGCACAATGAGAAAATGAATCAGTCCAAAATGTAGTGTGGTGATATATGCCAGGTTTTTGCTCATGAATCATAGGAAGGAACCAAGAACCATTTGATTCCTATCAAAGTAAATATCCCCAAGGAAATTTCCAAATAACTCTGTAGAATGATTCTTTGATTATAGTCTTAATCCTTTCAAAACTATGAATGCACTCTTATATTGCCTAGATTGTTGCTTGACTTATTTTTTCTCTGTTTTTTATTTTTTTATTTATTTAATTTAATTTAATTTAATTTAATTTTTTTGACAGAGTGGACAGTAAGAGAGAGAGAGACAAAGAGAAAGGTCTTCCTTTGCCGTTGGTTCACCCTCCAATGGCCGCCGCAGCCGGTACACTGTGGCCAGCGCACCATGCTGATCTGATGGCAGGAGCCAGGTGCTTCTCCTGGTCTCCCATGGGGTGCAGGGCCCAAGCACTTGGGCCATCCTCCACTGCACTCCCGGGCCACAGCACAGAGCTGGCCTGGAAGAGGGGCAACCGGGACAGAATCCGGCGCCCCATGATTTTTAATATGCAGATTTCTAAAATACTTTAAGACTTCTATAGATGGTTTGCATTTACCTCATTAAATTCCACTAGTAGCTACATAGTTTTTTACAACAACTCAGAATGCCATTAAGTAGAAATTTTGGACAAAAATTGTTATACATTTAGTGTACTAAGCTTTCACCAACTGTCCAACAAGAGAAGCCCAGCCTACTGACTCAGCTGTTTACACATGTCTGGCATGCTCTAGTGCTCCTATTTCTGTGAAATGGAGCCTTAAGGCTTTAGGTAATATGAATTTATAATTTTAATAAAATTTCTCTGGATACTTTAGGAAACATAATAGTTATTAACAAATTTTCACCATTGACAAGCGGCACAATCTTCTGTCCTCTATTGTTTTGTTCTATTAACCCCCCTTCCAACCAACCCACCATGCAAATATAACAACTGAAAATGATAATTTGTTCTCATTAGGATCTGCCTTTGTTCATTTTGGACCACTTCATATTCTTACCTGTTTGTTGTTGTTGTTGTGTAAGAACTCTACCACCCTTTCTTCTTGTTTTCTACCTTATTTTGTCAACAAGCTGAAATTTTGTATGCATTCTGAGTAGTAAACACTTTACCTACCAATTTATCATTAAACATTTTTACCTGCCTAACTTGAAATATGTATATTTTATATACTTGAAATATTGAGTGCATATATACACATATCTGTCCACATTTTTCTTGTGAATTATGGATTTCACTTCTTCCTTCAAAGTATTCTCTATAATTGGATTGATATTATTTTATCATATTCCACCTAAAATTTACTTTGATATATTCTGAAGTTATTTAACTTTGTTTTATTCTGGGAAACCACATTTATGTGCAATTTAAAAAAAAAAACTAAACATATTCACTCACATAATTACATCTTATATGAAATTATCATAATAATTGACTAAGTATATACATTTCCTTCTTCAGCAAGCCTCATTGATTTAACATATAATTTCTATCAGAAAGAAATTCACATATTATTATAGTCACATATTTAGGATTGTAATTCTTAGAGAAATTCTCTCCAGTTACTTATATCTCAATGAACCTCCATAAAATATGGATAATAACACTCTGTCTGAGGGATATTTTGACGATTTGATAAAATGTTACATAAAAGTTATTAGAAAATGCCCAACAATAAGAAGGTACTAATGAATAAATATATTATAGAACTTTTAGCTTACCTCATTTATTGTATCTATGGGTGAATTTTGAATGGATTTTTTAATTCATTTTTATTTTACAATTTTTTAGCATTTTGCTGCACTCACTTCAAATGTAGACATATATGTTCACAAGTATGCAGTTTTAGTATCACAGAGTGAGTGTTTCCTAATGATCATAATGTGGGGAAGGAACAGTTTATATTGTATAATTTAGTGAAACAATATTCATAACTAAATATATGATATGACATCCACGCAATTTTTATACTCTGAATTGATTTTTTATAATCACATACTCACATAATTGGATAACGAGGAAAGAATATTAAATTTTATTTCTATATTTAATCATGGTATCTACTTTTATTTATTTGACAGTGAGTATATTATTTTTTGTAATTTAGATTTTTGAGAACCATCATAATCCATTTGAATATTGATTTGGTCCATTCCAGTTTTTCTACATAATTTGGTCATATTTCTTTCTGCCCAAAAGTATGACTAATGATTTGGCTTATAATTTTGCCCTAATATTTGTTTATTTTATAGTTTTTTAAAGATTAAAAATAAATAATAAATTAAATTTAATGAGTTCTATACTCCTTATCTGCTCATATGGCAAATTGTTTTTTTACTGTAGATACAAACACCACTTGTGTCCTTATTATTAACTAGTAGAGGAAACACGCACACACACACACACACACAAGCTATTTCAACTTCCCAATATCTATATAAAAAGCCATTTGCAACAATAAAGTGCTTTATGTTACAGAACAGATGGAGGATGAAAAGTATTCTAAATCTTCCTCCTCTAATGATTAGACCCTGTTCTGTGTTATATATAAAGCTTTCTTTTACTGACAGTGAGATGCAAAAATGTAATGCTATGCTCTTGGGAATACTATCCATGTAGAGTGATGGAAACAAATTGAGCTAGTAAAACACTTAGCTATTAAATCTTTGATATGTGTGCAGAAATATTGTAAAACAGAACAATGAGAACACTGATATGCTTTTACCTCTATCTATTATGACTAATACAGGCTAACTGTACCTTACAAATTCTCACTGTGTATGTGTATCTGCCAGTATTTCACAGCAGAGAAGTTCACACATTCATTGTGTTAATTGCAGGCCTACAAAAATGTGGCAGTGTTAGTGTCTGCAACAATTAAGATGACTGGATAAGCTCCCAGTTAAGAGGAATTAGAATAGAATAGCATATTGAAAACAATTTAGAAGTAGTCACATTAATTATGAATTTGCACATGAAAAGAAATATATACCTATGTGAAAGTATTTTAAGAACAGGTTTTGTCCTCATTTCAATGAAAGTGTTATAGTTATGTGCAATATCTGTGAGTATTTCTGGGATCAAGGGTCTCTCAAAAGTTGTGGTCTAAAATGTTAGGAAATGGAAGGAATCAGATGCAGAGCAGTAGATTGTGTCATTTCCAATCTTTTTAGAAGTTATACATCAAGAGGTCAGAGTTGTAGCGTAGCAGGCGAAGCCACTGCCTGCAGCGCTGGTATCCCGTAGGGGTGCCGGTTCCAGTCCTAGCTGCTCCACTTCTAATCCAGCTCCCTCCTAATGCACCCGGGTTCAGCCTGGCACAGCCCTGGCAGTTTCAACAACTTGGAGAGTGAACCAGCAAGTGGAGGGTCTCTATCTCCCTCTCCTCTCTCTCTATAATGCCACCTTTCGAAGAAGTAAAATCAGTCTTTAAAAAGTCATACATCAAATAATTGAATGATACAGGATGAAGATAAAAAATGTCCTGGGGAGAGCTGCCGTGAACACAGCTCCATACTTGTGAATATTTTTGGGATGCAGCTGAATGACTTGCAGAGAAACCTCATGCCAGATTTTTACTGAGCAATTCACACATTTCTCAAGCAGAGAAGTGTGTGAAGGAGCCTCTGGCCCAGCACGGAATCTGTCAAGGCAACTCTATTACTGTGGCCTAGATTTTTATTATCTTCATTCCTTGGTGGGCTCCAGGTTGAACGTAAATCATGAAAGGAGCTCAATGAGTTGGTGAGAAAACAGATTTTCCAGCAGTATTTATTGCCATTCTAGGACTATGGAAATTGTATGTGCGTAACAGCAGATTGAATGGTTCTGTAGGGGTTAGAAGACGTAGGTAAGTGATGTATAATAAATTTTATGATCATTTCTTTCTGTAGATTTGGGACACACCCTTGAGACTCATTTAATTTCTTCCATAACATTTTTGTCTTAGTGGATTTGGTATTTTTTTCCAGGGGAAATGCAAAGTAAATAAAAATTAAGCTGTCACAGCATTCATAATTTTTCAGAGTTTCAGATGGCTATTTCTATGTTCATAAGTCACTTTCAGACTATTGGTAAAGCACCTGCATTTTAAGGAAACTTGATGCGGTAAAGTACCTGCGTAAAAACATGTCTGAGTCTTGTTCCACTTAGACACGTTATTTATATTGTGTCCATTTGGGAGTTGGATTCTGATTAGAAATCTCCTGCTTTAATTAATAGGGTCATCTTCTCAAACCCAAGCATTGTCAGAAGAAGTGAATCTTACTAGTGGTCAATCAAAGACTTGAAAGAAAACCAGAGGACAGAGAGAAAAAGCTAAGCTTTGTTGTTATTTTTCACTTATGTTTGAAAACCCAAGATAAAGACAGCAGTGAATGAGTGATGAGTTCGTGTTGTCCCTGTGCATGTAAATATCAACTCTTACATATAAGTCCTGACACCAACCTACTTCACAGAGGATTGGTATGACCATAGTACACTGTTTAAGAAAAGGGGCACAATCACACAGCTCCCATGTGACAGAAGTCAGTGTCAGAAAGCCTGGTGGGAGCTTGATGCCAGCTCTGAGCCACTTGGTTTGGTGACAGTGATAGATAACAAATCCTGTAGAAATGCATGCCATTCATTAAAACACAGTAAACACGCGTTCAGCAAACTTTTTGAGTACTGCATCAATTCCTATTCCTTCTTATCAATTAAGGACAAACAGTGTTTTAATGCAATAAAAATATGATTTTACTGTTTTCAGGATAAAACCAAATCTTAACAGCTTATTCCTTTGGAGGTTTTGAAGGTAGAAATCCATTCCTTCCTTCCTTCATCTTCTAGTAACCAGAAAATATACAATGAAATAGCTTTTGTTTTAGAAAAATAAAGACATTGCTCCAATCACCGTGAACATCTTCTTCATTCCTAATAACTGACTATGGACATTTGCCCCCATTTTTAAAGACACTTCTGATTGCACTCTGAATGATCCAGGCAAAATTGGCTAAGAGCAAAGTGTCAAACAATGATAAAATTGTCAAGGGTAGCTCTTGTGATACTTGATAAGATATCATTAGATTGCAGTTAAAGTTTATCCTCAGAATACTCATCCTGTGTTTGTGGTGATTTTCATGGCTTTTAAAAGTATGGAAATCCTGGCCGGCGCCGTGGCTCAACAGGCTAATCCTCCGCCTTGCGGCGCCGGCACACCGGGTTCTAGTCCCGGTCGGGGCACCAGATTCTGTCCCGGTTGCACCTCTTCCAGGCCAGCCCTCTGCTGTGGCCCAGGAGTGCAGTGGAGGATGGCCCAGGTGCTTGGGCCCTGCACCCCATGGGGAGACCAGGAAAAGCACCTGGCTCCTGGCTCCTGCCATCGGAGGAGCGCGGTGCGCTGGCCGCAGCGCGCGCAGCGCGCCAACCACGGCGGCCATTGGAGGGTGAACCAACGGCAAAGGAAGACCTTTCTCTCTGTCTCTCTCTCTCACTGTCCACTCTGCCTGTAAAAAAAAAAAAAAAAAAAAGTATGGAAATCCTGGCTGGTATAGTGGCTCACTAGGCTAATCCTCCACCAGTGCCGGCACCCCGGTTCTAGTCCCGTTTGGGGCGCTGGATTCTGTCCCAGTTGCTTCTCTTCCAGTTCAGCTCTCTGCTGTGGCCCGGGAAGGCAGTGGAGGGTGGCGCAAGTCCTTGGGCCCCTGCACTCACATGGGAGACCAGGAGGAAGCACCTGGCTCCTGGCTTCGGATCATCATGGTGCCAGCTGTGGAGGCCATTTGCAGGGTGAACCGATGGAAGACCTGTCTCTCTGTCTCTCTCTCACTGTCTATAACTCTCTCTCTCTCTCTCACTAACTATGCCTGGCAAAAAAAATTTTTTTAAAAAGTATGGAAATCCTGACTTTATACATCCATAAACATAAGATATTCTGTGACATTTCTAACTTTTGTATATATGTGGCTGTATTCTAAAAGTGTTGCCTAGCTGATACATAAACCAATGGGTTCTATTTATATGTTGATATTTAAATCTTTGATATTTTATTAGCCCAATACTGCTGAAAACTTTATCTAAATATTCCCTTCTGAATTCCTAGATCAGCACATATACACCTTTGAGTTGTAATAAGTAAATTCACATCATGGCACAAATCTTCTGATGCCACTTTTCTTTATTCCTGAATCTGAAGTCCATGATTGTCTCCCAAAATGTGTTTATTAATTCCATAAAAATAGTAAATGAAAATAAACCAGATTTCTAAGGCCTTCAGATCTTCAGTGTACAATGACTATACAGCTGACAATAGGCACGTGGTGAGTGGTATTTACGAATGTAAGATCAATTTGTGTTTTTTCCCTAAGTGTTCCACTCAGTGTTTGGTAGGAACATGGTTCACCTGGGTGCTGTACCGTGCAAGTTTTGGATGTTACAGTTTGGCCATAATAAAAGCCAACAATTTCTCTGCTTACTTTTGAATTTAAAAGTAGGGAATTGAAAATGTTAAAGGTAAGTATATTTTACTGTGAATCAAATCAGTTCACTATTCCTAAGGTGTTTGGGATTTTTATTTCTAAAACTTCACTCTAGTATTCTAAATAAAAATAAAGTATTTTGTATAATTTACATGCCTTAATTATTTAGCACATATAATGGTTTTTGCAATAAGGTAGGGAATTTTAAAATATAAACGTTTGAATGATTTGTTCATTAATTTTAATCCTTTACTTAAACACATAAAATTCAGTGTCAAGCTCCTTGTTTTAATGTGGCCCAGTTTTGGCTGTTGTGGGCATTTGGTGAGTAAAACAGCAGATAGATGATCTCTCTCTGTTTCTGTATTTGTCCCTCTTTATGTCTCTCTTCTTTTGAAGTAAAATGAAAATAAGTAAATAAAATTTGAAATATTGATTTATTCTTAGCTCACTCAGTCTCTCATGTACAAAGAGACTGGCAATGATTGAGCTCTAACAAATGTCTAGGAAAAAAATATTGAGTAAAAACTTCAAAAGGTTTCCTGAAAATGATTTTTTTTGCTTATAGACAAGGGAAACATACATTTTGTACTTTCCATTTCCTGTTTTTCTAAGGATAATATAGAGTTAGCAACATCAACTATATTCTTAGAGAGCTGGAGTTAAAATGGCTAAAATAGTTTAGAGCTCCAAATACTTCACCGTGTTAAAGGGAATAATTCTGAGTAGTTTTCCTCCCTGTTGCAAAATAATTTTTTATGTAGGTGAAAAGCAATACAAAATGATACATACTTTGTGAAAGAAATTGCATATGGATCTGAAAATGAAAAATAGCTGATGAACTCCCCTGCCAAACAATTAATACAAATGAATGTCCTGATTAATGCCTAGTCTATTTCAGCTTGGGAATGAAATATTGGGATACTCTAGAGTACACACTGCACAAAAATTGTGGCAAAATATAAATAGATCTTGGATATGTCTGCAATCACACACATTGCTTTGTAAGATGTGACACACAAAAATTTTTAGAATATGAATTTAAATTTAATCTGCTTTCAAACTAGGAAAGAGTTCCCAACCCTAAATCAGCCTCAAAGAAGGAAGGAGAAACTTGGGTAACAGCAACAAAGCTCCTTCAAGGACTTAATGTGTTAAGAGAAAGAAGTATAATCTGTGGGAAATAAGGTATAGCAGTGAGTCAGGGCCAACCTACTGGAAAGACAGTCATGAAGGCTCCAGAATGTCATGGCAGGAAACCAGGAATGTTTCCAAGAAAACAGGAAACCGATGCAGGCTTTGCTATTGCTGGATTTAGATGATTTTCTATTCAGATGGATACCATGGTGGCAAGGTAGCAGACAGAATCACAAAGGGGCAGCCTATGGAGAATTTTACAGAGCTCAGGCCAGAGTTAGGTTAAATTATAACAGTGAGTAATGTTATTGGGGATGGGAAAGGCAAATGAAGCTAAGGGAGATTTTTTCTTTTTTGGACAGGCAGAGTTAGACAGTGAGAGAGACAGAGAGAAAGGTCTTCCTTCCATTGTTTCACCCCCCAAATGGCCGCCATGACCAGTGCACTGTGCTGATCTGAAACCAGGAGCCAGGTGCTTCTTCCTGGTCTCCCATGAAGGTGCAGGGCCCAAGAACTTGGGCCATCCTCCACTGCATTCCTGGGCCACAGCAGAGAGCTGGACTTGAAGAGGAGCAACCGGGACAGAATCCGGTGCCCCAACCGAGACTAGAACCTGGAGTGCCAGCGCCAGAGGCGGAGGATTAGCCTAGTGAGCCACAAGACCACCCAGCTAAGGGAGATTTACATAGACAATATTTCCTTTAATTAATGTGATAAATTTATTAAGATGTATTATCCTAGCTTCTCCAGTATAAACCTTTGAGGACAAGGACTGAGCTCTCTACACTCATGACCTAACCTACACTGTAGGACCAGCCTAATTTCATAATAACTATTTGGTAAGTATGTTTTTTAATGAGTGTAGAAGAGACAGAGGCAAAGGATAAGGATGGGACTAAAGCTCTTTAAGCAACTGGTTAAATGGTGTTCCCTATCGCCAGAAAGAGGTATAAGGCATAGAAACTCACTGTGGGAAGACATGAAGATCTTGTTTTGGAAATTTTGAGTTTGAGATATGATTAAAGTCTGCTAATAGAAATAGCTAATAGTCAATTGGATAAATAAGCCTGAACTGCCAGGCTTATAAAGAAGAGTTGAAACATATATGGCTTAGATAAAACCATAAAATATATCTAATCAAGATAATTACAAAGAATGTTGAAAAACAAGAAATTAGAATATAATTCTGTTGAAAGTCAATAGATGAGGCATATAAAGAGAAGACATAATGAAAACATATTTGAAGCTTGAGTAAATGTCTTACCATCAAAAAGTATTAAAATATTTATATTTTCTCACTTATTTCTCAATGTAAATTTAATGAATGCTTCTAAGTAAATGAATAAAGGTAAAATTGGCAATAATTTAATAATTCTTTGTAAAACTCTTTTGAATACATCCCAGAAAGAGAAAAATAAAGATACTTTCAATGTGACAAGGTAACAAATTCTATTGCAAAGAACATGCTTTAAAATTCTTTGTTTTCAATAACATTGAAGATGCAATTAAATTATGCATCTTCAGTCATATCACTGTGTAACTTTTGGCAGATAAACTGGAAAAAAATTGAAAAGTAAAGTTATATTGCCATGAAATAGCATTTCTATTGTGGAATAATTACTTCTATAAATAAATTTGATCAACCTCAAAAGAATATAAAAATGAGTAACAGAACAGAAGTAATGTTGAGCTCTATGTATGTGAGAACAGTAATAAAATAAAGGGAAAATATATTCATTTAATACTTTTATATTTCAAAATTATGACAATGACATATTTGTAATTAGAAGATATAAATGTAAATATAAATTCAAAAATAAGAGAGACTAATATAAAATTTTGGCCACTAAATATATTGTGTGTGTGCATGTTGGCAGATGGCAGTGATCAAACAACTGTTCTGTCTGGAGGATCTAGCTTGATAGAACAGAAGGGGTATTCAGGTTGAGCAGCAGTGAAGTCCTGCTTGGGATGCCCACCTCCATATCAGAGTGCCTGTGCAAGTCTCAGCTGCTCCCCCTTCAGCTGGTAGTGCAAACCTTGGGAGGCAGGTTATAATGGCTCAATATTTTGAGTCCTGGGCAGCAACATGGGAGGCCCAGTTAGAATTCTAGACATTCGACTTTAGCCTGGTGCAGCCTTGGCTGTTGTGGACATTTGAGGAGCGAACCAGGGGTGGAAATACTTCTTCTCTCTTTCTCTCTCTCTCTCTCTCTCTCTCTCTCTCTCTCTCTCTCTTTCTGACTTTTATATAAAGTGAAAATTAAAAATTTAAAATATTAAGATATTTTAATAGTTTCATTTGAACATAAAAACAATTATTATATCAAGCAGTTATATCAATTGCTCCTATTCAACTGTATGAATTAATAGCTTAGATTTCCAAACAAAAGATTTGAAGCTTTACAACATTTCCAAAACATTATATGAAACAAGAATAAAATAGGCTGAAATCAGTACTTCTTAATGATAATTTGAGTTTCTCAGGCCCAGCTACTTCTGATTAACTATAACTGAAATTTTATAAAGTAATAACTATAGAAACCCTCTAAACTAATGCATACATCTACATCCAACTAATCTTTGACAAGTGCTCTAACAACATTTCTTGGAGAATGTCAGTCTCGTCAACAAATGGTGTTGGGAAAATTGGATCTCTGCTTGCACTCTACCTTTTACCCCATACATAAATCAAGGATTTAAATCTAAGAATTGATTCCATCAAATTACTAGAGGAGAACATAGGGGAAACTCTGCAGACATTGGCATTCGCAAAGACTTCTTGGATAAGAAAAAAGCAGAGGCAACAAAAGCAAAACTAGACAAATGGATTATGTGAAGCTAAGAAGCTTCTGCATAGCAAAGGAAATACTCAACAGTGAAGAGACAACTGGCAGAATGGAAGAAAATTTTGGCAAACTATTAATCTGATAAAGGATTAATATCTGGATTTTATAAGGAACTCCTGGGAATTTACCCACAAAATGATATTAGCATATGAGTTATCTGTACCCTTATGTTTACAACATCTCAATTCACAATAGCTAAGATATGGAATCAGTACAGATATCCAACTGATAACTGAATAAAGGAAATGTGATATATGTATATATTCTGCCATATATTCTGCTGAGCCAGAAAAAAGTAATGAAATCCTGTCATTTGCAAAAATTGGATGCAACTAGAGACCATTATACTTAGTGAAATAAACCAGATCTCAAAAGGCAAATATCAAATGTTTCCTCTGATTGTGTTATGTATACATTGAGTCCAAAAAATATTATGTACACAAAATTGACATCTTGGTATTTGATTATTGTTTATACCCCTTGTCTATATTCCTAATAACAATGCTCTGTCTTCTTTGTACTTGTTGGAGTCTATATTTAGTGAAGGATTAAGCCTGTTAATTATCAAGCAAATTTAAAATGTTCCCTCAAAAAAAAAAAAGCAGGAAAAAAATGAGGAGAGATAAGAATGAAGGAAGGGAGGAGAGTAACATATTATTCTTAGAATTTTATCTTTGAATTACATAAAATCTATTGTTTACGTTAATACATTTTTAAAGTAGTACTATAGAAGAAAAAAATGGCATGATGAAGTAATATAAAGTTAAATATTTATTTATTTTTGACAGATGGAGTTACACAGTGAGAGAAAGAGAGAGAGAGAGAGAGAGAGAGAGAAAGGTCTTCCTTCCATTGGTTCACCCCACAAATGGCTGCTCCGGCCGGCGCGCTGAGCCGATCCAAAGCCAGGAGCCAGGTGCTTCCTCCTGGTCTCCCATGTGGGTGCAGGGCCCAAGGACCTGGGCCATCCTCCACTGCCTTCCTGGGCCACAGCAGAGAGCTGGACTAGAAGAGGAGCAACCGGGACAGAATCTGGTGCCCCAACCAGGACTAAAACCTGGGTATCAATGGCTCAGGCAGAGGATTAGCCTAGCGAGCTGCGGCGCTGGCCAAAATATTTATTAAAATATCTATTTAAAATAGTTTTTAAAGCCTTATTGAAGGGTATTTGTTAAAAGGATCAACAGAAGACATTAGACTTATGGGTGTGATGAGCATGGTGAGGTTTAGTTATGCAATGACTCAGGCTTTGAATTCTCCTGACTCATGAATTTCCTTCAAATTCATCTCTGAAAAATGTAAATAAACCTTTCAAATTCATCCTATTGTGTGTGTGTGTGTGTATATATATATATATATATATGCATATATATGCATGTATATACACTCTGTTCATTAGAACTAAGTTGGAAATTCAGTAATGGCATGTGAGAATCTAATCAGTGCTTAAAAAATTAGTTTTAGGGCCGGTGTTGTGGCTCACTAGGCTAAACCTCTGCCTGCAGTGCCGGCAACCTAGGTTATAGTCACGGTTGGGGTGCCGGATTCTGTCCCAGTTGTTCCTCTTCCAGTCCAGCTCTCTGCTATGGCCCAGGAGGGCAGTGAGGATGGCCCAAGTCCTTGGAACCTGCACCTTCTTGGGAGACCAGGAGGAAGCACCTGGCTCCTGGTTTTGGATCGGCTCAGTGCACTGGCCATAGCGGCCATTTGGGGGGTGAAACAATGGAAGGAAGACCTTTCTCTCTCTCTCTTTCTCTCTCTCTC
Organism: Sylvilagus floridanus; assembly: GCA_949820135.1. Classification (NCBI taxonomy): domain Eukaryota; kingdom Metazoa; phylum Chordata; class Mammalia; order Lagomorpha; family Leporidae; genus Sylvilagus; species Sylvilagus floridanus. Next base: position 118,977,459 of record OX463226.1, read on the forward strand.
TCTCTCACTAACTCTGCCTGTCAAAAAAAATTAGTTATATTTCTCATACCCTTCAAAGTTTAATGTAGCTGTCATTCTATTAAAACAACTATAAAATATCTATACTAAAAATAAAAATAATATTATATATGAATTAAATTTCTGGTGAGAATTTTATTGAGATTATTTTTGTTGGTATCGCTCCTCGGCCTTTTGGCTAAGATCAAGTGTGAGATTATTTTTGTTTCGTTTACCTTGCTTTTTAATCCTATATTTCAGCTTTCAGGGCATATTAATAATGCCATAGTTACAGTGATTGTTGTTAAGTGAGATGCATGATATGTAAATATTTTAGTCTCAAGACAGGCATTATTAAACTTGCTGTTAAAATTCAGATTTATAATTTATCATCTTCTGGTATAGGCACTAGTATTCATGCTTTCCAATGTCATATGATTATATAATATTAACACATTTCTTAGATTAGCATTACCATCAAAAGTCCTTTATTAGTTATCTGAAGGCCAAAATACTCAAGTCCATAATGTGAAGTTATCTTAAAGATAGAAGCATAAGATATTTAGAAAATATCCCCTCTTATGTCCCACCTCATTTTTTAAATCAGAAGATATTGAATGAATTTTAAATGGCTAAATTATGCCTAGTACTATCAACCATTCTGAGAGAAAATATTTAACATCATTGCTCACTTTTAGTTTTATTAAGTGAAAAAAATACAGATGCATGTATGAGTATCCATGGATTTTGTGCACCAGTACAAACTTACCTTTTATTTCCATTTCTGGGAGCTTTTTGAAAAATAGCCAGTAAACAGGCTTCTTAATATTTGCAACCAAGGGTTTTCAAAGTTTTTCCAGGCTTCATTGTGTTCCCATGGTGCCATATTTGAAATCTCCTAAGTAATGTGTATTGTGATGTTCTTTGTAGGAACTGGATGAATAGTTTTCCAACGGCGTTAATTGAAGAGAGTTTAGGAAAGGGATTATTTGCAGATTGAGGTTATGCTGAAGGAAATGGGAGTACTCTAAGGACCCAAAGCCTGGTAAAATAGCAAAGCCCTGAGCATGCCTCAGTCTAAGAGGGAAACTGCAGGGAACAAAGGCAGTCAGGGAGAACCTGGAGAGGACAGAGCCACCGGCGGCCTTCAGTACAGCAAGCTGACCCCTCACCAGAGAGCAGCCAGGAGCAATGAAATGGAGTTTTTTGCAACAACGTAGATTCTGCTGGAAGCCATTATACTTAGTGAAATAAGCCAGTCCCCAAAGCCAAATACCATATGTTTTCCCTGACCTGTGGTGCCTAATAAGTACCAAAAATGTAATGTATAGGAGTGAATTGACATTTATTTTTATACAGCCCTTGTCTCGACTGTTGAGGAACACTATTATTCTCACTATATGTTGAACTCTTTAATGTAGGGTTAATCTTATGAGTGAAATTAAACTCAAAGTAGATCATTGTGAAAGATGAGAGAGGATAAGAAGGAAGGAGAATGAAAGGTGGGAGGGAGGGTAGGGAAGGAAGTATCACTATGTTTCTAAATATGTATATATGAAATATATGAAATTTGTTCACCTTAAATTTTTTAAAATAATTAACAAAAAGAAATGCCACCCTTCTAAACCTTCCAGGTCTCTGTTCCCTAGCAATTTCTTCCCATTGACAGAGAAGTAAATATTAATAAAGATTTTAGAGATGTTAAATAGCATTTTATTCATATTATTTTGATGAGTACCTTTGCCAAGCCTGCCGTTTATTACCAACACCATGAATGAGCATGAAAACTACCCTCTGTTGTTTCCTAATAATGAATGAACATAAACACTACCCTCTGTTGTTTCATAATAATGAATGAACATAAACACTACCCTCTGTTGTTTCCTAATAATGAGTGAACATAAAAATTGCCCTCTATCATTTCCTAATAATTTTACAAGGAAAGTGGTGGGCACGATATGGTAAAAGATGTGAAAATGACATTACTCATTTCAAATCCCCAGGAAACATCAAATAGCCTGTTTCCTATAGATGCAGAAAAAGTGATTCATCCTTTTCTTTGAATGTTCATTTCCTGTTGTTTGAGAGCTGAAATGTTTTTCCCAGCATGCTTGAACTCAAGAAAGTTGCGAAATAGGAGCTATGTATATAAAGACTTCAAAGGCTTAAAAAGCTGCAAAAGACACACTGCCAACCACCAATTTTTCAGCATTTTGCAGATTATTTTGCATGAAGTAAATGGTAACAAGCAGGAGAGTAAGTGTTAGAGGTAAATGATTCCCAAGACGGTCCTGAGTTTTTCAAATACCCCAGTCAATTACAGGTTTTGAAAATGGAGTAAGTGATTTTTTTTGCAGGTTTAATCTGTAGCATATTGGTGAGCTGAAGAAAGGTACAATTGACAGATATATTTTATACATTTGTCATAAAAGCTCCTAAACCTGTACCGTGTTGAGGGTTGCGTGTTGTTTGTTTCTGAACAGAATTAATAATAGTGCTCTGTGATTGCCACAAAATATATGAATTTCAGTTATCACAGATCTAGAAAATGTGCATTATAAAAGTAAGCATTCAAAAATATAAAAATAAATATAAAATGTATGCCTTAAATTCTAAAAGTTTAAAAATTTGTATTTACTCAGTATTAATCCCAGCTTTGGAAACCCTGAACTATTAGAATTACAGACAGGAAGCAACCTAATACACCTAGATGTCTTATCCATTTGCATGAGAACTGAGTTCAACATTTAAAGTAAAGCAAATAAACTCATAGTTTAAATAATACATCATGTAAATCTATACAAATGTGACTTATTCCTTAGAAAGTGCAAACACATGCTTGGCAATAATCATTTAACTCCTTTCATTACAAAATTATTTTTTTCCCTGTTTAACCTGAACAATAAATGGCTTATAATTGAATCCTGAAAAAATAGATGTAAATATTTACATTTGTTAAAATCATTTAGATTGTAAAATCACAATTAATAATATGTTTTATTAACTTGTTAAGTTCTTTGGTACAATACTTTAAAAATATTTTATTTATTTATTTGAGAGGTAGAGTCACAGAGAGAAGGAGAGACAGCTGGAGCTGAGCAGATTTAAAGCCAGAAGCCAGGAGCTTCTGGGTCTCACACATGGGTGCAGGGGCCCACACACTTGGGCCTTCTTCTTTCCCAGGCTTTAGCAGGCCATAGCAGAGAGCTGGATTGGAAGAGGAAAATCCAGGACATAAAACATTGTCCATATATGACATGCTGGTGCCACAGGCAGAGTCTTAGCTTACTATGCCAAAGTGCTAACCCTGGTACAATATTAATTTATCAATAGAAATTTAAAAATAGCTTTTCTCCACACACACATATACATTTAAATAACCTTATTTTTAAGATTAATGCTAAAATATAGTCCTACATATATATTTGACTTCATAAAATGATTTTACATATATATACATTTATACAAACATATTTATAAATACATATTTGTGATATGCACAGATAATGATATTAGTCTAATTTATACTCTAAACTTTAAGAAAAGCTTGCTAAGACAGGAGATATTAAACATGAGTTTGAAATTATAGATTTCAAATTATTTAGGAAAAAGAATAAGCTTTCTAATCAGAACCTAAGATTTGAAATTATTTTTCTATAAATTCCTTCCTTTTATTTATTTTTTGAGACAATGCATTTTTAATTTACATTATAGTTGAAGACTTAGTGAGTTCTCTGAATAAAGTGTTCAACAAATAAAAAGTGAGAGACATTGTCTAGCAGGAAAATAGGCACAGGCTATATGCAACAATCAAAGGGAAAGTTGTTCAACCTCACTCATAGAAAGTAGATTTTAAAATGGTCACAAAATCATTAAAACCCTTCTGATATATAATTTCTATCAACTTGCTGGACAAATATTTAAAATAAAGATTGACAAAACACTATTCGCAGCAGAACTGATACAGTCAGTCATTTCTTCTTCCTTCTTAACCCCCTTCCTTCCTCCCCACCCCCTTCCTTCCTTCTTCTTCCTTCCCCCTTCCTCCCTCCCTCCCTCCCTCCCTTCCTTCTTTTCTAATGTTAGCTTCCATACATAAGGGAGAGCATGCAGAATTTCTCACTCAACATGATGTTCACCAGTTCCAACCAAGTGTTAGAATTTTATTCTTTTTTGGGTCTGAATAATATTCAATGTATGTATCACATTTTCTTTATCCATTTATCTGATGATGGACACCTAGGTTGATTTCATATTTTGGCAATTGTGATCAGTGCTGATAAAAACATCATGGAGCAGGAATTGCTTTGATACAATGAATTCATGCCCGTTTGCCACATACTCAGTAATGGAATGCTGGATCATATGCCAAGTCTAATTCTAGGTTTTTAAGATCTCCACACTGTTTTCCATAGTGGCTACACTATTTTACATTATTTATTATACACCAATAGTGTATAAGAAATTCCCCTTTCTCAACATTATTTATTGCTTTCTTTCTTTTGAATAATAGCCAATCTGACAGGGGTAAAGTGGTATCTTATTGTAGTTTTGATTAGTTTTTCACTGATGTCTGGTGATATTGAGCATTGTTTCATTTGTTGTCCATTTGTATTTCTTCTTTTGATAACTGTCTATTTAGAGCCTTTCCCATTTTTCTAACTGGATTGGTTGTGCTGTTGTTGAGTTTTTTGAGTTGCTGATACATTCTGGATATTAATCTTTCATTGGATAGGTAGCAAGCAAATATTTTCTCCCATTCTGTTGATGTCTCATCACTCTATTGATTGTTACCTTTACTGTGTGGAAACGTCTGAGTCTGATATAATGCCATTTTTCCAGTCTTACTTTTATTGCTTGACTTTGGGGTTTTTATCCAAGGAGTCATCACATACATCAATGTCTTTAAGTATTTCCCCTACATTTTCTTCTAGTATTTCCATGGTGTCAGATCTTAAATTTAGGTCTATGATCCATCTTGAGTTGATTTTGGTGTAAAAGGAAGTAAGCTTAATTCATATTTCCATATGAATATATGGAAGAATATATATCCATATATAATATATATATATATATATATATACATACATACACACACAGTTTTAAAATCACCATTTATAGAAAATACTGCCTTTTCTCCAATGTATGATCTGGACACTTTTGTAAAAACTCAGTTGGCTATATGCACATGGATTAATTTCTGGGCTCTCTATTCTGTGAATTCATTTCTGAGATCTCTGTTTTAGTCCATTGACCTGAATATCAGTGTTATGGAGGTACATGCTGCTGTAATTCTTCATAGTAGCTTTGAAATCATGTATTGTGATGTCTCCAACTGGATTGTTTTTACTCAGGATCACTTTGGCTTTTTGGATATTTTGTGATTCCATATTAATTTAGAATTTTTTTGTCTAATACTGAATACAACATCATTTCTATTTTAATAGACATTGCATTGAATCTGTCAATTGCTTTATGTAGTATAGACATTCTGATAATTCTGATTCTTCCAATCCATGAGCAAGAAATATCTTTCATTTTTTTTGTATCCTTGATGACTTTCATCAATGTTTTATTATTTTCATTGTATATATCTTTTATTTCTTTGGTGACAATATGGATATACCCAGAGAAAATTATTGTAAGTGAAGTAAACCACACATAGAAAAAAATACTACTTGATCTCAATTACATGTGAATTTTAAAATCTTCAAGTTGATAGAAACAGACAGTAATATGGCATTACCAGTGTTCTGTGTTGGGGACAATGGGAAGATATTGGCTTATAGGGCCAATCTTCAGCTCTATAGTGTGAATAGTGATCAAATAAACATGCAGCAGAGAGACTATAACCAATTATACAGCATCGGATACTTGAAAATTATACAGCAGATCTGAAGTATTCTCTTCTCACCAGGAACACAGTAGTGACTCTGTGAATGGATAGATATGTTAAATTATTTTATTATAATCATTTATTTTTAAAATATTTTATTTATTTGACAGGCAGAGAGAGAGAGTGAGGGAGATCAATCTTCCATCTGCTAGTTGAATTCCTAAGTGGCTAGGGCTGGCCTAGGCAGAAGCCAGAAGCCAGGAGCCAGGAGATTTATCTGGGTCTCTTTTGTGGGTGCTGGGGCCAAAGCACATGAACTATTCTCTGCTGCTTTCCAAGATTCATTAGCAGGGAGCTAGAACTTAAGCTGACACCCATAGCCATTACAGGCAGTGGCTTTTGCCACTATCCCACAATATCATCCCCTACAGTAATCATTTCTATCTCTCTGTCTCTCCTTGCTTCCTGTCTCTCTCTATCCATATATAAATAAATATCCCTATATATATATGTATAAAATATCATGTTGTAAAGCTTAAATATGCACAATTTTCATTTATGAAAATCTAATAAAGGAAGCCACAAGATTAGGAATGTGGGGATGGTAAGAGTGTTACTTGGACTCTTGAAAGTATGCCTCAACAGTGCTTGATTTCAAACGGGAGTTCTTTTTTATTTATCTTCAGAAAGCCCTTGAATGGGATTATTTTATCTCTTTCTTTAAATTGCTAGGGTTATCAACATCTCTTGAGTAAGATCTGTTTTTCTACGTGTATCAGAAATGCAGACAGAATATACACATATCTTACTAAAATGGGCATATTTAATGATCATCTCTAAGTGGAAGTTATTAGAGTATTTTAATAATATTGATACACCAAATAAGGTAACATATATGTACGGATTTTCTAATAAACTAAATATTGCTTCAGTTGAATGTAGCAACAAGTTAATGGAATATTTTGAACTTAATCCTTTGGATAAGTCAGCCTTTAGATAGCAGGGGCAATGGAATGATGGTGTTTACATTGGAAAGATACATAATTGCAAAAAGAGAAAGCCAAGATAAATTTCTCAATAGCTCTATTAACATACATGGGAAGAGATTATGAATATAAAGCCAGAAACCTTATTCATTTAGAAAACAATGCAGTAAATTAATTTTTTGTCAACAAATTTTTATGACCACTATTCCTGAAAAATACATCTACTTTGATAAAGAATACATTTTTATATAAATTGTTTTTATTTAAAAGAATTACAAAGAGAGCGAGACAGATATCTTCCATGTTCTGGTTTACTTTCCAAATGATTGCCAAAGCCAGGACTGGGCCAGGCTGAAGGCAGGAGCCAGGAGCTCGGAGCTTTATCTGTGTCTCCCACACAGATGGCAGGCACCCAAGCACTTGGGGCATTCTGCTGCTTTTCCCAGGCCATCAGCAGGGATTTGGGTTGATAGTTGGAGTAGCGAGGACACAAACCATATGGGATGCCAGCACTGAGTCAGCAGTTTTACCAACTGTGTCACAGTACCAGTCCTGATAAAGAGTGAAATTTGTAACTGTTCTATAGTAAACTCTAATACAGAAATTGAAGATAACAATATACACATACACACACACACACACTGGAACCTCATAAAGTTCATGCAAAGTAGAATATGAAGGCTAACAAGATAAATTGTTTTACTTAAATTTTACAGTGTACACATAGAGTTTTCATAATAAGCACTTTCTATGAGGTTGTTGAAGACCACTCATGTGGGTATGTTTGCACGTGCGTGTGTGAATGTGTGCATGTGTGTGTGTGTGTGTGTGTATGTGTGATTTGGACACTATGGGCAGCGACTCAATGTAGTAACTGGAATGCACTTGGAACCATGGAACGATGGTTTAGAAATAAGATCAAGATTGTGGATAAAAATTTAGAAATCTCTTTGTACAGGCAGTACTATGAATCATATAATTAACTGTGATTACAAAGGAGATGAATGTGTATAGTAGTGGTTCCCAATATAGAGGATAAATAATCGTCACTAAGAGCAGATTTCCTGCTTAGTAGATCCAAATTGTGGCTAGAGAATTTATAAGCACATGTAGTATCCTTTGTTGTTCTGAAACAGATGACCCATAGGATTTATTATGAGAAAAATTCTAGAGAATTATGAACAATAAACATACATGGATCTTTTGTTTTGATTATTTTGTTTATTTGAAAGAGAGAGAAAGAGGGAGAGAGAGAGAGTGAGTGAAAGATCCTACTGGTTTGCTCAGACCTCAAAGGCCCACAGGATTGGAACTGCATTGTGTGTGGAACCAGAATCAAAAAACAAAATCCAGATCACCCACTTGATGCCAGGAACCCAACAAGCTGGACCATGTTATTGCTGGTTAAGGTCTGCATTAGCAAGAAACTGGAGACATGAGCCAGAGCCAGGTATCAAACCCAGGCACTGCAATGTGGTACATACGCATGCTAAGAAGCATCTTAACTGCTAGACTAAATGCCCGCCCCTTCTTATTCCATGCTATTTTAGAATTTACCTTAATTGGGACATGACAATTATATACTTATAGCATACAGAATGATAGTTTGATCCATGTATACAATGTCTAATGCTCAACTCAATAATAAGCATGCACATCACCTGAGACATTTTTTTCTTTGCATTCACAGCCTTCAACAACGCCTTTCTAGTTTTTAATGTAAAATTATCATAAATAGTACAAACTGATGAAATCTTTACTTAGTATATACTGAATCAATCTTCTGTATATAATGATAATTAAAAATGAAAAAAAAAATCTTGGTGTTAAATTGGAAATTGCCTAGAAAATTAATCAATTTTTTAAAAAAAATATATCATGTAGGATCTCTGTCCTTAATGTGCTATACATTGTGAATTAATACTATAACTAGTACTCCAACAGTATTTTTCACTTTGTGTTGCTATGTGAGGGCAAACTGTTGAAATCTTTACTTAATATATAGTAAACTGATCTTCTGTATATAAAGAGAATTGAAAATGAATCTTGATGTGAAGCAAGGGGAGAGGGAGTGGGAAAGGGGAGGGTTGCGGGTGGGAGGGAAGTTATGGGGGGGAAGCCATTGTAATCTATAAGCTGTATTTTGGAAATTTATATTCTTTAAATAAAAGCGAAAAAAAATGAAAAAAAAAATAGTACTCCTCTTCTGAGCTCTAGAACATGGGAACTTACTCTTCCTATCTTGCTACATGGTGGTATCCACTAGCCAACCTTTCCCTCTCCTTCTTTCTCTTTCCTTACCCCATAGTAATCAATATAGCCTCTCTTCTTTTATGAGCTCTACATGTAAGTGAGGACATGTGGTATGTATCTTCTGTGCCTGGTGTATTGAGCTTAATATAGTGACCTCAAATTCCATCCATTTTATCACAAATAAGATTTCACTCATTTCTATGGCACAACAGTACTGTATCTATATATTTTTATGCTTGAATCCATTTATGAACACAAGTTATTAACATTTCTTGGCTTTAATATACAGTGCTACCACAAACTCTGGAATATATAGGTTTTTGACAGCTGATTTCATTTATCTTGGATGTAGGCCAGGCAGTGTGATTCTAGGTAATGTTACCTCTATATAAAATTTTTGAAATTTTTGAAGAAGCAGCATATTGTTTTCTACCATGGCTGTACTAATTTACCATCCCCCCAACATATATAAGGGTACTCTTTCTTCACATCCTCAGCAGCATTCATTATTATTTTTCCTTTGTTATAAAAGGTATTCTAACTGTAATGAAGTGATATCTCATTTTTGTTTTGATTTTCCTTTCCCTGATGTTCAGTATGCTTTCACAAACATGTTGGCCATTTGTATATCTTCTGTTGAGAAATGCCTATTAGATATTTTGTCCATTTTTAATTAAACTTGTTGAATTTTTTGAGTTTTGTATTCTGGAAATCAATCCATTGTGTGCATTATGCCAGTTGCCTCTTCATTATGTCAGTTGTTTCGTTAACTTCATAGAAGCTTTTTTCATTTTGTAGAACTCTACTTATATGTTTTTACTTTTGTTGTCTGTGCTTCTGGATTTTCATTCAAGAAAACATGGCTTATACTGATGTCTTGAAATGTTTCCACTGTATTTTTTTCTAGTAGTTTCATAGTTTCTGGTCTTAATATTTAAGTCTTACATCTGTTTTGAGCTGATTTTTCTATGTTGTGTTAAATAACTCTAGTCTCATTCTTTTGCATGAAGATATCCAGTTTTCCTAGCACTATTTAGAGGCCATCCCTTCTCCAATGTCTGGTTTTGGCACATTAATAAAAAAAATCAGTTGAACGTTTCCACATGGATCCATTTCTAGGACCTTCATTCTGTCCCACTGGGTAATGTGTCTGATTCATGACAACCCCATGCTGTTTTAGTTACTAGTGTTTGTGGTGGATTTTGTGATCAGAAACTCTATGACTCAATCTTTGTTGTTTTGCTCAAGATCTCTGGCTCTCTAAGATTCTTTGTGGTTCTGCACAAATTTTGGAATTATTTTTTCTTCTCTTTGAAGAATGGTGGTGACATTTTGGAGGGGATTGATTGCAATCTGTGAATTACTGTGGGTGTTATATTCATTTTATAATATTAACTATTCCAGTTCACGTATATGGGAATTCATTCCTTTTTTGGTCTTTATTTCAACCATCAGTGTTTTGTAACTTTCATTATCATTATCACTCACAGCTATGATAAATTTATGCATAGTTATCTTTAAAGCTATTACAGAGAGAAGCACATTCTTGATTCTTCAAATTCATTATTGGTGAATAAAAATGTGACTTATTTTTTTATTCTATAACTTTTCTAAATTTATTTATCACTTGTAAGACCTGTTAAGTAGAATAGCTATTTCTTTATATAAAACATTATCTGCAAATAAGGATAATTTGACTTTTTTTTCTATTTGGGTAACATATATTTCCTTCTCTTATTAAATGATTCTGAATAAGACTTCCAGTACTAATTTGAATTATGCTGATGAAAGTGCATGTATTTGTTTTGTTACAGATCTTAGATGGATCTCTTTCAGTTTTTCCTGCTGTGTTTGATATTGGCTGTAGCTTTATCTTCTCTCACCAAATGGATAAAACTATAAATCAATAACAAGAGGAACTTTAGGGATCATATAAAAACAGGAAAATCAACTATATGTTTTTAAATGAGCAGTGGGTCAGTGAAGAAATAAAAAAGAAAATTTGAAACATTTCTTAAAATCAAATAAAATGGAAAAAAATCATGACAAATTTATGGTATGTGCAAATGTTAGATTTTATAACTATGAGGGCCTACATCAAAAATTTAGAAGGATTTGAAATAAACAAACTGAAGGTTCAATTCCAGGATATAGAAATGAAGAACAAAGCAAATGTAAAAGTAAAGTAATAGAAGAAAAGAAATATCAAAGATCAGAGCAGGAAGAAGTGAAATAAGGATTAAATAGGTGAATAATACAGAAGTTCAATGAAAGTAGGATATTCGGACAAATAAATAAAATTGAAAAACCTTTATCTAGACAACCCAAGTGGGGAGAAAGGGAAAAAAAATAAAGACACAGATACAAAAGCAGACCTTAAAGCTGATGCCATAGAAAAACAAAGGATCTTTTTTGACTACTATGTGCAACTGTTTACTAACAAATTAGAAGAGCTAGAAAAACAGATCATTTAGATATGAATATGTGTAAAGAGAATAGAGAAGTGACAAGAGGAAATGGAGAAGAAAATATTAAATGCATCACAAAACTAACAATAGTGTTTGATGAAAGGAATTGTTAGTAACATTCAATACTGCAGAAAGTCACCGAGTACTGTGGATTTGAACTTGATGATCACAGTGGCATCATTCATCCACCATGACAAAGCAGAAGGCTGTTAGTAGAAGTTACAATTACATTTTAGAGCAGTCATCCAGAACAGTCTTTTTATTGTGTGATGACAAAGAGTAGTAGTGAGTTAGGGAAAAGTATGTCGGGCAAATTTTATTAATTTTAATTATTTTTAACATTGGGAGAAAAATGTTTGTTGAGCATGTGCCAGTGAAAAAACAAAGATAAAAAATGAAAGTATATGAAAGAGAATAATGAGCAAAGCTTTAAATTATGTGAGAGGAAATGAAATGCTCAGGTGAAGTACTTCTATCAAAAACAAGAGTCACACGTCCATGGGCTTGCATGGGATTGTGTGATCACATTCTGGCCTGGGGGGAGCAGAAACAGAGGTGGCCAACTACAGTGAAGACATGCAAAAAGAGGTAAGGTAGAATGACAAGAGATAGGTTTTTAAAGTGTGTTGTGTTACTTATCATGGGACAGTGTGGGTAAAGTGGTGTTAAGCAGGAAAGACAGAGCGGTCAATAGCAGATAAGCCCTGGCGAATCAGAAAAGCGAGTTTAGAGAGAGAGAGAAGGGAGCGTGAGTGCTGGATGAACGGGAGGTAATGAAATCTTCTTTTGATACAACGAGTGGTCTGGACTCAGTTCTGAAACATGAAATGACATTTATCTGACCTTTAAGGATACAGAAAATGTCAGAGTTAGAAGCACTAGTCTCGGAATAAAAAGGAGCAATCTTATTATATTTTTAAAAGCAATCTCAAAACATTGCTATTCCTTTTTTACCTATGTCAGTTTCTGACTAGATGTCTCTTGATCTGTAGTTCTTTGAATTAATGAGTTACAACAGACATGTTCTATTGTTATTGACTGTACATGTACATAAAAGAAATAGGATATATTTTCTCTGTTACTTTTGCAGTTGAGTTTGGATAACTTTGACCATGTTCACTCTTTGTTTACATCAAACACTGGTTATGTGAAAGTGTGTAATAAACATCATTTATCCATAGGTATAACATTTCAATATTTGATAGGAAAATGGATTTCTCTCATGAAGGCCATTGACACTTAGTAGGTAATGTGTGAAAGAGCGGTTTTTGCATTTGTACTGAGTTTTTGTCGTTACATAGTTGTTCTTATAGAACATGATATAATAATAATTCTAAGTTGCCTATTGAAAATATTTCAGTCTCTTAAACTACAGAGTCTGGCTTATGTGGAGTATATATATTCCAAAGGCTTGATTGGTATCCATTCCTAAACAAGCATGTGTCTAACTGATTTTTCCCATGTTTTTGTCCACAGATAAGAACAGACTTTGGTCATTATTATATATAGAGTAAGTTTGTTATATGTAGATTAAAAGCTACTTATAAATATGCCATCTATATCTTACTCTAAAATGAAGGAGTTTAATGCCTCTATGTGTTTCACATATCTTTGCTTTCTTTTCTATTTTACAATGATATATTTTGAAGATTGCATTCATATTTAATGCCACACTCAATACAGCATCGGCAATTATCTATGCACATCCCTTAGTAGCCACCCCATTACAGATTACATCCTTCAATAGTTGAGTTTTTGAGACACTCTTATGCATATCCAATTAATGAATTCTCAAGCTATCTATGAAGTAGTCATAATTCTCATCTTACAAAAGAGAGAATTGATCATTTGAGAGCCAAAAAATCTGCTCAAGTTTATCTGCACAAGAAGTAGCAAGGCTACCATATAAACCAAAGCTTACTAAATAACAGACTTTATCTCTTCAGAATCTTGCCTCAATAAAACTATAGCAATGGGTATTGAATGGGTGTCTAGCAAATGACATGAAGGAAAATGCAAATGATGTTAAGTAAAATGCTCATTAAACTTAATGCTAGGCAGAATGTAAATTTGAAGAGGTAGCTTGGAAGAGCTAAATGAATGATTTCTTACATTCCTTAGTATTACTAAACCAACTCAAGCTATTCATTCTCATACACACACACACACACACACACACACACAGAGAAAACTTGAAGAAGCTCATTCTAAAGAAAGGGCAATGGGGAACCCATAGTAAGGGGTAGATAATGATGCATGAGTAAGAGATTTAAGTAATTTGATAAATATATATATATATATATATATACACACGTGTTAAAAAGACAAAATTCATATGGAAATTGGTGAAAATACCTAACCAGATATACTTTGTAACTTTGACCCAAGGGCAGGGTAAGGGCTACTAGATGGAAGTTACTGGAGTTGTATGGACAATGCCACAAATGTCATGTGTAGATGTTCTGTAAAATTACTTCACATATTGTTCTGTTGGAAAGCTACACTTTCACAGTATGTATCAATTTAGGAAATGCAAACTTTTCTTTTTCCCATAAGCAAATTTATATCTTTGAGATACTGTAGTTACTATATAAAATTAAGTGTTGCATGATTGCTTGCAGTGGTTATGTATTTCAACTGCATATCGACTCTCATAAAAATTACAATAGGTTTGTGACCAGATACAAATTCCAGGTTTCAAATGACACTACCATTGGGTATTGTTGTATTAAGGGAAAACAAGACTGAGGAATTTTTTATGAGAAGAAAAGAGCAATTCAATAATGAATGTGGTCCATTTTAAATTTCTTTGAAGTTTCCCAATGAGAGTACAGAAAACAGTTGTGATAAAAAGTCACCTTGTTCATATCATACCAAAAATTTTTTAGCAGAAATTCTCTTTACACCATGTCACTTAAACAATATTTCTGTTTTTTTTAAAAGATTCATTTATTTATTTGAAAGGCAGAGTTGAGAGAGAGAGAGAGAGAGAGAGAGAGAGAGAGAGAGGGAGAGAGAGAGAGAGAGAGAGAGAGAGAGAGAGAGAGAGAATGAGAATCAAGGAAGAGATCTTCCATCTGGTGGTTCATTCATTCACTAAATGGCCACAATGCCAAGGCTTGATTAGATCAACACCAGGAACCGAGAGCTTCACCTGTGTCTGCCATATGAACACAGTGGTCCAAATACTTGGGCAATCTTCTGCTGTTTCCCCAGGTGATTAGCAAGGAGCGTGATCAAAAGTGGAACAGCTGGGACTTGAACCAGTGCTCATATGGGTTGCTGGTGTGCCAGCACCAGTTTAACCCACTATGCCTCCACACTAGCCCCAGCATCCATTTCATTAATTAGGGCTATACACTAAATAGTTAAATTCCCAGTGCCTATCAGAGGCAAATAATAAGAGATGGTTACCTTCCTAACATCTCAAGGACATAAAAATAAAAAGATGATGTTTTAAAAATTAGAGAAGTAAAGTATTTATAATAAAAAATGAAGCAGAATATGGGAAATGTGTTGTGACTTCTTAATCATTGTTGTTTTACTTTTCGCAAATATTTACTTTAAGTAATCCATTTTGAGGAAACAATTTACCATTAGAATGTATTGTATAAATATAATTATACACCCAGTTTCCCATAATGAATTGTGAGTAGCACAATGTTAAACATGTGGAGTAAGAAAGAACATTTATAAGAGACGTGATGGGATAATGTAAAGTGTTCATAATACACCTGAACGATCTGAAGTATTTCAATTGCTTCACTTCTGACATCAGTAATTTGTGTTTGGTTGATTTTTTTCATTATCAGTCTTGAAAAGTTTGGCAGTTTGACAAAGCACAACATTTGGTTTACTCTGTTTTCAATTTTGTGGATTTCTGCTATTATCTTTAGTAATTCTGCTAATTAGTAATTCAAATTTAGTAATTTGGCTATATTTTATTTCTCTGGTTTTTTAGGTATAATCCTAAAATTTTGATTCGGAAATTTTCTAGTGTGACATGTATATTGTCCTATTTTAGTCCTGTTTAGTTCTGTTGAATCCCTTTTAGGATTGCTTAAGTTATGTCATATGAATTTTGGTTTGATTTTTATTTCATTTCCACTCAATTTCAAGTACTCTTTTTTTTAATAATGCTTTTATTTAAAGAATATAAATTTCCAAAATACAGCTTATAGATTACAATGGCTTCCCCCTGCATAACTTCCTCCCACCCGCAACCCTCGACTTTCCAACTCCCTCTCCCCTTGCATTCACATCAAGATTCATTTTCAAATCTCTTTATACACAGAAGATCAGTTTAGTACATATTATGTAAAGATTTCAACAGTTTGCTCTCACATAACAATACAAAGTGAAAATACTGTTGGAGTACTAGTTATAGCATTAAATCACAATGTACAGCACATTAAGGACAGAGATCCTACATGATATATATTTTTTAAATTGATTAATTTTCTATGCAATTTCCAATTTAACACCAAGTGTTTTTTTTTTCATTTTTAATTATCTTTATATACGGAAGATTGATTCAGTATATACTAAGTAAAGATTTCATCAGCTTGCACCCACACAGAAACACAAAGTGTAAAAATACTGTTTCAGTACTAGTTATAGCATTACTTCACATTGGATAACACATTAAGGACAGATCCCACATGAGAAGTAAGTACACAGTGACTCCTGATGTTGATTTAACAATTTGACACTCTTGTTTATGGCGTCAGTAATCTCCCTAGGGTCTAGTCATGAGTTGTCGAGGCTATGGAAGCCTTTAGGGTTCACCGACTTCAATCTTATTCCGACAGGGTCATAGTCAAAGTGGATGTTCTCTCCTCCTTTCAGAGAAAGGTACCTCCTTCTTTGATGGCCCTGTTCTTTCCACTGGGATCTCACTCGCAGTGATCTTTCATTTAGGTCTTCTTTTTTTTCCAGAGTGTCTTGGATTTCCATGCCTAAAATATTCTCATGGGCTCTTGAGCCAGATCTGAATGCCTTAAGGGCTGATTCTGAGGCCAGAGTGCTATTTAGGACATCTGCCATTCTATGAGTCTGCTGTGTATCTCGCTTCCCATGTTGGATAATTCTCTCCCTTTTTTATTCTATCAGTTATTATTAGCAGACACTAGTCTTGTTTGTGTGATCCCTTTGACTCTTAGACCTATCAGTGTGATCAATTGTGAATTGAAATTGATCACTTGCACTAGTGAGATGGCCTTGGTACATGCCACCTTGATGGGATTGTATTGGAATTAACACACAATTATTCTTAGGTGTTTAAATTTTAACTGAAAAGTGATCCCTGTGAAATATAAGAGTGGGAATAAGAGAGGGAGGAGACGTACAATTTGGGACACGCTCAATCGGACCTGCCCCAAATGATAGAGTTGGAATCGTGCCAGGGGATTCCAATTTCAAGTACTCTTAAATTTTTCTTTAGATCACCTCTTTAATCATGGTTTGTCTTAAAGGGTGTTGCTTAGTTTGTATGTGTTGGAATGCTTTCCTGTTGTATTTCTGTTTTGAGTTTCTAGTTTGATTCAGTGTGACCTGAGAATATACTTAATATGGTTTCAGTATTTTATATTATTAATATTTGACCAATGCCTAAAACAGTCTATGTTGATAGTTGTGTAACAAACTCTTGAAAATAGCATGTATTTTTCCACTGTTGAGTGAATTGTGCTATAAATATTGAGTAAATGATGATGGTTGATTGTGAAAAAAAGTCAATGTGTTTAAATATAAAATTATATACCATAAAAATCACGGATTAAAAATGACAAAATTTTAATTCCTATAAATTTTAATCCTATTTGAATATCTTTAAGTGGGATTCCTTTTCCTTAAAGTAACAGTGAAGAAGTTCACAAAATACACAACTCCTTGAACTCACAGAAGAAGATGATTAGAAATTATCAACATTTTTCTTAATTTTAGAATGAAGTCTCATGCTGATGATTTCACTAAGAAAGATATTTTTCCCATTAGCAGTTATGTGAATTTTAACAAATCCGTGCATTTTTTAAAAATGCTCACAATTAATACACATGTATGAAGTACTATGTAATGTTTTAATACATGCACACATGTGTAGTGAATAGATAAATAGTAGATATACAGATATAAATGGTATACATAGAGATACCTACATTTCTGTTAGCTACCTGTAACTTAGTTATGCGTGAACCCGCCTTTCTTCATCATCCCATCCCCTGCCCACCCTCTGGTGACCACTGTTACACTTTCCACTTCTATTAGTTCACCTTAAAAAAAAAAGCTTGCTTATGAATAAGTCTAAAAATTTTAATTTAAAAGTTTAAAAAAATTAAGGGTTATTCTTGTGGCATAGTGGGTCACGCCACATCTTGAAATACTGGCATCCAATATGGGTGGCAGTTCAACTCCTGGCTGTTCCACTTCCGATCCAGCTCCCTGATGATTACCTGAGGAAGTTGGCAGCAGAAGTTGGCCCAAGTGTTTTGTGATTTGAGGCCACTACCACCCATGTGGGCGATTTGGATGAAGCTCCTGGCTCCTAGCTTCAGCCTGG
Source organism: Sylvilagus floridanus (assembly GCA_949820135.1). NCBI lineage: Eukaryota > Metazoa > Chordata > Mammalia > Lagomorpha > Leporidae > Sylvilagus > Sylvilagus floridanus. Next base: position 118,995,555 of record OX463226.1, read on the forward strand.
GTCAGCCCTAGCCATTGTATGACAATGTGCTTAGTGACAAAGTCAAATTAATGCTGTTCTTTATATATCGATTAAAATTAAGCAAATGGAAGAGAGTTCAAGTACATTCTGCATGGAAATACTTAGTGTATGGTTGACCACCCTAGGAAGTGGAAAATTTCAGTATCTTGGATATGTGTGTATGCATGAAAATTCTAACTCAAGTGTAAATGTAACAACTGAACATCTTGTATCATAAGGTTTTGGAAATTAAGAAAAAATGATACCAAATTTTTGACATCTTGCACAGAAATATTAGAGTACTTTAGAAAGTTTGTGGAAGGGCAGGCATTCAGCCTAGGGGTTACGGCACCTAAATCCCACATTGGAGAGCTGGAGTTCAGGCTCTGGCTTCAGCTCCTGGTCACAGCTTCACACGTACGTGGACCTGGGAAAGACTCATGATGGCTCAAGCACTTAGAATTGTGCCACCCACATGGGAGACCTCGATTCAGACCCCAGAACTATGCTTTAGCATAATAGCATCAGCCCCGAACTTCTGAGTTGTGATTCAGCAGATGGGAGGTTCCTCTATCTATCTGTCCCCTTCACTATTTCTACCTCTCAAATAAATACATGAGTGATTTAAATAGCTACTTTTTAATCAAATTTTTGGGGAAAATGTCATTCAAAAATCAGTTTACTTAGGTAGAAACATTTTTGAAATTCATTTTGAATTCATTTTGAAATTCATGACAAAAAATCATTTTTTAGGAAAAAATGCATCCATGTAAAAAAGCTTTTGCACCAAAATAAACTGAACTGTTAAAATGTGTTTTATGTGTTTGAAAAGCAGAGGGACAGAGAGACAGAAATTTCCCACCTGCTGGCTCACTTTCCAATGACTGCAGCAGCCATGGCTGGGTCAGGCCAAAGACAGGAGCCCAGAACTTAACTGGGTCTCCCACGTGAGTGGCAGGGACCCAAGTACTTAACCTATCTCTACGGCCTCCGAGGGTACCTATTTTCAGGCAACTAGATTGGCCAGCAGATCAGGGTGAGAACTAAGGCACTCAGATAAGGGATATTTGTGTTGTTTTAACTGCTGTGCCAAATGTCCATCCCAAACACAGCTTTAATTCCATTTTCCAGAAACTTGTCATTGTCTACTTGTGTCATTGTCTACTATTCTTTCAATTATTGTGTCTTTTGTATCCTTCTAAATGCCACTTCAAATATAATCTACACTGACATAACAATGTTAGTTTTACTAAAAGTAAATAATATAGACTAATGTTCATCAGAGAAAGAGGAGGAGGAGGAGAGAGAGAGAGGCCATGAATTTTCTAAAAGGTTTTCTGTACATGGGTGAATGGGTGAATTAAGGAAAGCATTTCAATAATCATGGACATTCCATGGGCAACAGTGAGACTTGTTAGGGTTTTGCTTTATTAATAGTAAATTAAACAATAAGGGGTGAAAACTCTTGGTGATGAGATAAGAATTAATGTATGTATCAAGTAGACAAATCACACATTTTATTATAGTGAAGTATTCCCTAAATAGCTAAAATCTGGTATTTAAACATTAATGTTTACTGTATCTTTTGCTGGAACCAAATTTATATCTGCTTTCAACACTGCAAAAAAGTAGATCAATAGCGGTAATAAATCTTTAAATGGTTTTTAACCTTACAAGCTCTTTATAAGCTGAAGGATAATCAATAAACAGGGCAGAAATACTGCTTGTGATTCATCTTTTAAGGTAGTGTTATTCTATGACATAATGCCAATAACTCTGAATACAAATGCCAAGATCAATTTTGCTTCTGAGAAACTATTTGAATGGATATGGCAGGCGGTATGAAATAATCACTTTTATTAAAAACTTACTAGATTACTTTTAATCATTATTAAACAGCTAAGCATTTTATCTGTGATATTATAGAAGAAAGAATATTTATCTGTTATGGTGTTCTTCCTGAGATATTAATTATCACTAGTATGTATCTAAGAATTTAAGACCAAATTTAATATGGATTTTGCATACACTTAGAATGTAGAAAATTGTATGAACAATGTGACTCAATTTTTTTTATTTTTTCCTCAGGCTCAAGAGAAAACAATATTTAAGTTATTTTCCAAATAATAATATGTTTTATCATTGTAATAACATTTTTAAAAACTTTTATTTAATGAATATAAATTTCCAAAATACAGCTTATAGATTACAATGGCTTCCCCCTGCATAACTTCCCTCCCACCCGCAACCCTCGACTTTCCAACTCCCTCTCCCCTTGCATTCACATCAAGATTCATTTTCAATTCTCTTTATACACAGAAGATCAGTTTAGTACATATTATGTAAAGATTTCAACAATTTGCTCTCACATAACAATACAAAGTGAAAATACTGTCGGAGTACTAGTTATAGTATTAAATCACAATGTACAGCACATTAAGGACAGAGATCCTACATGATTTTTTTTAAAAAATTAATTTTCTATACAATTTCCAATTTAACACCAAGTTTTTTTTTCCTTTTCAATTATCTTTATATACAGAAGATCGATTCAGTATATACTATGTAAAGATTTCATCAGTTTGCACCCACACAGAAACACAAAGTGTAAAAATACTGTTTCAGTACTAGTTATAGCATTACTTCACATTGGATAACACATTAAAGACAGATCCCTCATGAGACGTAAGTACACAGTGACTCCTGATGTTGATTTAACAATTTGACATTCTTGTTTATGGTGTCAATAATCTCCCTAGGCTCTAGTCATGAGTTGCCAAGGCTATGGAAGCCTTTAGGGTTCGCCAACTTCGATCTTATTTTGACAGGGTCATAGTCAAAGTGGAGGTTCTCTCCTCCCTTCAGAGAAAGGTACCTCCTTCTTTGATGGCCCTGTTCTTTCCACTGGGATCTCACTTGCAGAGATATTTAGTTTAGTATTTCGTTTAGGTCTTCTTCTTCTTCTTCTTTTTTTTTTTTCCAGAGTGTCTTGGCCAGATCCGAATGCCTTAAGGGCTGATTCTGAGGCCAGAGTGCTCTTTAGGGTATCTTCCATTCTATTAGTCTGCTGCGTCTCCTGTTTCCCATGCTGGATCATTCTCTTCCTTTTTGATTCTATCAGTTGGTATTAGCAGACACTAGTCCTGTTTGTGTGATCCCTTTGACTCTTAGACCTATCAGTGTGATCAATTGTGAACTGAAGATAATCACTTGAACTGTCATTGTAATAACTTTTTAAAAATTAATTTTGTACTTACATTGATAATATTAGTTCATATCAACAATATAACAGTATACACCCCAAAAAATAATTGTATGGAGGCAAATGACAATTTGCCTAATTTTACTTTAAATTCCAAAAATAGCAGTAAAATAGAATTTTTAAAAATATTTATTTATTTGAGAGGTAGAGGGAGCGATAGAGAAAGGTCATCCATCCACTGGTTCACTCCCAAAATGGCCACAATGGCCAAAGCCAGAGACAGGAGCCTCTTCTGAGTCTCTCACATAGGTACATGGGCCCAGGCATTTGGGCCATCTTCTATTGCTTTCTCAGGTCATAGCAGAGAGCAAGAACAGAAGAGGAGCAGCCGGGACAAGCACTGGCAGTTGTATGGGATGCTGGCCCCTAAAATAGAATTAAGACCCTAAAGTCACTTTCATAATTATTTCCCAGTTCATGAAATTGTATAAATTAGTCAAAAACATAGTTATTTGTCAAACTTTGTTCAAAATCTTAGTCAAAATTCGTTAAGAATTATATATGGGGCTGGTGTTCTGGCATACAGATTAAGACACCATCTGCATCAAAGCTTGAGGCTTCTTGGTCTGGCTGAAAGGCCTGAGAGAACATTTCAGGCATGGAAAGCCAGGGCTCTCTGGCAAATAATATCCTCCATGAAGGATCTCTGTGAGATTCAGTGGAAAGAAAGGGTTATCAAAGAAGAATGTACTCTTCTCTGGGGGGAGGAGAGAACATCCACTTTGCTCATGGCCATGTCCAAATACCAATGGAGTCTATGGTCACAGAAGTCTTACATTGCCTTGACAGCCCATAGAAAAAGCCTCGACTGATCACTGATGTCATAAATAAGAGTGTTAATTGTTAAGGGAACAACAGAAATCACTGTGCACTTACTCCCCATATAGGACCTCTGTCCCTAATGATTTGTACTATGAGAATTGACTGCAAATTTTGTTCCCAAACTGTACTTTGTGTGTTGTGTGTGGGTGTGGGTGCTAATTGTTGACATCTATGCTTAGCATAGACTTGGTCCTCTGTATATAAAGTAAAACTAAAAATGAACCATAATAAAGAAGGAGATGGAGAGGGAGAGGGAGGTGGGATGGAAGTTGTGGTGGGGGGTGGGTATGGGGGAAAGAACCACTGTATTCCTAAAATTGTATCTATGAAAAATGCATTTATTAAGTAAAAACTTAAAAAAAAGACACCGTCGGCAATGCCAGCATCACATATGGGTGCTGGTTCCATCCCCAAATGCTCAACTTCTGATCAAGCTCCTTGCTAATGCACATAGGAAAGCAGCAGAAGATAGAAAAGGTCTTTGAGCACTTGACCCCTGTGGAAGACCTAGAAGACTCTCCAACCTCCTGGCTTTGGCCTGATACAACCTGATCTATTACAGCCATTTGGGGATTGAACCAGTGGATGAAAGATCTCCTCTCTGTCTTGGTAACTCTGACTTTCAACATAAAAAATAATTTAAAAATAATCATATACTACTATAGTTTAATGTGATTTGCAACAATTTGAAAATGTATCATGTACGAATGAAGTTGAGCATGTTTTTGATTATTATTTATAGCAGTTGCCTATATTCTTGTTGGCCTATTATATATATTTTTTTCTTTTTCTTTTTTTTGACAGGCAGAGTGGACAGTGAGAGAGACAGAGAGAAAGGTCTTCCTTTTTTCTGTTGATTCACCCCCTAAATGGCCGCTGTGGCTGGCGCACCGTGCTGATCCGAAGCCAGGAGCCAGGTGCTTCCCCTGGTCTCCCATGCGGGTGCAGGGCCCAAGGACTTGGGCCATCCTCTACTGCACTCCCGGGCCACAACAGAGAGCTGGCCCGAAAGAGGGGCAACCAGGACAGAATCCGGCACCCCAACCGGGACTAGAACCTGGTATGCCGGTGCCACAGGTGGAGGATTAGCCTATTGAGCTGCAGCACCAGCCAACCTATTATATTTTTACATTTTACTTGTTGAAATGTTTACTTAGTGGAACACTAAGCATTTGATTATAGCATAAATTAAAAATACATTCTCACAAAAGTTATCAAATATTAAACTGAAGAAAGATATTATAAAATGATAAAGAATGAATATTGCCATATACAAATAAAAATATTTAAAAGACAAGGCAACATAAAATGGAGTGTAGACTGAAAATAATCTAACTTTGTTGCAAAGTGCTCTCACATAAGGGGTAAGAACATAAGTTGTTGACCTAAGTGGCTGGAATTGAAGGTGAAAAGGAAAAGGACTTGCATAGAAGCATGGTACCCAGGCAGCTGCACTTGTTCCTCCCAGGAGCATATGTTCATTCTGATCTTCTCCACAGGAACACTGGAATTAAACAATGAAACAAATGCATGCAGAAGATGGGAGTCAAATTTCTCTTTATTATAGTGGGGGTTTTATACAAGCAAAGGAGCAAGTTTAAATAGCATTTATGGTGTAGCATTATTATTGGAGGCATCAATATGAACTCTTGTTACCTCTATGGCTAAAAACAATTCACAACAGGATATTAGAGCCATGCTACTAATAACTGCTAAGAGGAAAAGTACATGTGTTGATTATAATCCTGGAAGATATCCCAGTGCCATATCCAGAAAGAAAAATCATAATCCCTAAGGTCTCTAAAGGTCAAAGTCATAATCCTGAACGAATAAAATGCTGAGTGTTCATATCCCAAACATGCATTTTTCAAAGGATGAAACACAAGTGGCCAACAGACAAATGAAAAAAAAAAATGCTCAGGTTCTCTAGGCATAAGGGAAATGCAAATAGGAACCACAATCAGCTATTTCTTCATTCCAGCTTGAATGACATTCATCGAAAACTAAAAAAATAATAAATGCTGGTGAGGATGTGGAGAAAAAAGGTACCCTAATACACTGTTGGTGAGGATGGAAATAAGTACAGCCATTGTGGAAGACAGGATGGAAATTCCTCAGAATCTAAAAATAGATATACCATGTGACCCAGCCATTTCACTCCTGAGAATTTACCCTAAGAAAATGAAATCAGCGTATGAAAGAGTTATCTGTACCTCCATGTTTACTGATGCTCAATTCATAATAGCTAAGATAAGGAATCAACCCAGATGACCAATATATACACAGTGGAATATTACTTAGCCATAATAAAGAATGAAACCTTTCTTTTTCAATAAAATGGATGCAACTGAAGACCATTATACTTAGTGAAATAAGCCAGTCCCCAAAGACAAATATTGTGTTTTCTCTGACATTTGATAATCAATATAAAATACTCAAACAAGTATAAGAATAAAACTGGCATCTTTTTTTTATGATTCGGATTTGCTTATCGTTTTGTCTATAATCCCATTGAACTGTGGTTTTTTGCCTTTTACTTGTTGAACGCTATGGTTAGTGGCACATTAAGCCTATGATTATAAATGAATGAAAGGATGTTATTGCAAAAATTAAAGGATGAAAAAGAAAGGAAAAAAGGAGGGGATTATTGAGGGAGGGAGGGAAGTACTGTTATCTCCTTAGGATTCTATCTGTGAAAACCATCACTCTATTCACTTTATATTAATAGAAAGGGGTAGAAAATTGAATTGTGAAATAGAGTCACTCGTTTTTCATTGTACAAAAAATATTTGCTAAATTATTCATCCATATACCACTTCTGCCCCTTCACACATGGCTTCACTCTTGACTCCAGAAACTGCTCTTACTCAGAAAATAAATAGAACTAACCTAGCTCAGTCACATTCTGAACCAAAGACACCTGCCAATATAGAGGTTATGCCAGTTAAAAACTCATTAAATGGCAAGCTATCCTTAGGGATCTGCCTCTCACAGAACATAGACTTATATTTACTATTAAATGTAATACTGAGAAACTAGCTCATGCTTCACGTTGGCTAATGGAGCACACTTTCATTATTGGCCCTGCTATTTGTTATCAAATATATAAAAATCATGGCACTGTTGGGTCCCAGAATTCTAGAGGTCATCTGCTTCTTTGTGTATTCAAGATTTGGAAAAGTAAAGCATTTTGTGACCCCTTGACTGAAGATTTGGTTGACTTTGCAGAAGAAAATGAATTTGAATTGCACGTGCAACCCACAATGTCAGATTTGGAGTTAGATGTGACCAACACGCCTGAAAGCAAATTTCAGGTGTTGCCAGTAAATGCATTGTGAGAAAGTTCAGATGAGTTGGTTCTGCACTATGATGGCAAGGGAGAATTTAGTTTAAAAATGAATCATTTGTCTACACTGGTATTCTTGTCTGCTGATGAATGAATCAAAGCTACATTTGGTTGAAAAAGTCACGGAAGTTACTGGCTTGTTCAAAATGATCAGGTGCAGGGCAGAATAAGCACACACACAATGGTGCTGCTTTTGGAGCCCCAGAATTGTTTGGGTCACATTTGTTAAGTGGACATGTGGAGTGTTGAGTGGGTTTCCATGTACCAAAGCAGCAGGAAGCATAGCATGGAAGATAGGGAAATGCCAGAGTGTATTTAATCCTAGTAGAATTTCCAACAGAGCAACGCCACTTAGAATATGAATGTGAATGTATCCTGCAGAGAGAGTGAAAAAGTATCTATCTTCACATAAGAATTTAAAATATAGCTGATGATCGTAAATGTGAGTAGCTCTTATGGACTAATTCTGGGCACCTACCCACTATTTATCCTTGAGTCACTTTTCTATATGTTGAGCTTAATTTTCAATGTTTATTTTTTTTCTTTTTCAGGTTTATCATTTAACTATTATAAGTTGTCACTGTTATATTTCACAATGTGCTATACAAGGATTTTTATCTTTGTATCATCTTAGGCATTTTTTGCCTCTTTAGTGTGCATCAAAATGTTGACTTTGTTTGTAAGCATTTTACAATAGAATGTTGAAATTTCTCAATAAGTTCAGATATGTCCTCTTTGTACAATTTGGAAAAGGTGTGATTTCCCAAGATCTTGGCTCTATGGGCAAATGCATATGTGGTGGAGATGTGTAGAGATTTATGACTGTTATTCAAAGACTTACGTGGTCTGTCACCATTTTCAGATGACTACAGTTATAAAGGTGGATGACACTGTTACCAACCAAAGTGATGCACATTTTCACATTTGACTTTTGATCTATTTATTTTAGTGTATTTCTCCTGCATATAACTTGTACAAGTGTGACTATTGTGAGTGCAATTCTTATATGTGTGTATTTGTGTGTATGTTTGTGTGAATATGTCTTTATTATCTATTGTGTAAAGTGACCTGTGAAAATTCTGTGTGTACTGTATGCTTCTCAGATACATTCATTTTAAAAATGTGAACACATTTCTTTTATATAATTCCTAAGTTATTGTTTTTCAGAATTATAATTTTGGTATTTTGATCTTTTGAGATTTTAGACTTCTGGGATTTAGATCTTTTGCAATTTCAAATTCAGGTTTATAATATTTGAGTATTATGCCCCAAATCCAAGATTTACAAAGCAAGGAAAAATAAAACTGATGAAAATATAAGAGAGGAAAATATTACTTTGATATACAACATAAAGAGAATTCCAGCATACCAAGCAAGTGAATGGATAGAATTAAGACATTGCTTAAAAAATAATAAAAAGTTCAAAAGTTGGGGAGCTGTGACTGCTTGTCCTAAAGGTTAGGGTACCACTTGAGACATTGTCATCCTGACTTCCAGGCCAGCCACTGTTCCTGATTCTGGCTTCCTGCTAATGTGCACACTGGGAGACAGGAAATGATGGTTCAGGCAACTGTATTCTGGCAAACATGTTGGGGACATGAATTGAGTTTCTTTCTCATGGTTTACCCTGACCCAACCTTGGCTATTGTGAGCATTTAAGGAATGAAATAAAGGTAAAGGAGATGTATTGCTTGCTCTCCCTCTCTCTCTCTCAACTAAAATTAATAATTAAAATTTTAAAACTTCTAAGTAAGCAATATTTTCCAGCTTATCTGTGAAGGAGAAAAGGGAAAAATATAGGGCTGTATCTTCCAAAATAAAAAATAATCAATAAAATTCACACAGGTTGATGATTCTAGAATTATTTAATCCAGAAATACATAGAATACAGAAGTGACAAAGCACAACTTGAAAATTTTATCATCAGTAAATTTAATCAAATTAAAAATTTGGAATCATATGAAAATAATTTTTAAATTCAGGAATGTGTAATCCTTAAAATTAATTAAATACACATATTAGTTTAAATATAGAGTAATGCAAATGATAAAGTGGTATTATGTTTTTAAAATTTGAAAATTTATATAAATCATATAAACAGGCAAAAATCAAAACTGGAGTACCTGCTTGGGCTTACAGTACTTAAAATTTACCAGAGAGGTGAATTGATCACATTAAATTTTATTTTGTCAATACAATACAAATTTATGTGTGTATACACATATCTAAAAAACTTGTATAAAGCATCATTTTAAACAATAGCAGTATTCTGGTTTCTAATATTGCACTTTATATATTAAATACATTATAAAATCTGCTTTCATAATTATAATACAATGTTAGATTAATTAAAAAGAAAAATGAATATGATTTTTAATTTTAAATAACTATTGAGATCTAAATAGCTGTTTTGAATAGTAATTTAATATTCTTCTCTAGTTCTGCAGTGGACTTGTTACTAACTGACTCGCTCAACTTTATGCAAAACTGATTTTGAAATCAAATTATGTGGAAAGAAATTTTTTGACATGGCTCAATGTTTATAGCATCTATTAATTGATTTTATGAATCATACTATCATATTTTTTAAAGAAAAGCACTAATTTAGGAGAACCATATTATTAGAGAAATTTAATTCTCCAAATTATTAAATATGAAAAATGTTTCAGGATAGTATATGTTATCAAAGATTTTAAAAAATTATTTGCTTATTTATTTGAGAGTCAAAAACACTTGAGAAGGAGAAACTGGGCTTCCATCTGCTATTTCACTCCCCAATGGCCTCAAGTTCCAAGGCTGAGCCAGGAGCTTCATCTTGATCTCCTACTTGGATGCAGGGGTCCAAACTTGTGGGCCATCTTCCACTGCTTTCCCAGGCACATTAGCATGGACCTGAATTGGAAGTGGAGCAGCCAGGACTCCAACCAGCACCCATATAGGATGTCAGTACTGCAGGCAATGGCTTAAACCACTACACCACTGTGCTGACCACAGTTAAAATATCTTATAAAGGTCTACGATGATATTAAAATATCTTGAAGAGGTTGGTGCTGTGGCATTGTGTGCTGAACCTCCACCTAGAGCACCAGCATCCCATATGGGCGCTGGATCATGTACTGGCTGCTCCTCTTCTGAATCCAGCTCTCTGCTAATGGCCTGGGAAAGCAGTAGAAGCCCAAGTGCTTGGGCCTCTGCACTCACATAGGACACCTGGAAAACCTCCTCATGATTGGCTTCAGATTGGCTCAATTCTGGGCATTGCGGCCATTTGGGGAGTAAACCAGCAGAGGGAAGACCGCTCTCGGTGTCTCTGCCTCTGTCTCTACCTCTCAAATGCTGTCTCTACCTCTCAAGTGAATAAAATAAAATCTTTTTTAAAAATCCTTGAAAATTAAATTTGACTTTTAAAATTCTGAAAATGTCTTAATGTGTGTCTATTCTCTTGATAATGAAATGATGATGATGTGAAAACTTCTTTGCAAATTTTTGAGAGAAAGAATTTGTTTCATACACTAATTGTCACTCCTTTGGACAATTTAGTTGAGTAGACAGTTGAATATTATATAACATCTTATTGTTAATAAAAGTCTGTACATGTATGCCAAACAGCAAGTTTCCAGATGAAAACAGACTACATTTTAGGAAATCAATACAATATCCTTGTTGGAATATGGAAAGCACTTACTGATTCTAGACATTGCTTCTTTTCATGGAACTCCTTCCTGCATTTTCCATTTTATATTTTCCTGTATCTGCTAGATATCATTGGATTTATGCAATTAAATCATTTGCTTTCCATTTTTATTAGTGTTTGTGTCATACATTAACTAATGTGTTTTTGAATATTTAACATTTTATGAAAGAAAAAGAGACAAGCTATTTTTATATTTAATACATATCCATAATCTATATATAAATGCAAATTAGATAAATATACAGTTACCTTGTTATTTACCCATCAATATCATTATGTCTTTTTTAAAATGCATTAATTCTATGTAAAATGAGTTCAAATTTGTTTACTTTTAGAAAATAATGGGAATATTTGCATTCTTATAAGGAAACTCTTGAGAGACTTTATTTTCCCTTTCCTAGAGAAAAATATATCTTTTCTACACTTATAAAAGTAAAAATGTACTGTGGATTTTGGACATCATATAAGAGCCCATAAAATTCCAAACAGTAGTAATTGCCAATAACCTGTTTAGATCTCAGTATCTGGGGAAATGAGAAATCCAGTATCTTGGCCAATGTCTTCTTGTTCGTCATACCCTGGACCCTCTGCCTAGTGATCCTGAATCACTTAACTGTGACAACCAGGGCAGGGAAGCTTCTGCCAAAACCTGTAAAGCATTCATTTCCTCTTTCACAGTTTATCTGGCAAGGAATGCCACATAAAAGGTATTCAGAGAAAATTCAGACTTTAATTTCATCCCACTCTTATCCCCTTCTATTTCTTCTGCTTACCATGTCCTATTTAGAAAAGCACAATATTCATATAAAATCTTACCAAAAGCTGCAAAACATAACCCAAAATATGATCAAGTGAACACAAAATTCTCCTGTTCATCTCCATTTATAAACTGTGCCCATAAGTTCTTTATTAATAATGGAGGTGTAAACTATTATAATTTACTAAAGTAGGTTATGACCTCATAATGAGTTTTACCAAGTGCCTATTTGGGAAAGAAATTATCTGGCAACCCTTACTTCCATTTCCTCTCATCAGATAATTCTGCCACGGAGTTGCTAAAACCTGCTCCCTTGGGTGAAATTCTGTACTGTTAGTGTTCTCTCACCAAGTGAAGGAAAACCCAACTCAAAATTTTCTTTCCTGAGTATTATTGGTGATTATTGGGTGATTACTAATAACTATAAATCTTACTTATGAAATTGGCTTATTAAATGGATAGTGATATGGAGGTTAGTATTTTAATGGCTATGTTCAAACCTAAAGGTAACTTTATTTTTAGATGCAAGGGGTTTTCAAAATCTTAATGAAAAACTGAATTAAAAGATGCATTTATTTTGCTTCAAAATTTTTTGAAACTAATATGTATTATTTCACAACACATATTTTCCTAAAACTCCTTGAATATCACTTGTATGTAGGGACACATGTAGACAGATACAAAATTCTATCAATTATATTATAGAATTATATTAAAACTAGGGTAAATTTACTTAGTCTACAACTATCTTGTCGTCAACTTGTAAAATAGAATATTTTCCTTTGAAAGATTTCCTTTCATAGTTTTTGTTCTTCTTTAAGGATGGCTACAAAAGAGAATAGTATCATATACATCTATGTGGTAATCAAATAATCTCAAGATTTACAACATACTCCAATATCTCTAGCTAGTAATTACTGAAATACAACCACTATCAATTTATTTTCTATTGGATATCAAAAATTTTCATAGAAAGAAATGAACATTTCGGAAGACTTTTTCATAGACATAAAATGCTTTGTAGTGTTATTAATCTTCTTTGACTTCTATGTAATGTAGTACAGCTGAAAAACAAAAAGAATAAAATGTTCTCAGAATTTCATTAGGTTTTAATGAAAACAAACAAGTTGAATTTTTGAATTTTAATCATTTTCCTTTATCTTTTAAAAAAATGGAAATTAAAAAGAAATCTAATTAAGCTTCCCTTAGATCTTTGAAATCCATGGGAGTATACTTCAGAAGAAAGCAAAACCATCTGTTTTTATTTTCAGATCTGGAAATAAGCATTGCATAACCTGAATTGCTAGCAAAAATGTATTGCAAAAGATCCTCTGCTTATTCACCAAAAGGAGACTATTTTAGCAGATTCTTCTCATGTTCATTAATATGATTAGGGATAATTCCATTTCACTGAAGTGGATTAGCAATACATTTATAAACATAAACAGCTTAAAACATGCATTAGCTATTGTAACCAATTCATTCTGTGAACTGAGCAATGTAGATTAGGGAGAAATTATTTACACTAGTATATAAAATGTTTCTGAAATAATCCCTAGAAAATGCCCTAGCTAATTATCTGGGACCATTGAATATAACATGGATGAAAAGGAGAAGAAAAAAGATAATTGTAATTGGTGCTTATAATTCCCCTGTGTATAGTTAAAGCCTAGGTGATATCAAAATCATAATTAGTTCAACAGCCAAATACAATATTTTCACAGTATCTGTAACTCCTGCCTCAGCCATTACCCTCCAGTAGATGCCCATTCTTCCATTCATGGATGCTGGTATGGCAGTCTTAAGATGCTACTGATAATTTGGTGACATTACCTGATGACCACTGTAATTTGAAAGCTACCTCCTGGTATTGTAATTCATATTTGTTCATAAAAATGGGTTTTGTCTCCAGTCTTATCCTCCACTGAGTTCAGGTCTTCCAAATGTAGCCTCAGTGGGGAGATTTTTTTCCTATCTAAGGCCTTATGGTAAGCTTCAGATACTTGTAAATCTTGCTGATAATGGGGTTGCTTTTCATCTTGTCCAATTTCCATGAGTTCATGAGCTGCATATGGTCATGTCTATAATGTAATTAAGTTAAGTATTCATGGGTAATACAGTATTGAAAATACAATAAAAGTTAAGTCAAAATCTGTGGATTTGATGTATGCATGAACATTTTTACACATATAATTATTTCTGTATATTGGATTGTTCATCAATGAGAAATATTCAGCAACATCCTTTAGTAATGCAAGGAAATACAACACAAGGAGACAAATCAGAAATTTCAGACTAAGCTTCATCTTATATTATGGTCTTATTTTTTAGCAAGTTTTTACTTATATAAGGTGAAAAATTTTCATATACCAGACTTAAGAGTATGGTGACACTGCCTGCCATACCTTCCCTCCCACCCATACACCACCCTCCCTTCTCCTTCCTTTCTTATTCTTGCTTTTAATGTTTACAATGGAATAGTTTCAGCTTATTTTATAATCATAAGATTAACCCAATACTAAGTAAAGAATTCAACAAAACTAAGAAAAAATAACACTGTTTCATAACATTAGAGACAAAGTATGTAAACGATAATCAAATCTCAAAATGTCAATTGTGCTCATATACTTTGCATTTTTTGTATTCTATTAGGTACCACTTATCAGAGAAAATATAGGATATTTGTCTTTTGGAGACTGACTTATTTCACTAAGTGTAATGGTAAAGTGAAGGTTTCGTTATTTGTATAGCTAGCTAATTCTATAATGTACATATACTACATTTGCTTTATCCAGCCATAAATTGATGGGCATCTGTGTTAATCCATGTCTTAGCTATTGTGAATTGAGCTGCTAAAACATAGGGGTATAGATAATGCTTACATAGGCTGATTTCCTTTTTCTTTGGTTAATTTCCCAGGAGTGGGGTGGCTAGATTATATGGTAGATCTATTTTCAGCATTCTGAAGAATTGCAACAATGTCTTCCACAATGGCTGTACTAGTTTTCATTCCCACTAACAGTGTTTTAGTGTATACTTTTCGCCATATCCTCAGCAGCATTTATTGTATGTTGATTTCTGTACGAGAGCCATCTTAACTGGGGTGAGGTGAAATCTGATTATTTTTTTTTTTTGGCATATCCCTGATAGCTAGTGATCCTAAGCATTTTTATATGTGTCTGTTGGCCATTTGAATTTCCTCTTTTGAAAAATGCTTGTTCATGTCCTTTGCCCATTTCTCAACTGGATTGTTTGTTTTGTTGTTGTTGAGTTTCTTGAGCTCTTCATAGAATCTAGATATTAATGCTTTATCGGTTCTATAGTTTGCAAATATTTTCTCCCATTCTGTTGGTTGCTTCTCCCCTGTGTTAAGTGTTTCCTTTGCAGTATAGAAGCTTCTTAGTTGATGTAATCCTGTTTGTCAGTTTTGGCTTTGATTGCCTGTGCTTCTGGGGTTTTTCAAGAATAACTAGGCCAATGTTTTGCTGAGTTTCACCAATGTTCTTCTCTAGCAATTTAATGGTATCAGGTTACACATTTATATCTGTAATCCATTTTGTCTTGATTTTTGTATAATGTATAAGGTAGGGGTCTTGTTTCATACTTCTGCACACAAAGATCCAATTTTCCCAGCACTATTTGTTAAAGAGACTGTCCTCACTCCAGGGAATGATTTTAGCTCCTTTGTCAAAGATAAGTTAGTTGTAGATGCATGGATCAATTTCTGGAGTTTCTATTCTGTTCCATTGGACTACATATCTATTTTTGTGTCAGTACCAGGCTGTTTAGATGATAACTTCCCTGTAGTGTGTCTTGAAATCTGATATTGTGATGACACTGGGTTTGTTTTTATTGTTTAATATTGCTTTAGCTATCCACAATCTCTTGTGTTTGAATGTAAATGTTAACACTATTTTTGTCTAGATTTGAGAAAAATGTGATTGAATTTTGACTGGGATCACATTGAATCTGTAAATTATTTTCAGAAGCATGGACATTTTGTTGATATTAATTTTTTCAACTCACAAACATGAAAGGAAACAAAGCATATGGTGTCATCTGAGTTTTACCTGAAACAAAAGTAGATTATTTTTACAAAAGATCTGTATATGGGGGCCAGCGCTGTGGCATAGCAGGTGAAGCCACTGCTTGCAGTGCAGGCATCCCATATGGGCACCGGTTCAAGTCCCAGGTGTTCCTCTTGTGATCCAGCTCTCTGCTATGGTCTGGGAAAGCAGTAAAAGATGGCCCAAGTCTTTGGGCCCCTGGACCCACGTGGGAGACCTGGAAGAAGGTGCTCCTGGCTTTGGATAAGCCCAGCTCAGGTCACTGCGGCCATCTGAGGAGGGAACCAGTGGATGGAAGACCTCTCCCTCTCTCCTCTGTCTCTCTGTAACTCTGCTTTTCAAATAAATAAATAAATAAATATTTTTTTAAAAAAAAATCTGCATGTGTCATAAAAGTGCAATGAAAATTTATTCAGGCAGCACCCTTGATAATCACTTAAACCTGATTATGAACCAAACATTTTAGGAAAGTCAGGAGAAGAGTGAAATCTGTGGAGAGTAAGTGTGCAGTCAAGCAAAAGGATGATAGAGAGTATGTGGTGGATGATGCACTTTTTGTTTCAGCCAAGGCTAAAGTGAAAATTTACAAAATTCATGAATAAATAACATGTTGTTTCACAGAAAATATTGAATAAAGATGTTCTTAGCAAAAAAAAAAGTTTTTGATATGTTTTTCAGGAACATTTTTGTTTTAGATATGCCAGATATACCAGAGAGAGAGAGAGAGAGAGAGAGAGAGAGAGAGAAATCCCTCTGAAAATAGAAAATGTGAAGTATGGAAAAGGAGAGTTTTTTTTTTTTAAATCGCTCAAATCAAAGATGTGATAGTAAGGGCTTGAGATTATCCCAGGTTTGAGTCAGATTCTTATCAAAATAACAGTAGTCAGGGTTCCAACATTTCCCTTCATGTTGGCTTACTAAAGATGCAATGAAGGGCTAACATTTCCATTAAAATAGTAAAATCTTGGGGCCAGACCTTTGGCATAGTTGGTTAAGCTACTGCCTGCAGTGCTAGCATTCCATATGGGCACCTGTTTGATTCCTGGTTGTTCCATTTCCAATCCAACTCCCTGCTAATGTGCCTGGGAAAGCAGCAGAGGAAGGCCCAAGTGCCTGGGCCCTACACCCACAAGGGAGACCTGTAGGAGGCTTCTAGTTCCTGTTTCTGGTTTCTGTCTGGTCCAGCTCTGGCCTGTAGCCATTTGGGGAGTGAGCCAGCAGATGGGAGATTTTTTTTCTCTTTCTGTCTCTCCCTCCTTCCTTTCCTCCCTCCCTCTCTCTATCCCTTCTTCCCTCCTTCTCTCCCTCCCTCCTTCCATCCATCTCTCCCTCCCTCCCTCTCTCTAACTCTACCTTTCAAATAAAATTAGTGGATTTTAACAAAAAAAATAGTAAAATCTAGAGAACAGTATGGTTAGTGAGAACGGAGGGACAGTATGAGTGTAATCTAAAAATGTCAAGCCTATAGAAATAGGTAGTAGATTGGTGGATGTTAGAGGTTTGGGAGGTGGACAGGAAAAGAGGAGATATTAGGCAAAGGATGCCAGGGTTTAGTTAGACAGGAGGAGTAAGGTCTAGAGATCAGTTGCACAATAGAGTGGCTTTGTTTAAGCATAATGTATTGCTTATTTAAATTAGCAGAAAAAAAAAAAGGATTCTAAATATTGTCACCACAAAGAAATGATAAACATCTGAGGTAAAGGATATGCTAATTACCCTGATTTGGTTATTCAACAATGTATATATTTATCAAGCCATCATATTCTATCCCCATATAGTAATTTTTATCAATAAAATAAAATAACATTTGAAATGATATGAAAATAAAGCAGAGAAGATATTGATTTTCTGACAATTCAAATTATTTTTACACATGTGCTGGAAAAGTAAAGATTGTGCACCCTCAACACAGAGGACAGTTCTATTGCTTCTGCTTAGACCACAATTTGTCCAGATGGTGCCTCCTCTCCTTCCCTTCTATAGCTGCTGTAAGGCCATCTGCAAAGTGACCACAAGGGGAAAAAAAAGGGAGAGCAGAGGAAAGAATGCTAATGCTTGTCAGTCTTTTGAGCTCAAGTGAGAGAACAGAAGTGAGATAATGAATCCACGTGTACAGTGACAGTACCAACTCACTAAAGAATTTTATTTGATAGTGATGAAAATAGAAATAATGAAGCTTCAAATATGAGCCAATTTCCCTTGTCAGATGGTATTTTTATGGTGAGTGGTAGAATTATTCCTTTAAAAGTTAGGTTAATTAGTGGGTGGGTAATAGGTTGTAGCTAGATAGAAGTATGGCATTCTGGGTTTTTTCTTTTTCTTTTCTTTTTTTTTTTTTGACAGGCATATTTAGACAGTGAGAGCGAGAGTGAGAGCGAGAGAGAGGAGAGAGGGAAAGGTCTTCCTTTTCCGTTGGTTCACTCCCCAAATGGCTGCTACAGCCGGCATGCTGCGCCAATCCAAAGCCAAGAGCCAGATGCCTCCTCGTCTCCCACACAAGTGCAGGGCCCAAGGACTTGAGCCAATCTACACTGCCTTTTTGGGCAATAGCAGAGAGCTGGACTGGAAGAGAAGCAACTGGACAGAATCTGGTGCCCCAACCAGCACTAGAACCCGGGATGCTGGCGCTGCAGGTGGAGTATTAGCCAAATGAGCTGTGGCGCCAGCCAAGCATTCTGGGGTTTTATTGTGGAGAAGGGTGACAATAGATATTGTCCTGTATATTTTTCTATTTTGAAAAACTATAAAAGAGATTTTAGACTTTTTCACTATAAACAAATGTAAAGTATTTGAGAACATAAATGCATTTTTTTCTGACCTGATATTATACAACCTATACATGTATGGAAATATCACTTGATGTCTCACATACACGTGTAATCTATGTCTGTTAAATTTTTTAAACAGAAAAGTAGAGCATTAACTTAAAATATTTTCTTTCAATAATAAGGACTATGCTTATATTTGATAAGTGTTTTGAGTTACTCAAGAAAAATATAACAACCATACTTCATCTGTAATTTTAACAACTTTTGAAGTGATAAAGGTTAGTTTTCTAAACACAGGGATAAAGGCTAAATACAAGATGAAAACTTAGAAACAAATGCTTTGTAGGAAAAGCAAAAGAATGAGGTAAGTATTAAATAATTGAAAATATATTTGTTACATGCCAAAATTTGATATGGATTTATTTGAAGATATATTTGATAGTTTCAGTTTATTTGATGTAAACATATTTTAAGAAATATCTTCCAAGTGGCAGACACTTGGAATAAGACAGAATAAGCAAAATGATGTAACCATTACTGAATCCAGTCATCAATTCATCCTCTCTGGGCCGTGAAGCTGTAGAGTGGAGAATTCTCACAGCAACTGCAGATCTATAAGGTGTCAACATACAATGAATTCATTGTCAACCCACTAACTGCAAAATTAAATGAGCAATTATGCAGGAGTAAATGATGTTGGTGATAGAAATATTTTCATAAAGCTACTGTCATAAGAGATATTCAGATCAAGAAAAAGAGGACAAATATATCATTACCAAGTTCATCAGTGAACAGGTTATTAGAATTCATTAAAGAATAATCTGTCTAGAGAGGTTGACTAATGTACAAAGAGAGGGTTCTGTAAGAGCCTGTGTCTAGAAATCTGAGGTTCATTCTGAACAGTTTTAGGTATAATGACCGAGTTTCAGGGAGGATAAATTTACATTGTAAGGACCAAAATTTTCCAAAGATAAATGCATCCAGTCT
This sequence comes from Sylvilagus floridanus, assembly GCA_949820135.1. Taxonomy (NCBI): domain Eukaryota; kingdom Metazoa; phylum Chordata; class Mammalia; order Lagomorpha; family Leporidae; genus Sylvilagus; species Sylvilagus floridanus. The sequence continues at coordinate 119,015,258 of OX463226.1, forward strand.
GGACTCCTTCTTGTGGCCTGAGCAACTCCATGGTGTTGTGAGAGTAGACTTCCTGTTTTGATCAAATTAAACTCAATTTATGAAACTTGCTATTGTTTCACCTGTGTTGCATCTTTTTTGTTTTGTTAGTTGCTGTTGCGGTATCAACCAACACACCAATACTTCGAGCTTAAAACAGACATGGCTGACTCTACCATGCACATAAGGTATTGGATGAAGTTTAGCTGAGTTGGAGCCATGCAGGTCTGTGCTGTTATGGAATTCCAGTAGAAGGGAAGTCCTTAGAAAGGACAGAACGGACACCTGGTACAAGGGAGACAGTGAATGCTGGGACGAGACTTTGGCTTTTAAAGCTTCTGTTTAGACCTAGAAAATGCCATGCAAGTTCATATTCAGTTGTTCTAAAGGCCAATGACACCCAGGCATATAATTCCATCAGAGAAAACTGGACATAGGAATAATAATGCAATCACCACCTATGAATAAGGATTAAAAACTCTTATCTCCTTTGCTGCACAGTTAATCACACATACATATTAAAGGAAAGATAACAGTACATATTTTAATTTAAGTGACCATTGGAATTATATTTTAAGAGTTGTATGTATACATATTAGTACTGTAAAGACATTCTTAGAAAAAGGAATTAAAACACAAATTTATTTTGTGGCAAAATGTTTTGAAATCCATACATAGTCTTGTCATAATGCATATTTTCTGGAAACTTTTTAGCACCTCTCATAAGCATGGATTTCAAAACAATTTGCATGTAAATATAGTTTTATTTTAATTCCATTTCTTGATTTTAATGCTTTGTCCATACTGACTAATAGTGTTAATATCAAGAATGCCATAAATAGAGAACTGAAATACAAATTCAGTAATGAACCAACTAACTGGTTTATTTTAGGGAATTGGAAACATTTGCTGTTCTATAACTATTTATTGAATTTAGAAAAAATTACATAAAACATTTGGAACTATTTTCCCTAAATAAGTTACTTGATGACCTCCATCAATATAGAGATTTGTTGAGGATACAGGTGTGGGCACTTGGCATTTGGCACAGCACACATTTAAAATGCCTCTTGGGCTCTAGATCTCATATCAGAGTACCTAACTTTTAGTACTGGCTAAGTTTCCAGTTGCCTGCTAATACCTGCTCTGGGAGTCAACAGCTGAGGGCTAGAGTACTTGATTCCCAGCCTTCAAGAGGGGGACCACGATTGAGTTCCAACCTCCATACTTAAGATTTGCCCAGCTCTGGCTGTTGGGTCTGTTTGAGAAGTGAACCAGCAGTTAGAAGTCTGTCTGTCTGTCTGTCTGTCTCTCTCTCTATATATATGTATATATATATATATATATATTATATATAATATATATAAATCAAATCAAATAAATATTTTAAGATGGGTACAAGGCATGGATATTTAGAAGATTGGAGACATTTTGTTAAATACTAATTTTGTAGGACAAGGAGGCATTACATGAGATGTTATTTTGGAAAGTCTCATAAGGAGGAGGCAACAGAACTTTCAATGGTAGGATTGTAGGATTTTGATATACAGAGACAGCCAGCTTATACTTTTGGTACTATATATTATAAAATAAATAAAACATTGTGGATGCTCACTAAAATATATTCCAGGAAGACAGTATCTGGTGTGCCCATGCTACCAAGAAGATGGAGTCAGATGCATTTACAATAATTCATGACAAATGAGTCATGAATATTTGGAAGAAAAAAAATCAGCAGTATACTCTAACCAATATAGTGACAGCATGCAATATATTCCATTTAATGTGAAATACATGAAGCTGCTTTCTTTTTATACACATAGTGTGGATAATAACATGAATCTCATCCATCACGTTGTATTATTATAGTTTCATAGTATCCTTAATGCACTGTTAATGCGATATGGAGAGTTTAGTGTTCATTCATCAAGTTGCATTAGCATTGCTGTTTGTTATTATTGTATTAAGCTAATGCAATACAGTCCTTAATATAACATCACCATAGTCCACACTGAATAGAAACGTTAATATCAAGAAACTTTCAAGTGCATTTCTACACTGCTTGTGAAACTTTTATGTATCAAGATGTAATAATAAACTCAGAAATATCCTTTGAGACTGCCAGAATATCCGCGAGGAAAATTATGAGTGTATTTTCAGCATACTGAATGCATTCCCATGGAGGCCTGTCCTACATGAACCAGTAAATCTACTTTAAGGGTTAACAACATTTTCTACCTCTACTATCATGCAATGGGAAGTAATTTTACCATGGAAAAAGTAGGTCATATATTTATCCTCTCAGAGTCTATTTGGTTTTGTTTCTCATTTATGAAATAAAGAATTCTAATAAAGTTCAAGAGGTAAGATATTCAAAGAAATTCTTAAGTAGATGATCAATTGCTAAACTATTAGCACTATCTATTTGAAAGGCAAACAATCCCAAAAATAGCTGGAGTTGAAAAATGTGACTTTAAATCTGAGGGAGTCAATAATTTTATATTAAAAAACACATGATAGACTACCAAAATAATGGGCAGATGGCTCATAGCATAGGAATTTAAAGAAACTTTCTTGATGGGAAATGAGAAGTTACATAAAGGAACAGGTGAGGTAGGAGGAAGGAATATGAAAAATTAAGACTGCTTGTGGTATTTTTAGCTTCTAGTGAAAAAGATCAGCCTATTTCTAAATGTATTATGTTGTTATCAATGGGAAATATGGAGGAATAGGAAATATAGAACTAAACTTAATCCTGTATAAATTTCTAAAGCTATTTGAAAATTATTAGAATGATAGAGAATGGCTAAGTGACTATTTTAGGTTGATAGATATGACAGAGTTCTTTAAAGTAAGAAAAAGTGATGTAGTATATTGGAAATAGAACAAAAGGCAAGACTCTACCCAAAGCTATTCCAGGTGGGTAGAGAAAAAAAAAAGTTACTCTATAGAAGTGATCAAGAACTCATTTAAGTGTTAGAAGACATTTCAAAAACCATGTGGTTTGAACTTTTCTGTTTACAAGTAAGCTAAAGATGTCACTATTTAGAACTGTTTGAATATTGCCAATGAAGAATATGAAATGCAAATTAGAAAAATACATATATAGTTACAATATATATTGCATATTACATTATATATGTTTATGTATATATATACTGCACAGACTAATGAAGCCAGAACAGAAAAATAAAGGGTTAAAAGAGGAAACATGAATTATCTTCTGAAATATTGATGGAGTAACACTAGGATGACAGGATGAAAGCAAATTCATGAAGCAAATTATGGCCGCAAACATTGATTTTTTTAATCGAATGACTGCTATAGTCATAAGTTAGAGTCAACTCTATAGAAAGAGATTATGGAGAAAATATCAGAACAGAAGGTCAAGAGCGCTTGTTTTCCATTTATGGTTTAGCAACACTATATTTTCTGTTGTGAAATGGAAAGAGTGTTTTGCAAATTACATATTTAACATGTAGTGTTGGCACAGGGAGTTTTCTATAGTCCGTGCATAGAGGGCAAGACCCAGTTCACTTTCCTTTATCCTCAGAGCCCCTATAGCAGAGAAAAATCACCATATTTTATTTTTAACACTTTAATATTGACCTGGCTAGAAAAGAAGGGAAAAATCCCTTTTTATAGTGCTCATTTCTTTTGGTGGAGAAGATTTTATTGCATTTTTGACACTTATTTAGATCAAGGCTCTATGTGAAATCATTTTCTTTCTTTCCTAACATAGTCCATTGGGTAGAATGCCATTTCTAATGTCAGAACATGAAATACCTAATCAGCTCTGCCTTCTGAAGAGCATGTTCAGTCAAGTAGTAGGACAGTTCCATCTGCTTGAATGCATTTTAGGAGGCGATGGTTTTCTGCACAGCTGAATCAGACAGAACCCACAGCAGATGACTGACACAGCCTCAAGAGATGCTCATCTATATTTCCCTATTGCTTGAAGCTGAAAATAGCACCCTAGGAGCAAAAGACTAAAAGTCAATCTATTTTTCTAGCATCTTGAGTGTGTGTTCACAAGCATGTTTTCTCTCTCTTTCACAGACACACACACACACACATCAGAGATCATAAAATTGAGATTTTGTGAAAAGTAGCACATTTGAGTTTTTGAACTATCAAAGCAATTATTCGTTGCATCTTTAACCTTTGTTGAAATATTCATCTGGATATGAACCTCCACATCTCAACACTGAGTTTTGTATTGAAATCTGAATTTAATTGAATATGATAATCTTCTAAACATGAGGGTATGTGATGACTTGCATTATGCCATCTATTGAATAAAATATTTTCTGAATGTAACATAATATTGTGATTTAATTGGTTGTTGGGGTGCAATTGAGATATATTCAATGACCAGGAATACTATCAAATATTGGCCTCTTTTTACTACATTCGAATTATTCTTTATGACCCTTTCAGTGTTGACTTCATTTTCCTATTCTACCGTATATTTTGCAACCAATGCTCCAAAATGATGATTAGTTATTTTTAAAATTAATGATCTCCAAACACACACACAAGCACACAATCAACTACATATGAGCCAAATTTAATTTATCATTCTTGTAAAAATTCCTGGAGCAATTGTCACAATAAATGTTTGTATCACATAAACATTGCATATTTATCTCTAATTTGCTCTTCATTTACTCTCATTTGTGTATGTTTATAAGTATGTGCAAGCAAGTTTATTTGTTATTATATTCTTTTAATTCTTTATGCTCACACAAGCTACTTACACATAGATTTCTGTCCAATTATTTATTAAAACTGTTTTATAACTCACTTGATAGGTATAGTAAATTTCCATATGTAGTTTGTTGTAGCAAAGGCAATAATTGACAAAAAATTAGGAAAGGACTTGAATAAGCATTTCCCTAATGAAGGCACAGAAGTGGCCAACAGATATCCTCTCACACCTGTTAGAATGGCTGTTATTGAAAAAAACAAGAGGTAAATGTTGGCAAGAATGTGGACAAAAGAGAACATTTTTCTTGGTGAGAATCAAAGTTAGTACTGCCATTATAAAAATCATTATGGAGATTCCTAAAGGAAATATGAACAGAACTACAGTATGATCCAGAAACTTGTCTTTTGAGTATATGCACTATGCAGAGAATGTATACTCTCACAATCACTGCCACATTATTCTTAATCCCATGTTATTGAAACAATCAAAATGTCAGCCAATGGATAAAAGGATAAAGAAATGTGGTACATGTATATACAGTGGAACGTCATTCACATTTACTAAAGCAAATCCTGTCACTGGTGACAACATGCATGAACCTAGAGGACAATATGCTAGGTGAAATAGTAAGATACATAAATAAAAGTATGGTATTAATCTACTTTCATGTGAAGTCTAAAATAATCAAAACTCAAAAACATAGAAACATATAGTAAAGCAGTGGTTTCCCAGGAGTGAGAGAAAATGTGGAGATAGGTGGATAGGTGTAGTTCCAAGAGTACAAGGTTGCATCTACGTAGGATGGACAGTCCACTGATCTAAGGTACAGCACGGGGACTGAAGTGTATGATCCTGTATTCTGCCTTCACATTTGCATAGATTTTATATTCTTTCACCATATACATATAAGATAACTCCATGAGATAATAAATATGTTCATTTACTTGACTGCAGTAATCATTTCACTATTTACATGTATATTAAAAGTAAATATTAACAGTAAATATTAACATCTAAAGCTAAAATCTTAGAGAATGTCTTATTTTTATTTTATTTATTTTATCTATATATTTCAAATGTTAATGGAAATGCAGTAAAGCTGCTGTATAGTTTATTTGTTAACACATTAAACATAGAATTACTATACAACTCAACAAGTTCATATTTAGGTGTACACTCAAAAGAATTGTAAACATGAACTCAAAGAAAGATATGTATTCCAATGTTCACAAATAGTATTATTCACAAAAATGAAAAAACATACCCAAACCACATCACCATCATAGATAAGCAATTTTAGCAATTTTAGCATATACATATAACAAGCTATTATACAGCCAAAAATAAAAACAATTAACAAATGCGGATGAATTCTTAAAACATTATGCTAAGTGAAATTAGCCAGACAGGAAAATAAATATTGTATTACTCCATTTATAGGCTAATTTACTAAGGAATAATATAGATCAGACATGGCTAGGGATAAAGAGAATGAAGATGTTGCATAAGAGTACGAAGTTTCTGTTTAAGATGATATAAAAATCTTTTGAAATAGATGATAATTATGGTTGCGTTGATTAACGTTGTGGATTGAGTCACTGTCACTAATTTATACAGAAAATGGATAAAATAGTCAATTATATATCATATATTTTACCACACATGTAACTAATAAAGAGTTAATGGAAACAAATATTTGTCTTGAGTCATTGCTTGTGATCATTTTTAAGTTTTCAAAAAATTACTTTTATTTTATTTGAGAGAAAGAGATAGATCATCCATCTGCTGGTTCACTCTTCTATTTAACCCACAACAGCCAAATCTTGTCCAGGCCAAAGCCAAAAGCCTGGGAATCAGTTACCTGAGTCTCCCATGTGGGTGGCAGAGACCCAGATGTTTAATCCATCCTCTGCTTTTTCCTAGGGTGTACATTAGCAGGAAGCTGAATCAGAACCAGAGCTGAGACTCAAACTGGGCATTCTAATATGAAATGTGGGCATCGCAAGTGGATATGTAACTTGTGTACCAAATACTACCTCTATTTGTGATCATTTTTTTTCCTTACACAGGTTATTTAACTGAATGTTGTCAGAATAATTATTCAGGGGTATTTATTTGCATTGTTATTGTTGCTATTGCTCCCCTAAGCAGGAATGGTGGCAAAAAAAAAAATCACCTTGCAAACACTATAGATAGATGAAATTCTGTTCTTGGTAAAGTCACCCCTCCATCAGAGTGTAGCTGTGAACGCTTCAGAACCACATATATGAAGTTCATTAACTCTGAATCCCTTAAAAAACTTCACTGTGTGATCACAAACACATTGCCCAGAAAAAAAAAAGTGAATCTTGCTAAATAATAGTGATGGTATTTATAAAATAAGGCTACAACATTTTTAGTAGTTAGGAAACTTAAAACATTTAAGCACTGTCGAGTATATATCCATAGAGTAAGAAATGAACTGGTGCCTAATGAGACTGACATTTATCCTGTCCTAGTTAGGGCTAATTGTGTGTGGAGATGCTGGTTCACTGAAGAACTAGAAGAACTAAGCGGAAAGGAGTTGTGTGTTTAGAGCCCCTTTGGCTGAAAGAGGATCACGTCCCTTGAGAAGCCTGTGTTGTCTGTGCACGTATCAAAGGCAGCATCACTCTGGCTGGCTCATTCACAAACGTGTGGAGAAGAAACAACAGGTGGACTAATCAACACTCTTTTCTCTCTACTTGTGTATGGAAGCTGTATTCCTCTTTACTCCTTGGGAACATAAAGGCCTGACATTCCTGTAAACTTGGGTGAAAGAGTGGCGATAAGGAGGGTCCTGATAGACCTACTGACAAGAAGACAGGATTGAGTAGGTGAGAAATTATTTTTGGAAGAACAGTGAGTGAGGCACATCTGTGTGATGAAACTGAAGCTCTTCATAACATTTTCATAAGTATGACAAGGGGCATTATAGAAAATACCTCATTGCTGCTCCAGGTACGAGGGAGTGTAGAAGAGGATATACTGGATACATTCAGATAACAATTAGCAGATTATTCAGATCCATAACTACACCTAGTGATTTATTTGGGGTTTGTAATTTTAGGGCAAGAGAATTTATGCCTGATTATAAATAGTATGTGCCATAATGTTGCATCTTATGTGGTTGCATGTCTGTTATATCTATTTATTTTTCAATTCCCTTAAGGTAGTACACTTAACAATATTGATCTTTTTAACTCCAGCCCATTAAAATCAGATGTTTTAAATTGGACAAATTTGTGTTAGGAAATATGTGGACTTTACATTGGATTTTTACTGTTGCTTTATTTTTAGCAGAGTTCAAAAGAACTACACTCAAATGCAATGGTAGAATTGCACCATGCCCATATGATAGGATGACTGTCTTTGCATTTCTTATAAGAAAGTAGAACCTTCTACCTAATATCAGCGCCATTCTGCTAGTATATGCTCCTGTTGAGAGGGAGAGAGATATGATATGTCTCTAAATTTTCCCCTATTCAGTTATTTTGCAAATTCTTCTGTATTTAGTCTGGAAAAGATGTGTATAATCTTCATTCTACCAGCTGACTTTAGGGCAATATTTTATCCACAATAAATTATTTTGTAAATGTTTTATAATATTTTGACCTTTTTAAGATGCAGTAAGGTCAATATTGAAGTTGAAATGATATTTTAGTAACTGAATTGGATACTAAATATATTGGTTAAGGTATGCATATGCCATGTAGATACTGCTAAAGTATAATGTCATTTTTTCTGTAAATTATGATGCATTACACTAATTAAAAATCATATATTTTATTTAATAAGTGGAGCACCTCAAACAAGTTCTTTTATAAAACTATACATATATGTATATTCAGGAGAAATATATGAAATGTTATGTCTTATTCATTTCCCAGATATACTAAATATATCATGTAATTATCATGCTTAAAATACTGTAACACAGCATTAATTATATTTTTATTGTTATCAAGATTCCAATACAGTAAGTCTTTTCCCTTGATTTTTAGTATTTCTTGAGGTGATAAAACATAAAGTAGAATTACTAAAATGAATTTTTCCCATGAGGATTAGAAGACAATTCTACCACACAGTAGAATAGATCTATTTGGAACAGATCATTTCTAACTGTGGAAGCAGGGGGCTTTTCTGCTTGCTTGTGGGTTTTTTTTTTTTTTTTTTTTTTTGCTACTGTAACAACTAGAGGTTAAAATAGCCACGTACAATAAACAGGAATAATATTTCAGTAAGTAATTTTTTATTACGTGTCAAATACATGTTAAAAAGAGATAAAAAGGGAGGTCTTGGCTATCTGTCAACTTGAAAGTGTGCATATCAACAAGGGTGAAAATCTAACATTTGAATGCTTGATCTTGTCAGCTGGACTAAGTAGTTAGAGCAGAGAAGCAATTATATCCAGAAAACCTCTCACACTCCCACGTGCTGTGCATCTCCTGCTTTGGTCTGAGTGCTTTTGTCCCAGCTATGCAGTGTTAGGAGGTGGGTGATTAGGTCTTGAGGATGCAGCCCTCTTGATGAGATCAGTGACCTTATAAGAGAGGGCCCATTCTTTCTTATGGCTGAAGATTTATATTCTGTTTTGTGTGTGACACATTCCTGAGGAGCTACATTTGTTTTTCCTGGACTGACATTATGCAATGTATCATATATCAAAACATCCCACCTTGCTACATAAATATGGGCAATGTTATGTGTCAGTTAAAAATCCTGTGTGTGTGTGTGTGTGTGTGTGTGTGTATAAGAGAGAAAAAGCTATCCCTTTCTAATGAACATGCTCAAAAGGCACTGTCTCTGGACAGGAATGGGTCCTCTTTGGACAATGAATTTGTCAGCACCATGAACATGTACTTCCCAGGTTAAAGATTATAAGAATTAGATATATTTCACCTGTGAGCACCCAGTCTATGCTGTTTTGTTATAGGAGCCTGAGATCCTGGGATTCCTCCCTTTCCATGTTTTTCCTGTGCAGTTAATCTCTAGTCCATTCACTGCCTTTATCTCAGCCTTCTAGTCCACTTAAACATCTAATGTAGCCTTCTCCTAAACTGCATCACCATTTTCCAATCTGCATGCAGCAGCATTCAGGACATTATTTTTAGAACATAAACCAAGCATGCTTCTCTTTTGCTAACATCTCATTGCAGTAGATGGAAGTTCTCTGTCTCCCCCAACCCTGTAACTCTGCTTTTCAAATAAATAAATGAATCTTTAAGAAAATCCACATTGTTGCAAATGATAGGATCTCTGTTTATTGAAGGATGAGTAATATTCCATCCTAAAAGACATCTTTAAACAGTTTCAGGAAATGTGTATAATATGATGAAATTAAATATGAATCTCAAAGTTGTCGCACCAAAATAATCTTATGTTTCATTCTACTTTGTGAAGTACTTCTGAGTGTTCATATACCACATTTTCCATATCTATTAATGCACTGACAGTTGTTTCTGTATCTTGGCTATTGTGAATAATATTGCAATGAACACAGGAGTGCAGTCTGCATGGTGCTGATTTCATTTCTCTTGATTATACCCTGGAAAGAGGTTGCTGGATCATATGGCAGTTCTATTATTAACATTTTGAGAAATCCCTGTATGGTTTCCCACAGTAGTTACATCCATTAAATTCCTACCAATAATGCACAAATGTTCTCTTTTCTCTACATTAGCGCCAACAGTTGTTATCTCTTGTCTTTCGGGTAATCATCATTCTCATAGATGTAAGGGATATCTCACTGTGGTTTTGACTCACATGTTTCTTCGGATTAATGATGTTGAGCACATTTTCATTTACTTCTGACATTGCTTTTTTTCCTGTTTTTAGAGCAGAAGCCTCCTATTTTCATTTCATTTCATTTCATTTTCCACTCTGTCCTCCATGCGATGGGGTTATTCCCAATCTGCTGGGTAGAGCCTGCTTCATGCATCTGGAAATATACCCACCTTCAGTTTCTCCTGTAGTGTGACAGGTTTGTGGCTTCCTGTCTAGTTTATTCATAAACTTTACTATGTCCCCATCTTCTCTGACAGCTTTTCCAACACCATAGCAATATCTGAGATGAGTTGTTTTCTTGTCTTGACCTGGCTGATGTATGCAGGGATTATTTTGCAAAAGACAGTTTTAAAAATGTTTATACATTTTTGTCTCTCGGTCCTCTGTTAAAACTTTTCTGTGATACTCTGGCTATAGTGGTGTCCATACAATGTTAAAAGGTGTGGTGTATATTTACTCTCACTTGTCAAAATTTGTAGACTTCTTTCATGATAAAATTCCCTCTAAAATCATCAGTTTATTGTATAATTCTCCATATTGCATGTTACAAACTTTTTTTTAATTTTTGAAGTTTTATCTTGCCTCATGTTGCTTTCTAGGAAGTAGCAACATTTTTAGCCTACTGTTTATAGAAAGATTTTTGCAACAATAATTATAAAAAATTTACCAGTTTAAGATATAATTAAAACATGTTGTCATTGTATTTCCAATTGACATTCAGAAATAAGGTGATTCAAATTAGTCTCAGAAAAGTTAATAAGCTAATATATTGTTAGGGAACCATTCTCCGAGAAAATAACTGTAGCGCAGTTTGAAAGAAAGTAACCGCGCAGTAGAAAAGTAACTGCTCTAGAGCTTAAGTTATCAGGCCTAACCACAAACCATAAACCGTCATAACAGTCTCGCCATGACTATGGAACCCTGGGAGGTTGGCGGGTGGGCGGGGCTAGCCTCTAGAAACTATATAAGGGGCCCCTCAGAAGCGGTAAACCAGAGGTTGCTCAGCCTCTCTCCCCGGTCCATAGCGCCTTATGCCTGTGGGGAGAAGCTCCTGGTCTGTAGCACCTAGTGCCCACAGGAGTTGGCTTGAGTGCTCTCTCCTCCTAGTCGCCTAGAGTACCAATAAAGTGTGTTTAGCTTGACTTTCCTCAGTCTCCTCAACTCTTTCTTCACGGCAACCCAGCCAGTTCCCGGAAGGGGAGATCCTGACACATATATAAATCTTTAAAAATATAGGAGCTGGCATTTGGTTTCAGCAGGTTTAGCCACCACTTGCAATGCCAGCATCCCATATACGAGTGCATCATTTATGTCCTGAATTTTCTAGTTCTAATCCAACTCTGCTAATGTGCCTGGTGTCTGTCTGTCTGTTTATATGTCTCTTTCCTCTTGCTCTCTCCCTAGCCTGTAACTCTGTCTTTTAAATAAGTAAGTGGACCTTTATAAACAGGAACTTTAAAACAGTTCCTTTAAAGGAGGAACTGATTCTTTTAATATAATAAACTCTTTAACTTAATCACTTGAACACTCATGATTTTAGAAATTCATGGAATATCCTACAGGTTCACTTAACTTATTCCTTCATAACTTCTCTTTCTTTTTGAAAAAAAATAATTAACTTATTTATTTGAAAGACCAAATGTCAGAGAAAGGGGGAGAGATACAAAGATCTTCCATTTGCTGGGTCACTACTTAAATGGCCATAGTGGCCTGGGGTAGACAAAGTCTGTCAGGAGCCATAAACTCCTTCTTTGTCTCCCATATGGGTGGTAGGATCCCAAGTACTTGATCCTTCTGCAGCTTTCCCTGGAAAATTGGCAGGGAGCTCGATTGGAAGCAGAGCAGCTGGGTCTCAAACCTGTGCTCACCTGAGATGCCAGCATTGCAGGCAGTGACCCAATCCATGGTGCCACAGCCAAGTCCCTCTATTTTCTATGTAGTAGTTGTCTTACTTTCATCTGATTGGCGTTCAAGTCTCCTGACTTCCCTGTGCACATTGCTTTCCTACATTCTTATCCAATTGGGGAAATGTGGAAAGAGTGCAGGTTAATCCATTCATTCAATTATAATTATTGACAAAGTGCTTCTATAAGTCAGACTTTTTGCAGCCTACAAAATAGAAAAAAATCCTGGTTACATAGCGGTTTATATTCAGTTTGAAAAGAAAATAAGAAACACTAACAAACAGATGAGATATTATAAAATAAATAAAATGAAAACAAGAAGTACAAATTATAAAAGCGTAAAGAGAAGTGGCACAGCTGAGAAAGGACAGAAGGAAAAACATTTTATGTAACAAAGTTATGACATTTTGAACAGAGATTTTTTTATAGGAAGTAAGACATGGACACATTTTCTGTACTTGATGGTTTCACTATGTGATAACTGTCATTTTCTACAGTTTCTGAATATAGAGGGGAAAGCTAGAATTCATTTATAAAAAGAAAAGGTGAAGAAATTGGCTTCCATCCATGAGGGTAGCTGATTTTACTATGGTACTCCATCACTCTAGGCAGCTGACATAATGGAATCACCTATGGAAGCAGCAGATGTTGTCAACTTGCTCAGGAGCTACCTTATAAGGTACCTGTATGTTTACATCTTGGGACCCATATACACTGCCAACTTTCTCATATAGACAGAACACTTGGCTCTCTAGATCAAAGAGTGGAAGGGAGAGTAGTCCCTTTCATTATAATAAAATCTCACTTAGTATTATAAAATTTGGCTTTTATTATCTTCAGGATGTGCTGGTCTATATGTCTCAGTGATCAAAAGAGAAATGCTTCTCTTCTGTCAGGAGACTCAACATTTCACTGGAAGATAAGACTGCTATACTGGCTACTTTTGGTTCCAATACTGCACCATCAATACTAAACAGAGTTATTATGATACAGAGTGGGATAATTGACTCTGTTGTGAAAAAGTAATATTAGATACAAACTGAAATGTTTTAAGTGAATCTTCAAACCAGACTTTCATTGAGTTTCTATACTCATTAATAATATTGGGAAGTAACAGCAGCCATTTTGGGGAGAACTTATCTAAAAGACTTAACCCATTCAAGAACAGGAGTTTCAGTACAGTCCATCAGAATATAATATATTATTGTTCTCAAGATTCTCTCCTGAAGATCTTACTGAAAATAAAAAGAACAATTCTTTGCTAGGAAGAAATTCCAAAGGGCAACTACTGCTGTAAGAAAAGTGATAGAGAAAAGAGCATGCAGACCTATACTCATTGTACATTTCATTTTTCTCTTTAGAACCTTGCATGCACATATGTACATACAAGTGTTTACTACTAAGTAGAGATACTGCACTCAAGAAACTGTGTGTACTTTATATTTTAACCACCATTCCTAATCACCTTCCTTCTCTCTTTCTATAAAGGATGGATAGCAAGTAGACTTATAGCTCAGATTTTTAAAACAATTTTTCAGATTTATTTATTTATTTATTTGAAAAGCAGAGTTACAAAGAGGCAGAGGCAGAAAAAGAGATAGGGCTTCTATCCACTGCTTCATTCCCTAAATGGCTACAATGACCAGAACTGAACTGATCCGAAGCCAGGAGCCTAGTGCTTCTTCTGGGACACCCACGTGGGTGCAAGGGCCCAAAGACTTGGGTCATCTTCTATTGCTTCCCCAGGCACATTATCAGGGAACTGGATTAGAAATGCAACAGCTGGACATGAAGCTGTGGCCATATGGGGTGCTGGCACTGCAGGCAGTGGCTTTACCTGCTAGACTACAGCGCTGGCCCCTAAATTTTTTTTTAAAAGATTTATTTATTTATTTATTTGAAAAATTTTTTCTTGGTTAGTTGAAACTCCCTTACACTCTTACTGGAGTCTCAGCTGGTCACAGGAAAATCAGAAGATCCATTCTCAATATCTGATCCCCAGGGAAGCTGCAGGTAGAGTCTGCCCATGAAAGGAATCCATAGGATATTTGGAGATCAGAAGAATTGAAGAAGCCATTGTCCTTTGAGCTCACTTGCAGGCAATACAGTTGCACAAGGCCAGTGATTCTTACTGGCTTTGATGCTGCAAGATATTGAGGTTGTTATCACCTACAACCTCCCCTCAGCCACATACCCAATCACTACCTGAAGTCCATTTTTTTCATTCAAAGTCATCCTAATGTTTTTTAATAACTCTATATATTTGCATTGAGGCCCTGTTTGCCTGGAATATTTGGGGTAGCTTCTATTTTTCTTTTCAAACCTTAACTGAAGCATCTGCAAAGACAGACAGTTCCAGGTAAAAGAAAATGTCTCCCAAACCACCTTGAGGGAGGGAGGAGGCACACAATGAACCAGTTGTGGTTCATTGACTTTTTTTTGAAAACAAGTTTTACAATTAACTCTCATAATCCAACTCTTCTAGGACAGAGGTCCTACATGGTAAGCTAGTGCACAATGACTCCTGTTGTTAATTTAACAATTAGCACTCATTTATGACATCACTGATCACCTGAGACACTTGACATGAGCTGAATAGGTTCTGGAAATCTTTTGAATCCACAAACTCCGTCAGTATTTAGAAGAGGCCATAGCAAATTTGAAGTTCTTTCCTCCCTTCAGAGAAAAGTACTTCTTTCTTTGGTGACCAGTTCTTTCCACTGGGGTCTCACCCACAGAAGTCCTTCATGTCAGACATTTTTTGCCAAAGTATCTTGGCTTTCAATACCTAAAATGCTCTTGTGGGCTTTTCAGCCAGACCAGAATGCCTTTAAGAGTTGATTCCGAGGTCAGACTGCTACTTAAGGCAATTGTCATTCTATGAGTCTGCTGTATGGACTTCTTCCCATGTTGGAGCATCCACTCCTTTTTTATTATATCTATTATTATTACCAAACAATCCTATTTTTTGGTCATTTTAGCAATTAATCCTATCTATATGATCACTTTAACACTTAATCTTATCATATGTTCACTTTAACATTTATAATGCTATTTTTACCACCTGGTTTAAGGGGATTTGAGATCCCATGGCAAGTTTTTAAACTGCAACCTTAGAAGTAATTCCATAAGGTTATATGCAGAACTATACTGCTTTACAGTTACAAACTTCATACATTTCATAATTACAACTTGAGGAACATGTGATTCTTCCTACCATGCCCACTTTTTCACCTACACTCCCACCCCACTTCCTTTTCCCTCTCTTATTCCCACTCTTGTCAATTGACTTTATACACATATGATTAGCTCTATGTTAAGAAAATAATACAACAAATAGTATGAAAAATAAATAAAACCTGTTCCTCAATAGTCAAGGCACAGATAACTCTTTCATATGTTCATTTCCCTTCCCTTGGGTAAATTCCCAAGAGTGGTCTGGCTGGGTCATATGGTAAGTTCATATTCAAATTTCTGAGGTATCTCCATAGTGTCTTCCATAGTGGCCTTACCAGTTTATATTCCAGCAACAGTGGATTAGGGTACCTTTTCCCCCATAACCTCACCAGCACTTATTGTTTTTTGATATGTGTATGAAAGCCATTCTTACTGGGGTGAGGTGAAACCTCATTGTGATTTTGATTTGCATGTCCCTGATGGCTAGTGATTCTCAGTGTTTTTTTTTTTTTTTTAATGTCTCTGTCATCCATTTGGATTTCCTCTTTTGAAAAATGTCTGTTTAAGTCCTTTGCCCATTTCTTCACTGGGTTGTTTGTTTTGTTGTTGTTGAGTTTATTGGTGTCTTTATATATCCTGGTTATTAATCCTTTATCAATTGTACAGTTTGCAAATACTTTCTCCCATTCTGCCTGTTGCCTCTTTACTATCCTGGGTGTTTCTTTTGCAGTGCAGAAGCTTCTCAAATTGACCTAATCGCATTTGTTAATTTGGCTTTGATTGCCCATGCCTCTGGGGTCTTTTCCAAGAACTCTTTTGCCACTGCCAATGTTTTGTAGGTTTTACAAATGGTCTCTCATAATTTAATGATATTGGGTCATAGATTTAGGTCTTTAATGTATTTTGAGTGGATTTTTGTGTAAGGTATAAGGTAAGGATCTTGGTTAATACTTCTGCATGTTGTAATTCAGTTTTCCCAGCACCATTTTTTAAAAAGACTATCCTTGAAACAGGGATTTGGTTAAACACTTGGTCAAACATAAGTTGTTTGTAGATGCTTGGATTGATTTCTGGCATTTCTTTTTTATTTCATTGGTCTATTTATCAGTTTTTGTACCAGTACCAGGCTGTTTTTATTATAATTGCCATGTAGTATGTCTTGAAATCTAATATTGTGATGGCTCCTACTTTGTTTTATTTGCAAAAGATTGCTATAATTATTTGGGGTCTCCTGTGTTTCCATTTGAATTGCAGTATCATTTTTTTTTCTATAAGAATGTCCTTGGTGTTCTGGCTGGTATCACATTGAGTCTGTAAATTGCATTCAGAAGTAAAGACATTTTGATTATATTGATTCTTCCAATCAATGAACATGGAAGATTTTTCCATTTTTTTGTACATTCTTTTATTTCTTTCTTTAATGGTTTATAATTCTCATCATAGATATCTTTGACATTCTTGTATAAATTTATTCCAAGTATGTGATTTTTGTAGCTATTGTGAATGGGATTGATCTTAGAAGTTATTTTTCAGCTGTAGCATTTGTGTATTAATTTTATATCCTGCTACTTTACCAAACTCTTCTATGAGTTCCAATATTCTCTTATTGGAGTCTTTTGGATCTCCTAATATAGAATCGTGTCATCTGCAAATAGGATTAATTTGACTTCCTCCTTCTCAATTTATTTCTGTTTGATTTCTTTTTCTTGCATAATGGCTGTAGCTAAAACTTCCAGGACTATATTAAATAGCAATGGTGAGCGTAGGCATCCTTGTCTGTTTCCAGATCTCAGTGGGAATGCTTCCAACATTTCCCTATTCAATATGATGCTGGCTATGGGTTTGTCATAAAATGCCTTGATTGTGTTGAGTAATGTTCCTTCTGTACACATTTTGCTTAGAGTTGTCATCATGAAAGAGTATTGTATTTTATCAAATGCTTTCTCTGCATCTATTGATATATAGTTTTTAATTTTTCAATTTATTAATGTGATGTATCACATTGATTAATTTGCAAATTTTGAACCATTCCTGCACACAGGGAGAAATCCCACTTGATCTGGGTGGATGATCTTCCTGATGTGTTGTTGGATTCCCTTGGCTTGAATTTTGTTGAGGATTTTTCCATCTTTGTTCATCAGGGAAATTGGTCTGTAATTCGCTTTCTCTTTTACGTCTTTTTCAGGTTTAACATTAAGATTATGTTGGCTTCAAAGAAAGAATTTGTGAGGATTCCCTCCCTTTCAAATAAGTTGAGAAGAATTGCAGTTAGTTCTTTAAATGTCTGGTATAATTCAGTGGTGAAACCATCCAGTCCTGGGCTTTTCTTTATTGGGAGGGTTTTTTTTTTCTTTTTTTTTTTTTTTTTTTGACAGGCAGAGTGGACAGAGAGAGAGAGAGAGAGACAGAGAGAAAGGTCTTCCTTTGCCGTTGGGTTGGTTCACCCTCCAATGGCTGCCGCAGCCGGTGCACTGCGGCCGGCGCACCGCACTCATCCGATGGAGCCAGGTGCTAGGTGCTTCTCCTGGTCTCCTATGGGGTGCAGGGCCCAAGCACTTGGGCCATCCTCCACTGCACTCCCGGGCCACAGCAGAGGGCTGGCCTAGAAGAGGGGCAACCGGGACAGAATCCGGCGCCCCGACCGGGACTAGAACCCGGTGTGCCGGCGCCGCAAGGCGGAGGATTAGCCTGTTGAGCCATGGCGCCGGCCCAGGAGGGTCTTTATTACTGATTCAATTACTGTCTTGGTTATGGGTCTGTTTAGGTTTACTATGTCTTGATGCCTAAATTTAGGTAGGTAGTTTGTGACCAGGAATCTATCAATTTCCTCTAGGTTTCCCAGTTTGTGGCCATACAGTCCTTGTAATTTCTGATGAGTCTTTTTATTTCTGTGGTGTCTGTTGTTAGATTTACTTTTTTCTCACAATTTTTATTACTTTGGGTCTTCTCTCTCCCTTTTTGGTTAGTTGGGCCAGTGATGTGCCAATTTTGTTTATTTTTTGAAAGAACCATCTCTTTGTTTTGCTTAACTTTTGTATTTTTTTTTGGGTTTTAATATTGTTCATTTTTTCTATAATTTTAATTATTTCTTTTATCCTACTAATTTGGGGTTTGGTTTGTGGATCTTTTTCTAGATACATGAGATGTTTTTGATAGCTCATTTATTTTTTGCCTTTCCATTTTCTTGATGTAGACACAAATTGCTATAGACTTTCCTCTTAACACTGCTTTTGCTGTATCCCATAAGTTTGATATATTGTATTGTCATCTTCATTTGTTTTCAGAAATTTTTTATTTCTCTTTTGATTACTTCACTGACCCACTGTTCTTTGCATGTTGTTCAGCCTTCATGTGTTTGCATATATTCTAGAGATTTTAATTTTTTTTTTATTTTCCGCTTCATTCCATTGTGATCCAAGAAGGTGCATGTTATGATTTCAATTTTTTTGAATTTGCTGAGACTTGTTTTATGGCCTAGCAAGTGATTAGTCCTACAGAAAGTGTCATGCACTGGTGAGAAAAATGTTTATTATGCAACTGTAGGATGGAAAATTCTGTAGATATGTTACATCCATTTTGTCTATGTTGTTTAACTTTTGTTTCCTTGCTGATTTTCTGTCCAATTACTGGAATTGGGGTATTGAAGTCCCCCATTATTTTGTATTGGAGTCTATGTCTCCCTTTAGATCTCTTAACATTTCTTTTAAATAGCCAAGTGCCCTGAAATTAGGTGCATATATGTTTATTATAGTTACATCTTTCTGTTGAACTGATCCTTTAACCATTACATAGTGCCCTTCTTTGTCTCTTTTAAGATTTTTTTGTGTGTTGAAGTCTATTTTGTCAGATATTAGGATGGCATCACCATTTATTTTTTGGTTTCTGTTAGCATGGGTTATCTTTTTCCATCCTTCCCCATTCAGTCTGCATCATCTGTGTTGCTGAGATGAGTTTCTTGTAGGCAGAAAATAGATGTTTTTTTTAACGCATTATGCCAGTCTCTGTCAATTAACTGGAAAGTTGAAGCCATATACATTAAAAGTGACCATGGATACGTAATGACTTTGCCATGGCATTTTTCTATAAGTATTCCAATTTTTAACTTTGGACATCATTTGCACTTTTACTGGGAGATTTTATGCCTTCCCTTTCTTTCATAGTGATGACCATGCTTTTGTGTTTCTGTGTGTAGCACATCCTTAAGCATCTTTTTCAAGGCTGACTACATGGTGACAAATTCTTTCAATTTGTTTTTGTTATGGAAGGTCTTTATTTCTTTTTATATAAAGCTTTTATTTAAAGAATATAAATTTCCTAAGTACAGCTTATGGATTACAATGGCTTAACCCCCATAACTTCCTTCCCACCAGCAACCCTCCCCTTTCCCTCTCCCTCTCCCGTTGCATTCACATCAAGATTCATTTTCAATTCTCTTTATACACAGAAGATCAGTTTAGTACATATTACATAAAGATTTCAACAGTTTGCCCTCACATAGAGACACAAAGTCAAAATACTGTTGGAGTACTAGTTATAGTATTAATTCACAATGTACAGCACATTAAGGACAGAGATCCTACATGATTTTTTTTAAATTGATTAATTATCTATGCAATTTCCAATTTAACACCAAGTTTTTTAATCATTTTCAATTATCTTTATATACAGAAGATCGATTCAGTATATACTAAGTAAAGATTTCATCAGTTTGCACCCACACAGAAACACAAAGTGTAAAATACTGTTTCAGTACTAGTTATAGCATTACTTCACATTGGATAACACATTAAGGACAGATCCCACATGAGACGTAAGTACACAGTGACTCCTGAAGTTGATTTAACAATTTGACACTCTTGTTTATGGCATCAGTAATCTCCCTAGGCTCTAGTCATGAGTTGCCAAGGCTATTGAAGCCTTTAGGGTTCGCCGACTTCGATCTTATTCCGACAGGGTCATAGTCAAAGTGGAAGTTCTCTCCTCCCTTCAGAGAAAGGTACCTCATTCTTTGATGGCCCCATTCTTTCCACTGGGATCTCACTCACAGAGATCTTTCATTTAGGTCTTCTTTTTTTTTTTTTCAGAGTGTCTTGGCTTTCCATGCCTAAAATATTCTCATGTGCTCTTGAGCCAGATCTGAATGCCTTAAGGGCTGATTCTGAGGCCAGAGTGCTATTTAGGGCATCTGCCATTCTATGAGTCTGCTGTGTGTCTCGCTTCCCATGTTGGGTCGTTCTCTCCCTTTTTCATTCTATCAGTTAGGATTAGCAGACACTAGTCTTGTTTGTGTGCTCCCTTTGACTCTTAGACCTATCAGTGTGATCCATTGTGTACTAAAATTGATCACTTGGACTAGTGAGATGGCCTTGGTACATACCACCTTGATGGGATTGTATTGGAATCCCCTGGCACGATTCTAACTCCTTCATTTTGGGCAGGTCTGATTGAGCATGTCCCAAATTGTACATCTCCTCCCTCTCTTATTCCCACTCTTATATTTCACAGGGATCACTTTTCAGTTAAAATTTAAACACCTAAGAATAATTGTGTGTTAATTACAGAGTTCAACCACTAGCACTAGGATAAAAAAATACTAAAATGGATAAAGTATTACATTGTACAACACCAGTCAGCACAAGAACTGATCAAGTCACTGTTTCTCATAGTGTCCATTTCACTTCAACAGGTTTCCCCTTTGGTGCTCAGTTAGTTGTTGCTGATCAGGGAGAACGGAAGGTCTTTATTTCACCTTCATTCATAAATGAGAGCTTTGTAGGGCACAGTATTCTTGGTTGACAGGTTTTTTTTTTTTAAACTTGGAATATATCTCTCCATTCTCTCCTAGCCTATAGGGTTTCTGATGAGAATTCAGCTATGAGTCTAATTGGAGAAACTCTGAAATTGGATGACATTTTTCTTGTGCACATTTTAGAATCTTTTATGCCTTACTTGGATGAGTTTGATTAAAATGTTCATGGTAAAGATCTTTTTTGGTCATGTCTATAAGAATCCTATTTGCTAGGATACTTGGATATCCCATTCTTTCTGACAATTGTGATAGTTTTCTGTTATTATTTCACTAAAAAGGCCTTTGAATCCTTTCTCTCTTTCCATGCCTTCAGAAACTCCTAGAACCTGTATGTTGGGTCATTTGATAGTATCCTGTAGATTCCTAAGAGTGTATTTTAGTTTTCTAATTTCTTCTTGTTGTCTTATTATATGATTTTATTTTCCAATGATTTGTCTTATAAGTGAGATATTCTTTCTTCTAACTCACCAATTCTGTTGTTAACACTTTCCACTGTATTTATTATTTGTTCTATTGAACTCTTCATTTCCATGACTTCATTTGATTTCTCTTTAAGATCTCAATTTCATGGTAGAAATATTCTTTCATGTCATATATTGATTTCATTAGTTGGCATTTGCTTCTGATTACTTTTAAATAATCCTATGATCATTTTTTTGAATTCTATTTCTGGCATTTCTTCAATCTCCTCATCTTGACAGTCTAATATTGAATTTCTGTTTTCTTTTGGGGTGTGCTTTTTTTGTCTTCCTTATTGTTTCTTGAATTGCTGCATTTGTTATTCAGCATTTGTGGAAATACTCTTTTGTTTCTTTGTTTTATCATCGTGGCAGCTTTTATCTTATCTTTGTACTACACCTCTGTGGATTAGTGGAGTCTGCTTTCAGGGAATATCTAGAGGTGTGTGGTAGGTGTGGCCAGGGAGCTCTGTTCAGTCTCCAGGTTGAAAGGGGTATCTGAGGTGATACACTCATTTTAGGCATGGTAAATCTCTCTCTCTCTCTCTTTTTTTTTTTTTTTTTTTTTTTAGAGGAGAGTCTATGCTCTGTTGGCATAGGCTCTGCTCACCTCTTCTCCTCAAAGGAGACCATTATCCAGGGACTAGAGCCAGTGAGTGCAATATTTGCTCTGCCACAAGAACAACACAAAGGATCTGTGCAGTCCTGGTATAAGCACAGATTCCCCAGCAATGTCCCTCACCAGGGAACCAAGGAGCCCTAAGCATGTGGAACCTCCCACAATGATTTCTAAAGTCACACCCTGAGTCCTTCCATGCAGCCTCAGTGTTTTCAAATTCCTGGCACACAAACCCTCCACAGTCACGAACACCCAGCCTCCAGTCAGTTCTCCCCACAAGACTCAGGCTTCTCTACTCAACTATTTGCTGGACACAGACATGGGCTGGCACACTTGTTACATATGTCCAAAATGGTTTGGGCACTCTCTAGGCTTGTTAAAGGATTCCACTACAGGGTGACCAGGGAGATTGAAATGTGACCCCCCTTTTTTTGTCCTCTAGTTTGGCAGGTACACTGTCCCTCAGGGGGCTTCCAAACCTGATTTCCTCATGGCTCTTCCTGCAGCTTTTCACCAGTGGCTTGGGCCGCTGCAGTCTAGTCTCATTTTGCTCTCCAATGCTGGTGTGTAGGCTCTTGGCTCCTGGGGTCCTTACTTGTGGGTGTCCACACCCTCTATGTAGATCCACAGTGTCCCTCTAATTCCCTGAGACTGCACTCTCTCCACTTTTATTAAACTATATTCTCCTAGACTAGAGCAGTAAGCTCCCTCCCTACCCTGCCATCTTAATCCCTCTCTATATAGTTTTCTTTAGTTCATGAATTTGCTTCTGATTGCTTCTGAGTAATCCAATGATTAGTTTTTCGAATTCAGTTTCTGGCATTTCCTCAATCTCTTCATATTCAGCTTCTAATATTTAAATGTTGTAATGTTCTTTTGGGTGGCTCATAGTGTCTTCCTTATTCTTGTTTTTAAATTTTTGCCCTTATTTTACAGCATTTCAGATTTTTTTTGTCTGATGGCTTATATCTTTGATCTATGCCTCTGTAGCTTAGTGGGATGTCTACACTTTCAGTGAATACCAACGGGATGTGCTGGGTGTGGCCAGGGTGCTCTGTTAAGTATTTCAGGGTGGGGTGAGTATCCAGGGTAAGACCTCATTTGTGTGTGGCAGCTCTCCTTTCCCTGTCTGGATTGAGAGGAATGGTCACCTCTGTTGGTGTGTCCAACCCTTCCCCCAGCTGATGAATGCCAGATATTAGTCCCCAGTGTGATCAGCACTCATCTGCACTGCTTTATAAACTGCACATTATCTGTGGAGTCTTTCATGTGAGCCAGGTTTCCTCTGCTATGAGCTGAGGAGGCAACTGAGGAGCTCTGTGGTTGCCTAGAACCTAGCCACACTCTTCCTCCTCTAATGCAGTCACTTTTTTCTCAGACTCAGCTCCCAGGGCTCTAGGGTTCATGGGGTGCCAGTGGGGCCTCTCCGCCCCCACTCCACCCTGCTTGCCAGTCTTTTCTATAAGGAAACTAAGATGTTCCCAGAGCCGCTGTCGCTCTGTGGTGCTCCCAACCAGATTCAGTGTCAGGGAAAGTAGGTTTTTCTCTCTGGTTAGATCTGTGGTTCACAGGCACACAAAGAACCTGCCAGCTGCAGCCCTGTTAGCTTCTCAATTGTGTTAAGTGGATAGGAGAGTCCCACAGGTGGCACTTCCCCTCCATAGGGGTAGCTCCACCTCCCCTCCCATTGCCGGGTAACCAGCAAGATGCAACCGACATGATGGAGGCCCTACTCAACTTCCTCTGAATTGCTGCGGTCCTCAACAACTGGGTGGAGAGTGACCCTAGCAATTGCTGGGTGTGTGCACAGGAGCTGGGGTGGCTGCCACCTGCCTGTGTCCAAAAATGGTGTCAGCTCTCCCCTGACCAGCCACAGGTCTCCACTGTGGCAGGGAGCCAGGGGAGGGAGAGAGATGTGCAGCCTTTTTTTTTTTTTTTTTCCCTGATCTGGGCTATCACTCACCTAATGTCATGGGGGATCCACGTGGAACTCCAAAGCAGTTCACCAAGCTCTCTCTCCTGTTGTATCAGCAGCACCACGGGCCTGTGGAGTCCTTTCTCACCTGGATTGCAGGGTGGACGACCTCCTCCCCAGATGCAAGTCAGTGGGTCTTCTGTTGCATTTGATCTCTCAGGGTCTGGACCCCCTCCACCACTCTGGCAGAGTCTCCCACTGCAGCTTTCCTGCAGTTTTATTCTGAGAGAGTACTCTCTCTCCTTTGTTAAATATTAATTTCACCATGTAAATCAGACTATCCTGTCACTATTCAGCCATCTTCGAACCCCAGTCCATTGACTTTGACTTGATCTTACATGAGCCTTATAGTGTGATGGCTTTCTTGAAGGTGTATATAAAATAATTCCCTGGACAGAAGACTTAAATGACATTTGATGGCATCAGTAGTGGAAGCTATAGAATAACTGCTCCTCATATGAAATGATTCTTTTTTATGTCAGCCCAAGTTCTTGCAATTCCTTGGCCATTTCTTTCACATAGAAAAAGCCACCACTCATGTCTCGGTGTGATGGCTGAGTCCCTTGATGGTAGTTAATACTTATCTTCTTTCAGATTTGAGTGACTCATCTCATCTGGAATTTTGTGGTTTTGTAAACTAACACCATGCACATCTTCAGTAGTATTTTGAATACATAATCTGTGCCTACAAGATTGCTTCAGCCCCTAAACTCTACTCTTATTGTACTAAGAAATGAAGCTATTGCCATATAATAACCGATGGGGCATTTGTAAGTATCTGCATTTTAACTAGAAAGTTGTTATTAGAAGGAATTTTGAAATGGAATTAAATACATCCAGAACACTCCTTAATCTTCTCACAGGAACTGGCCTCTGTTACTCTGTTACTGATGCTGCCAATTGTGCATCAGTAGATACTGAAGCCACAAACAAACCAAGAATTTTTCTTGACTTTCAGAATGTTACTTCAGAACCCTCTATAGGCTTTGAAATCATTGAGACATCAGCAGAATGCAAGTAATAGTTCATGGGTTTTCCTAGCTGCCAAGGAGTTCAGAAATCATAGAATTCATGTGTAATTGTCAATAATTAGTGCAGAAGAGCAGTCAATAATTAGCACCTAGCAGGTAGGATTCCTGCATGCCACATAAAAGGACCTGGATTTGAATCTCAGCTCCAGCTCCTGCCTTCAATATCTTGCTAAGGCAGCTAAGGCAGACTCTGGGAGGCAGCAGTGATGTTTCAAGTAATTGGGCTTTTCCCCTCCACATGGGAGAGCTGAATCCTAGTTCCTGGCTTTGGCCCTGTCCTAACACACAGAGGCTGCAGGCGTTTGAGAAGTGAACCAGTAGATGGGGCCAATCTCTCTCTCTCTCCTCTTCTCACATATGTCTCCATGCTTATCAAGTGAATAAATAAAAAAATGATGCGTGCACACTTCAGACATTATTTTTCTTCATTAATCATGACATAGCAGTGTTTAAAATGCACTCTTATTGAATTGATTTTTGTTTTATATATCATTTTGTGAAATTCTTCCACGCCTGCCTCATTGGGAAATGTGTTTTACCTTTTATGTCACTTAAAACTAGATGTGTTTATTACGTTGTTGCTGCACTATGATCAAACCTTAGTGGTTTACATATTACAATATTTAAGCTATTAAGCTTGTTATCGGGATTTTATTATTTGGGATTGTTTTAGACTACATGCCACAGTTATTATGAATATTTGGTTTTTGATGGCCAGTATATTCTCTTTTTTAACTTTCAATTTTTTAATTTATTTGAAAGTCATAGAGATAGAAAAATAGAGAAGGATAGAAATCTCTAATTATGCTGATTCAATGCCAAAGTTTATACAACAGCCAGTCCTTGGCCAGACAAAAGCCAGGAGCTAGAAACTCAATCCAGGCCTCCCATATAGGAGGCAGGGAACTAAATACTTGAACACCACGTGGAGCTTGCCAGGATGTGACTTAAATGAAAGCTGAATCGGCAAGGAAGGAGCTGGACTCCAAGCACTGAGTGGGATGCTGATCAGCATCTTCACCAGTGCACCAAGGTCCAGCCCTGACCAACATATTCTCTTCAATGCAAGTGAACATTTCTGAGAAAGAAAACCAAATACACTACACATAACCATACACCACGTCACTGAAGATTATTTTTCCTAAAAGCACAAAAAATCTCAATTAATTAATTCAATCATTTGTTGAACAAATGAAAGTGAATTGAGTAGTATGTTCCAAGGTCATGCTAATTAGTAGAAATACAAAGTAAAAAATATACCAATAAATGTTTCTGAGTGATTAAGAAGGGCAGACAAGTTTATTAATTAGATTATACCATGCTAATTAGTAATCACAGTATAACTTATAGTGAGAACACATTTAGCATTTGAGCCAAGAAGCTGGTGTTGTGACGTAGCAGATAAAGCTACAGCCTGCAATACTGGAATCCCATACAGGTGCCTGTTCAAGTTTCAACAACACCAATTCCCATCCAGCTCCCTGCTAATAGCCTGGGAAAACAGAGGAAGATGACTTAAGTGTTTGGGCCCTTGCCACCATGAAGGGAGACACAGCTGAAGCTCCTGGCTCTTGACTTTAGCCTGGTTCATCACTGACTGTTGCAGCCACTTGAGTGAATCAACAGATGGAAGGCCTCTCTCTTTCGGTCTCTCCCTCTGTCTCTGTGATTCTAACTTTAAAATAAATAAATAACTCTTAAAAAATATATATGAGGAGAGTCACCTGAGATGAGGTCAGGAAGGAAACATATGAAAATGAGATTGCAATTAAATTCACTAGATAAGAAGGGATATGAATATTCTGATTGCTGTTAACAAGTTTAGATGCAAATATATTTAGCTTTCTTTATATTCAATAAAATGGAAAATTAAAAATCAATTAGCACTATAATACAAACAACATTTTCTTAGTTTGACATCCAGATCTGTAGGGCAGATGGAGGGTGAACCATGGCTTAAGAATTGTCCTGTATGGGCCAGTGCTGTGGCATAGTGGGTAAAGCTGCTGCCTATAGTGCGGACATTCCATATGGGCGCTGACTTGAGTCCTGGCTGCTGCACTTCCTATCCAGCTCTCTACCATGGCCTGGGAAAGCAGTAGAAGATGGCCCAAGTCCTTGGGCCACTATACCACATGGGAGACTTAGAAGCTCCAGGCTCCCAGCTTTGGATCAGCCCAACTCCTGCTATTGCAGCTATTTGGGAAGTGAACCAGTGGATGGAAGACCTCTCTCTCTGCCTCTGCCTCTCTGTAACCTTGCCTTTCAAATAAATAAAATCTTTTTTAAAAAATTGTGCTGTCTTTTTTAAAGATGTATTTATTTGTTTTGAAAGTTGGAGTGACAGAGTTACAGAGAGAGACAGAGACAGAGACAGAGAAGGAGAAAGAGATCTTCTATCCACTGGTTCACTTCCCAAAAGGCCACAAAGCGAGGATCCAGGAGCTTTTTCTGGGTCTCCTGGTTGAGTGAAGGATTCCATGTACTTCCACATACTGCTGCTTTTCCCAAGCCATTTGAAGGAAGCTGCATCAGAAGTGGAGCAACTGGGACAGGAACCAGCACCCATAGGGTTGCCAGCATTGCAAAGCAACTTACTCACTATGCCACAACGCAGGACCCTAGAATTGTTTCTCTACTGATGAACAAGTTGAATCAAATTGAACAGCTAGGCACCTGTAGAAAGACAATGTCTTATTGTTTATTTATTATATATTTTAGTTTTCACAGTGTAGGGTATTTGTGAGAAGACTGTCATATTTTTGTTTTTAGTAACTTTGTATTCTTGGATTTATAATCTATAAAAATTTAGATGGTTTTAAGATTTATTGGACCCTGAGGGTAGCATATACTTTTATTTGATTGTGGATTTGTAAAGAGGTGGATAAAATTCCTATTTCAAACTCTATCTGATATATTACCAAAGAAAAATTCCAAAAAAAAGTTACTAAGGGATTGGTGTTTTAAGGCTACTTTGCATCTCTCATAAAACTGAATTTCTCTAAGGTTGAATGCTAGAAGTACTTTCTCAAGATTAAGGCAAAATTTCTATTCAGAAGATAATGTCTGATAAATTGAGGTGATACAAAAAATAAGGTCTGCTTACTACAATGACCCTCCCTCAAGCACTGATGAGCAGGTGCCCCACTAACGTAGAGAGTCTAGACCCAAGAGGAAATACTCAATGCTATACTCAGGATGAAACCAGGGAGGACTTGTTCCTTCCTATTCCCCAGTGACTTCTGTTAAACTCATTAGCATTTCCCTGGGATTTTACTTTGGATGTTTTCCTGATACCCAGGCTTATGGTCTTATAACTCTCACTTTATATCTATCCCTAGATTCATTAGACTCTAAGTTACTTTCAGACTGAAAAATACAGGAAATCTTGGACAGAATATAAGTTTTCTGCATTTAGCTACTTCTTATCTTTATATTTCCACACTGAACTGATATTAAACTAAAAAGAATGCAGGTGAGAACACTGGTTCTAATATATGCTAATGACTGCAGTTTGGCCCAAAATGTGCTGCAGTTTCTATATAACACTTTGTTACTGCTGGGAAGATTTTCTCCTAAGTGGTTTTATAGTTAATTATTATCCTCTTCATACCTTAATTTGGATTCTGTACTACATTCAACACCTTTTTCAGAATTCCAATACCTTGCAAACTAGTTCTTAGTTTTATCACCTATACTGAAAAGATTTAGAAAAGAAATTAAGAATCATTTCATTTTAGATTTGATTTTCATGACTTAGAAAACATTTCAGATTACATTATGGTGTCTAATATCTTATTATATTACCTTGAACACTGGGGATTTTAAGTAGAGTCCTAGAGTTTGAATTAAATGGAAAAGGAGAATGTGTTCTAAAAATCCAGTGATAGTTGGCCTAAGCCTCAACCAATTTTAAATAGATGAATGGAAGATTTCACGGGAATAAATATTTTGAATCTTTAAGTTATAGAATTTCAAGATAGTGTTAAATTATTGCTTAATTTCTACTGCTAGAATAAAGATAAAACTATAGATATAAAAAGCTATTTATATTTAAAATGACATTTGAGACTTTTCCTGTATGCATGTTTTTCATTTGCTGTTGCAATAGAACTAGTGGATAAGGACCATTGGGTCTACGTTTAGAATCCTCTATAACTGTCTTTGACTTCTTTGTGGAATGGTGCATTCATAAGCCAGTACACCAATGTGTAAACCTTGCTCAGAAGTCAACTCTGTTACTTACTGCTTTTGTGATTTTGAGAAGACTGTAAGTTCTTTTTGTCCCAAGATTCTCCTGTGTCAAGTGGAGAGAGAGAGACATAAGAGCAGGCAGAATGTAGATCAAAGGAAACATTTTCTTCCAAATATGAAAATTTAATGATGGAATCCAAGTTATCATTCTTACTCTTCACATTCTTTCTGATACCCTTTCGAACAACCTATGCCTTCTGCAGAGAGCATGTCTTCTACACATTGTTGTCCATAAGACAAAATGGATATTGAAGTTTTCATGTCTCCTTGAACGACCTTGAAATGTTTGCCCTTGAAACACATTTGAAGACATACGACTGCAATGCATCTATTTGAGCTATACCTGAATTCAGAACACAGCTCTGCCCAACACTGAAACAATCTCTAACTACATATTCCTTATTACAGCCTGCCCCAAAAGCTTGTTTAGTTTGGACAGGAACACTATATTTTTATTTAAGACTAATGAAGTTTTTGCCCAAGATATGTAGACTACATATTAGTTTGATACTTAAAGTACT
This sequence comes from Sylvilagus floridanus, assembly GCA_949820135.1. NCBI lineage: Eukaryota > Metazoa > Chordata > Mammalia > Lagomorpha > Leporidae > Sylvilagus > Sylvilagus floridanus. The sequence goes on from OX463226.1 coordinate 119,045,540, forward strand.
GACTTATTATTTATTATAGGTTTGATTATTTTTTCAGATACTCACATCTTGCTAGTGGTTAGATGTGCATAGACAAATAAGTCATGAGCCTTAGTAAGATTTGCAGTATAGATGGGGAGAGATAGAGCATATATATTTTAATTGTGATGACATATGTAATCCTGGAGGGATGTATAAAACAAAACAGCAACAGGGCTATGCACGGGGAAAATGTCCAAAAATTCCCAGCAACATTTGCTTTCTGGTGGTCCAATATGTGCAAAGGGCTGTGAGGGTCTGAGAGTCTATTCTAGCTCAAGCTAACAAGGTAATATGCCAGTCTCAGAGAAGCCAGCAGAAGAAGCAGCAAGACTTCTATTGAATACTAGGGCCAAACAAGCAGCCTAATCAGCATATTTTCATTGGTCTCCTCTGCACCCACGGCAACAGGAGCATGGTGGGTGGGCTCAGGTGAACATGTCATGGACTGAGGTGCCCTCCGGGGGAGAAACCCAGACCCGGGAACCTGAAGCTTTTGTAATGGGCGGGGACGTATTCTTCAAGAAAACAAGTGAAATCCATGCGGTGTGTCTGTTTCTCCAGGGTCTTGGACCCTCAGGAGTCACTTTGCTTTACTCTCCTTAGTCACAATGTCCTTGATCCAGCTACATACATCTTCAGAAGGTTCAGTCATTAGTTTTGCATTCTGAAGTGATTCCTAGAACCCCCAAGAAAAAGCTTACAAGTATTCTTGACTATCTCCTGTCCAAACCTGACCCTACTCTCTGGCTCAATCCTTGCCGGCCCTAATGGGTGCTGTGGTGTTCTGGAAACATCCTGTCCAGGACCACAGATGTTGTCCAGGCTGATAAAGTAAGCCCACCTCCACGAAGAGCACAAGGCCTCTAAAGCCCCAGCCCTGTTCAGAACTCCCCAGTGGAGTTCCGCCAGCTCTCAAGTCCCAGAAAATCTGCCTCCATATTGCAAGAGAAGGAAGCAGCCAAAGCTTGAGGGTTATGGATTTAAATGGGAAAATGACTTTACAGTTAAAGGAGCCATGAGTACAAGGCTTTCAGGAAGCCCTGAGGCGGTAGCTGTAGACTGAAGCCAGGCACTAAGGAGAGACTGAAGGGAGTACAGGGACAGAGAAGAAGACACACAAAATCAAAATCCACAGGTAGGGGCTGTTAAGAGGAGGTGTTTGCTTCAGAAAAAATGTGTCAAAATACGCTGGAAAATATTTATTTATTTATAATTACCTGTGCATAGGAAATTTTAAAATTATCATAGATCATTAAAACTATAGTAGTATAATTTTTTAAAAAGATTTTTTTATCTTTTTAAAAGCAGAGTTACAGACAGAGAGAGGGAGAGATGGAAAAAAATTCTCCATCCACTGGTTTACTCCCCAAATGGCTACAATGGCCGGAGCTGGGCTGAGAAGCCTGGAGCTTCTTCCAAGTCTCCTGTGCAGGTTCAGAGGCCCAAGCACTTGGACCATCTTTCACTGCTTTCCCAGGCTATAGCAGAGAGCTGGACCAGAAGCCCTTATGGCATGCTGGTGCTTCAGTCGAAGGCCTAGTATAACATTCTTAACCATTGCTTTGACAAAGATATAACACAAAATTTAACAAAACTATATTTGCAAAAATACTGAAATACAAAAAAGTCATTTCTTTCCTTTTTTTTTTTACAGTTTTGCTCCCACATATAATGGAAAATATAGAGTATTTCTCTTTCTGTATCTGGCTTATTTCACTCAGCATAATGTTCCCCATTGCATCCATTTTGTCAAAAATGGTAGAATTTCATTTTTTTATGAATGAATAATATTCTACTGTATAGAAATAAGAAACTCCTGAAACTTTTTTGTTAAAATTCAATAGACAGATATAGGGAAAGAGGATGGGGGAAAGAGAGAGAGAGGGAGAGGGAATGAGCAAAAGTGTTCCCATCAGTATCCAAATGTGGGTGACAGGCACTCAATACCTGAGAGTGCTCCCGTCAGTCTCCCTATGTGGGTGACAGGCACTCTAAGACCTGAGAGTGCTCCCGTCAGTCTCCCTTTGTGGGTGACAGGCACTCAAGGCCTGAGAGTGCTCCCGTCAGTCTCCCTGTGTGGGTGACAGGCACTCTAAGACCTGAGAGTGCTCCCGTCAGTCTCCCTGTGTGGGTGACAGGCACTCAAGACCTGAGAGTGCTCCCGTCAGTCTCCCTTTGTGGGTGACAGGCACTCAAGACCTGAGAGTGCTCCCGTCAGTCTCCCTGTGTGGATGACAGGCACTCAAGGCCTGAGAGTGCTCCCGTCAGTCTCCCTATGTGGGTGACAGGCACTCAAGACCTGAGAGTGCTCCCGTCAGTCTCCCTGTGTGGGTGACAGGCACTCTAAGACCTGAGAGTGCTCCCGTCAGTCTCCCTTTGTGGGTGACAGGCACTCAAGACCTGAGAGTGCTCCCGTCAGTCTCCCTGTGTGGATGACAGGCACTCAAGGCCTGAGAGTGCTCCCGTCAGTCTCCCTATGTGGGTGACAGGCACTCTAAGACCTGAGAGTGCTCCCGTCAGTCTCCCTTTGTGGGTGACAGGCACTCTAAGACCTGAGAGTGCTCCCGTCAGTCTCCCTTTGTGGGTGACAGGCACTCAAGACCTGAGAGTGCTCCCGTCAGTCTCCCTTTGTGGGTGACAGGCACTCAAGACCTGAGAGTGCTCCTGTCAGTCTCCCTGTGTGGATGACAGGCACTCAGGACCTGAGAGTGCTCCCGTCATTCTCCCTGTGTGGGTGACAGGCACTCAAGACCTGAGAGTGCTCCCGTCAGTCTCCCTGTGTGGGTGACAGGCACTCAAGACCTGAGAGTGCTCCCGTCATTCTCCCGATGTGGGTGACAGGCACTCAGGACCTGAGACATCACGGGCTACCTTCCTCCAACTCCACTAGCAGGAGCTGGAATCTGAAGCTGAATCAGAGCTTGAACCCTGGTGCTCGGGTGCCGTGTAAAAGTGTCTGAATGCAGCACTTTAGTTCCAAGGCCATACATCTGTCCCTGAAATATTTTTTTATTATTTTTGTAACACCACACTCTAATGAAAATATCAATGAAGGAATTCTCAGCCCAAGAATAATCTAACCATACCAGTCTTTCAGACTCTTTTAAGGCTTGTAAATCTTTCAGGAGAGATAGAGAACCAGGAGTGGCATGGGTATCACCTTTTTCCCCTTAGAAATGTTCCAATGTTTATTGAAGAGCCCCACCCCCTGTGTGCAGGTGAGTGATAGTGCTGCGCCACATTTTGGCAGGCGGAGAACAAACCGTGCTTTGGTCCAGCACCTGGGGCTTCACAGAGATCTCTGCCTGAGGCTGACTGGAAGCAATGGGTGTTGTTTCTGGTATGATGAAGACTTCTCTCATGCTCTAGTTGGATTGCATCAGCCTGGTTGGAAGGAAGACACTAGCAGCTTCTCTGTGTCATGAGGGCCATTGCAGGAGCAGCCAGGCTCTCAGGTCTCGGGTCACAGACGATACGTAGACCATCCCAGCCACCGTGCTAGATGGCATAGCCAATCACTAGTGTATAGCACCCTCACCTTGTCCTCAATATTTGCAGTGGCCTCACATAAGGTTTTATATCATTCCTCCTGGGATGGCAATGAGAGGAACATAAAATGCCAGAGACATGAATACGTTAAACCAGTCTGAACAACTGTGGAGAAGACAAAGTATTCCAGTGATTTTGGTTCTTCCAAAAATGGAATAAATACAGAGAAATTAGATACAGAAAACATCAAAACGCTTTATAGTCATTACTATTACCAAATTGTCCTAGAAACTCTGTTACTTTTTTAGATCAGAAAGTTAACCAAAGTCCTTTGAAAATGGAGATAATAAAGTTGACATTTGATTTTTAATTACTAATTTTGACTCTCTGCAATTTTGTAACCCACAATATCATCTCCTATCTTCTGAAAAACATGTGTGAAGGAAGTAATTTTTATGAATTTTATAAGTGCCAGGGTAGATTCCTACAAGAGGACCAACTTTTTCAAAATTGAATTCATGAATGTCCTTCAACATCCAACAGCCAAACTAAGAGTTCTTCTAAATGGAATCTATAGTAACACAAATTACTATTCTATTTCAGTACTACATATAGGTCATAGCTATCTTTGGTTACCATTCAGTAACCTAAGGCACTTCCTAAGAAGGATAGTTGAATAAACTATTAATGACTTTTAAGATACATTATTCAAAACCACTTATTTTAGACTAACAATGGAGGATATTTCTATCAAATAGATTTCATCAAATGAAATTCTGACCAAACATTTATTTTGATTTTCTCAATATAATTACACATCCAAGTCTTTAGGAAAATTTTAAAAACTTATAAGAAGAAATCACAAGAAATACATTAAAACATTTCTCATTAAAGATTTGAAATTTTCCTTATATAAAAACATACAAGCAATTGGTAACTCAGATTACTTTTTTGGAAAATAAAAGCTCTTTTATTTAGCAAACTAATCAAGTAAGTGACTTTTAATTTGATTCAGCTGTATATACAGTGAACATCCCACATCACTGAACAGTTAATGCTACCTTTGATCCTTTATCATTTTCTTTATGAGCTAAGGGATTGTTCATTCAGATTCTTCTAATCCTCATAATACCTGGGCCATTATTACAAATCCTTGCTGTTGAGATAGCATCCAATTTCTTATGAATCTCATGAGCATTAAAGAAATCTTGTTAAGTGAAAATGGAGGTATCACATCTTGCCTGGAATTTCATTTGCAATTCAATAGTTTAAGTGCTAACATAAAGAGAGGGCTCACTGGAAATGCACACTGATTTGTCTTTTCCCTATCTGTAGGTATCATACATTTAGAAGACTATCTCTTATTCAAGACGCAACAACCAGAAAAGTATTCCAAGCACTTTTCCTTATCATAGGTAGACTGTGTAAAACAGAGGGTGGAGGAAGTTGGAAAGGAATTAACAGAGGTAGATATTCTAAGAGATAAATACATTTGCAGTCAGTGCAATAAACATGTGGAATATTGGTTAAGATAAATTTAGTTAAAATACCCTAAATATTTATCATATTTATGAATATACTACATTGTAATCATGTGTTTATCCTATTACCAGGCAAGAAGAATTAGATGTGAGCCCATATGGTCATAGAACTAAATAATTCTTAATTCTTACAGTATCATCAACTTCTATAATCAGGTAAATTAGGGTCTCAAAGTTTTGATGTTTAAAAACTAAGTGCTGTCAGCCTGCCAGCATTAGAACACTCTAAAACTTGTATTCAGTAGTTTCTTGAATGAAAAGGGAAATGTCAAATTTAACTAAAGCATCACAATACTTGATCATTATCATATTATATTCATATAGGAAAAAGAATGGATAGACAAATAGTTATTGGGAAGCTACTCTGAGTCATCCAAACAAAATGGCTTCTATAATATATACTGTTTAATGTATCCCTTTCACAAATGTCTTCAATTGATGGGGAGATTGAAAACCCTGGATGAACAAAGGTATAATTTGAATTTTGAGCTCTGTTTGCTAGATGCGTGTAGGTCATATTATTGTAGTTACGATGTTTCTTTGAAAAGAAATAACATTTCCTAGTTACTGTGACTTTCTAATCATGCTTTAATCCAGGCAAATTCATCTTCATTTAATGTCAGGGGTTTAGGGTGATCACGGGTGTTTTAGGTCCTTCCTCCGGTGTAATGCCTCATAATCTTAAGAACTCAATGTACACAGCAATGAATAAAGTTTCCCTAAAAACTGGTTCAATGTTATTAAAAATATATTAACAGTATGTAATGAAGGCAGAAAGTGAACCAAAAGCTGTGATTCCAAATTCCTCCATTTCATTCACTATGTATAGACAAAGTTGTGTAACAAATAAATCCTTCCTTCAAAATATATTACAGTGTTACTATAGCCAAAACAGTGTGGTACAACTTTAAAGAGAGACATGCACAGCAAAGAAATAGAATATACAATACAGAACTAAACTTATATATTCATCCTTAGTTTTCAAAAACAGTGCCAATATTTTTCAACAGGGAAAATAGTATTTTCAACAAATAATTTGGGGACATCTACAAGCCACCTGATGATTTTAGATCTCTGCCTCCTATGTCTACAGTATTAACACAAATGAATCATAAACTCATACATTAGCAAACCTGCAGACTTCTTGAAATATAACAGTATCAAATTTTTATGAATTTATGCTAAACCTTAGTAGATACAAGCACAAGGAACAAAATAGAACAAAGATAAATTGAATCTCATTGAAATTAAGAAAAAATAGTGGCTGGCGCTGTGGCTCAACAGGCTAATCCTCCGCCTTGCAGCGCCGGCACACCGGGTTCTAGTCCCGGTCGGGGCACCGGATTCTGTCCCGGTTGCCCCTCTTCCAGGCCAGCCCTCTGCTGTGGCCCAGGAGTGCAGTGGAGGATGGCCCAAGTGCTTGGGCCCTGCACCCCATGGGAGACCAGGAAAAAGCACCTAGCACCTGGCTCCTGCCATCGGATGAGCGCAGTGCGCCGGCCGCAGCGCGCCGTCCGTGGCAGCCATTGGAGGGTGAACCAACGGCAAAGGAAGACCTTTCTCTCTGTCACTGTCCACTCTGCCTGTCAAAAAAAAAAAAAAAGAAAGAAAGAAAAAAGAAAAAATAGTTTGTCTTCCAACATAGTACCAAGAAACAGAAAAGGCAATGAACAAAATGGGATGATTATTTGCAAATCATATATATGAGTAGGTGTCTTATCGCTACTACAGCAGATTGACACAAATGTAATGGACTAAAAGGACACAAATTTGTAGTCTTACAATACTGGAGGTTAGCAGAGTGCATTCTAGCTGGAGTTTCTAGGGCTGTGTCAGCAATACCCATTTCTTAAGCTTTTTGGCTTGAACTTGGACTCACTGGCTTGTGGCCAGCTTTCACTCAGCAATTGTATCATTTCAGTCCCTGCTCTGTCGTCACATCTCCATCTCTTACTTTTCTCCACACCTTGTTCCTTATACTCTTCCTTAGGATTACAGTGGTCCTGAGAAGACAGTGCAGGATACTGTCCCATCTCAACACCCCTTAGAGAATCACATTGGCAGTCTCCTTTGCCATGTTGGCAAAAATGTAATTCACAATGTTAAGGAGCCAGTCACAAAAATTCATATTGTGTGATTCCTTTTACACGAAGTGTGTGTAGTGGCAGAGCTACAGAGACAGCAAGTCCAATGCTAACTGCTTACAGTCGGGGTGCAAGTACAGGAAACAGGGAGGGACTCCAGGTGAATATTGGTTCCTTTGGGGGTTAATGAAAAATTCTCAAGCTCATTGTGGTGATTCTTGCCTAAATACATAAATATATCAAAGCTGCTGAATCACAAACTTATTTTATATATTGTATAATTTAATACGTGAATGAAATTTCAACAAAGTTATCATATAATGAAGAAACATGAATTTTCTGAAATGGTCAAAACATTACTGAATGGTCTATGGAAATCACAATGGCTTCCGCATCATGGGAACTTTTAATTCCCTGTTCTGAAGTGTTAATTTTCAAGGAAAAAGACAGTGAGTTCTCTGACCAGCAGTGCATTTTTTTCTGATAATCTCAGAATTAGGAAGCTGGTTTTGGACAGATGATCAGAGGACACTGGCTCTGACCACTGGATACTACTCTTGTGGGGACCTTCACCTCCTACCATTGCACGAGTTGAGAGATTAAGGTGGAGTCATGGTACTGAAAGAAACAAGAAGGGCTCATGTCACCAGGAAAAGTTTTCTTCTTTATCCACATCCAACAGGAGTAGAAAGAAAGCGGAAAAACATGACACTTACTGCCTCCTTGACTCTTGCAGGATCTTGCTGTTGACTACTGTTCATGGAAAATCATAATTCTCATAAGAGAATTATAGTTTATAAGAAAAAAAGTTTCAGCATTTCTGTAGGATGTGTTTAGACCTCAGAGAAAATAAAAATTAGTTGAATTTTAAAACAAAATGGCCGGCACCATGGCTCAACAGGCTAATCCTCCGCCTTGTGGCGCCGGCACACCGGGTTCTAGTCCCGGTCAGAGCACAGGATTCTGTCCCGGTTGCCCCTCTTCCAGACCAGCTCTCTGCTGTGGCCAGGGAGTTCAGTGGAGGATGGCCCAGGTGCTTGGGCCCTGCACCCCATGGGAGACCAGGAGAAGCACCTGGCTCCCGCCTTTGGATCAGTGTGGTGTGCCGGCCACAGTGCGCCGGCTGAGGCGGCCATTGGAGGGTGAACCAACGGCAAAGGAAGACCTTTCTCTCTCTATCTCTCTCTCTCTCACTGTCCACTCTGCCTGTTAAAAATAAAAAAATAAATAAATAAATAAAATAAAATATTTATAAAGAAAATATGGTATACATATACTATGGAATACTACTCAGCAATAAAAAAGAATTGCACTTCACAACAAAATGGATGCAACTGGAAACCATTATACTTAGTGAAATAAGGCAGTCATAAACACAAATACCATATGTTTTCCCTTATTTGTGATAACTAACAGAGTATACAATAATGTAATGTACTGGCGTGAAATTGACATTTTTTTTCTTATTTTTGTTGAACTCTTTATATAGTGGAGGGTTAATCTTATTATTATAAAATAAAATGAAAGTATGTCATTATAAAAATTAAAAGAATAAAAAAGAAAATAAGAGGAAGGGTGCAGATGTGAGTGGGAGAGAGATAGGTTGCGAAATAAAACTATGCTCCTAAATCTGTATATATAAAATGCAAAAATGAAATTTGTTCACCTTATATACATTTTTTTAAAAAGTTTAATTTTAAGGTGTTAATAAAAGATGAGGGAAAGTGTATGAAAAATATAGACATAGATACACACACACATACACACACACACTATAAAGCAAATTGATTAAATGGGCCTCTCATTTTGGGATGAGTTAGAGGAACAAGAATTAGCATCATTACCTCTCTTTGAGTCCTTAGCAAAATTCAAGACAACGAAAATGAATGAACACACAACACTTTCCTTCTGTGTCTTGTTTCATTTTTTTCAATTTTTATTTAATAAATATAAATTTCCAAAGTACAATTTTTGAATTATAGCGGCTTTTCCCACCAGCAACCATCCGATCTTTCACTCCGTCTCCCATCCCATTCTTCATCATGATTCATTTTCAATTATCTATATATACAGGAGGTCAACTTACTGATCTTTAACCGAAGAAATCCATGTAAAAAGTTTTTAATGTAACAAAATGTAATCACCTTGTTTCATGTTGAGTAAGTTATTGGGCTCTCCCTAGTAACAGAGATATGTCTGCTACTGGGACATTAATATTGGTATTGGTATGAGAAGGTACCACCCATTAACACAGCACGGTTGAAAGGACATCAGCTTTGAAGTAAGAGTAGCATAGTTTACAGCTTATTACTTCTGTCCTTTGGGCATTGTTAAATCCCTTAGGGAAATTATGTTTATTTCATAGTGCTTTTGTGAGTATTAATTTGTATAGCACATATATAACATTTTGATACAGCATGAAACTGATTAGATATTCCATGAATCACAGCTCCCATTATTATAAATGTAAACTTTTCACATTAAATAATGGCTATTAAAAGATCTGTGAAGACATGGGCATTTGGTCTGACGGTTGAAATGCCCACATCACATATCCACCTGCCTGGGTTCCAGTTCCAGTCCCATCCCTAATGCGTTTTGGGAAGCAACAGGTGATGGCTCAAGTAGTTGAGTTCTTGCCACCCATATGGAAGACCCAAATTTACTTCCTGACTCCCAGCTTTAGCTTGGCCCAGCCCTGGCCATTACATTTTTTTTTTTTTTTGCTTAACACACTTTTATTTTTTTTTTTTAACTTTTATTTAGAATATAAATTTCCAAGGTACAACTCATGGATTACAATGGCTTTCCCCCCGTACTTTCCCTCTCCCCCGTAACCCTCCCCCCTTACCTGCTCCCTCCCCCTCTCATTCACATCCAGATTCACTTTCAATTTTCTTTGTATACAGCAGATCATTTAGCATGTGTTAAGTAAAGATTTTGTCCATTTGCCTTCATATAGCAACACAAAGTGGAATATACTATTTGAGTACTCATTATAGCATTGAATCACATTGTACAGCACATTAAGGACAGAGATCCCACGTGATATATATATATATATATATATATATATATATATATATATATAGAAACTGACCAATTTTTTATGCAATTTCCAATGTAACACTGAGTTTTTTTCATTTTCGATTATCTTTATATAGAGAAGATTGATTCAGTATGTATTAAGTAAAGATTTCATCAGTTTTCATCCACACAGAAACACAGAGTGTAAAAATACTGTTTCAGTACTAGTTATAGCATTACTTCACATTGGAAAACCCATTAAGGATAGATCCCACAAGGGACATAAGTACACAGTGACTCCTGGTGTTGATTTAACAATTTGACACTCTCGTTTATGGGGTCAGTAATCTCCCTAGGCTCTAGTCATGAGTTGCTGAGGCTATGGAAGCCTTTAGGGTTCGCCGACTTCGATCCTATTCCAACAGGGTCACAGTCAAAGTGGAGGTCCTCTCCTCCCTTCGGAGAAAGGCACCTCCTTCTTTGGTGGCCCCGTTCCTTCCACTGGGATCTCACTCGCAGAGATCTTTCATTTACATCTTCTTTTTTCCTTTTCCAGAGTATCTTGGCTTTCCATGCCTAAAATACTCTCATGGGCTCTTGAGCCAGATCAGAATGCCTTAAGGGCTGATTCTGAGGCCAGAGTGCTATTCAGGACATCTGTCATTCTATGAGTCTGCTGTGACTCTACTTCCCATGTTGGATCATTCTCTCCCTTTCTGGTTCTGTCTGTTTGTATTGGCAGACACTAGTCTTGTTTGTGTGTTCCCTTTGACTCTTAGACCTATCAGTGTGATCCATTGTGTACTAAAATGGATCACTTGGACCATTGAGATGGCATTGGTACATGCCACCTTGATGGGGTTGTATTGGGATCCCCTGGCATGTTTCTAACTCCATCATTTGGTGCAAGTCCAATTGAGCTTGTCTCAAATTGTACATATCTTCCCTTTCTTTTTTCTTCTCTCATTGTTAACCGGGATCACTTTTCAGTTAAAATTTAAACACCTAAGGCTAATTGTGTGTTAGTTGCAGAGTTCAACCACTAGTACTAGAACAAAAACAATCAACAAAGAGAGATACTAAGATGGGTAAAGATTTACATTGTACTTCAGCAGTCCAGATGAGAGCTGATCAAGTCCTATATTATCATAGTGTTCATTTCATTTCAATAGGTTTCCCCTTTGGTGTTCAGTTAGTCATCACCAATCAGGGAAAACAAATGATATTTGTCTCTTTGGGACTGGCTTAATTCACTCAGCAATATGTTTTCCAGAATCCTCCATTTTGTTGCAAATGACCGGATTTCATTGTTTTTGACTGCTGTATAGTATTCTATAGAGTACATGTCCCATAATATCTTTATCCAGTCTACTGTGGATGGGCATTTGGTTGGTTCCAGGTCTTAGCTATTGTGAATTGAGCTGCAATAAACATTAAGGTGCAGGTGGCTTTTTTGTTTGCCAATATAATTTCCTTTGGGTAAATTCCAAGGAGTGGGATGGCTGGGTTGAATGGTAGGGTTATATTCAGGCTTCTGAGGAATCTCCAGACACACTTCCATATTGGCTTTACCAGTTTGCATTCCCACCAATAGTGGGTTAGTGTCCCTTTTTCCCCACATCCTCTGCAGCATCTATTGTTGGTGGATTTCTGAATGTGAGCCATTCTCACCGGGGTGAGGTGAAACCTCATTGTGGTTTTGATTTGCATTTCCCTGATTGCTAGGGATCTTGAACATTTTTTCATGTGTCTGTTGGCCATTTGGATTTCCTCTTTTGAAAAATGTCTATTAAGGTCCTTGTTCCATCTCTTAAGTGGGTTCTTTGTTTTAATGTTGTGTCATTTCTTAATTTCTTTGTAGATTCTGGTTATCAGCCCTTTATCTGTTGCATAGTTTGCAAATATTTTTTCCCATTCTGTTGGTTGCCTATTCAATTTCCTGACTATAGCCCAAATGGACCTAACAGATATCTACAGAACTTTCCATCCTACAGAAAAAGCATTTACATTCTTCCCACCAGTACATGGAACCTTCTCTAGGATCAACCACATACTAGGCCATAAAGCAAGTCTCAGCAAATTCAAAAGAATTAGAATCATATGATGCAACTTCTCAGACCATCAGGGAATGAAGTTGGAAATTAGCAACTCAGGAATCCCTAGAGCATATGCAAAATCATGGAGACTGAACCAACATGCTCCTGAATGAACAATGGGTCATAGAAGAAATTAAAAGAGAAATCAAAAATTTCCTGGAAGTAAATGATAACAGCACATCATACCAAAATCTATGGGACACAGCAAAAGCAGTGTTAAGAGGAAAGTTTATAGCAACAGGTGCCTACATCAAGAAATTGGAAAGGCACCAAATAGATGAGCTCACAGTTCATCTCAAGGATCTAGAAAATCTGCAGCAAACCAGACCCAAATCTAGTAGGAGAAGAGAAATAATCAAAATCAGAGAAGAAATCAACAGGATTGAATCCAAAAAAAATTACAAAAAATCAGCCAAATGAGGAGCTGGTTTATTGAAAAAATAAACAAAATTGACAACCCGTTGGCCCAGCTAACCAAAAAAAGGAGAGAAAAGACCCAAATCAATAAAATCAGAGATGAAAAAGTAAACATAACAACAGACACCACAGAAATCAAAAGAATCATCAGAAATTACTACAAGGACTTGTATGCCAGCAAACAGGGAAACCTATCAGAAATGGATAGATTCCTGGACACATACAACCTACCTAACTTGAACCAGGAAGACACAGAAAACCTAAACAGACCCATAAGTGAGTCAGAAATTGAATCAGTAATAAAGACCCTCCCAACAAAGAAAAGCCCAGGACCAGATGGATCCACTGCTGAATTCTACCAGACATTTAAAGAAGAACTAACTCCAATCCTTCTCCAACTATTCAGAACAATCAAAAAAGAGGGAATCCTCCCAATTCCTTCTACGAAGCCAGCATCACCTTAATTCCTAAACTGGAAAAAGATGCAGTATTGAAAGAGAATTACAGACCAATATCCCTGATGCACATAGATGCAAAAATCCTCAATAAAATTCTGGCCAATAGAATGCAACAACACATCAGAAAGATCATCCACCCAGACCAAGTGGGGTTTATCCCTGGTATGCAGGGATGGTTCAATGTTCGCAAAACAATCAATGTGATACACCACATTAACAGACGGCAAAAGAAAAACCATATGATTATCTCAATAGACGCGGAGAAAGCATTTGATAAAATACAACACCCTTTCATGATGAAAACCCTAAGCAAACTGGGTATAGAAGGCACATACCTCAATATAATCAAAGCAATCTATGAAAAACCCACGGCCAGTATCCTATTGAATGGGGAAAAACTGGAAGCATTTCCACTGAGATCTGGTACCAGACAGGGGTGCCCACTCTCACCACTATCATTCAACATAGTGCTGGAAGTCTTAGCCAGAGCTATTAGGCAAGAAAAAGAAATCAAAGGGATACAAATTGGGAAGGAAGAACTCAAACTATTCCACTTTGCAGATGATATGATTCTTTATTTAGGGGATCCAAAGAACTCTACTAAGAGACTATTGGAACTCATAGAAGAGTTTGGCAAAGTAGCTGGATATAAAATCAATGCACAAAAATCAACAGCCTTTGTATACACAAGCAATGTCACGGCTGAGGAAGAACTTCTAAGATCAATCCCATTCACAGTAGCTACAAAAACAATCAAATACCTTGGAATAAATCTAACCAAGGACGTTAAAGATCTCTTGATGAAAATTACAAAATCTTAAAGAAAGAAATAGAAGAGGATACCAAAAAATGGAGAAATCTTCCATGCTCATGGATTGGAAGAATCAATATCATCAAAATGTCCATTCTCCCAAAAGCAATTTACAGATTCAATGCAATACCAATTAAGATACCAAAGGCATTCTTCTCAGATCTGGAAAAAATGATGCTGAAATTCATATGGAGGAGTAAGAGGCCTCGAATAGCTAAAGCAATCTTGTACAACAAAAACAAAGCCGGAGGCATCACAATACCAGATTTCAGGACATACTACAGGGCAGTTGTTATCAAAACAGCATGTTACTGGTACAGAAACAGATGGATAGACCAATGGAACAGAATAGAAACACCAGAAATCAATCCAAACATCTACAGCCAACTTATATTTGATCAAGGATCCAAAACCAATTCCTGGAGTAAGGACAGTCTATTCAATAAATGGTGCTGGGAAAACTGGATTTCCACGTGCAGAAACATGAAGCAAGACCCCTACCTTTCACCTTACACAAAAATTCATTCAACATGGATTAAAAACTTAAACCTATGACCCGACACCATCAAATTATTAGGGAGCATAGGAGATACCCTACAAGATATAGGTACTGGTAAAGACTTCTTGGAAAAGACCCCAGAAGCACAGGCACTCGAAGCCAAAATTAACTATTGGGATCACATCAAATTGAGAAGTTTCTGTACTGGCCATTACATTTGAGGAGTGCACCAGCAGACGGGAGTGTGCTCGCTCTCTCATTCTCTCTCTCTCTCTCTCAAGTCAATAAATAAAAATACATAATTTTAGATTCTACCAAAGAATATGCAAAGGGTAAGAAAAATTTTATGGTGTGTATAGGATCAGGGAGAAAAAAAAATATGGGAATTACTAGGAAATGTAGCACCAAATGGCAGAAACTCAATGGTAGCATAAGTAATTCGAAATACTAGTGATAATGGTTATTAGGTGCCTAATTAATACAATTGTATTAAAAGAAAAGTGAACAAAGGGAAACATCTATTTAATGAGAGAATTGGCAACTGTTCTAATATATTTAATCACAAATAACTTTGAACTTTGCAAAAAATGGTATCAAACCAAGACAGCTAATATCTACTTATCTATTATCTATCTATCTATCTATCTATCTATCTATCTATCTATGTAATTCATCACAGGCAGCAAAATAATAATTATTTATATTTATGGGAAATTTTAAGCAAATTTGTAATATGAATTTAAGAAAAAAATGTTAACTGAATTATTCTTTGAGGAATCCAAAAGCACAGACTGTCCCAGATGACTGTTCAGTCCAGGGACTGCATCAGAATCAGGTGTAATTTTTTTATTAAAAGCACAAAGTGGCTTCTTACTTTGGACAAGGAATATGTGGTGCATATACACAATAGAATGCTACTTAATCATAAAAATGGTAAGAATTTTGTCTACAAAAATGTAAATTTAACTGGAAGTTATTATGTTGAGTGAAATAAGCCAAGCAGAGAAGGACAAGTATCACATGTGTTGTCTTCACATATGGCATTCTGGAGGAAGAAAAGTGGGAGTGCAGGCGGGAGGGAGGATGAGTGGGAAGAATCATTGTGTTCCTAAATTTGTATATATGAAATGCATGAAGTTTGTATACTTTTAAAAAATATCGCATGACCAAAAATAAATGTGGCATTCTAATTCAACTTGAACTACTTGTGGAAATATACAATAATATAATTTTCTATCTTTTGAGGAAAGCATTCCATTAGCATTATTTAATGAATTATCTGCAAAGTCATTTCTTATATTCCCACTAGCTTTTATGTTTTCTTGTAATAACCATTTTCCCAATTACTATCATGATTATAAATAAATTATAAATTATAAATATATATTATATATTTATATATTATATAAATTATAAATAAAAAACATACCATCCAATTAAGAAATCACACCTACCTTGTAGAGCAAAATACACTTCTATATTTTAAATGTTTATTTTTGATTTCTTATTTTCATCTAATTCAAAGGCAGAGAGAGAGAGACAGAGAGAGAGAGAGAGAGAGAGAGATCTTTCATCTGCTGGTTCACTCTTCAAATGCCTAGAACAGCCAAGGCTGGAGCAGACTGAATCCGGGAACCCAAAACTACATCTACACCTTCCACATGCTACTTCCCAGGGTATATATAACAAGGAAGCTGGATTGGAAGCAGAGGAACTAGTACTCACCTAATTGAAGTGAAATGCAGGAATCCCAGGTGACTGTTCAACCTGCTGCACCACAAAGCTCACCCTGCCCACATATTGTATCCATTATTAATATTAACATTAATATTAATAATTTCCCAATAATTATTATCCATACTGCCAAAATATTTTCTCATAACACTTTAAATATTTTATCTCCCAATCATGCTCCACTTTTGTTCACTTTTTCAAATAATTTGCAAGTCTAAATTAGTCAATCTCCTCTATTCCCATCTTTTTCCTTAAAAATTCCCTATGAAAGAATCAGAATTATATGACCTGTTCAGTTTCTAATAGTCAGGATTTTTTTAACTGCAAATTGCAGAACTTTTGTGGGGCTGGTGCTGTGGCGTAATGGGTAAAGACGCCGCCTTCGTTACCAGCATCCCATATGGGCGCCGGTTCGTGTCCTGGCTGCTCCACTTCCAATCCAGCTCTCTGCTATGCCCTGGGATGGCAGTAGAAGATGGCCTAAGTCATTGGGCCCCTGCACACATGTGGGAACACCCAGAGGAAGCTTCTGGTTCCTGGCTTCAGATAGGTGCAGCTCAGGCCAATGCAGCCACCTGGGGAGTGAACCAACCCAGCAGATGGAAGACTCTCTCTCTCTCTCTCTGCCTCGCCTTCTCTCTCTGTGTAACTGTGACTTTCAAGTAAATAAATAAATCTTTAAAAAAGAAAAAGACTTTTGTTTTCTGTATTTCCTCCCAGATGATTGTTCAGTCCAGGGACTACATCAGAATCAGGTGATTTCTTTATTAATATTAAACGTGTATGAATTGTGACCTTGAAAAAGTAATAAAAGCAATGGAAATAATATTTACAAGAGAAAATGAATTTAAAGTATAAAGATAAGGAACTTACCATATTTAAAAAAATCTTAAAATACTTATTGCTAACATATCCATAGTACAAGTGATGGAGTGGTAGATTCTCTGCTTGGTAAACAGGGCCATGGAGATGCCCCCATAGAGACCCGAGAAAACCAAACATCTGGCTTCTGTGGAGGATGCAGATGACATGAACTAGTCCTTGTAAAAAGTTTTTTTCTGGTAATCTAGGTAACAGGAATTGTATGCATTTTAGGGGGAAGCTTCACATATTTTCTGTAAATTTTATTGAGTCTGAATTGGAACTTTCACTCAATTAGCCAATCAAAACTGTGCATCTCCTGGACCCATCCAAGGAACTTGTAATTTTACAGCCCATAAACCCTGGATGACCAGCCTCCAACAGCTCCCTCCTTTGCCTCCCCTCTCTCAGTGCCGCTGGGAGCTTTTCTCTATTTTCAATGAAGTACTTCTGCTTTACACACTCTTCCTCATCCATGCGCCTCATTCTTTGTGGATGTGAGATGTGAATCTGGCAGAGGAAAGTGAATTGTAATAACCACGGATTCCTGCACAATTTCTTGGGAGCTTATCCAGGATTTCTTGGGAGCTTATCCAGGATTGTTGGAAGGGTGAGTAGAAATGGACTGCTTCCGCCTATTTTTTTCAGAAATCTGGGTTCACCACCATAGTCCACTACTGATTAAAAACACTGAGACTCTGCCAGCCATTTTAAAGCAATCAATGTGATTGCTAGTCTGAAAGACTCACAGAGAAGGCTTGCTGGGGCAAACCTGATTAATATCCCTCCACCTTTTGGTACTGGGAAGGTTGTTCTTGTTCTGCCTCAGTTCCCTTTCTTGGAAATTCATCCAGTGAATGTGACTGAAAAAAAAAAATGTGACTGAAGGTTTCTAACTGGGTTTTTTCCTGGTGTTGCCTGAAGGCGCAGCAATCTAATCCAGGTCATCCAGAGAGCCCATTAGGGTACTGGATTAGATCTTCACTCCTCACTTTCTTTTTCTGTTTGTTACCTCTCTCACTCATCTCAAATGTCAGGAAGGGAGGTGGCCATACAGGTTTCTCAACTAAAGAGCAGGAAAGAGACCTTAATCCATTAGTCCCTTTCAACACAATACTTCTCCATTCTCTGCAGTTTATATTTGGTTGATGACTTTTTTTCTTTAACTCTTGACTATAGGATTATCTGATTTTATATTGCTTGGGAGACCTGAGTCTTGAACAAATTAATATTATCTGCCTAGTTTTAATTGCATGATTGCCATAACTGATTTGATTTGCTAACAGGTTTGATTAAAATGCTCATGTTAAATGGATTAACACTACTTTTACTTTTACCAAATGGCTAATGCTTCTGACAATTCTTTAGATTTAAAGCTCAAACTCAATATTTTGACTTTGAGCCTTCCAGGTGGATTCCTGGAACTCTCAAAGATCAAGGCTTTCAAATGAGGGAGATAATAACTGTTTGAATTAATTTAAAATGATCCCAAACTTATGTGGTACTTACATAAATTTCTGATGCTTTATGCCCCAGGGTTACTGAGACGTGGTTCCAGAGTGGACCCACCTCTTGTTCCTATTCAGAAGGAATATCTTGTTATCTTGGTTGCATGATGAGGGGCAGTACTGGGAATGTGTGCTCTTTTCCATGCCCTGTCATCTGACTAATGTCTAGTAAGTGCTGGGTCACTGAGCCAACTGCCTTTCCCCCACGCCTGCACTCCCATTCTTGCCCAGGATCCTCCATTGCCAAGTGCACAATGACACTAAGGAACAAAACCTCTTGGGGAAGGAAGTCATCACTGTCAGTAGGGATCAGGAAAACACAGACATGGGGAATATGCACCTGGGAAGGATATCCACATTGGGAATAAGAAAGTGTCTGGTGGACATGAGATAGGCATGTATGCATGTCA
Organism: Sylvilagus floridanus; assembly: GCA_949820135.1. Lineage (NCBI taxonomy): Eukaryota > Metazoa > Chordata > Mammalia > Lagomorpha > Leporidae > Sylvilagus > Sylvilagus floridanus. The sequence continues at coordinate 119,064,496 of OX463226.1, forward strand.
TTCTAACTGCTTAACCTTGGCTGGGTAAAAATAACAAAAGGTAAATGATGCTTTTGTCTTTCTGAAGCCAGCAGGCTAGGAAAGCAGGATGGATTCTTTAAAGGAACTTGACAAAACACAGCAAGCTAATACATCAAAAAGGGATGTCCGGAATATGAAGTCTGGGCAAAGAGGCTCATAAACCAATTATGGTCAAGGCATATGGTATAAGAGAGTTCAGCCTAGCCTATAAAATATAATCCTGAAGAGTATCATCTACCAGCTCCCCCAGGATATCAGCTTTCAGATATAAGCATATGCTCACTGGATACAGGCAGGATATCTTCAGCATGGTCTAGATGAAAGACAAGTAAAACAGAAAGAAGGGTGAAGGTTGTGGACAGGTAAGCATGCCTACTCTTGTTGGCTTAACACTCCTTGATCATGAGTGCCAGCACATACATGTACCTGTTATCCATAGGATAAATGTCCCGAGGTAATTAATGGCAGGATGGAGGCAGCAGAAAGAGTGTCAACTCTTTTTTTTTTTACTGAATCTATGTTCTTTTATATATATATCTATATAAAGCTTTTATTTAAAGAATATAAATTTCCAAAGTACAGCTTATGGATTACAATGGTGGCTCCCCCCCACACAACTTCCCTCCCACCCGCTACCCTCCTCTTTCCCGCTCCCTATCCCCTTGCATTCACATCAAGATTCATTTTCAATTCTCTTTATACACAGAAGATCAGTTTAGTACATATTACATGAAGATTTCAACAGTTTGCCCTCACATAGAGACACAAAGTGAAAATACTGTTGGAGTACTAGTTATAGCATTAAATCACAATGTACAGCACATTAAGGACAGAGATCCTACATGATTTTTTTTAAAGAACTGATTAATTATCTATGCAATTTCCAATTTAACACCAAGATTTTTTAATCATTTTCAATTATCTTTATATACAGAAGATCGATTCAGTATATACTATGTAAAGATTTCATCAGTTTGCACCCACACAGAAACACATTTGTAAAATACTGTTTCAGTATTAGTTATAGCATTACTTCACATTGGATAACACATTAAGGACAGATCCCTCATGAGAAGTAAGTACACAGTGACTCCTGAAGTTGATTTAACAATTTGACACTCTTGTTTATGGCGTCAGTAATCTCCCTAGGCTCTAGTCATGAGTTGCCAAGGCTATGGAAGCCTTTAGGGTTCGCCCACTTTGATATTATTCCGACAGGGTCATAGTCAAAGTGGAAGTTCTCTCCTCCCTTCAGAGAAAGGTACCTCCTTCTTTGATGGCCCCGTTCTTTCCACTGGGATCTCACTCGCAGAGATCTTTCATTTAGGTCTTTTTGTTTGTTTGTTTTTCAGAGTGTCTTAGCTTTCCATGCCTAAAATATTCTCATGGGCTCTTGAGCCAGATCCGAATGCCTTAAGGTTGATTCTGAAGCCAGAGTGCTAATCCACTGTTGGTGGGAACACGAACTGGTGAAGCCACTATGGAAGTCAGTCTGGAGATTCCTCAGAAACCTGAATATAACCCTACCATTCAACCCAGCCATCCCATTCCCTGGAATTTACCCAAAGGAAAATAATTTGGCAAACAAAAAGTCGTTTGCACATTAATGTTTATTGCAGCTCAATTCACAATAGCTAAGACCTGGAACCAACCCAAATGCCCATCAACAGTAGACTGGATAAAGAAATTATGGGACATGTGCTCTACAGAATTCTGTACAGCAGTCAAAAACAATGAAATCCAGTCATTTGCAACAAGATGGAGGAATCTGGAAAACATCATGCTGAGTGAATTAAGCCAGTCCCAAAGGGCCAAATATCATATGTTCTCCCTGATCGGTGACAACTAACTGAGCACCAAAGGGGAAACCTGTTAAAGTGAAATGGACACTATGAGAAACAGTGACTTGATCAGCTCTTGTGCTGACTGTTGTTGTACAATGTAATACCTTATCCATTTTAGTGTTTTTTTTTATCCTAGTACTAGTGGTTGAACTCTGTAATTAACACACAATTATTCTTAGGTGTTTAAATTTTAACTGAAAAGTGATCCCTGTTAAATATAAGAGTGGGAATAAGAGAGGGAGGAGATGTACAATTTGGGACATGCTCAATCGGACCTGCCCCAAATGATGGAGTTAGAATCGTGCCAGGGGATTCCAATTGAATCCCATCAAGGTGGCATGTACCAAGGCCATCTCACTAGTCCAAGTGATCAATTTCAGCTCACAATTGATCACACTGATAGGTCTAAGAGTCAAAGGGATCACACAAACAAGACTAGTGTCTGCTAATACTAAATTATAGAATGAAAAAGGAAGAGAATGATCCAACATGGGAAGCGGGATACACAGCAGACTCATAGAATGGCAGAGTGTCTACTCTTATTCTCCAACTCCTCCCTGCTGTGGTCTCCAGGAACTTATGGGGAACCTCACGTGGATAGAGGCTGAAACCTAGTGATGCCTTTGTTTCTTGTCTTCTTATTTCAATGGATAATAAATGCTGGGATTCTTTTGACAAACTTTAAAGAAAGAATGCCTAGTCTTTTTCTACACAATGGTGTGGTTGGGATAGGCTGTGATACAAGCTGGAAAACAGAGGCTTGGCCCCCAGAGGGAAGTATTAATTATAACACCATCTTCCAACTAGATTTCTGTTGCCACAGAGTTGGAAAATTGTCTAAGATCCCTTGTGTTCAACATTTTTTTGCCCTGTAGGATAAGCCAAACCTTTGTCAAATCTGTAAGATAGACCCAGTGCTTTTAGCAACAGTTACCCTCAAGACCCCAGGTGCCCCATTGCATCTGCCAGCCATAGAGCCTGCTGCACAGTCTACACTGATCTCTCTGTCTATTGTTTCTGTTCACTCATGCACCGCTGCCCCAATCTGGGACTATATGTTATCAAGCAGGACATCTGCTCAGTGGCTTCTATGTTACCCCTCCAGGAGCTTCCCAGGACCCTGCATGTGCCCAGTCCCTTTTCCCTTATAGAATCTTAGATAAAAAGGACTTGGCAAGACTTTTGGAAGATCCTAACAGATATATTGAGGTCATCCCAATTTGGCTCCAGTTTTATAATTTCACCTGGAAAATGTAATGTTACTACTAAATCATACTGTACCAGGAACTGAAGGCACTAGTCAAGCACATTCCTCTATCTCCCAATTTGATAGAATGACAATCATGAAATATAATTTCATTACTCAACCAACTTAGGAGAAAACTTCAAAAACTGTCCATTGTACCCTAGAGTAGCTTAGCAAACCTCTTGAGTGTTGCCTGTTCAGTTTTTCATAATCAGGACCAGGAGGAGAGCCAACAAAGAGAAAGAAGGGATAAGAAACAGAATGTAACTCAGGTGGTGGTCTTACAGCCATAATACCCTGAAGATTCCCAGGAGTCTCCAAAATGCCATGGCATATGGGGCACTTCAAGAAGGAATGCTTTCAATTCTGTCACCAGAGAAAACTGCCAAGGCCCCTTTCTATTTGCTGTGAGAACCATTGTCAGGCTGATATCCTCCAGAGACCAGGGTATCTGGGGTTGGGTTTCCCTCGTTGGATGACTCTACAGGAATGAAGGGGCCTGAGGCTTCTACACATCTGTACTCAGGAGCCCTGGATGGCCGAAATCATTGAAGGGAAGGAAATTGACTGCCTCCTAGATATAGGAGTCACATGTTCTATCCTTCTCCCAAATCCAAGCCTTAAGTTAGATATTTCACTCAGTCCCTCAGCTGAGACTGGGATAATTTGTTTACATATGACTTCCTGGTCATTCCAGAAGTCCCCATACTACTTCTAGGGAGAGTTATCTTGGACTGTACTGTGATCCCTCTCTTAATGGATCCAGGGAAGTCCTTATCCTTTACTCTAATCGGTACAAATATTAATCCGGAGGTTTGATCAACCCAAGGAAAGATTGGTCAATCAATAAGTACACAACCAGTACAAATTTTTCAAGGATCCCTCCTTTTTACCTTATCAAAAACAGTATTCCTTGGGGCCTGAGACCCAACAAGGGTTAAAACCATGTAATAGTCCCTGCAACATTCTAATTCTGAGAGTCACAGGACTCTGTTGACTCTGGATCCCTGGATATAGGGAAATAGCCCATCCTTTATATCAACTGATAAAAGATACCTAGATAGCAGGGATGCATATATACATATGGGACCCAGAAATCCAACAGACCTTTACCCAAGTGTATCAGGCCTCACTCAAGGCCCCAGTTTTAAGCCTCTCAATGAGCAAACTCATCGATCTGTATGTAATAGATAAAAATGATGGCTTTAGGGGTATTGACTCAGCTTGAGGGATCAGTTCAGCCTGTAGGGTATCCTAACAAAGTACCTGACCTAGTGGCCAAAGAATGTTCACCCTGCCCATGAGTGGTGGTGATTATCAGCCTTCTAATTGCTGAGGCCATTAAACTGAAACTGGGACACGATCTAATAGTGTACAGTCCCCATAATGTGACAAGGTTGCTAACCTAAAAAGGAAACCTCTGGTTAACAATCAAGGTTTAAAATATTAAGCATTACTACTAGAGGGCAGTGCAATCCAGCTCAAGATTTACTCCTACCTTAATCCCATTACTTTTCTCCTAGATGAAACAGAGAGCCCAGGACATGACTATGAACAGGTAGTTCTACTCACTTATGCACTGAGAGAGGACATCATGGAGACCACTTTAAAGGACTTGGACTGAGTTTTCTTTACAGATGGGAGTCCTTTTGTTGAGCAAGGAATCTGCCCGGCTGGAAGTGCTATAATCACCTTAAATGAGACCATTGAGAGCTGTCTCATCTCCCCCTAGTGTGAGTACTCAATAGGCAGAGCTGGTAGTTCCCACAAAAGCCACAATTCTAAGTATGCCTGCCTAATTCTTCAAGCTCATGTGTTGGAAAGAAGGAAAGGCACTTCTTGACTGCAAAGAGGTCCCTGTGAAACACCATGAGGAAGTAGATTGATTAGTAGCTTTGGTGTTCCTCCCTGGGAAGTGGCAGTGATACACTGTAATGGACACCAAAAGGGGACTGAAGAAATAGCTGAGGGAAACCAATTTGGTGGCGATCTCAGCAGCCAGAGACCCTCCTTTGAACTTTTAGTGGCCCCTTTAATTTGGGAAAATCCCTTACAGAAGATGAGCCTCAATACTCCTCTGAAAATACCCGATGGGCATTTACTAAAGGTTATAGTTTCCAGTCCAGTGGATGGCTTCATTCTGAAGAAAGGAGGATCTATCTTCCTTCCTCCTGCCTTGGAAGGCAATTAAAAGTCTCATTCAAGCCTTCTACCTTGGGAGCAATAAGAATTTTCAACTTCCCCAGGGGCTATTTATGAAAAAGGACCTCCTTAAGACTATAAAACAAGTTTTGGGGGCCTGTGAGTTTTGTTTTAGGAGCAGCCCTTAAAGGTTTGCTTTTCTTGGACTATAAAAACAAGAAAATATCCAGAGAAAGACCGGCAACTAGAATTTACTCACATGCCTAAAACAAAAACATATCCAGTAATTTGGAATGTAGGAAGTGTAGGCTCCCTCACTAATTGGATGGAAGCCTCCTCCTGTCAAGTGAGAAGTCAGATTACAGATGTAAAGGTGCTGATCCCTGGAAGAGTCATTCAGTTCAGAATTCCTGGAAGCCTACAAAATGACAATGACCCCACCTTCAAGGCCACTATTACTCAGGGAGTCTCTAAGCCACTAAGTATCACCTCGGTTGTGCCCAGAGTCCCCAGCTGTCAAGAAAATTAAATGAGACTAATGGCATCCTCAAGAGACACCGCAAGAAACTAACTCCTGACTCAGGAAACATCTTCCCTGAGTCTCTCTTCTGTGCACAGCCTTGGTTTTATCAGAAATGTCTCCTTAAAGTTAGATTTGAGCCCTTTTGAAATGCTGTATGCTCGTTCTTTTCTTACTGATGATCTCCTAATCACAGCACTCGTCAAATTCCAATACGCCATTCAAGATCTCCTGGAAACACACATAGGGGATTGGGAAGGTCTAATTGTTTCCCGGACACTCAGTGTTAGCCAAGCCACTTCCAACTCAGTCTGCCTCGGCAGAGGAGGGTCTGCAGTGGTCCTGTATTGTGATGATACTGTTCAGATTAGACTCCTGAATCCACCATCCCTGAGGAAATGCTAGGTTTCTGGACCAACTTCAGATTCAATCCTGGAGGATGACTTTGACATCTATAGGAAGACTCCTGTTCCTGCCAAGACACCAAAGAACTCAAACTCCTATTTAAGAAAGGTAAATAAATCTGGTGTGACCATATTTCTCCAATCTTCCTCTTTCAGTTTCATCATCTTTCAATCTCATTATTAAGCTGTAGTTATTTGGGTGCTAATTATTTTCATTTATTGTTCACCTGATTGCCTCTAATAACAGTACAGTGCCATTGCTAGAGTTACTTGTTTTTAACCCTCTTGATGAAATACAACACCAGGAGGACTTACAAACATCCCCTTATGTTGCTGTTGATTTCTTCTGAGAGGATCCGTTCTGAGAGGAGGAGCGTGGTGGGGGCAAGAGGCGTGGAGTCACCACACAGACTCCGGGAGTCGGGTGAAAGCAGGCCAGAGGCAAGCAACCCGCAGACTCGTTTTTTTTCAGTTGTTACAACAGCTTATATATTCAAGACAGCCAATCCGGTCAAGGGGCAGTTTATGCCCTAACCAATCACAGCCTGTTGCCAGGCAGGCTCCGTTGCCAGGGTTTCAAAGCCATTCCTGAGTAACTGATGATTGCTTACCAGCGGCCATCTTGGCATGGCCTTCTCATTCCACCACACCTTTACCCCCCTTTTATCTCTGTTGTGGGGCATGTACATAACAACTCCTTCTACCTTCTTCTACAGCTTGTCTGTTCTCATAGAGAGGCTCACAAATCTAGATAGTTCTTAAGCTGTAACCACAGATGCAGGCATTCTACCATGGACCCCAAATATACCTCTCCAGGAACCCTGACTGCTGTCTCCAACATGCCATGGCTGAGGAAGAACTGCTAAGATCAATCCCATTCACAATAGCTACAAAAACAATCAAATATCTTGGAATAAACTTAACCAAGGAGATTAAAGATCTCTATAATGAGAATTACAAAATTTTAAAGAAAGAAATAGAAGAGGATACCAAAAAATGGAAAAATGGAAAAATCTTCCATGCTCATGGATTGGAAGAATCAACATCATCGAAATGTCCTTTCTCCCCCCAAAAATTTACAGATTCAATGCAATACCAATCAAGATACCAAAGACATTCTTCTCAGATCTAGAAAAAATGTTGCTGAAATTCATATGGAGGCACAGGAGACCTCAAATAGCTAAAGCAATACTGTATAACAAAAACAAAGCCAGAAGCATCACAATACCAGATTTCAGGACATACTACAGGGCAGATGTAATCAAAACAACATGGTACTGGTACAGAAACAGATGGATAGACCAATGGAACAGAATAGAAACACCAGAAATCAATCCAAACATCTACAAACAACATATATTTGATCAAGGATCCAAAACCAATTCCTGGAGCAAGGAGTGTCTATTCAATAAATGGTGCTGGGAAAACGGGATTTCCACATGCAGAAGCATGAAGCAAGACCCCTACCTTACACCTTACACAAAAATCCATTCAATGTGAATTAAAGACCTAAATCTATGACCTGACACTATCGAATTATTAGAGAACATTGGAGAAACCCTGCAAGATATTGGCACCAGCAAAGGCTTCCTGGCAAAGACCCTGGAGGCACAGGCAGTCAAAGCCAAAATTAACTATTGGGATTGCATCAAATTCAGAAGTTTCTCTACTGCAAAAGAAACAATCAGGAGAGTGAAGAGGCAACCAACAGAATGGGAAAAAATATTTGAAAACTATGCTACAGATAAAGGATTAATAACCAGAATCTACAAAGAGATCAAGAAACTCCACAACACGAACAAAAAAAAAACCCAGAATCTACAAGGAAATCAAGAAATGACACAACATTAAAACAAACAACCCGCTTAAGAGATGGGCTAAGGACCTCAATAGACATTTTTCAAAAGAGGAAATCCAAATGGCCAACAGGCACATGAAAAAATGTTCAAGATCACTAGCAATCAGGCAAATGCAAATCAAAACCACAATGAGGTTCCACCTCAACCCGGTGAGAATGGCTTACATTCAGAAATCTACCAACAATAGATGCTGGCGAGGATGTGGGGAAAAAGGGACACTAACCCACTGTTGGTGGGAGTTCAAACTGGTAAAGCCACTATGGAAGTGTGTCTGGAGATTCCTCAGAAACCTGAATATAATCCTACCATTCAATCCAGCCATCCCACTCCTTTGAATTTACCCAAAGGAAATTAAATTGAGAAACAAAAAAGCCATCTGCACCTTAATGTTTATTGCAGCTCAATTCACAATAGCTAAGACCTGGAATCAACCTAAATGTGCTTCAACAGTAGACTGGATAAAGAAATTATGGGATAGGTAGTCTATAGAATACTAGACAGTAGTCAAAAACAATGAAATCCAGTCATTTGCAACAAAATGGAGGAATCTGGAAATCATTATGCTGAGTGAAATAAGCCAGTCCCAAAGGGACAAATATCATATATTCTCCCTGATTGGTGACAATGAACCAAGCACCAAAAAGGAAACCTGTTAAAGTGAAATTAACACTATGAGAAACGGTGACTTGATCAGCACTTGCCCTGACTGTTGATGAACAACTTAATACGTTATCCCTCTTATTATTTTTGTTTGTTTGTTCTACTTAATACTATTGGTTGAATTCTGTAATTAACACACAAGTATTCTTAGATGTTCAAACTTAACTGAAAAGTGATCCCTGTTAAATATAAGAGTGGAAATAAGAGAGGGAAGAGATGTACAATTTGGGACATGCTCAATCGGACGTGCCCCAAATGGTAGAGTTAGAAACATACCAGGGGATTCCAATTGAATCCCATCAATGTGGCATGTACCAATGCCATCTCACTAGTCCAAGTGATCAATTTCTGTTCACAATTGCTCATAATGATAGGACTAAGAGTCAAAGTGATCACACAAACAAGACTAGTGTCTGCTAATATTAACTGTTAGAATAAAAAAGGGAGAGAAGGATCCAACATGGGAAGCGAGATACACAGCAGACTCATAGAATGGCAGATGTCCTAAACAGCACTCTGGCCTCAGAATCAGCCCTTAAGGCATTCGGATCTGGCTGAAAAGCCAATAAGAGTATTTCACGCATGGAAAGCCAAGACACTCTGGAAAAAAAAATGACCTAAATGAAAGATCTCTGTGAGTGAGATCCCAGTGGAAAGAACAGGCCATCAAAGAAGGAGGTACCTTTCTCTGAAGGGAGGAGAGAACTTCCACTTTGACTATGACCTTGTCTAAATATGATCAGAGTCGGTGAACTCAAAAGGCTTCCATGGCCTTGGCAACTCATGGCAAGAGCCAAGGGAGATTACTGATGCCATAAACAAGAGTGTCAATTTGTTAAGTCAACAACAGGAGTCACTGTGCGTTATTCCTCATGTAGGATCTCTGTCCTTAATATGCTGTACATTCTGATTTAATGCTATAACCGGTACTCAAACAGTATTTTACACTTTGTGTTTCTATGTAAGTGCAAATTGTTGAAATCTTTTCTTAATATATGCTAAATTGATCTTCTGTATATAAAGAATTGAAAATGAATCTTGATGTAAATGGAACAGGAGAGGGAGCGGGAAAGGTGAGGGTTGCAGGTGGGAGGGAAATTATGGGGGGGGAAGCCATTGTAATCCATAAACTGTACTTTGGAAATTTATATTCATTAAATAAAAGTTAAAATAAAAGAAAAATTCACCTTAGCCAAATTGGATGACCTTGAAAAATATATTTATTATATACACATATAAATATATATAAATATATCTTCTAGCCTGTAGGGTTTCTGTTGTGAAGTCTGCTGTAGCCTCATGAATTTTCCTTTATATGTGATTTGATGATTTTCTCTCACTGTCTTTATGATTGTCTCCTTCTCCTTCACTTTTGACAATTTGAATATATTATGCCTTGGAGAAGGTCTTTTATGGTTTTAGTCCTTTGAGATTTCTGTATTGGATGTCGATATGTCTCTCAAGACTTAGGAAGCTTTCTGTTACTGTTTCACTCACTATTATACCCTTCCTATTGAGGTATCCCTATGTAAGTATAATTATATTAACATAAAATCATTCTATAAGCAAAATTACAATGAAATAAAGCAGTGGAGTTGTATGGAGGAAAGATGACAGTAAACTCTGGGAATGGAGTGACATTTTGGTCTAAGTGTACTGAATATATTGCAATGGTATTTATATGACTGAACTGACAGTCCAAAAATGTTTTGAATTGAAGACTGACCTTAATTTAACTTTAGTATACTTAGTTTATTCTTTAGTTAAGGTGATAAAAGTAGTAAAAATTATAAAATATATGCACCTAAAATTATCGGTATTATTTTGCAAGCCTATATAAAAAATGTGACAAAAAGAAACAATGGTTGACAAAATCAGCAAAAGAAATACAGCCTCTCATGTATACTTCACAACCCAACCCTAGTTGAATGAGGTGTTCAGGTTTTTAAATTAACTAGGGTATGTAAAAGTGCTTTACTCCTTCTGTCTCATTATGAATTGTTCACTCACCCTCCAATATCTAAGCATGCCCTATAAGTTTATAGAAACTGTTATTATTATGTTTATAGACAAATACTTATTCTGTTGCCAATGTTAGGTTTTCTACCACAGGATTCCTGATTATCTTCATCTTAGATTATGTTTACTTGCCCTGTTCTTTCAGGATTTTATCTCTAATTATTCAAGAGTTTTGTTACTTCCATGTGGATTCAACTGTGGTTATATTAAGCCATGCCTCCATACCATAAATAAGGGTTTAAGCTGTGCTTCATTTTTTTTTCTTATTCCTTCTATAAAGCTATTCATCTGCAATTTACTACATTTTCCTAGTTTTTCAAGACCTGGACCATTCATCTCTTCCTTCCATATGCCTCATCATTAAATCTAGATTTTACTGTTATTTAGATTTATCTTTACTGTGAAACACACGTGGATAGTGTTCTTCATTTTGGCACATCACATCTTGCAGAGTGTTAGTTTTTCTGAGCATCTACATCCTTCCATTACACCAAGTTGTATTGTGTATAATTCACTTTGTTCAGATCTCCATTTTTAGCCACAGACTTTTTTTAATGACTCCTATAAGCTTGTGATATTTGTTTGTAAATGTACACAGAAATCATAACTGGCTTTACTCTGCAATTTATATCAAATGGTGCTTTCCAATTTAATATAACCTAAAACATAATATTATTAAAGTATGTAAACAAGTTCTAAGTGATTAGTAAGTAGTATACCTTCATACAAAAAACCCCACAGAAAATATTGGGAATAAAGGAGAGAGAGAGAGAATTTTATCAGCAAGTAAAGCAATTATTTAGAATGAAAGATAAATGGAATGTGCAAAGATTAAAATATTAATTATTTCCTTTAAAAACCCAAAAAACCATGAACATTTTAACAGATATTGAAGATGCATTTGTTGAAGGTATCACTCATTATTAAATAGCAAATGTTTATCAAAATAGGACTGTTCCTTAGGTCAGTCTTTTTGTTTTTAATGTTTATTTTACTTATTTAAAAGACAGAATCACAGAAAGAGGTCGAGCCAGAGCTAGAGAGAGGTCTTCCATCCACTGATTCACTCCCCAAATGGCCACAATGGCCAGAGCTCAGCTGATCTGAAGCCAGGAACCAGGAGCTTCTTCTAGAACTCCCTCATGGGTGCAGGGGCCCAAGGACTTGGGCTATCTTCTACTGCTTTCTCAGGCCATGGTAGACAGTTGGATAGGAAGTGGAGCAGCCAGGACTCAAACTAGCACCCATATGGGATTCCGGCGCTGCAGGCTGGGGTTTTAACTTGCTGCACTACAGTGCCTGCCCCCCTCGGTCTGTCTTTGACGTGATAGGTTGTGTACCAGAAATCATATTATTTGATATTCAATGATGCATTTTGTAAGTGTTAATCTTTAAAGACAACAAGGCACAGAATAGAACTTTCTCATCATCAATGGCAATGCAATAATAAAATAAACCTGAAGAAATTAGATATATCACTACAGGAAAGGGGGAATATCCTATCTATCATCGAACTGTTTGTCTATAAAATATCTTTCTATTCCTTATTGTCATGTATCCAAAAATATTTTTTCAAGCTATTCAAGTGAAAGTTTGACGGATGCTTGGAACTACCATGGTAGTCCATAACTGTAGTTTGACATAACATACCAAAATTATTAGATTTAACAGTAAGCAACAGCTATCGGTTAAGAAATATTACAAGACCTAAATGTAAAATTTTTAAAATTCTCAATAAGATATGTCAAGAAAACTGCAATAAAACTCTGTGTGTTCTGTCTGTTCCTGCGGCAAGAGTGTTTAAAATCTTTCAGGATTGTTAATTCTGTCATTCACTCTTTGAATTTGGTTGAGATATTTAAATTTTGCTTTTCCCCAAATAAGTGTGTTACTTCTTTCTTTTGTCTTGTTTGTACATTTCTTTTCACAAAAGGGAACATCAGCTTGATTCTGGGAAATCTCCACCTACCTCCCCCCCAAAAGGGAATGTCCCTCCCATTTATTACAAAGCATCTTCCCTTTACTAAACAACCTATATAATGTTGAACAGTGTTCAGAGACGGGGACATGACACTGATGCTGGATTCTGTACGTTCACTTTCTCAATACAACACTTGCTGCTTGCTCTCCACTATTGTTCTCCAACCACTCATGCCTTCCAGTGGTGAAGCCTGTTGATTAGGCAGTGCTTGCTGGCCTGAACCAATGCTTTTCCTGGAATGGAGCTATGGTGTCTCTGTAAGTTGTTTTCCACATACAACCCTTCCAATTTACTGTTATAAACACACTTCATTAAGAGCAAAATTTCTCAATTCTCTTGAGATAGATTTCCTAGCGATAAATATTTTCTTTCTAATATCTAGCAAGATTTTTTCTTAAATTATATCTACTTTCTGAAAATTTATTCATTTTCACTTGAAGTTACAGAGAGAAAATTACATTTATTTTTAAAATTTTATTTATTTGAAAGACACAGAGGTGGTAGGGGAGAGAGAGAGGTAGCAAACTCTTCCATTCATTGGTTCACTCCCCAGGTGGCTTCAACAGCTGAGGCTGGGCGAAGCTGTAGCCAGGATTCAGGTCTCCCACATGGGTGGCTGGGGCTCAAGAACGTGGGCCATCCTCTGATGTCTTCCCTAGCACATGAGCAGGGAGCTGGAGTGGGAATAGAGCAACTGGGACTCCAACTGGTGCTCCTATGGGATACCAGTGTCACGGGAAGGAGGTAAACCCACTGTGACACAATGCCAGCCCCTTAAGTTACATTTCTCTATATATTCATGCCATTGTGGGGATTCAGATCCCTGGCTGGGTTTGAAGTGACACCAGCTAGATTCAGTCCACATTCTTCCCTTCCTGCATTTAGGAATGCAATCTAGAGACAAAGATAGAGGCAAATAGGGAAGCAGGATTTATTGAAATGCAGAGGTAGCATACATACTAAGACCTGAGTATGGGAAATCTCATGAGGGAGAATTGCCCTCACCTTCTTACAGAAGAGGAGTGATACTCAGGGCAAAGGCGGTTTGAATATTCAAAGGAAGCAGCATTTGGGATGGGGCTGTAGAATACATGGTGATACCCAGGAAGGTGTCATAACGTCATGAATGATGGAAAGTGAGGCTTTAGCTACATGAATGAAAGTGAGTGAGCTGAGCCTTCAGCTGTATTGAATCCATATGGAAGATGGTGGGATTTGGGTATTGCACAGAACTCAGTTCTTCTCAGCAACTGGCTGATCAGTGGCTCCCTGATCACCCATATCAGCACTGAGTAACTGAGTTACAGCAGCACATAGGATGGAAGAAATGGGAATTTCTTAACTCTTGACAGGCAGAGTTAGACAGTGAGAGAGAGAGACAGAGAGAAAGGTCTTCCATCCTTTGGTTCACCCCCCAAATGGCCACTACGGCTGGCGCTGCGCCAATCCGAAGCCAGGAGCCAGGTGCTTCTTCCTGGTCTCCCATGTGGGTGCAGGGACCCAAGCAGTTGTGCCATCCTCCACTGCCCTCCCGGGCCACAGCAGAGAGCTGGACTGGAAGAGGAACAACCGGGACAGAATCTGGCGCCCCAACTGGGACTAGAATCCGGTCTGCTGGCGCCGCAGGCAGAGGATTAGCCAAGTGAGCTACGGCTCCGGTCCTGGAAATTATATTTTAAGGTAACTAAAACATGCAAATAAATCTTAGCACATAATTTGATGGTAATTGTACTTAAGTAGTGACTTCAGAACTTTTAAAATAACTAAACTAGAGGTCTTATATACCACTTACTACATCTACAAACCAATAAACATGTCCAGAAACATATACACTAAAAAAAGGCAAAATGACTTTTTGAAATGGAAATTTCTTATAAGAAACAGACAATAAAAAATGAAACAGAGAATGAAATATTTTGTAGGTAATAATGGAGAACCAGAAAATCAGATACACAAATATACTTATTTTTACTTCATTATACTTTAAGTGAAATGTCTTATAAAACATATTTAAAACTCTTTTCTGTATACTGAACTGAGTCTCAGAACATACAAAAATAAAAATATATCAAACATGAAAAAATTAGCATGAGATATTTCTGGTTAATGATAATTAACAAATTGCTAGATCCTTTTTCAATTATAAATTACCATTGCAACTGTATTTCCCTCTATTTCAGCTTTCTCTGTGAAGTGAAAATGGATGAGTCCACACTCTTGACATTGTAATTCATTAGAATCACCTGCAATAATTAGCAAGTACACTCTTCCTAGCACCTGGGAGGAACTGGCAGGAGTCAACCTGTGCCCCAGTGCTGGCTAGATATTAGATGCAATCACATGAATGTGCCCTTTGGGCTGTAGATATGACAAGTGGGCATGAGCAGAAACATAAAACACATACACTTTGTTCACAGTAGCCATCAGATAATTATGTGTTTAATCAAATATAGTTGTAGCATTCTGACATCTCTTCCTAGGATATCAGAATGTGGAAATACTGCAGGATGGGTGAAATCTGTTTCTTCTTCTAAGGGCTGCAGTCTTGATACTGGGTGCTGTTGGTGTGCTGTCACTGTGAAAGCCTATGAACTCTACTCCCATGCAGGACCAGCCAGGACACCAACTGGAAAGGGAACCACTTTGACTGAAGGGGAAAATAATGAGGTGTGCTGGTGAGTTGGGTGAGAAATGAGAAAAGTGAAGCTGTTTTGTTTTGTTTTGTATTGTTTTTTGTAACTTTGTGAAGGCTTCAGTTCTGATTTCAACAAAATGTCAACACAACTGGAGGTTTCAACAGAAGGAAGTAGGGTAGTCAAAGCTCCAAAGAAAAAGCAGATAGCTTTGGAAGTTCAGCTGAGATACCAATAAAGAAAAAATAACCTCTTGGATTTGTATAGTGCTTTTGTAACACACAAAATATAGGGCATGGAATGATTAAATATTAATGTCCTTTAGCTGATGTTTCCAGGAGAATATTTAATTATAAAAGAAGTGTTATTGTGCAGCACAGTTGGGGATAGGCTCAGAAAGATAAATATATTTGTCAGGAATTAGGATACAGATCATTTGCACATGGTAATGAGTGGACCTTCACTGAATAAGCAAAATACTCTGTGAAATATTTTCAAGAATATTATTTTGAATAATATAAATAGTCTTAAAAAGAATACATTAAAGTGCGTTATGTAATGTCAACAATGGCACTAATTACAACTCAAATTGTAGAAATAAGCTTAAGACTTATATTGAAGTGCAAAGTGCCAGATGTTTGGGACAGGGCATAACCTTGATTTATTGCCCAATAGTTCATTGTTCCAGATGACCCTCTAGAGGGTGTAGGACGCACACTCTCAAAGGAGAATTGGAGAGAAAACCGCACTGGACATCTCACATCCCACAGGAGGAAGAGGGGTGCTGTGGACCTGTGTGAAGAATGCGGGCATGCAACACAAACACGAACACTGCACATAACTGAAGTGGCTGAGAGCAGGAGTGGGCTAAAGCTTGGAGATGGAGATGAGACTGGACTGCAGCAACCCATGGTGATATAGCCAGAGGGAGAGCATGGCATGATTCCGAACTGGAACTCTTGGGGCTAGTGGTCTCTAGCAGTTGCCTGTGGACCCATTGGAAGTAGAAGGAGCATATTTATCTCACCCTCAACTTCCCCACAACAATACCTGCTGCCTGGCTGAGAATGAGTAGACACTAAAAATGAATGTAGAAATATAAGAAACAGGAATAAGGAAGATACCCCCATGAAACCCCCCCAAAGAATACAACAAAATTTCAATATTAGAATGTGAAGATGAAGAGATTGAGTAATTGCCAAAAAGGAATTATAAATTAATAACATTATTCAAAAACAATCAGAAGCAAATCCATGAACAAAAGAAAACCATATGTGATATGAATGAAAAATTTTCACATGAAATTGAGATTTTAAAGAGAATTAAAAATGAAATATTGGAAATGAAGGATTCACTAGATCAAATAAAAAATGTGGTGGGAAGCCTCAACAATAGACTTACTTTGCAAAACAGAGTAATTAAAAAAGCATATCTGAACTAGAAGACAAATCTTTGGAAATCTTACAGTGAGATTTTTAAAAAAAGCAGAAAATAAAAAACTTAAAAACAGTGCTAGAGGCCAGCGCTATGGCTCACTTGGCTAATCCTCCACTTCCGATGCCGGCACCCCAGATTCTATTCCCGGTTGGGGCACTGGATTCTGTCCTGGTTGCTCCTCTTCCAATCCAGCTCTCTGCTGTGGCCCGGAAGTGCAGTGGAGGATGGCCCAAGTGCTTGGGCCCTGCATCCACATGGGAGACCAGGAGGAGGCACCTGGCCCCTGGCTTTGGATGGGTACAGCGTCCTGGCCGTAATGGCCATTTGGGGCATGAACCAATGGAAAAGGAAGACCTTTCTCTCTGTCTCTCTCTCTCTAACTCTGCCTGTCAAAAAACAAAAAAGCAGTGTTGGAGATTTGTAGTAAAATATCAGAAGACTCAGAAATTCCTGAAGATGTGTAAAGAGAAAATGGACTAGAAGGCCTGTGTAGTGAAATAATGAAATAATTAAAGAAAACTTCCCCAATTTAGAGAAGGAAAGGGACATCCAAGTACAGGAAGCATATATATCTCTGAACAAATATGACCAGAAAAGATCTTCACCAAGTCACCTATAATGTGCATGACAGAAACACCTGATGATCTCTACAATTAGACTCACAGCTGACTTCTCATCAGAAGCCCTACAGTCTAGAAGGGGATGGTGAGACAGAGTCCAAATCTTAAATGAAAAAATCTGTCAACCCAGAATACTGTACTGTGCAAAGCTCTCATTTATGACTCAAGGTGAAATAAAGATCTTCCATAACAAACAGAAGTGGAAGGAATTTGTCAACACTTGTCCAGCCTTACAAATGATGCTTAAGGATGTTCTATGCACAGAAACATAAAAATATAGTGATCATTATGATTGTGAAAGCAGAAAATACCTCAGTAAAAGTATAAAAAGGAAACCAAAGTAAATAATGGAAATATTTATGGAAAAATGGCAGGGTCAAGTCATTACTTACCAGTAGTTACCTTGAATGTAAATGGCCTCAATTCTCCAGTTCAAAGATACATCCTGGCTGAAAGGATTAAAAAACAAGACCCATCTCTTTGCTGCCTACAAGAAACACATCTTGCAACAAAGATGAATGCAGACGAAAAGGGAAAAGATGGAAAAAGATATCCTATGCTAACATAAAGCAAAAAAGTACAAGTGTTGCTATCCTAATATCAGAAAACATAGAATTTAACAACAACAACAACAACAACAAAAAACTCCTAAAAGAGACATAGTAAGGCACTATGTAATCATTAAGGGATCAATTCAACAGTAATGTGAGACTATATGTACCCAATTAAGAGTGCTTGGCTATTTAAAAGAACTGTTAATGGATCTAAAGGGAGAAACAGACTCCAATACAATAGACACAGGGGACTTCAACACCCACTTTCATCAATGGACAGATCAACTAGACAAAAAATTCACAAAGAAACAGAACTAATGAACAGTATGAACCAAATGGACCTAACTGATATCTGTCAAACTTTTTACCCCACAGTGGCAGAATATACATTCTTCTCATTAGCACATGGAACTTTCTCTAGGATAAATCACATGCTAAGCCATAAAGTAAGCATCACTAAATTAAAAAAAAATCAAATCATACCATGCATCTTCTCTAACTACAATGGAATGAAGCTGGAAATCAACACCTCAAGAATCTCTAGAACATATGCAAACACATGGAGTCTGAATTAGATGTTCATGAATGAACAGTGGGTCATAGGAGAAATCAAAAAATTCTGGAAACAAATAAAGGTGACAACATTTTAAATTTATGGGATACAGCAAAAGCAATGTTAAGAGGGAATTTTATAGCAATCAATGCCTATATGAAGAAATTGGAAAGGAACAAAATAAATTAGCTATCGATACATCTCAAGGACCTAGAAAAATAGCAAACCAAAAAATTAGGAGAAAATTAGTAGGTGAATTAGTAGTAGAACCTAAAATTAGTAGGAGAAAAGAAATTTTTAAAATTAGGGAAGAAGTAATCAAAATTAAAACAAAGAAACCAACAAACAACGACTGATAAAGTGTTAACATCCAGAATCTATAAAGAGCTCAAGAAATTCAACAACAAAGCAAAAATTTCAGTTCAGAAATGGGCAAAGGACTTGAACAGACGTTTTTCAGAAGAGGAAATTCAAATGGCTAGCAGACACCTGAAAATAAATGCTCAGAATCACTAATTATCAGGAAAACGCAAATCAAAACCATGGTGAGGCTCACCTGACCCGTTAGATGGCTCTCATACAGAAATCAGCAAAGGACAAATGCTAGCTAGGATGTAGGGAAAGAGGTACCCTGGTCCACTGTTGGTGGGAATATGAGCTGGTGCAGTCACTGTGGAAGACAGTATGAAGAATCCTCAGAAATCTGATATGATCTACCCATCCCACACTTGGGAATTTATTTAAACCAAAAGAAATCAGCATATGAAAGAGTTATCTGTACCCTCATGTTCATTGCAGCACAATTCACAATAGCTAAGATATGGAATCAACCCAGATGTCCATCAACTGTTGACTGGATAAAGGAATTATGTTATATAAACACTAATGGAGTACTACTCAGCTGTAAAAAAAAAAATGAAATCTTGTCATTTGCAACAAGATGGACACAACTGTGAAAAATTATAATTAGTGAAATAAGACAATCCCCAAAACACATATGTCTGTCTTGATCCAAGATAACTAATAGAGTACCTGAAATGTAATGTACTGGAATGAAATGGACATTTTGAGATTCCATGATTGTTTATAGCTCTCGTCTCTTCCATTGAAGAATAATATTTTTGTCGTTGTTGTTCTTTACTATTTATTGAAATTTTACTTAGTGTAAGGTTAACTTTATGATCATTAAGTAAACTGAAAGTAGATATTTGTAAAAATTAAGAGTGGTAATGAGGGAGGGAGGAGGAATGGTTGGAGCCTGGGTGAGAGAGAGGGAGAGGGGAAAGTGTCACTATGTTGCTAAATCTGTATATATGAAATACATGAAACTTGAGTAACTTAAATAAAATGTAAAAATAATAATTGAAAAAAGGAAAAAAAAATAAATAAAACAAATCATTGAGGAAAACATAATGTGACAAAATTCACATAAAGTTAATATAAAACTAGGAAAAACCAATCAGTATACAGATAAACAGAGTTAAAATGTCAAGGCAATAAGAGAATAATGATGTGACATTTGGAATTGCAATCAGTTTTTCATTGAAGGAGTGTGTGATTACAAAGTATACTACCATTATCAAACAGTAATGCCCTACTATTTACCTTGGTAAAAATCTTCGCATTGTTTGTCATGTTATTCTTCATATTTTATATTTATGTTAGTTTGAAATTTTCTAATATTTTGTGTCAATCTAAAATTGGTTCCCCTTAAGTAAAGTCACCAAGAGAGGAAATTTACCAATTTTGTCATTTATTAAAAATAATGCTCTTTTGCTTAATCCTAATTATTTTTCTGTTTTGGATATAAATTTCTAAAAGAAAAGGAAATTTTCACTTTCAAAAAATATTTTGCGCTCTTGCCAAAATTTCTGGAAGACATGTCAGACTTTTCACTTTTCATAAATCTCACACAAAAATATTTCTGACAAGTTTGAAAAATGTTTTTTTCTTTTCCTTGCAGCTGTAAGTAGACATATTTTCAAATCACCAAACATGCTATTTCAATATGTCAGTTCAGCATGATCTCATGTGAATGTAATTTCAAAATTTTCACAGTGGAGTGTATGGGCAAGATACACATATTAAGGTATTGTAACTGCAAAATAAAATTAACATGAGTATTATCTAGTAAAATTTTAGGTCTAAGTAACAATTAAAGCTGACATCCCTAAAGTAAAACTTGAATACTTATATGAAAAATAAAAGCATTATACCATATTTTTAATTATTTATTGTTAAAGATTTATTAAAAAATCAGAAGGAGAGAGATTCCATCAGTGGTTCACCCCCCAAACAGCCACAGCAGGAGCAGGCCAAAGAGGACAACCAGAAAATCTACCTTATTTTTAATAAATGACAAATTTAGCAAATGTCCTCTCTTGGTGACTTTACTTAAGGGAAACCAATTTTAGATTGACACAAAATATTAGAAAATTTATGGGTGGCAAAGGCCCAGGTACCTGGGCCATTCTCCATTACCTTTCCAGATGCACCAGCGGGAAACAATAGAGAGTCCAGCAGCTGGGACTTGAACTGACACTCCGATATGGGATGATACGCCACAATGTCAGTCTAGCACTTATTTTTATAACTAAATGCACCTGAAATTGATTTTTATACCAGTTGGAAGACATTACTTTGTGTTAGTACAAATGATTTTAGGGACCACCACTGTGGCATAGTGGGTAAAGCTGCGGCCTGCAGTGCCAGCATCCCATATGGGCGCTGGTTCAAGACCTGGCTGCTTCACTTCTAATCCAGCTCTCTGCTATGGCCTGGGAAAGCAGTAGAAGATGGCCCAATTCCTTGGGCCCCTGCACCCATGTGGGAGACCTGGAGGAAGCTCATGGCTCCTGGCTTCAGATCGGTGCAACTCCGACCATTGCAGCCAATTGGGGAGTGAACTAGTGGATAGCAGACCTCTCTCTCTCTCTCTCTCTCTCTCTCTCTCTCTCTCTCTCTCTCTCTCTCTTTCTCTCTCTCTGCCTCTCCTCTTTCTTTGTGTAACTCTGAGTTTCAAATAAATAAAAAAGAATTAAAAAAAAAGCTGGGTATGCCAGGCAGATTTCCCGTCATGGAACGTGTGATGCTTCATTTTATGTGTAAACATGATGAGGCTAAAGGCTGCCATGATATCCCGCAAAACATTAGTGTGTGAGTGTATTTGGTAAGAGAATAGTTTTGAATCTGTGGCCTCAGTAAAGAAGACCCACCCTCAACAATGTGGGCTGGCATCACCAATCCATCAAGGGCCTAAATAGAACAAGAGATGAGGAAGGTGGAATTCTCTTACTTATGGAGCTGAGATATCTGTGTTCTCCTGGGATTTCTGGTTCTTAAGCTTTTGGATCTGAACTGA
The DNA here is from genome assembly GCA_949820135.1 of Sylvilagus floridanus. Classification (NCBI taxonomy): domain Eukaryota; kingdom Metazoa; phylum Chordata; class Mammalia; order Lagomorpha; family Leporidae; genus Sylvilagus; species Sylvilagus floridanus. The sequence continues at coordinate 119,086,350 of OX463226.1, forward strand.
AATTAAACCATCCAGTTCCTTGATTCTTAGACAATTTGACTCATCCTGCATTATATTGGGTTTGCTGGTTCTCTAATTCTCAGAAAGTGAGTAGTGAGATTTCTTGGCCTTTTTATTGACATCTAGGAATTCTGGAGAGGGGGAGAGTAGAAGGAAAACGAGAATTATTTGTATGTATTTTTTGTAAAAACTATGCATATGCATACAAATTTATCCTACTAGTTCTTTTTCTGTGGACAATCCTGACACAGAAGGTGATGAGAAATAGTAGGCATTCACTTGACCTAAATATAATTGGGAAATAAATATTGGGTTAAAATGTAGCATATCTATCTTTAAAATAAGAGCACAGAAGGCATAATTCAGATGAAATTTATTTTGAACAACAACAAATAATAAAGTGATTGTCTACAACATGCAAATATTAATACTGTTTTTTTAGTGTCAGTGTATGTTTTATTTTTTTCCAACTTTTATTTAATAATAAAATAATTAAATAATAATAATTAAATAATAAAATAATAAAATAATTAAATAATTAAATAATAATAATAAATAAATAAATAAATAAATTAATTAATAATAATTAAATAATAAAAATAATTAAATAATAATAATTAATTAATAAATAAATTAATAAATAATAACTAAATAATAAAATAATTAAATAATAAAATAATCAGCCTTATGGACTGATTCCGAGACCAGAGTGCTGTTTAAGGCATCTGCCCTTCTATGAGACTGCTGTGTATCCCACTTCCCATGTTGGATTGTTCTCTCCTTTTTAATTCTATCAGTTAGTATTAGCAAACGCTATTCTTGTTTATGTGATCCCTTTTACACTTAATCCTATCAGGGTGATCAATTATGAACTGAAACTGATCACTTTGACTAGTAAGATGGCACTGGTACATGCCACCTTGATGGGATTGAATTGGAATCCCCTGGCACGTTTCTAGCTCTACAATTAAGGGTAATTCCAAGTGAACATGTGCCAAATGGTGCGTCTCCTCCCTCTCTTATTCCCACTCTTATATTTAAGAGGGATCACTTCTCAGTTAAATTTAAACACCTAAGAGTAATGTGTGTTAATTAAAGAGTTCAATGGTATTAAGTAGAACAAAAAAATAGTAAGTTGTTCCTCGACAGTCAGGACAAGGGCTGATTAAGTCATAGTGTCCATTTCACTTCTACAGGTCTTGTTTGGGTGCTCAGCTAGTTGTCAAATATCAGGAAGAACATATATTTGTCCCTTTGGGACTGGCTTATTTCACTCAGCATGATGTTTTCCAGATTCCTCCATTTTGTTGCAAATTTTTTTACTGCTGTATAGTATTCTATAGAGTACATATCCCATAATTGGAGTTAGTTCTTCTTTAAATGTCTGGTAGATTTCAGCAGTGAATCCATCTGGTCCTGGGCTTTTCTTTGTTGGGAGGGCCTTTATGACTGATTCAATTTCTGTCTCAATTATGGGTCTATTTAAGTTTTCTATGTCTTCATGGTTCAGTTTAGGTAGGTTGTATGTGTCCAGGAATCTATCCACTTCTGATAGATTTCCCTGTTTGCTGGCATACAACTCTTTGTAGTAATTTCTGATGACTCTTTTTTTATTTCTGTGGTGTCTGTTGTTACATTCCTTTTTTTTTGACAGGAGAGTCATAGAGAGAGAGAGAGAGAGAGACAGAGAGAAAGGTCTTCCTTCCGTTAGTTCATTACCCAAATGGCCGCCATGGCCAGCATTGCACAGATCCGAAGCCAGGAGCCAGTTGCTTCTCCTGATCTCCCGTGCAGGCACAGGGGCCCAAGCACTTGGGCCATCCTCCATTGCACTCCCGGGCCAGAGCAGAGAGCTGGCCTGGAAGAGGGGCAACCGGGACTAGAATCCAGCACCCACATGGGATGCCAGTGCCACAAGGTGGAAGATTAAGCAAGTGAGCCATGGTGCCAGCCCCACATTCCCTTTTTCATCTCTGATTTTATTGATTTGGGTCTTTTCTCTCCATTTTTGTTAGTTGGGCCAATGCTGTGTCAATTTTGCTTGTTTTTTAAAAAAACCAATATTCTCTTTTCTATCTCACTGATCCTGTTTATAGGGCTCTCAAGTGTGTTTTTCATTTGTTCTATTGAATTCTTCACTACATTTTGGTTTCTCTTCACTATCTCCATTTCATTTTCTACCCAATTCCTCATTTCATTTTGATTCCTCCTTAAGATTTCATTTTCATGAGAGAGATTTTCTGTCATGTCCTTTATGGATTTTAGTAGTTCATGCATTTTTAATTACTTCTAAATATTCTTATCATATATTTTTGAGTTCCATTTCTTGCATTTCTTCTATCTCATCATCTTCATAATCTTGTATTGGAATGTCATGTTCATTTGGGAATGTCATGTTAGCTTCCTTGTTCTTGTTTCCTCAGTTTTTGCATTTGTTGTTTGGCATTGTGGAGACATTATTTGGTTTCTTCTTCCTTTTTTTTTTCTCTGTGGTGTCTTTTCTCATTATACTATGACTCTAGATTAAATGCACTGTCTGCTTTTGGTGAATCTCTTGAGGCTTGTGGTGGGTGTGGCCAGAGAGCTCTGTTCAGTTCTCAGGGTTTAAGGGTGTGCCAAAGGTGTCACACCCAGGTTTTGTGTGGTAAATCTCTCTCTCTCTCTCTCTCTCTCTCTCTCTCTCTCTCTCTTTTATTCAGCAGGGAAGTAATTCTGCTCAGCTGAGCTCTTCTCCTCAATGGCAATCAGTGCCTGAGCGCTAGCCCCAGTGGGTATAATATTCGTCTGCTCTGTCCCAAGGACCACACAAAGGATCTGTGCAGTCCTCAGTGTAAGCTCAGATTCCCCTGCAGTGTCTCTCGCTGGGTAGCCAAGGCTGCCCAATCTTGTGGTGTATCCCACTGAGACTACTCATGTCTCAGCCACACCATGAGTTCTCCACACACTCTCAGTTTTGTTTTGTTTTGTTTTGTTTTCATGGTTCCAGTTCATAAGCTCCACACACTCACTAGGTCGTCTCCTGTTATTCCTCCCCACGAGAGTCAGGTTTTTCTGCTCAGCGCAGCTCTGAGCTGGTGCAGGTGTTACGTATGCCCACAATGGTGTTTGCTCTATCGTCTTGCATGCCTCTGTGAGGTGAGTGGAGAGAGAGAATCGTGTCTATACCGTCTCTTTTAGTTTTTACTCTCCTCTAGTTAGGCTGTGTACTTTCCCCCGCGGGGCTCCGAGCCTTGTACCCTCTAGGCTCTTCCTGCTTCTTTTCTGCCAGTGTCTTGGCCTTCTGTGGTCTCATCTCACCTCTCTTTCCAGCACTGGTGTGGAGACTCTCAGCAGCTGGGGTCCCGAGCTGTGGGCACCCGTGCCCTCCACGTAGATCCACTGTGTCCCTCTGATTATGGAAGAATTCCTTTGCCGTTTTTTCCCTAACTCTTCCCTGAGACTACACTATCTCCACTTTTATTAAACTATCTTTTCCTGGACTATTAGTGAGCTCCTTCCATATTCCGCCATCTTGGAACCTCTCAATATCAATACTTTTAAGACAAATGTATTTTCTTCAAAATCTGCTTATTTATGATAGGGACATTCTCATGTCCTCTTGAAAAATTTGATGAAGATTTCATGTTTTTCAATAATTCTTTAATTTTGTATCATTTCTCTTTCCTGAGCTGATATAAGAGAAGAACAAATTTGGTGATTTAAAAAGATTAATAGTTACAGATGAATTATTGGTTCATATTTTTAGCACAATTTAATTACATGAATGAATGAACTTGTAACAATCATTTAATGATTGTTAACACTTTATGTGCAAAGAACTTTCAATATACAGTAAAATAATAAAAATAAAAATACATTACTGAAAATTATCAAATATTTTCTATTTATAATGTATACTTACTTTTACATATATTGCGTGTTATGTTAAATACACTTTTTCTGAACCATTTGGAAATAAGTTTCATGTTTCCTGTCCCATTATTTCTACACACATGAGTATATCATTGCCCAAAATGGAGACTTGTGTTACATACCACTGTACTTTTTTCTGGATTGACCTATATATCATCTATACACACATATAAACTTTGATAATATTGACACAATACATTATTTAATGTTATCCATATTTCACTTTTTTCAGGACAGTTATGTCCTTTATGGTATTTTTTCCCTCCAAACAGGACTTCTGTTAGGATCATTCATTGCATTTAACTACCATCTATCTTTTAGTGTCCCATCATCTAGAATATTCCATAATTTTTCTTTCTCTTTTGTGATAATGCTCTGTAATATACAGTAAGTTCCATTTCATTTTTCAAGTAAAATTTTTCAGATGTCTTCTGTTACCTCATGCTTAAATTTAGGTTTTGCATTCCAGACTCTTACACTGTGCAAGCAATGGTGTTTTCTTCTCTGAGTTTCACATTTGGAGGCACATGATGTCCAGATACCCATCACTGATGATGCCTACTGAGATGTTCTGGTCAGGATGTTGTCAGACATCCACTGTGGAGTTATGATTGCCTCCATGAAATTAATAAGAAGTCTATTTAAACAGACTTATAATCATATGCATCATATACATTCTCCCTGGAATTTAAAGTCAATGAATCAGTTTCACTTGAGCTCATTATTATGTGACAAAACAACATTTTTTGACTTCCAGCATTCCCTAGGTATTCACTTTTTGACACTCATGTTTCATGCATAAAATAATGCCTTCATTTTCCATTTAATTAAATATTACTTGTTACAACCTTAGACTCATGTGCCCAATTTTTCAGTGGGCCATAACTTACTGTGACATCAATTCATACGTTGCTCAAACAGACCCAGATTTATTTAGCTAGGTTCTCTGCCATTTTGGAATATCCTCTTGATTTTTATGGGGGCACCAAATTATTTTCTGGCATAACAGAATAATTCCTCATTTTCTTGTATCTTAGTTTCCTGTTCCACTATTTAGCTGTTTCTCTCATGAGACTTGATCAAATCATTTTAAATGTTGGAAAATCAGAAAATATCTTAGAAAAACTTACAGATCACAGTTTCTAATTTCATAAAATAATTACTTGCATTTGAAAAGGTTAATCAATATCTTGCTTATATTTTAATGATGAGCTATACATAAAGAGCAACTTTGATTTATTTATTATGCCACCAACCACTCATAGCAAAAGATAATATCCACTATCTTATTTTAAACTTGTTTACAGTTTTGATAATTTAATTTTTCAGGAAATGTGGTAGTCACAAAAATTATGAAGAGGCCACAGCCATCTAAACTCATGAAATTATTTCAAATGTCAGTTACTTTCAGAAATGATTTAATGTCTTTTTGCATTAAAACTTGATATCAGACTGTATGAACCAAATATCTTTTTTCATTATGCTTTATATAGTGATTCTGAAGCGGTTGAATTTTGTAATTTGATTATAATAGCATTTGTACAATGCAGCAATATAAAGACTGTAGCTCAAATACTTAGGGCAGTCAACTCTCAATTCTCAACTAAGGAAAATCAGTTTATTCCTTCAGAAAAATCCCCATTTTTAAAAAGTATTATTTTATTAAACAGATGGTAATATGTACATTACAGGATATAATATATTTACATACATATTCATTATGGTATGAACAAATGAGGGTAATTAGCATTTCCATCAACTCAAATAGTTATCATTTATTGGAATTAAAAAACATTTGGAATCCTCAATTTTAGCTGTTTTTGAAACAAATATAAAATGACTTACTATATTTAAAGCTCATAGTTTTAGTAAGTGATGGAGGCAGCAAAGGCATCCCAAACTAAAAATAGTTGGCGACTCTTCTCCAATGTACCAATGCAATGTGTGGTGTAGCATTCCAGTGATAGCTACTACTATTTCTACTCCAGGAATTCCCAGGAGAGCACGGAGCACAACCCAGACATACATTATGGCTGCAAACAACTACATTTGGGATCTGCCTGATGAGCAGGGAGTCTCATGATCATATCAGAAAGACGACACGCTCAACATTTATGAGTGTGTTATTGCATATGAAACACTCTGTATGTTTAAAAACTAATAACCCAAAAAGACATACATAAGCTAATCAATACTTAGCAGTATCCTAGCCATGCCTGATTTATCACAGGTGAACAATATGTGTTGCTGAATAAGCCAACCCTTATTCATGATGGGCTTAGTTGCTGTATCAAATTATCATTCTTTTTAAATGACAAAGAATGCATTTATCTTAGCTGAACGTATACAATGAATTCTGTTACAGTGGGGCTTTACATACCTAGTGTGATTATAAAGGAATTGAAATGATTACCTTTAGGGGCTGGCACTATGGTGTAGCGGGTAAAGCCGCTGCCTGCAGTGTCAGCATCCTATATGGGTGCTGGTTTGAGTTCCAGCTGCTCAACTTCCAATCCAACTCTAGCTACTGCCTGGAAAAGCAGTAAAACATGACCCAAACCCTTGGGGCTCCGCACTCATGTGGGAGACCCAGAAGAAGCTCCTGGCTCCTGGCTTTAGCCCAGCTCTGGCCATTGTGGCCATTTGGGGATTAAACCAGTGGATGAAAGATCTCTCTCTCTCTCTCTTTCTCTCTCTCTGCCTCTGCCTCTCTGTAACTCTGCCTTTCAAAATAAATCTTTTAAGCAATAAAATATAATATTCCAGGATATTTGTGGGTCAATCAACTTATACTTTAAAGGAAATGAAATAAGTATGTCAGAGTCGTCTGTACTCCCATTTTTATTGCAGCACTACTCATGATAACCGAGATACAGAAGTGAGCTTCTGTCCATCAGAAGATGACTGAATAAGAAATTGCTTTCCGGGGCTGGCACTGTGGCATAGCAGGCAAAGCCACCATCTGCAGTGCTGGCATCCCATATGGAAACCAGTTCGTGTCCTGGATGCTCCTCTTCCAATCCAGTTCCCTGCTATGGCCTGGGAAAGCAGTAGAAGATGGCCCAAGTTCTTGGGCCCCTGCACCCATGTGGGAGACTCAGAGGAAGCTCCTGGCTCCTGGCTTCAGATTGGCACAGCTCCAGCCTTTATGGCCATCTGGGGAGTGAACCCGTGGAGGGAAGACCTCTCTCTCTCTGCCTCTCCTTCTCTCTCTCTCTCTCTCTCTCTCTCTCTCTCTCTGCCTCTCCTACTCCCTCTGTGTGGAACTTTCAAATAGATAAACAAATAGATAAAAAAAATCATGAATGATCAATCAGCTGTTGAATCTCATCTTGCATCAGCACTCTGAAGAATACTGCATTTCTAAGGAAAAGCTTTATTCTCTGAAAAGTCTTTGCATTTTGGTTGTAAAATATTTTGTTAAATTAATATTGGCCTACTCAAATAATCATCAATTGTCTTAGTAATATATAATTAAACCTCTCTCTCTCTCTGCCTCTGCCTCTCTGTAATTCCACCTTCCAATAAAAAAATAAATCTTAAAAAAAGAAAATGCTTTCCATAGATACAACAGGAAAACATTCAGTCATTTAAAACAAATGAATTGCCATTTGGCTAAGCATGGAATGCCCTGTAGGGCATTATAAGTGAAATAAAGTAGGCACAGAAAAAATAGTATATGTGTCCCACCTCTCCTTGTAGTGTATAACAGTTAATCTCCCAGAGGAGAATAGCTGTCTCCAGGGCCTGGGGTGAAAGATTGCAGACAATGGTCAAGTGATGCAGAACTTCAACTACTTGGGAGGAAAAGTTCAAGAGAATTATGCTGCAACATATGGACTATAGACAATAACATGGGATTGTATCCTTGTGATTTGCTATGACAGTAAATTGTAAATGTTCTCACCACAAAAACAAGTATTGAGAAAATGGTTACATTAATTTGGTTAATTTGGTCACTCAATAATAATCCATAATAGTAATTGAATCAATATTAATCCATAGTTTTAAACAATGTGCTTTACATATTTATAGTGTATACATATCTCTATCTATCTATCTATCTATATCAGGAAATCAAGTAGGAGTCACAAAAATATATCACTCAAGGAAAAATTTCCACTTATATATTTTTTTTAAAGATTTATTTATTTGAAAGAGTTATGAGAGAGAGAGAGAGAGAGAGAGAGAGAGAGAGAGAGAGAGAAGTTTTCCATCTGCTGGTTGATTCCCCAACTGGCCACAACAGCTGGAGCTGTGCCGATGTGGAGCCAGGAGCAAGGAGCTTCCTCTGGGTCTCCCATATGGATGCAGGGCCCCAAGGACTTGGGCCATCTTCTACTGCTTTCCCAGGCTATAGCAGAGAGCTGGATCGGAAGAGGAGCAGCCAGTACTCGAACTTGCAGTCCTATGGGATGCCGGCACTGCAGACGGTGGCTTTACTGGCTATGCCACAGCACCGGCCCCCCACCTATTTGTTGTCCCTAGTGGCACATAGTTGCTCTACCACCAACTTCCTAAAAACTATCAGAACTAGGCTTACTTCATCTTTTTTTTTTCCCCTTGCATACATCAGTTAGCATTTCCTCAGTGTATCTCTCTTATTGAAGGATCTACTTTAGCATAAAATGTTATTTCTTTTATCTTATAAATGATCCTCTTCCACCACTCTTCCTGTTTGAGATAACCCCTGACTTCTTTCATTTTTGTTACGAGAAAACACTTCCTCTAAAATGCATGTGTGTATTTTTTTCATTTGAAAAGCAGAGAGAGAGAGAGAAAGAGAGAGATGGAGAGAGAGGGAGAGAAAGAATCTATTGGTTTCACTGGGCCAGAGTAAAAAGCTGGAAACTCTATCCACATGGATGGTAGACCCCGAATACCTGAGCCATTGTCTGCTGCCTTATATGCTGTGCATAGCAGGAAGTGGAATCAACATGGAGCCTGGACTGTCACCCCAAGCACTCAACATAGGCTGGGAGCATGGCAAGCAACATCTTAACAGCTATCCTAATCGCCCACTCCCTTCCTTCTCTCTGCATCAGGAACCATGGTATTATCTTCATCTTTGCTGCTTCCTACTGATTCTCCACAGCTTATTTGACAATGTTCTCACATTCTATTCATATCATGAACAGACATTTGTCACCGATGCCGATTCCCTTGTCCAAGTCACTATTGGCTCTCATCTGGAGTATTATAAAACCTTCCTAAGTAATATCCCTTTCTTTGGCATCTAATTCCTTTAGTGTATATTTTCAAAATAGCAGTAAAAGTCTTCATTGCAAAATGTATACCAAAATGTGTAATTTCTTCAATCAACAGATTCCCAAATCCACTCAGAAAAGCAGAAAAACCGCTGACAACATTGCCTCCATGCTTGTTTACCTTGACTGTTCCCTTCGTTTACTTTGCTTGGGGAAGTGATTTTTCTCCTTACTATGTTGCTGTTTCCTCTGTACTTAGTTTTTCTCTTCTACATCTCTTATAAAAAAGTATCTGGTCCACACACATCTGTTTAATGAATTAAGGAAAACTGAACATTTGACACTCATCCTGTTGTTCTCCTGTGATAATACTTTTCTCAAAGTGTCCTTTGTCAAATGAGCCAAAAGGTTGATCTCCTATCCAAAGGTGAGCACTTCGACCCCCAGTTAAATCTCTCCATCCACTATCTTGGGTAAGTGTTTAGTTGAAAAAAATCTGTATGATTTTTTGAATTGTGTTACAGACGAGGGATGTTGGAGCTGTGCACATGATTTTTCTTTTTTAAAGATTTATTTATTTGAAAGGTGAAGTTTCAGAGAGAGAAGGAAGACAGAATACTACATACTTCATACACTGGTACATTCCCAAAATGTCCAGGAGTTCTTCTGGGTCTCCCACATGGGAGCAAGGGCCCAGGAACTTGGACCATCTTCTGCTCCTTTCCCAGGCACATCAATAGGGAGCTACATAGGAAGTGGAACAGTCAGGACTTAAACCGGCACGATATGTGATGCCGGCACTGCAGGGCACAGCCTAACCCGCTGCACCACAGCGCCAGCCTCATGCACATGGCTTTAAAACTGCATTCAATTGTAGTTCTGTTTGACATCTTGTGGAGAAAACTGCCATGAAGAATATCCGATTATTTGTTATTGTTCTTGACCTTTTCATAGCCTTTCATTCTATGAACAAAAATTGCTTACAACCTAAGTTCAACCAGCTGAACACAGACTCCCACTAACTTTACCATGAGCGCTGATGTACTGCTGCACAATACTGAGCTGGTAGGGAAGAGTCTGACACACTCTTTAGAATTTCCAGAAGGTAGCTTCCTGTCCTACTCCACCATCTTCATCATACTTAGTCCTACCCTGTGCATTCCTGTTAGATGAGGTGGGCGAAGGGAGACGGCTGCACTGAACTTTCTTTTTCTAACCCTCACATAAAGACAAATATACAAAAATTATTTTTCTATCATTTACAAAAGATGAAGATACATAATTTCCCACTGCTTGTGGAGCAAATAGAAAGCAATTGTCTTTGCTAACCAGACAGACCAACCATAAACTCTTAGAAAGAATTACTAAAGATTAACCGTTCTGAACACTAACGTTGTTCTGAGATCATGGTAATGTTTCAATGACTTACAGACTGCAGCACTAAGATATTACATGACAAACTTGGTGCATATTTTGTAAGCTTTCTCTTGATGGTTGTAGCTCAGCAACACTTTCTTAGTTTATGTGGGATAAGACCTGAACTTTTTTTTCCACTTCACATGAGACAGATGTGTAGTTCCATCTTCTCAAGGTTGAGATTATCATAAATTTGCTGGACAGATGCAGTAGAAACCCTGGAAAATTAGAAATGTAGCTCTGATTAATTCCACTTTTCCCACTTGACTTCTTAAGTAATTGATGAAGATTTGAAACATATTCAATCCTCAAACTCTGCAGATGCTTTATACCATGTATATCTCTTTACTAATAAAATAGATCATGAAGCTAATTAGGCTGCTGTGCAGTACTTCTATCACCATCTAAATAAAAATAATTTTATATAAACAACCGTATGCCTACACATTGTTATGTTTTCAAATACTAGTAGCAGAAAGCTCAATTTAATTTCATACCTAAAATGCTAGAACTTGGCCAGCGCCGTGGCTCAACAGGCTAATCCTCCGCCTTGCAGCGCCAGCACACCGGGTTCTAGTCCCGGTCGGGGCACCGGATTCTGTCCGGGTTGCCTCTCTTCCAGGCCAGCTCTCTGCTGTGGCCAGGGAGGGCAGTGGAGGATGGCCCAAGTGCTTGGGCCCTGCACCCCGTGGGAGACCAGGAAAAGCACCTGGCACCTGGCTCCTGCCATCAGATGAGCGCGGCACGCCGTCCGCGGTGGCCATTGGATGGTGAACCAACGGCAAAGGAAGACCTTTCTCTCTGTCTCTCTCTCTCTCACTGTCCACTCTGCCTGTCAAAAATAAATAAATAAATAAATAAATAAATAAATAAATAAAATGCTAGAACTTTACAAAGATTCCTGGGGCCGGTGCCATGGCACACTAGGTTAATCTTCTGCCTGCGGCGCCAGCATCCCATAGGGCTCCGGTTCCCATCCCGGTTGCTCCTCTTTCAGTCCAGCTCTCTGCTATGGCCTGAGGAAGCAGTAGAGGATGGCCCAAGTGCTTGGGCCCCTGCACCTGCATGGGAGACCAGGAGGAAGCACCTGGCTCCTGGCTTCGGATCGGCACAGCTCCTGCCATTGTGGACATTTGGGGAGTGAAGCAACAGAGGGAAGAACTCTCTGTCTCTCTCACTGTCAGTAACTCTACTTGTCAAATAAATAAATAAATAAAATCTTTAACAAAAAGATTCCTCTGTCTTTTGTAATCCGTTTAAGTCTTTTCCATTTAATACACATAAGAATACATAGTTATTTCTTTAATGATAAAATTTTAGTTCCCTAACCCTAACTTTTGCTTTCTTATGAAATGATGCAATAAATGTGGTTTTCTTTGACATTTTATACATGTGTGAGACTATCTGGAAGACAAATTCTGGAAGTGAGTTTTCTGGGTTCAAAGAAATGTGTATTTCAAAAATGGTAGCTCTCACCAAAATTTTCTCAGTGAAGTCTTTAGAAGACAGATAGATAGATAGAACCAACTTACTTCTTTTTATTAGCTTAATGTTACCACGTATTAATTATTGCTAATACAAACGTCAAAATATAATTTAACATGGTTAAACTGAATATTTATTATAAATACACATTTTGAAGGGCAAAGCTGCTAGCAATGAATAGTTTCAACTCAAGTATTTCAGAAAAAATTCCTTTTTTTTTTTTTGAAATGTGTTTGTGCCTGTGCTGTTTTTTGGTCCCTCCTGGAAATTCTCGTTTGGCACTAAGCTAGGACAATCAAGTTCTCATCTTGTTAGTTTCTCTTCTCTCAGTAATCCCTACCTAGCACTGACTGCTGTCCAATGTCTGAAAATTATTGGGTGATGTGTTTTTCCGAATTGTTTTGTTGTTTAACATGGGAGAGTAAACCCAGCTTCTGTTATTTTATTGTAGCTGGAGGTAGGGATTTTCTGGCTTCTCGTAATTTTCCATTTAAATACACACCTTCCAGGCAAAGCACTGTGTGGAATATGAGCCCTGACTTTTCTTGTTGCTGCTGTGGTGGGGTTTGTTGTTTAGTCAAGTAGCTTGCAGTCGCACTGTGTGATCAGTTTTGTTGTGATGTGCGGCTGTTGATACTCCCTCATTTGTCACAGTCAAGCTGCTCAAGGGGAGAAGAAATAAATCTGAAAACTGTCCTCTAAGTCTGGGCACCCAGGGCCTTCATGAGATTCGAGCTACATCACAAAAACTGATATTCGAACCCCTGCTTCACCATGAGTTTGGCACCAAAAGCCATGCATTGGCAGGGTAGTGGAAGTTCAGGGCATGGACTGACGTCCCTTCCGGACTGTCGGAAGACCCTGCACAAAGCTGGTGCTGGAACTGAAGGGAAACCCTCCGGAGCTCCAGCATCTCATTAAGCAGAAGGTGGCCCTGTGCAGCATTGCAGGGATCTGTAGGCTCCGTTCAGGTCGCTTCAATCTCCCACATTAAAATCTCAGCGGAATAAGAACTGTGCTCGTTTCTAGAGGAGTTTGGAAGAGCCCTTGTCCCAGCTGTAAGAGTCTTTTCTTTCTACTTGAACAGTGTACGTGTTTTGTTCCTATCCTCAGGTGTTCAGGAAAGATCTTATGAGACGATGGCATTTGAATAGAGACTCGAATGAAGCCAAGTGTGGTGACACTGAGAAATGTCTGCAGCTGTAGTTTATACGTCACTTATCACACAGATGCCCCTGTATTTACTACTGTGCTGATAATTTTACAAAATATTGAAACCAAAGTATGGTTTTATAGCATGTATATTCCATTGTTTGTGTACGTGTCTAATATACTATCGCTATTTAACTTTCTGTATTTTATCATATGCTACAGTTAAACATGCATTAAAAGTGCAAATTATTTTAGTGCATTTTGTGCTTTTATTTTAGTTCGTTTATTATTGTGATGAGAACAGAGGTCATGCAATCCATCAGTACAGTTCCAAGAAGACAAACACACTTCCTTCACTCCCCTTCCCCAATCCTCCTGCCTCTCTTCCTTTCATCAGTTTTTACAGAGACATACTTTTAATCCACTCTATAGTCACAGGATTCATGCACCAGTAACCATAATAGTCAACACGTAAAAAAGTAAGAAGACCACCGTTTCACATGAGTATAAACTAGGGCTACACAAATTATTTTCTTTTATATTTTAAAATATTAATTGAAATGCATCTAAGATAAAAAATGTGTTTTTTATGTATTTCAATAATATGTAAATGACTTGCAGGTAATTTTGGATTTTCTATCATCAAAAACAAATTTATAATTTTGGATTGAGCAAATCATTCATGGTGGTATTTTGCAAACAGTAAAAAACTTTTTTGAAATCATAAAGTAGATTACTATCTTAAAGTTTTCACATTTTTTATGCTTACCCATTACATATTATAAAGTTTTCTTTATTAAGGTTTTTAACAAGTTCGTCCCCAACACCAGCTTCCATAACCCCCTTGCATAATACTGCTTCAAATTACTTTTTAAGCAACAATCACTTAAGAAAATAATAAAAAAGCAAAACTATTTTTCATTGAGAATGAATATAAATAGATATATTTATGTGACATAGAAATCATATCATAACATGTTGAGCGCATCACACAACATAGTAATGAAACATGGTTAAACCAATGATAGTCAACCTTCAAAAGACACAACAGTGTTTTCCTAGTGAAGATATTTTTGAGCAACTTTCTTGTGTGGCAACCATGTCTTGATGAAGTCCTTTCATACCTCTAGTGTTCTAGGATCCTCTCAGGTGGTTCTTACCTTTGAGTGTGAGTGGGAATCACCCAGAATCAGATTATGAAAGTCAGCGTAAGATCTGAGATTATGCATTTATGACAGTCTCTCAGGAGGTCCCCACAATACTGGTCCTCACTATGCACTTTCACAAACGTGGACCTAGAACGTCTTGCCTTTGGTGTTCTGGTTTCATGGGCTTTACAAAACACATTAAGCTTCCATCACTAAGTTATTCTTGTATGCCTCTATTTTCTATTTTAGAGAAGTCCATTGATATTCAACTGGCCAATTTCTATTTTCATTCCTATATTTTTGGTTCTTTATGCAAATCTGTTTACCATGGACTATTGATTTTTTTCTGAATTTATCCTATTTTTACATTTCATTTTCAGCCTACAATATACTAATCGGTTTGAAAAACAAAAATTATGAGAATTGTATAAATATTTACAGGCTAATAAACTGAAACACTCTAACTCACAGGCTACAAGTACAAATGCCCTCTAAACTTGAAATGTGATCTACATTATCATGTAGCAAGCTAGATGGTGTACCTAGGGATGTAACTTTAAATAATACTTTCTGACACTGAGGGAATGTCTTAAAATGATTACTTTGCATTTGGAAAATGCAGCCTTCTGGTAAAAGGAAGGAATGTAAATTTTTATTGCACCTTATATATGCAGGTGGCATAAGCCTTCATTTTATTGAAGGAACAGAAAATAAGGAGCTTATAATCTGTCCAATATTCTTCCTATATCATGTAACACCATGAGATATTAATGTGAAAATCTAAATGTGATTTTATTCTGTTATTTCTATTATATAAATTGATTTATATAGGTCATTCACAATGATATTAATATCTAATTTGCAACAGCGCCTTTTAACTTGATAAATTATAATAAATTACTCCATAAAGCGTGGGAGGTTAATGTATATTTATCTCCTTTTATTAGTGTAAATAGAATTTTCAACAATCTTTATATTCTTACATCAAAATATTAACTTGTGTATTAATTAATTTAATATAGTTGAGATGAACTCTAAAATAAGCATCTCAAAATATGTGCTGTGTAAATTTCTAGCATAATTTCGCCTCTGTTATTATACACGACTTTATCAACTAGTTATTCCTCATGAAGAACATTTTAAATTTTAAAATAATGGCATGAGTCAGTGCATGACCTTTCCTGGAAACCATTAAAACCACCTGGCAATGTTCCTGTATATTGCTTCTTTGAGTCTGCCTTCTTTTCATTTAAAATTTATTTGTCTCCTTGGTCACATCCTGTTAACTTTCTTGGAAAGAAAATCACAAAATGTCATCTGTAATTGATTATTAGACATTCTTGGGTTCATCTGATAGATCTAAATGTGTGTCACCCATATTTTGTGCTTCCTAATATAATGAGTGTGGTGCCTGTAAATAATTAATAGTGATATTACTATACATTACTGTATGTGCTTCATAAATGAAAACCCAAGTGATATGTGACTACTAGTTAAAATATTGAACAATTCAAAATGTGAAAATAATAAGTGAACAAATCTTTGCATAAGTAATCTGGTAGCTCGATGGTGATAAGTCTGCCAGACTGAATGAATGATTCAGTAAACTGTATAATCAGCTATGAGTTGTAAAGGAACAAAAACATTTTATAACATGATTTGCCATAATAGAACAACCCTATACTTTTATTGTTAGATTTAAAAGAATATAAATATTTACTATAAAAATGAAAATTGAGAGAAATTTCAAAATAACTTAAAAGAAAAATATTATTAGACTATTATATGTTTTAGTAACACAAAGATATGGATGATCACAAAATCTACTTTTCTTGACCATCTGTACATAATTCTCCTTTTAATTCATATTTGTTTTGGGTTTGGCAAGAAAATGTAACCTCCTGTAATTGGAATTACTATATAGTTGTACATGTAAATTTCATAATAATTAGAAGAATATTTATAGCAATTCTAAAATATAGAATATATAATAACACCATCAAGGCATTTTATTCTGACATAAACTCTAATGAAATATGTATTTCAACTATATTTAACTTTTCATTTTTACCTTGAAATTTTTACAAGTTTGTGTCTAAACATTGTTTCTACCACAGTAAAAAAGTCTTTCTTAACTCATACGTCTGAAAGTTTTAGCCTTCAGGAGTTAAGCCAAGCAAGCCTTTGATTAAATATTAAATGTGCATGATTTTGTTTGTCCTAAGAGCCATGTCACAAGTGCTGTGCAGGCTCAGTGCTACCTTGCCACTAAACAGATACTTACAGAATGGTGCCTGGGCTGCATCTGTCTTACCTAATCAGTACAGCACATCAGAAGTCTGGTCTCTATGCTACCTGCATAGAGACCGATGGTCTCTAATGGCACTACAGGGCACACTCCCACTCATCGAGGTCTTCTGACCCCGTCTTCTTTGTATTTCTCCATATTCAAGGACATCTGTGTTCTTAAGGCTGATTCTGGCTGGAAGTTCCATTTTCAGCTTGAGAACTTAAGGTCATTGGCATCTCATTTTTGATGGAGGCCTCTTCCCATCTCTGTCTTATACCTCCTTGAATGTAGAACGCAAACTGCTTTTCCTGATTTCCTACACAAGGCTAACAACAGCAACAGGTAGATAATAGCAAAAAGTAAAGCTGATAATTATATATCTTAACATTTTTCTATTTTTTTAAAATTGTCTACTTCACTTGAATACATTATATATCAGGTGCTCTATTTGTTACCTTGGGTAGGGAAAACATGATATTAGCTTTTTGGAACTGATTTATTTCACTAAGGATAATGGTTTTCAGTTGTGTCCATCTTGTTGCAAAAGACAGGCTTTTTTTTTTCATTTTCAATTTTCTTTATATACAGAAGATCGATTCAGTATATACTAAGTAAAGATTTCATCAGTTTGCACCCACACAGAAACACAAAGTGTAAAATACAGTTTCAGTACTAGTTATAGCATTACTTCACATTGGAAAGCACATTAAGGACAGATCTCACATGAGAAGTAAGTACACAGTGACTCCTGTTGTTGATTTAACAATTTGACACTCTTGTTTATGGCATCAGTAATCTCCCTAGGCTCTAGTCATGAGTTGCTGAGGCTATGGAAGCCTTTAGTGTTTGCCGACTTCAATCTTATTCCGACATGGTCATAGTCAAAGTGGAGGTTCTCTCCTCCCTTCAGAGAAAGGTACCTCCTTCGTTGATGGCCCCATTCTTTCTACTGGTATCTCACTCACAGAGATCTTTCAATTAGGTCTTCTTTTTTTTCCAGAGTGTCTTGGCTTTCCATGCCTAAAATACTCTCATGGCCTCTTCTGCCATATCCAAATGCCTTAAGGGCTGATTCTGAGGACAGAGTGCTATTTAGGACATCTGCCATTCTATGAGTCTGCTGTGTGTCTTGCTTCCCATGTTGGATCATTCTCTCCCTTTTTGATTCTGTCAGTTGGTATTGGCAGACACTAGTCTTGTTTGTGTGATCCCTTTGACTCTTAGACCTATCAGTGTGATCAATTGTGAACTGAAATTGATCATTTGGACTAGTGAGATGGCATTGGTACATGCCACCTTGATGGGATTGTATTGGAATTCCTGGCATGAAAATATATCAAAGTATATGCATGAGGTGATTACACAAAAAAGTATACAACAGAGTGTGCAAATCTTGGGGTTATTTGAGAATCCTGCCTGCTGCAGGTCCCTACTGAACCATAAAAAGTCAAGTGTTGACATATTAAAGTGTCTTATCCTTGAGGTATCAACTTGATTCATCAACTATATTCCTCAGAATAGACCAGTCTATTACACATTTTAAAAAAAGAAAAAGAATGACAATTGAAAGTTCTGAAATACAGTAGTAATGCACTGAGTTAATTCCATACTCACTATATTTGTATTTAACATACACAGAGAAATTTACATTTTCTAGCTACATTATTTGAAAAAAGAGCTTTCCTCTCTGGCCAGGAGAAACAACTCAAATGCCTCTGTGACTGCAATATCTTTCATCTAGTCATTTGATCAAAAATGGTCACGTGTCCATGATCAACTGGCTGTAGAGGAAAATCCAATCACCATGATTGTTGCATGTGCGTAACACAGAGCCTGATTCTTTTGTTTTAATACTTTTAAGCATTTCACCATTTTTAATTTAATTTCTATAATCACAGGAGTGATTTCCCAGACCTGCTTCTCCTTTATGAGAGTTTTGAATCGCAGGACATCTAGTCTCATCATGATGACAAAGGACTTCAGAATATTCTAGACACCAACTTCTATCAAGGAGAGCAGGGTAGAAAGAGCAAAGGACTCATGTTTAGGTACTTGACTCCAATTCCCTTGATAATATTTTTTCCATGATCTTCTTTCATTTCTCTTTTAAAATTTCATACAGGCGCTTATGGTGTGATGTTGGAAAAAAGCAAAATTGGGTGCGGAATGATTTGGTATAAACATCGGTGGGAAAAAATGCATGCAAGGTTAAGAAAATTAAGATGTCATATTTGTATGCATGGCAATAGAAGGGGGAGAATGTCCTTAGACTGATTTTGCGCAATGTGTAACAAAATAAAAAACAGCTATGGCTATTATTAATTATATCCTTTTACCAGTAAAATCTAATATCACATATACAAACACTAATATTAAGTTAATGATAGTTAGAATATTTAACCCGAAAACTTCTGGGGGGCGGAGCCAAGATGGCGGAATAGTGAGGATGCGCACTAGCAGTCCGCAAAAAGATAGTTTAATAAAAACAGAGTTACTGTAGCCTCAGGAAAAATCTCAGGGAAAAAAATGCAGTGGAAATTCTTCCGGACCCAGTGAATGAGACGCAGAGGACCTAGGGAAAAGTAAGTTTGCGAACGGCAAATCGTGCCATAGTGGCACGGGAGCTGCCGGGAGGGACGGGAACCGGACGGAACACAGTCGCCATTGGAATTGAGCGCTTAAACGGGAGCCGATACAGGGATTCCGAGACACTGGCGGGGGGAAGCAGACCCCAGGGAAACAGCACAATTGAGGCGAGCCCACACGGACACTAGCCTCTCTCGTCACCAACCCTGCTAAGTCGAGCTATATTAAACGCAGTGGCACGGCGCGCACCCGCCGGCTGAGACGGGAGCCGGGCGGAACACAATCGCCGCAGGATCTGCGCGCGTGAACGGGAGCCGATACAGGGATCCCGAGACACTGGCGGGGGGAAGCAGACCCCCACGGGGGAAACAGCACAGTTGAGGCGAGCCCGCACGGACACTAGTCCCTCTCGCCGCCCACCTTACGAAGTCGAATTTGATTAAACGCAGTGGGACAAGGTGCGCCCGCCCATCACTGAGGCAGACGGAACCAAAAACCCGAGGCTGTAGAAACCTGAAGGGGATCCAAAAACTGGGAACACACCGCGCACACAAACTCCGTTACCTTGACAACCCAGAGAAAGAGTGTGGGGGGAAAAAAAAATGCCAAACAAAAACAGATTCCGAGGGAGCAAGATCAAGGAAGACGCTATGATGACCCCAAACGGAAAAGACACCCCAAGTCAGGATTATGAAGATAATGAGATAGAAGAAATGCAAGAAGCAGATCTCAAAGAATTGATAAGAACATTAAGAAGTTCTCAAAAACAAATTCTTGAACTACAGAAATCTTTAATGGATAAGATAGAAAATCTCTCTCGCGAGAATGAAGTACTACGGAGAAATCAAAACTAAATGAAACAACTAGTAGAACAAGAAGCTACGATAGTGACAAAAAATCTTAATGAATTGAAGAACTCAATAGATCAAGTGACAAGCAATCTTGAGGGCCTTAAAACCAGAATGGGTGAAGCAGAAGAGAGAATATCGGACCTAGAAGACAGTGAACAGGAGAGGTAACAGTCAAACCAAAGACAAGAAGAGGAAATTAGAAAACTAAAAGATATCGTCGGGAATTTACAGGATACTATTAAAAAACCCAACATTCGGGTTCTAGGTGTTCCTGAAGGTATGGAGAGGGAGAAAGGATTAGAAGGCCTTTTTAGGGAGATACTAGCAGAAAATTTTCCAGGCTTGGAGAAAGACAGAGAAATCCTAATCCAGGAAGCTCATAGAACCCCTAATAAACATGACCAAAAGAGATCCTCTGCACGACATATTGTAATTAAACTCACCACAGTGAAGCAAAAAGAAAAGATCCTAAAATGTGCAAGAGAGAAACGTCAGATTACTCTCAGAGGATCTCCAATTAGACTCACAGCTGACTTCTCAACAGAAACCCAACAAGCTAGAAGGGAATGGCGAGACATAGCCCAGGTACTTAGAGGGAAAAACTACCAGCCAAGAATATTATACCCTGCAAAGCTCTCATTTGTGAATGAAGGTGAAATAAAGACCTTTCATAACAAACAAAAATTGAAAGAATTTGTTGCCACTCATCCAGCCCTGCAAAAGATACTTAAAGACGTGTTACACACAGAAACACAGAAACACGACCATCAACATGAAAGAAGGTAAATGAAGGGAACCTCACGGCAAAAGATCACAGGGAATTCAAAGCATACATTAGAAAATATCTGGCAAATGGCAGGGCAAACTTACCACTTATCAATAGTCACATTGAACGTTAAAGGTCTAAACTGTCCTGTTAAAAGACAGAGATTGGCTGACTGGGTTAAGGAACAAAAACCATCTATTTGCTGCCTACAAGAAACACATCTTTCCAACGAAGACCCATACAGACTGAAAATAAAAGGATGGAACAAGATATACCATGCCAACAGAAATGAAAAAAGAGCAGGTGTAACCATCTTAATATCGGACTACATAAACTTTAACACAAAAACTGTTAAGAGAGACAAAGAGGGACACTATATAATGATTAAGGGATCAATACTACAGGAAGATATAACAATTCTCAATGTATATGCACCTAATTACAGGCCACAGGTTTATTTACAAAATTTGTTAAGAAACTTAAAGGGAGACTTAGACCCCAATACAATAGTACTGGGGGACTTCAATACTCCACTCACAGATATTGACAGATCGACAGAACAGAAGATCAACAAGGAAGCAGTAGATTTAAACAACACTATAGCCCAAATGGATCTAACAGATATCTACAGAACTTTTCATCCTACACGTAAAGCATTCACATTCTTCTCAGCAGTACATGGAACCTACTCTAGGATTGATCACATATTAGGCCATAAAGCAAGTCTCAGCAAATTCAAAAGAATTAGAATCATACGATGCAACTTCTCAGACCATAAGGGATTGAAGTTGGAAATTAGCAACTCAGGAATCCCTAGAGCATATGCAAACACATGGAGATTGAACAACATGCTCCTGAATGAACAATGGGTCACTGAAGAAATCAAAAGAGAGATCAAAAATTTTCTGGAAGTAAATGAGGTTAACAGCACAACATACCAAAACTTATGGGATACAGCAAAAGCAGTGTTAAGAGGAAAGTTTATATCAATAGGTGCCTACATCAAGAAACTGGAAAGGCACCAAATAGATGAGCTTTCAATGCATCTCAAGGATCTAGAAAATTTGCAGCAAACTAGACCCAAATCTAGTAGAAAAAGAGAAATAATCAAAATTAGAGAAGAAATCAACAGGATTGAATCCAAAAAAACATTACAAAAAATCAGGCAAACGAGGAGCTGGTTTTTTGAGAAAATAAACAAGATTGACACCCCATTGGCCCAACTAACTAAAAAAAGAAGAGAAAACACCCAAATCAGTAAAATCAGAGATGAAAAAGGAAATATAACAACAGACACCACAGAAATCAAAAGAATCATCAGAAATTACTACAAGGACTTGTATGCCAGTAAACAGGGAAACCTATCAGAAATGGATAGATTCCTGTACACATGCAACCTACCTAAATTGAACCAGGAAGACATAGAAAACCTAAACAGACCCATAAGTGAGTCAGAAATTGAATCAGTAATAAAGGCCCTCCCAACAAAGAAAAGCCCAGGACCAGATGGATTCACTGCTGAATTCTACCAGACATTTAAAGAAGAACTAACCCCAATTCTTCTCAAACTTTTCAGAACAATCGAAAAAGAGGGAATTCTCCCAAATTCTTTCTATGAAGCCAGCATCACCTTAATTCCTAAGCCAGAAAAAGATGCAGCATTGAAAGAGAATTATAGACCAATATCCCTCATGAACATAGATGCAAAAATCCTCAACAAAATTCTGGCCAATAGACTGCAACAACACATCAGAAAGATCATCCACCCAGACCAAGTGGGATTCATCCCTGGTATGCAGGGATGGTTCAATATTCGCAAAACAATCAACGTGATACACCACATTAACAGACTGCAGAAGAAAAACCAAATGATTATCTCACTAGATGCAGAGAAAGCATTCGATAAAATTCAACACCCTTTCATGATGAAAACCCTAAGCAAACTGGGTATAGAAGGCACATTCCTCAATACAATCAAAGCAATTTATGAAAAACCCACGGCCAATATCCTATTGAAAGGGGAAAAGTTGGAAGCATTTCCACTGAGATCTGGTACCAGACAGGGATGCCCACTCTCACCACTGCTATTCAATATAGTGATGGAAGTCTTAGCCAGAGCTATTAGGCAAGAAAAAGAAATTAAAGGGATACAAGTTGGGAAGGAAGAACTCAAACTATCCCTCTTTGCAGACGACATGATTCTTTATTTAGGGGACCCAAAGAACTCTACTAAGAGACTATTGGAACTCATAGAAGAGTTTGGCAAAGTAGCAGGATATAAAATCAATGCACAAAAATCAACAGCCTTTGTATACACAGACAATGCCACGGCTGAGGAAGAACTTCTAAGATCAATCCCATTCACAATAGCTACAAAAACAATCAAATACCTTGGAATAAATTTAACTAAGGACATTAAAGATCTCTACAATGAAAATTACAAAACCTTAAAGAAAGAAATAGAAGAGGATACCAAAAAATGGAGAAATCTCCCATGCTCATGGATTGGAAGAATCAATATCATCAAAATGTCCATTCTCCCAAAAGCAATTTACAGATTCAACGCAATACCAATCAAGATACCGAGGACATTCTTCTCAGATCTGGAAAAAATGATGCTGAAATTCATATGGAGACACAGGAGACCTCGAATAGCTAAAGCAATCTTGTACAACAAAAACAAAGCCGGAGGCATCACAATACCAGATTTCAGGACATACTACAGGGCAGTTGTTATCAAAACAGCATGGTACTGGTACAGAAACAGATGGATAGACCAATGGAACAGAATAGAAACTCCAGAAATCAATCCAAACACCTACAGCCAACTTATATTTGATCAACGATCCAAAACCAGTCCCTGGAGTAAGGTCAGTCTGTTTAATAAATGGTGCTGGGAAAACTGGATTTCCACGTGCAGAACCATGAAGCAAGACCCCTACCTTTCACCTTACACAAAAATTCATTCAACATGGATTAAAAATTTAAACCTACGACCTGACACCATCAAATTACTAGAGAGCATAGGAGAAATCCTGCAAGACATAGGTACTGGCAAAGACTTCTTGGAAAAGACCCCAGAAGCACAGGCACTGAAAACCAAAATTAACTACTGGGATTGCATCAAATTGAAAAGTTTCTGTACTGCAAAAGAAACAGTCAGGAAAGTGAATAGGAAACCGACAGAATGGGAAAATATATTTGCAAATTATGCAACAGATAAAGGGTTGATAACCAGAATCTACAAAGAAATTAAGAAACTCCACAACATCAAAACAAACAACCCACTTAAGAGATGGGCCAAGGACCTCAATAGACATTTTTCAAAAGAGGAAATCCAAATGGCCAACAGACACATGAAAAAATGTTCAAGATCCCTAGCAATCAGGGAAATGCAAATCAAAACCACAATGAGGTTTCACCTCACCCCGGTGAGAATGGCTCACATTCAGAAATCCACCAACAATAGATGCTGCAGAGGATGTGGGGAAAAAGGGACACTAATCCACTGTTGGTGGGAATGCAAACTGGTGAAGCCACTATGGAAGTCAGTCTGGAGATTCCTCAGAAACCTGAATATAACCCTACCATTCAACCCAGCCATCCCACTCCTTGGAATTTACCCAAAGGAAATTAAATGGGCAAACAAAAAAGCCGTCTGCACAGTAATGTTTATTGCGGCTCAATTCACAATAGCTAAGACTTGGAACCAACCCAAATGCCCATCAACAGTAGACTGGATTAGGAAATTATGGGACATGTACTCTACAGAATACTATACAGCAGTCAAAAACAATGAAATCCGGTCACTTGCAGCAAAATGGAGGAATCTGGAAAACATCATGCTGAGTGAATTAAGTCAGTCCCAAAGAGACAAATATCATTTGTTTCCCTTGATTGGCGATGACTAACTGAGCACCAAAGGGGAAACCTGTAGAAGTGAAATGGACACTATGAGAAACAGTGACTCGATCAGCTCTTGTGCTGACTGTTGTTGTACAATGTAATACTTTATCCATGGTAGTATTTTTTTTTCTTTATCCTAGTACTAGTGGTTGAACTCTGTAATTAACACACAATTATTCTTAGGTGTTTAAATTTTAACTGAAAAGGGATCTCTGTGAAATATAAGAGTGGGAATAAGAGAGGGAGGAGATGTAAAATTTGGGACATGCTCAATCAGAACGGCCCCAAATGATGGAGTTAGAATTGTGCCAGGGGATTCCAATACAATCTCATCAAGGTGGCATGTACCAAGGCCATCTCATTAGTCCAAGTGATCAATTTCAGCTCACAATTGATCACACTGATAGGTCTAAGAGTCAAAGGGATCGCACAAGCAAGACTAGTGTCTGCTAATACTAACTGATAGAATCAAAAAGGGAGAGAATGATCCAACATGGGAAGCAGGATACACAGCAGACTCATAGAATGGCAGATGTCCTAAATAGCACTCTGGCCTCAGAATCAGCCCTTAAGGCATTCGGATCTGGCTGAAGAGCCCATGAGAATAGTTTAGGCATGGAAAGCCAAGACATTCTGGAAAAAACAGAAGACCTAAATGAAAGATCTCTGCGAGTGAGATCCCAGTGGAACGAATGGGGCCATCAAAGAAGGAGGTACCTTTCTCTGAAGGGAGGAGAGAACCTCCACTTTGACTATGACCCTGTCGGAATAAGATCGAAGTCGGCGAACCCTAATGGCTTCCCTAGCCTCGGCAACTCATGACCAGAGCCTAGGGAGATTACTGACGCCATAAACAAGAGTGTCAAATTGTTAAATCAACATCAGGAGTCACTGTGTACTTACGTCTCATGAGGGATCTGTCCTTAATGTGTTATCCAATTTGAAATAATGCTATTACTAGTACTGAAACAGTATTTTTGCACTTTGTGTTTCTGAGTGGGTGCAAACTGATGAAATCTTTACATAGTATATATTGAATCGATCTTCTTTATATAAAGATAATTGCAAATGATTAAAAAATCTTGGTGTTAAACTGGAAATTGCATAGACAATTAATCAATTTTTTTAAAAAAAAATCATGTAGGATCTCTGTCCTTAATGTGCTGTACATTGTGAATTAATACTATAACTAGCACTCCAACAGTATTATCATTTTGTGTCTCTATGCGAGGGCA
The DNA here is from genome assembly GCA_949820135.1 of Sylvilagus floridanus. NCBI lineage: Eukaryota > Metazoa > Chordata > Mammalia > Lagomorpha > Leporidae > Sylvilagus > Sylvilagus floridanus. The sequence continues at coordinate 119,112,304 of OX463226.1, forward strand.
AACCGTTGAAATCTTTACGTAATATGTACTAAATTGATCTTCTGTGTATAAAGAGAATTGAAAATGAATCTTGATGTGGGCGGAGGGGGGGAGGGAGCGGGAGAGGAGAGGGTAGGGGGAGGGAGGGAGGTTGTGGGGGGGGGAGCCATTGTGATCCATAAGCTGTTCTTTGGAAATTTATATTCTTTAAATAAAAGCTTTATATATATAAAAAAAAGAATATTTAACCCAACACATGAATAGCCTGGAGACTCACAAAATTTGCCACATCAGCTCCCTCAACCACCCCTCCAAATATTATGGAGTAAATATAATATATTATTTCTAAATATGTAAGTATAAATATATTCTGCTGACTGATGTTGAGGGAGAAACATTAATATGCATAGTTCTCAACTCACACCTCCAGAAAACCATAAGTATGGGGATTATCCTTTCAACTAGGTATATCTTACTACATTTTTACCTTTGTTAATTTCCATTAGGATTGTAAATCAATTTAGAGTATCAAATTTGTAATATAATTTAGAGGTAATGGCTTTCTTAAGCAATTTCAATTTAATGCCTCATCATGGCAAAATAAAAATGTGGATCGGTAATTTTGTTAACATAATTTTGCTTGACTTAAAGATGGATATTTGAATATAAAACATATAAATTCTATATTGAATTATCTCCAAGTATTTTCTTAAAGTTTCACATAGTTTTAAATATTTTTAATTTGGTAGCCAGAGAGAAACACAGAGTACTCTCAATATAGTTATAGCTGTATGTATTTGATATTTTATATGACATCAGTTTAGAAGAATGCTCTTTGTTTTCTTTTGCTTACTTAATTGTAAGATATGTAGATGGAGGGAAAGAGTGACAGAGACACAGAGACAGACAACTTTCATTTGCTGCTTTACTCAACAAATCGTGTAACAGTTAGGACCAGAGGCCAAAGCCAGGAGCTGGAGACTCAATCTAGCTCTCTCATGTGGATGTCAAGAACCCAATTTTTGTAGCCATCACTGTTGCCTCACAGATTATATTCCATTTGTCCACAAGTCTGCTTTTGTGCCAATAGCATGTTTTTTTTTTTCTTGTTTTTTTTTTTTTTTTTTTGACAGGCAGAGTGGACAGTGAGAGAGAGAGACAGAGAGAAAGGGCTTCCTTTGCCATTGGTTCACCCTCCAATGGCCGCTGCGGCCAGCGCACCACACTGATCCAAAGGCAGGAGCCAGTAACTGCCCGTTAGTATGCCTTGAGATCTGGTATTGTAATGCCTCCAGTTTTGATTTTGTTGTTCAAGATTGCTTTAGCTATTCAGGGTCTCTCTGTTTTCATATGAATTTTAACATCATGTTTTTCTAGATCTGAGATGAATGTTGTTGGTATTTTGATGGAGATAACATTGAATCTATATTTTGTTCAATAGTATGGACATTTTGATGATGATGATTTTTACAATCTATGAATTTGGAAGACTTTTCCACTTTTTAAATGTCTTCTTCTGTTTCTTTCTTTAATGTTTTGTAATTTTCCTCATAGACATCTTTGACACCTTTGTTAAATTTATTCTGAGGTATTTTAATTTTTTTACAGCTATTGTGAATGGGATTTATCTTTGAAGTTCTTTCTCATCTATGGTATGGTCTGTGTATACAAAGGCTATTGATTTCTGTGTGTTGATTTTACATCCTGCTATGTAACTAAACTCTTTTTATGAGTTCCAATAGCCTCTTGGTAGAGTCATATGCAGACAAGGAAATTTGACTTCCTGCTTTCCAATTTGTATCCTTTTGATTTCTTTTTCTTGACTAATGGCTATGGCTAAAACTTCCAGGACTATATTGAATAGCAATGGTGAATGTAAGCATCCTTGTCTGATTCTGGATCTTAGTGGAAATGTTTCCAACTTTTCCCCATTCAATATAATGTTGGCACTGGGTTTGTCATATATTGCCTTGATTGTGTTGAGGCACATTCCTTCTATACTCAATTTCCTTAAGGTTTTCATCATGAAAGGATGCTGAATTGTATCAAATGCTTTCTCTGCATCTATTGAGACCACCATATGGTTTTTGTTCTTCAGTTTGTTAATATGATGTATCATATTATTAAATTGATATGTATCATATTGATTTTCAGATGTTGAAAAATGCCTGAAAACCAGGAGTAAATCCCATTTGGTCAAGGTGAATGATCTCTCTGTTTTGTTGTTGGATTTGATAGACTAGTACTTTGTTAAAGATTTTTGAATCTATGTTCATCAGGGGCATTGGTCTATAGTTCTCTTTTTCTGTTGTTTCTTTTTTTCTGGCTTAGGAATTAAGGTGATGGTGACTTCATAGAAGAAGTTTGGAATGATACCCTCCCTTTTAATTGTTTTAAATTGCTTGAGAAGAATTACAATTAGTTCTTTAAATGTCTGGTAAAATTCAGCAGTGAAGCCATTGGGACCTGGGTTTTTCTTTGTTGGGAGGGTCTTTATTACTGATTCAATCTCTAACTTGCTTATTGGTCTGATTATGTAATCTATGTCTTCATGACTCAATTTTGTTAGATGGTATGTGTGCAGGAATCGATCCATTTCTTCTATGTTTCCCATTTTGTTAGCATATAGCTCTTACAGCTCTATGTAGTAATTCCTGATTATTCTTGTTATTTCTGGAGTATCTCTTGTTACATTTCCTTTTTCATTGATTTGGGTCTTCTCTCTCTTTTTTTGGTTAGTTGTACCAATGGTGTATCTTTTTTTTCAAAAAAACAGCTCTTCATTACATTGATCTTTTATATTTTTGTTTCAATTTTGTTTATCTTTATGCTGTTTTAATTATTTCTTTCCTCCCACTATTTTGGGGTTTGGTTTGTTGTTTTTCTACATTTTTCAGATGCATTGATAGCTCATGTATTTGGTGACTTTACAGTTTTTTGATGGAGGTACCAATTACTAGAAAGTTTTCTTTTTTTTCTTTTTTTTACCATTTATTTTATTTTATTTTTTTATATATAAAGCTTTTATTTAAAGAATATAAATTTCCAAAGTACAGCTTATGGATTACAATGGCTCCCCCCGCCACAACTTCCCTCCCTCCCGCTACCCTCCCCTTTCCCACTCCCTCTCCCCTTCCATTCACATCAAGATTCATTTTCAATTCCCTTTATACACAGAAGATCAGTTTAGTACATATTATGTAAAGATTTCAACAGTTTGCCCTCACATAGAGACACAAAGTGAAAATACTGTTGGAGTACTAGTTATAGTATTAATTCACAATGTACAGCACATTAAGGATAGAGATCCTACATGATTTCTTTAAAGAATTGATTAATTATCTATGCAATTTCCAATTTAACACCAAGATTTTTTAATCATTTGCAATTATCTTTATATACAGAAGATCAATTCAGTATATACTATGTAAAGATTTCATCAGTTTGCACCCACACAGAAACACAAAGTGTAAAAATACTGTTTCAGTACTAGTAATAGCATTATTTCACATTGGATAACACATTAAGGACAGATCCCTCATGAGACGTAAGTACACAGTGACTCCTGATGTTTATTTAACAATTTGACACTCTTGTTTATGGCGTCAGTAATCTCCCTAGGAAAGTTTCCTTTTAACACTGCTTTTGCTGTATCCTATAAGTTTAGATATGATGTATTGTCATCTTCATTCATTTCCAGAATTTTTTTAATTTTTCTTTAGATTTCTTCTATGACTCACTCTTCATTCAGGAACATGTTGGTTAATCTCCATGTGTTTGCATATGTTCTAGATTCTCGAGTTGTTGATTTCTAGCTTCTATCCATTGTGATCAGAGAAGATGCATGGTATGATTTTCTTTTTTCTTTTCATTTGCTTAGACTTGCTCTATGGCATAGTATATGGTCTATCCTAGAGAAAGTTCCATGCATTGATGAGAAAAATGTGTATTCTGCAACTGTGGAGTAAAAAAATTCTGTAGATATCAGTTAGGTCCATTTGGTCTATAGTTTTGATTAGCTCTATTGTTTATTGATTTTCTTTCTGAACCACTCCATTTATGAAAGTGGAGTGTTGAATTCCCCCATTACTATAGTACTGAAATCTAAGTCTCGTTTTATATCTATTAACATTTTTTAAAATAGCCAGGGACCCTGTAATTGGGTGTGTATACATTTATTATAGTCACAACTTCCTGTTGAATTGAACACTTAATCATTACATAGTGCCCTTCTCTGATGAATTACCTTTGGTGTGTCTGTGCATAGCACATCCTTTAGCATCTTTTGTGAGGCTGAATAAGGGATGGTAAATTATTTCAATTTCTTTTTGTTATGGAAGATTTTTATTTCACCTTCATTCATAAATGAGAGCTGTGCAAGGTAATGTTTTCTGGGTTTTCAGGTTTTTTTTCTCTTAAGGCTTGGACGATATCTTGCCATTCTCTCCTAGCCTGAATGGTTTCTGTTGAGAAGTCAGCTTGAGTTGAATTGGAGAGCCTCTGAAAGTAATCTGACATTTCTCTCATGCACATTTTAGAATATTTTTTATGCTTTACTGTTGAAAGTTTGAAGGTAATGTGTTGTGGGGAAGATCTTTTCTGGTCATGTCTATTAGGAGTTCTATGTGCTTCCTGTACTAGGACATCCCTTTCTTTCTCCAAATTAGTGAAGTTTTCTGTAATTATTTCAGTAAGTATGCCTTCTAATTCATTCTTCTTTCCACACCTTCAGGAACTTCTATGACCTGTATATTGGGTCATTTGTTAATATTCCATAAATCTATAACATGTTTTTATGGTTTCTAATTTTCTAATTTCTTCTTGTTTTGTCATTGTTGTTTTTTCTGACCAAATGATTTCCAGAGATTTGTCTTCTATAACAGATATTCTTACTTCTCAATCTCTAAGTCTGTTTTTAAGGCTTTCCACCACATTTTTATTTGATAGATAGAATTATTCAATTGATGAAATAATTATTATTCTTAAAATCTCAATTTTATGGGAAAAATTTTTATTCATGTCATTATGGTTGGCTTTAGTTTGTGGATTTGCTTCTGATTGCTTTTGATTAAGCCTATGATTAATTTTTTGAATTCCATCCAGTATACCATTGATCTCTTCATTTCATATTGCAATATTGAAATGTTATTGTGTTCCTTATGGGGTGTCATGGTTTCTTCCTTATTTTTTTTAGGTGAGTGTCTGCCTTTATTTTGGGGCATTTGTGGAGTTATTTTTTTTTCTCTGATGGCTTTTATTTTTGAGTTATACTTCTGTGGCTTAGTGGAATGTCTGCACTTTCAGTGAATACCAAGAGGTGTGATGAGGATTGGCCAGGGAGCTCTGACCAGTGCTCCAGGTTTAGGCAAGTATCCAGGATAACATCCAAGTTAGGCATGGTAGCTCTCCTCTGATTCACAGCAGGGAGAGAGATGGTCACTTCTATTGGTGTGATTACCCCCTCACCTCCTCTCCTCCAAACTGAGCAGTGCCCCAGTGTGTTTAACACTCATCCACACCACTGTATGGACAACACAAATGATCTGCTCAGTCCTCACTGTGAAAACAGTCATCACAGCAATGAGCTGCCCAGCAACCACGGAGCTCCAAGAGTGTGCAGCATCACCCAGTGATTACCAAAATCCCAGCTACACCCTGTCTCTTCTCACACAGTCACAGTGTTTTCACATTCTCCGTACCCAAGGGTCCCATAGTCAAAAAGTGCAAGAGGGTCCACTTCTCCCTGCTAGCCTACCCCATCCACAGAGAGAATGAGGGGTTCCCGATCCCCATGTATGTTACACCTCAGTGCATTGAGCTCAATCCTCCCAGCCAGACTCAAAGTCAGTGGGAAACATAAGTTTTTTCCTCTGGCAAAATCCCTGGATCACACACATGCATGATACCCACTGGCTGCAACCCCACTTCTTTCACAATTGTCTAGGTGCTTACAAGATGGGTTTTCATCAGAATGACTCCCTCTCCCTACATGTTTCCAGGTGGGTGCAGATTGCAAGGTGGAGATCACTCAAGCAGCCATGGTTGCCCCTGCCAATGAGATGAGAGTGTTCCCGCTCTTTGCTGGATGTGCAAACAAGAGCTGGAGCAGCTGCTACCTGCTTATGTCCAGAAATGGCACCAACCCTCCCACTGCAGGCTACAGGTCTCTGTTGGGGATTGGAGGGACAGAGAGAGACATACTGCTTTTTACCCCCCTCTGGGTGATCAGTCACCCTGTTCCTTTCAACATTCTGGGCTGGACTCTAAAACAGTGTAGTTCACTATGTTCTTCCTCCAGCTGTATCCTGCCCCACTCTCCTCCTCCTCCCAAAGCATGAGACCATGCAGTCTGACCTCACCTTGCTTGCCAGTGTGGGGCTTTTTCTGGGTCCAAGCTGCTGGGTCCTTTGTTGTATCCATGACCATCTCTGAGTGTCTGTACCTTCCACACAGGTCCTGGCCATTTCCATTGCTTTTATAGGACCTCCCTCTAGTTTTCCTGCAGCTTTACCTGGAGGGTGAATTTTCTGCACTTTTTTCTGCTAATTTTGTCGAGTCTGGATCAGAAAGCCTTGTTGCTATTCTGCCATCTTGGAACCCCCAGAGTCCTTCTTCATATAAACTCCTAGCCAGCCACATTCAATAGATGGCAGCAACATTCCTCATAACATCTTGTTTGGTGATATGAGTCCGACCAAAGGGAGGAGGTAGAGAAAGAAATGTAACTGCAGTGAGATGAAAGCCCGCCCCAGTCTGCACTCTCTCAGTTCTTGCAGTTTACGGCACTTGTTTTCTCACCGAAGATGACATAGCTGTGAAGGAGTTTTCACATCTCTGTTTCTCTGTGATGGGGCCCTGTTTGGGTGCTTTGTCTCTCCAACAAAATTGTGTTTTGTGGACTCCTCATGCTTCATCAGCTATTGGTGGTAATAAGGGGTACATGGATTTCTGAAGTTTGTGTTGCATTAAAGAAGCAGGAAACTGGTGTATCTGACAACTTTGTCAGTTAGAAAATATGTCTTTAAGAGGTATTGAAGATAGTTCAGGTTTTTAATTTCTAATTTACTCCCAGTGTTCATGTTGCCAAATCCATGTCCTCAAAGGGATATATGATATTATTGAGTGCTTAAGTTTTGGTGCTGTACCTAGCTCTTACTAATGTTTTTCCACTTGTTGCTGTACCTCTGTTTTTAGAAACCCCAACTGGAAAAGCAATAATAATACGAACATAAGTAAAAAATGTATTGCACATATTGTTAGCACTAAGAAATAACTATTAGCTTTTAATTTAATCAAACACTGTAGATACATGTGTAAGTGTAGTTGGATAAATATAGATCAATATTTATATTTTGCTGTATATTCTTACACATAAATATACATATATAAATGAAATGCAATTTTATTTATATTTTACATTGTTACCACATCTCTATCAAGAAATTCTTCTATCACCTCAATTTTAAGAATATTTTCTAAACTAATGATTATTTAAAAAAAGCAGGTGATAGCTTTTTTGCAAAACTCCTGACAAATATATTTATGAGAGGTAGGTCTCTCTTTCACCACCCCCAAGTTGTAGGAAAGAGGCTGTGCTGTGAGTACCAAAGGCAGAGAAAAGCAGACACCAATTCCCTTGGGCCACACTCAACAATGTTAGTTGTTATTGAAATGCAAAAGAAAAACAGAATGGGATACCACTATAAACCAACAGGGAAAACTGTAATAAGAAATATAGATGATAGCAAATGTTGTCTAGGATGTACATAAATTGGAACACTCACTGCTGTTGCAATTGTAAAATTGTGCAGTGGCTTTAGGAAACAATCTCTCTAAAAAACTAAACACATGATGCGACAATTCAAACCTCCACAACCAAGTTCTTCCATAAAAAGAGGAAACAATTAAATTCCCACATCTGATCTTGTATTTCCTTAATTGGAACTCCCTATTTCCTTTTAAACTACAATAACATTAAAACTTTAGTGTACTTGAAAATTTTGCCATTCCATAGTTATTGTCTTCTTTCTACACTCATTTTCATCATAGCAATTTTTTCAAAGTAGTCTTTAAGTCACATTCAACATCCATGACCAAGGTGAGAAAATCATATTTCTGCTTTTCACTCTGAAACCTATCAAATGAATAATTTCTGCTTACTACCTAATTAATTTTTGTTGTTTTCTTAGGAGTGTGCAGATTTAATCACTCAAGTTTGTTTCTGGTCCTCAAGAAATGTTGCAGATTTTTCTTTCTGTCAGATTTTTTAAATGTCACAACTCTTCTAGATTGCAATTCTTTTTTCTGCTTGGTTCTTTGTCTCATATCAATGAAGAATGAGAAACATGGAAACAGAAAAGTGGAGCAAGGCGAAGGAGGTTAATTAAGCAAAGGAGAAAGTGAATGGCAGGACACCTGGCATTGCTGGGAAGGTTCCCTGAATGGGGTAGTCCCTGAGGGCTGAGTGTTGAAGTGTGTCTTACAGGCTGTAAAGGGATAAATTCTTATGATAGAAATAGGGGAGGTATTGGGAATTGATGGTTTTTAATGGATAATTGAGTGAAAGCTAAGTCTCCAATCAGAAACATCCTTCATGGAAGATGGTTGCTTGACATTTCTCAGATCCTCCAAATCTGATCAACAGATGGTGGGAAGTGGCTCCTTGGTCCCTCTCTACGTAGCCAGGAGACTATCAATCCTTACTCTGAACAGGTAACCCTACCTGCCATTAGGGAGAAGGGATGACACTTCTAGCTGGAGATTGGTGATGTTGAAGACAGCAGTAAGGGCTCCTCCTGTAGAGATCTGTCTAGGGATCCCTGGTAAAAGGTCTGCATTTGTGGTCCATTTGTAGAACCATCTCGAGTTTGGTAGCTTCTGGATGAGAAGAGACAACTTGACAAGAAAGTTGAATATACAAGGACTAAACATAAGGAGTATCCAAAACAAAAAAAAAATGCAAAGAGGAGCTACAAGGGGAAATATCCATATCCATGTGTTAGAGTACTAAAGAGATAAGAGAGACTGCAGCCAGCTAGGAAAAAGCCTGTCTATTCTCTAAGGTAGTCTGTAAGCAGATACTGTCTTTTATAAACCTGATTTTTCTTCCACAGCCTGGGAAGTGTTAATCCAACTGCAACCTGCTTTATTTAATAATGCATATGTTCTGCCTTCTTGGGCCATGAGGATGTCTAAAACCTGGTGATTTTGCAAGACCATATAACCCACTGACAATAGCGGATTCATGAGCGTTGCAGGTTCTTATCATGGCCTCCCATTTCGTTGAACCACAAGAGTGAAGGTTAAGATGTATCTCTTCAGATGGCACCGTGGCTCACCAGGCTAATCCTCCGCCTGCAGTGCCGGCACTCCGGGTTCTAATCCCAGTTCGGATGCCAGTTCTGTCCCGGTTGCTCCTCTTCCAGTCCAGCTCTCTGCTGTGGCCCGGGAAGGCAGTGGAGGATGGCCAAAGTGCTTGGGCCCTGCACCCACATGGGAGACCAGGAGAAAGCACCTGGCTTCTGGCTTCAGATCAGTGGCCATTTGTGGGGTGAACCAACGGAAGGAAGACCTTTCTCTCTGTCTCTCTCTCTGTCACTAACTCTGCCTGTCAAAAAAAAAAAAAAAAGAAAAAGAAAAGAAAAGAAAAGATGTGTCTCTCCAAGGTGGAAATATACCAACAAACCGAAAGAGGCCTCCATAAAAGGAATATACCATACTGGGTCTTTTTAAGACGGGGTTGTCATGGGTAAGTTCCCTGAAACAAAGGGGATGTTTGTGAGCCACTACTAGGAGGAAGATGAGCACTCTACACAGTCTCATTTAAGGTGACTTCAACATATCCAGCCAAGCAGGTTCCTTACTCAACAAAGGAACTCATTTCTGTAAAGAGACCTCAGTGTGGTTCTGTAAAGGGGTCTCTTTGATGACCTCTCTGGCTTCATAAGTCTTTTCACAGTTATATTCTGGGTTCTCCATCTTTCAGGGAGCAGCAGATTAAGAGAAGAGCAAGTCTTGAGCTAAATTGCAGGGAGTTTCAATGGCAATGCTTGGTATTTTAAAAGGCAATTGTCTGTTAACAGAGGGTTCCCTCTGAGGTTAGCAACACTGTCACATTAGTGGGCATGTACAGTGTTAAATCTTGTCCCAAGTTAAGCTTAGTGATCTCAGGGATTAGGAGAATGACAGCTGCCACCATTCAGAGGCAGGCTGGCCACCCTTTGAATACCAGCTCAAGTTCTTTGCTGAGATACCCTACAGGCTGCTGAGCTGGTGCCTTAAGCTGAGTCAACACCCCTAGAGCCATCTCTTCTCCTCCATTATATACAGATTCATGACTTCACTAATTGGGAGGCTTAAAGCCAGGGTTTTGAGTAGGGATGGTTTAATTGGATAAAGATCTGTTGGATCTCTGGGCCTTAAGTCACATCATGGGTCCCTGCTATCTTAGTATCTTTTATCAGTACCCCAACTCCCCCCCCCAAAAAAATAAGCTAGCTCCTCATACCTTGGAATCCAGAACCTATGTAATCTTGTGTCTCCCAGGAAGCCACTAAGCTGTTCATTGGTTTTGTGAAGTGCACAGGTGGCTTTGGTCTTGATGCTAAATTCTCCTGGTGCCCAAGTTCATTCAGAGAAGAGTAAACCTAGGTATTTTATGAAAGACTCACAGACCTGAGCTTTAGAAAGCCAAAGGATTTGTGGCAGTGCCAGGAGGGGTCCCAGAATGAGTTGTCACTGAGGACTATGGTTTTCTACTGGTTGTAAAAGGGGAAGTTCTCATCATTGGTCTGGGAAAGATATTGAGAATTGGTAATTTTGATTCATTAGTGGTGTGAAAGTAGCTTCCAACCCCGGAAGTCCTTCCCAGAAGATGTTGGCTTATCCTGTCAGGTACTCCAGGAGTTATCCCCAGATGATGAAGAGTCCTCTGCTCCCTGTGAACCTAGCCAGGAATCCCTCTCTATCATTATGTTCCATATTTTGTCTGTCTTGCTCCAAAATACTTGTTTTTATACAATCCAGGTTAGCTACTGGACACTTTTTTTGAATTTTTTCAGTATATTAAATTACTTATTCAGTCAACTTGCTATATCATTTTTCAGAGACTGTTCATATTTTCAAAAGAACAAATCATAAGGAAATGATATATTCACTACATAGCATATGGTTTCTAATCAGCATGTATTCATTGCCTAACTTCTATAAAATTGTGTTCACCAAAGAGCAGTGCTCTTTAAAATGATCTTATTTTTTGTTTTTTTATAGATCTTCTTCTGTATTGTAAATTATTCCATTATGATTTGATACTGATGAACCCTCTGCATGAACTACAGCTGTAGGCATAAAAATCAGATCTGGGAAATCACAAATTTCCCTGGGAATATCTGTTAAACATGCGGCTTTCTTTTTCTTTTCCTTTTCCTTCATTGGAAGTCCTTTTTTGAGTATCTGTATCTATCATGTATAAAGAAACCTTTCTAAAGAACTAAACCAATGCAGGCAGAAGATTTGCTAAGCAGTAACATGAAGATTATAGCTAATTCTCATATTCTAAAAATCAGCTACCCAAATCTTGAATACATGTCTACTAGAAATTGTCACATATTCCAAAGGACATAGGAAGAGTGTTCAATATAGCATTCCTGACACATTAAAACTCAAAGTCCCTCAAAACTAGAATTGATTAATGTACTGTTACATATTATACATTATTAAAATTGAATGAACTCCAGAAAAACACAGGTGTTATGTGATTATGATATGTTTCCATAAAACAACAAAATGATTCATAGAATCATGATAGAATGCTAGAAATAAACATGTTCATATCAAAAATGCTGCTCTACTTATTATGAGACAACAGCATATTTTAGTTCATATACCTTTTGAGAAATATTGCAATACTTTATGTTGAATATTACATATGAACATAAAGTTCGTTTAAGCCATTATGAAATTATCTGTCAGCCATTTCTATATGTACGTTTGTCTAATGAAATTATTTCATCCATAGATGTATTATAATTCCCACTGAATAGCTATTAATGAATAGATTCATGTTTCAAAATCGTTATATCAAGGATAACGCAATGTTTGAAATTTCTGAAACTGTCTAAGCAGGAAACTTACTTCTGTTTTTATCATTATTTTTATGTCTTCCACAGTTACCAGCTCTTAAGAACATGTTTTGTCATGGTGAGTTGTAACTTGATGAACAAACTACTTAAGGAGCCAGTGCTGTGGCACAGTTAAGTCACCACTAGCAACTGCAGCATCCCATATCACAACTCCTGTTTGAATCCAGTTTTTCTGCTTTTGATCCAGCTCCCCAGTCAGCACCTGGGAAAGCAGCAGAGAATAGTCCAAGTACTTGGCCCCCTCCCACCTATACAGGAGACCAAGATGGAGTCCAAGTTCTTGCCTTAGGCCTGACCAAGCATTGGCCTGTGCGAACATTTGGGGAGTGACCCAGTGGATGGATAGCCTTTTTGTCTCTCCCTCTCTCTCTGTCACTGTTTTTTCAAATAAAGAAATTATACATTTTTAAAAAGAACATACCGATAATGCACAGATACTGCCACTTAAGAAAACTAAAAACCTATTGCCAAAAGTTTTATTTCTTTCTTTTCTCATTTTTGACTATCATCTTTCTTATCATCATTATTCAATCTTGCGTTTGGACAAGACTGAGCAATACATTGTCCTCTGAGAAAAAGACATGGTATTACTGGTAGGCGTTTGTTGTTTCAGTATCGCATATGAGCAAATGTGTATTAATCAGAGCTATAGCTTGAATTTTCCTTTTTCATTGTAATACTTAAGTCACACCAATTCCAACATGAACAAAATTTAAAAAAAAGATGAAAACATTTGGATCAACACAAGATAAAAAAACAAGATTAAGATAGACAAGCAGAAGTAAAACAATAAAAAAGACAGAAGGTAGGAGAAAATAAGTTTCAAATGTGAAGTGCTTACAAAATAAAACATCTGGCATCAAAAATTAAATCTAAGGTCTAACCTAGCAGGGTTGTGCCAAAGGTGACTTGTCAATTCTCTGGCACACAAGCGACAAATTGTCTCTGTCAAAGTGTTAGTAAACCTCCATCATATACCTCATTTATAAGAAAGGAGACTTTTCCTAACTAGTTGTAATGTAGCCATTGCTATCGTTTTTTATGGACAAAATACTGATTTTCTTTGGTATATTAGGAAATCATAAATTATCATATAAATTGCTTCAGACTTTAAAGTGTATGATAATAATTCTATATCATTTACGTCAGTGGAAGAGAAAGCTAATTTTTATTTGAAAATATAATAGAGTTTAAAAATGTATGACATGATAGCTATTCAATTAAACAAAAAGGTGAAAGTACAATTTAAAATAAATATCTCACTTATTCATTATCTATAAAATCTCAGGACAAATTTCAAAGCATTCCATTCCTATAAAAAGCAGCTCCATAGTCTCACACCCTCATAAACTTCTTTTTAATCTTATTATTTTTGTATAATTTATACAAGCTTTGGCTATAACTGACCTATATTGATTTTTTTCTGAGCTGGTCAAGTATAAATCTTTTTGTGATAAACTTTGCATTTTTCCAGTAAATATAGAATTTGTTTACCTAAGCCACAGTGGCATTATTTTTTGCCTGTCAACCCAAACAAATGTCCATAATCCACAAGTATTAGTTTTCCACATCAACAACATCGACATTCTTACTGATACATTTGCATCATTATTTCTCACGGTAGGTATCAAATCCACTGTTTTACAACAGGGTATAGCAGAGCATATATTCACTCATGCTTTCCTAAAGTATAAAGCATGTTAGACAATTTTACAACCATATAAAATATTTACATGTGAACTTTGAGTTGTTACTATTATCCATGGAGATGCTATAATTATTTTAGTAAAGCATTTTGGAAATAATATTTTTGTCACAGTGCTTAAGAGTGGAAAGGGAGCATTGGGGAAGGCCAACGTATAACATTGTTAATAGCTACTAATCAGTTTTCTAAATATGATAAACCATTTTATACTGCCCCAATCAAGATGCAAAGGCTGTCGTTGCTTCTAAGACTTGCAGTTATAACTGTATGTGGGGGCTCACTATGTATTCTTCATGAAAAACCACAAAATTCCTTTAAAGATTCCTGTTGTAAAAGGGGTGGGGGAACTGTTGCTTCGCAAGACACAAATGAATCTCCACTGTGGTTGCTGATATGCAAAAGATATTTTTATTTTTTAACATTTTATTTATTTATTTGGGAGGTAGAGTTACAGACAGTGAGAGGGAGAGACAGAGAGAAAGGTCTTCCTTCCATTAGTTCACTTCCCAAATGGGCGCAACGGCTGGAGCTGTGCTGATCCAAAGCCAGGAGCCAGGTGCTTTTTCCTGATCTCCCACATGGGTACAGGGGCCCAAGCACTTGGGCCATCTTCTGCTTTCCCAGACCACAGCAGAGAGCTGGATTGGAAGAGGGGCAGCCGGGACTAGAACCAGTGCCCATATGAGATGCTAGTGCACCATAGGTGGAGGATTAACCTACCATGCCATGGCGCTGGCCCCGCAAAAGATATTTTTAAAAATGCATTCAACCCTCTGGATCCAGGATATTGTGCCAATATTGTTTAAAGACTTTGCACTTGTGAGAGGGACAGAAAATGTCCTATGAGTAGGTGCCATGTGGAGACAAGTGACAGACTGAGGGGAAAGTTTCCAGATCATCTATCTGACATTTGCACTGAGAACTTATAAAATATCCTTACAGCTCAATATAAAGAAAAAATTCAAACTGGTATAACATAACATAAACATTTTAATGAAGAAATATCCAAAAAGTAAACGAAGAAAACATGAACAATTTTTCAACATTTTTAATTTAATTAAATTTAATTGTAACAAATATAATCATTCAAAATTTAATTTTTATTTATTTGAGAAGTAGAGAGCCTAGGGGAAGAAAGAGAGAGCAAATACTGGTTCACTCCCCAATGCCCACTATAGCATCCCTGGATGGTGAAGCCAGGAGCTTGAAACTCACACTGATATGGGTGGCTGAGACCCAAGAACTTGAGTCACTAAGATCTACATCACATAGTGTGCATGAGCGGGGAGTTGGAGTCAGAAACAGAGCAGAACATGATCCGAGGCATGCTGTTATGGGGGGTAGGCATCTCGGGTGGCATTTTCATTGCTATGCCAAACACCCACTCTTAAGAATTATTAATTAAGAAAAGTGAGTTGCAAAAAAACAACCATCATCTCCAACACATAAGTTGCTGTTCTTTAGTTAAAAGAGAGGTAGTCATAATTTAAGACCATAATAATTTATTACGAAAATGCATACATTTACCTTGTTTGTTCACATACATTAATTTCATATCGTATTCTCAAAGTAAGGTAATGTGCCAAGAATAAAGCTATACATTGGGATTAGACATTTAACTAAGGAAGACTTGACTCCCCCTAATGGTTTTGACCAAGTAACTGGTATGAGGATATTCCTCTCATAATCATCAACCAAAAATCTCATGAAAGTATGTGAGGTATTGCTTTTTAGCCAATGGACAATAAATAGCACATGTCAGCAATCCCTGGAAGAATTTCACTCAGTTATCTGCCTCAGAACAATTTCCTAACCAGAGAAAGAAAAAACCAAAAACTACAATATGAGCAGAGCTTAGAAATCTTGCTGAGCGGGAAAGAGAGAGATCTAAATTTAGTTTAGCTGAAACCATGGGGCGTATGTGGTGACTACTGGAGGGGTGGTAGCTGTGCAGAAAAGGAAGCTGGGTATGGAGTGCCCATCATTGGTCAGCTGCAGATTCGCTTCTAGCTGATCAGGGTTTGACACCACTGGGTTTATCAGACAGTACCTCTTGTAATAGCAGGGCAAAACAGAGACCAGGCATTGTGCAGGGCCAGGTGAAGCCCCTGTGTCCCGGTCGGGGGCGCCAGATTCTGTCCCGGTTGCTCCTCTTCCAGGCCAGCTCTCTGCTGTGGCCCGGGAGTGCAGTGGAAGATGGGCCAAGTGCTTGGGCCCCGCACCCTCATGGGACACCAGGAGAAGCACCTGGCTCCTGGGTTCGGATCAGTGCGGTGCGCTGGATGTGGCGGCCATTGGGGAGTGAACCAACGGCAAAAGGAAGACCTTTCTCTCTGTCTCTCTCTCTCTCACTGTCCACCCTGCTTGTCAAAAAAAATCATAGTTGAAATTAAAACAATATTGCAAAAATACTTATTAATTTAAAATAAGAATAATGCACTTAACAGAAATATAAGCAATTTCAGAAAATACATTTTTTTTCAAAATGAGACAGTGTATTGAGAGTCATTTGTTTTACATTTTGCAAATAACTTAAATTTCTAGCTGAGTAGAAGTCAAATGGACTCTCCTATCAGTGTAGTTTTGACAATCTGATTTGCAGTAGTCTTTGGTAGAAGCCTGTGGAGAACATAGAGCTTCCCAGAGATACATGATGGGGCAGGCGAGCAATGTCATCACACTTTTTAGATAAGTATATATGTTCTTATTTTGGTCCTATATCAAAAATCAAAAATTGACTGCTTAAAGGTTAATTGAAAAGTAGAACCTGGAACTACATAGTGAATGAATCTTCTATTCACACGTGGTTTTGCAACATCACGCATTGTCCATGCATAAAATTTCAGATGACTGAGTTATGTCAAATTTGTCAGATGTTGACAGTTTCATTATACAACATAAAAAACTCACATTTCTGACATCATGGAACTGATAAAATAAGGAACTGCTTAAATTCTGGGAAGATGTCAAATGTTTGGTTGTTAATAGAACTTAACACTCCCAATTTTTCCTACAATGATCACAAAAATAAAAAACAAATACAGTCACTATATTATTTGTTTATTGAGAAACTCTGTTAAATACCAATCTCAATAAAAATTGTTTGCCTTTCAGTCATCCTTCAAGTTAAAATGTTCCATACAAAAAAGGTTTCTAGTTTAGCTTCATATTTAATTTCCAAATGATTTTCCCAATTAAAATTAAAATTATTCAAGTTTTGACTAAACCTTTTTAATGTTTACCTTTTATTTCTTCGTAACAGATATTCAAAATTATATACAATGTTCCAGGACTTGACAAAATTAATATTTTGTAGCACTTGATCTAGTGCATTTATAAGCAAAATTGGCTTTAAAAAATACAGATGTGCAGGCCAGTGCCGCGGCTCAACAGGCTAATCCTCCACCTTGCGGCGCCTGCACATGGGGTTCTAGACCCGGTCGGGTACTAGTTATAAAATTAAGAACAAGTATAAAGCAAATGGACATTCAAAAATAGAAAGAAAAACCTGGCTGGCGCCACAGCTCACTAGGCTAATCCTCCACTGGTGGCACTGGTACCCTGGGTTCTAGTCCTGGTTGGGGTGCCAGGTTCTGTCTCGGTTGCTCCTCTTCCAGGCCAGCTCTCTGCTGTGGCCCGGGAAGGCAGTGGAGGATGTCGCAAGTGCTTGGGCCGCATGGGAGACCAGGAGGAAGCACCTGGCTCCTGGTTTCGGATCCGCTCAACGCACTGGCCTTAGTGGCCATTTGGGGGTTGAGCCAACAGAAGGAAGACCTTTCTCTCTGTCTCTCTCTCTCTGTCTCACTGTCTAACTCTGCCTGGAAAGAGAGACAGAGAGAAAGAGAGAAAGAGAGAAAGAGAGAAAGAGAGAAAGAGAGACAGAGAGACACAGAGAGAGAGAGAGAGAGAGAGAGAGAGAGAGAGAGAAACTGAAATAAAAATAATTATCTGAATGATGAAGGCAGAAAAGACTGTGAAATTGAAGGCAAATGAACAGAAATCATCCACAGTATGTGTGTCTAAGAAGGCCTAGTTGTTAAGAGGCAGTCAAGAAGTCTGCATCCCATGTTAGAGTGCCTGAGTTCAAGTCCCACCTCGATTCCGATTTTCTGTTAACCTACATATAGGCTTGGAGAAGGCAGCTGATGGCTTAGGTAGTTGAGTCACTTTCAGACTTGTGGGTGACCTGGATTAGGGTCAACTCTCTAACTGTGTGTCACTGGAGAAAGGTCATTGGAGAAAAAATGAAATATTGCTCTGTATATTCTCAAACTTGATTTAAATGACAGAGTTAGAAGTTAGACAAAGTCATTAAACACAGCAGGCTAAATATACAAGGATAAACATGTAGACAAATCAGAGTCAAATTGATGAAAACTAAAAGGTAATGAGAAAAATGCAGAAGCAGTCTGAGAAATAGGCCATTAGGTGCCACTGAAAAGGTTGAAGTATAACTCTTAGGTTAACATCAGAAGACATGGAGTCTATGAAGAGTGGAACATAAATTTACAGTGCAGTTAACAAAATGCTTCAGCTCAAATTCTATATCCAATGAAAGCCTTTTAAAAACATTGGGGGGCATAATTAAAAGATTTTTCAAATAAATGAAATTGACAAAATTAGCCATCTGCAGGACTGTACCACGTGAAAGTAAAATTATGCTCCTCAGGCAAGAGAGGACAACTGTAACTTAAAGATAGAAGCAGTGAATAAGTGGAAATTCATGAGAAATAAGTGCGCATATTCCAACCAATGAAGTAAAAATTTAATTTATGCAAGATGTTCTAGAAATATTATGGCCTAGAAATTAAATCACATCTAACATTGACTTCATAGATAGAAATATAATATTGTACTCTAAAAAGTATGTTCAGAGGATATATCTTATGTTGCATGCTTAATTATGATGTATTCTTAGTATAGTTAAATCTTTAAAAAAGTAATGAAAATATAAAATGTTCAGGTTTTTTCATTTGAAATTTGTGAAAATAGCAAATGCTACTCAATACAAAATGTTATATTAGTAGGATGGGATTTAAAACATATGCAAAAGTAAAATTATTGAAAAAATTGTGAAAAGCAATAAGGCATTGATCAGATTCCTGTAATTCTAAGTTCCTAAATTTGGAAATCAGAAATCTAAAGAAGAAACTAAAACTGTCAAGTAGGAGATGAAATGTCAGATAAGAACAAAGGGGAAAGTTGAAGTGGAGACCATCTGTAGGTCTAGATGGATCCCTGAAGCATAGTTTACTTCAAAAACTGATACTTGGGAGCCAGCGCCACGGCTCAATAGGCTAATCCTCTACCTGCGGCGCTAGCACACTGGGTTCTAGTCCTGGTCGGGTCACCAGTTGCCCTCTTGCAGGCCAGCTCTCTGCTGTGGCCCGGAAGTGCAGTGGAGGATGGCCCAAGTGCTTGGGCCCTGCACCCCATGGGAGACCAGGAGAGCACCTGGCTCCTGCCTTTGGATCAGCGTCGTGTGCCAGCTGTAGTGCGCTGGCCATGGCGGCCATTGGAGGGTGAACCAACGGCAAAGGAAGACCTTTCTCTCTGTCTCTCTCTCTCTCTCACTATCCACTCTACCTGTCCAAAAAAATAAAAAAAAAAAAAAAACTTATTCTTGGGTGCATCAATTTTTAGAACTATTCTAATCGATATCATTATGCATAAATAAAAATAGAATTAACTGTATATTATAGCTCTTCTCTCTTAGAAAAGACTAAAATATTCATATTTAACTGTTTTATTTGCTCCTTTGAGGAACAAAGAGCTAAGAGAATTTGGAAAAGCTAAGAGAATTTGGAGGAAACAGGTTTTTGTTAGCAATGATGATAATTAAATGATAATTTTAAAAAGCCAAATGTTTTGCTGTTCAGTAACAAAGGCAACAAGCGGGACACCTTCTCATGTGCACATAAGGAGGCTGGCCTGGCCGCTCACGCTGTGATTTTTCCTTTATTTGTGTTCTCCTTTACTTTCTTCCTTTTCTTATAGAGTAAAGTAACTAGACAGACCTCTTTGTATTTTATGAATGCACCCCCCTAGGAAAGCCAGCAAGAGTCAACACCCAGGCCTGCCTGTATCAGAGGATGGCAGACTCCCTCCGATGCTTCTGTGAGCTCTGCCTGAGGTAGTGGGATGCAAGCCTATAAGCTTATTCATTTCTTTGAGAGTATGCCTTATGTGCAAAATTATTTATCAAAATATCTTATTCAAAACTTGAGAGTGTTTTCTCATATATTCTTGTGTATAATCCAATTGAAAAAAGTGATAAAAATGTAAATAAAACATATTAATGGTGCATTCAAAATCATACCTCAGGGGCCTTGTTCTGTGAATGATCAAGGGTGAAGGCTGAGCGAACGAATTGATCTTTCAAATACGTGGGTATGAAGTCTTGCATGGATGGGTGGATGCCAGTGAGGTTAACAGTGGTGCAGAGGAAATAAATAGGTCCTCCGGGACCTGGCTCTCCCTCCGTGTACAAGGCCTCTGCAAAGCCCGCTTCCACTCACCCAGAATGTTTAAGACTCACTGGATTTCCTTCATCTCCTAGAACACAAACACACATAATTTATTTCATACATTTTCAGATTGTTATTTTATCTGGAGTTGTTCAATCCTAGAATTCACCTTGCCACAGTTGTCAGCCCACTGGCCCTGCCTTGTGAGATCCTCCCTGTCCATTCTAGCCAACACAGCCAGCATGACCTTCAGGTCTGTTATGCAGCCCTACTGTTCTTTATGGTTCTCATCAACAAATCAAGGAATCTGTGAATCTTGTGCAGGTTGTCTGTTTCCTCCAGCTTTATGAGGTTGGGATACAGTTCTTTTTGATTTTGTGCCTTTAATACCTAAAGCTATATGATGATTCTTAATTTGTTTCCTGTCCTACGTAAAGTTAATATACTCTTGAAAAATAGTTACACATGAAACCATTTCACTTTAACTAATGCATATAGCAAATACTGCTGTCCTTTCAAAATGCAAGTCTTAGAAACACAAATTGTTTCAGTGTCTTTAAAATCATTTTGTTAAAATTTAAGTTTATAGGGGCCAGTGCTGTGGCGCAGCAGGTTAACGCCCTGGCCTGAAGCGCCGGCATCCCTTTGGGTGCCTGTTCTAGTCCCAACTGCTCCACTTCCAGCTCTCTGCTGTGGCCTGGGATAGCATTTGAAGATGGCCCGAGTCCTTGAGCCCCTGCACCCATGTGGGAGACTTGGAAGAAGCTCCTGTCTCCTGGCTTCAGATGGGCGCAGCTCTGGGCGTCGTAGCCAACTGGGGGGTGAACCATCCGATGGAAGACTTCTCCCTCTGCCTCTCCTCTCTCTGTGTAACTCTGTCTTTCAAATAAATAAATAAATAAATAAATAAATCTTTAAAAAATAAAAAAAATTAACTTTATATACAAATTCTTATCCAATCTGATATAAATTAAATATTATTATAAAGCATGTCTTCCTTGAAAAAGTGTGATATATCTATGAACATTCTGTAGGTTTTCTGTTTGTTCTTATAACTATAATTATATGGGTATCCTTTTTTAGCACTCATTTTTGTCAGCTAAGTGGTTTCATCTGATCATAATGATAGATTCTCTTAACCCACAGATTAAAAATATTAGGAGTGACTAAACAAAAAGAATGTAGTCATGATTTAGCATAATTTTAGTAGTTACAATATTTTCTACAATAAACAATTTTTTGATGAATTGATAAATTATTTGACTACTCCTAACATCAAAAATGTGAATTTCAATCTCGTTGGGTAGTTAAAAGAACTATTTGTGCATCCAATTAATGTTATTTTTATACTCTGAGACCAGCTGTCCACTGGTTGATAAAGCTGGAAATTTAAGTAATTACCCAGATATTTTAGGGAAAATAAAGTGCTTCAGCTACAGTGCCAACTATTTTGTGTAAATTATATTTATTTTCCCTTTTTCATGGAAATAAGGATATTTAAATTTTTCATGACACATTCTGAACACTTTTAGTATGTAGATAGGTCCAGAAAATAAATTATGATTTTTTTTGCTTTATGACTCATAATAAAGGTATTAATATAAATACATAGAGACATGAATGATAAGAACCACTTAGAAATACAGATCCAATTTAAAAGTAGATAATTTAATAAGACAGAGAGGAATGAAAAGTAGTATAGCCACTTTGGAAATGAGTTTGAAATTTCCTAACAAAACTAATTACGACCGTCTGGCAGTTGGCCTCCTTGGTGTTTCCCCAAGGGAGTTGAAAGCTTATGCCCACACAAAACCTACACATGAGTGCTTACTGATGCTTTTTCATAATTTCCAGACCTTGGAAACAACCAGGATGTCCTTCAATAGGTGAACAAATAAATTAACTGTGGTCGGCTGGCAAGGGGATTTTATTTGGTGCTAACGAAAAAGAAATAAGCTGTTAATCTGTGATATGATTAAGCACAGACTTTAAATTCATTTGATTAGTGAAGAAGTCAGTCTGAAAGACTACCTATGTGGTCAGAGCATATGACACCCTGGAGAAAACCATGGAGACAGTAAGATCAGTGATCACTAGCAGGTGGAGGGAGAGGAGCATGAAGAGATGAAGCGTGAAGGAAGTTTAGGGAAGAAAACAGTCATTTTAAAGATCATTAAGGGAGCCGGTGCTGCAGCTCAATAGGCTAATCCTCTGCCTGTGGCAGCAGCACACCGGGTTCTAGTCCTGGTCGGGGCGCCGGATTTTGTCCCGGTTGCCCCTCTTCCAGGCCAGCTCTCTGCTGTGGCCCAGGAGTGCAGTGGAGGATGGCCCAAGTGCTTGGGCCCTGCACCCCATGGGAGACCAGGAGAAGCACCTGGCTCCTGGCTTGGTGCGCCGGCCACAGCACTCCAGCCGCGGCAGCCATTGGAGGGTGAACCAATGGCAAAGGAAGGCCTTTCTCTCTGTCTCTCTCTCACTGTCCACTCTGCCTGTCAAAAAAAAAAAAAAAATCATTAAGAGATCAGGAAACTTTACGTTGAGTCCCAAAACCATGCTTAATTGTTTTATCTTCAAATAAATGCAACCTTTAAATCCATTCTTACATCAACTTTTTCTTGTACTCCCTTCCAGAACATTGAATAAAATAAAACATATAAAATAAGTACTTCAAGAACCGAGGCTTTATGCAGGAAATAGGACAATCATATCTGTGCAATGTCACAAGATGTGGAGAAGATATTTTGGGAGCTGAATGTTCACATCATACATTTTTAAAGACTTTATCTTTCTGAGAACAATTTTAGGTTCACAGCAAAGCTGAGAGGAAGGAACAGAAATTTCCCAAATTCTCCCACCTCCATACATATGATGAGACTTCAGAAAATATCTGTAGGAATCCGAAGTTAAAAATAACATTATTTTGGTGCAAACAGTATTTTGAAACCCATGCATAGCTTTGTCATAATAAATGTTTTCCATGAACCTTTCAAAAACTCTCTGTATATATGGATTTTGAAAAATTGCACCAAATAATTTGACTTTTAATTCCATTTTCCAAGAACATTTTGAGGACCCTTATGTTTAGCACTCCAAACCTGATTACCAACATCCCCACCAAAGTGGTACACTTGTTATAATTAGGAAACCTATCCTGAGACATCATTTTCATTCCAAACTCATCGTTTACCTTAGGGTTCTGTGTTAGTACTGCTCATTCTGTGGTTTTTGACAGCTTTGCAATGATGTCTATACACACTGCAGTGTCACACAGTGTATTACAGTGCATGGCAGTGGGAAGATAACAAAGTAAACTTTTTCCAGTATTTTGACAAAACATTGAACATTACATTAAAATATCAAACTGTACAACTTTTAATTTTTCTTTCAAGACAAAAATGTATCATTTTTATTAGAAGAGTAAAGCCATTAAGCTGCCGCTTGGGATGCACCATCCCACAAGAGAGTGTAGCTTATTCTGGCAGGCCAAAGATAATGGTTCAAGCATGAGGCACACATGTGGAACACCTGGATGGAGTTCTGTAATCCTGACTTAGGTCTAGCTAAGACTTGGCTGTTGAGGATATTTGGATAGTGAATCAGTGGATGAAATCTCTCTCTGTGTCTCTCTTGCTTCCTTGTTTTGTCTTTCAAGTAAATGAAAAAAAATTAATAAAACTTTCATAGCAAGCAACTACCAAAAATGATAATCCTTAGTCACAGATCTATGCATTTATAAAACCAGCAAATGATAGATCCTAGATAGAATGCTTGATAAATAATAGCTATAGATAATTTAAACCTAGAAAGATGATAGATAAGCAAAGACAGGGAATCATACTGTGTGCTATTGTTAGTAAAATGCGTGTAAGTTTTATAACATCTTTAGCTTGGTGTGAAGAAAGTGTATTTTCATATCTGTGTTTAACACTTCTCAAATTGAATCTGCTCACAAGTTTTATCAGAATATATTTAATAAATATTCATTGGTATTGTGAACTCTGTCTCTTTCAATTTTATGATTTTTCTGTCCTAATTGAAATGGTTTCATGATAAATCAATATTTATTAGGGATACTTTTCTCCTATCTTTCTCAAGTACATACTGGTTGTTTTCCTTTGTAAATAGTTTTATCAAATATCTCTGCAAAACGATTGATTTTCAATTGAATCTCTATAGTAAAAAAGTATTGATATCTGCATGATACTGTGAAAGTGTTATAATATCCACAATTGGAACACACATTTTTATTACATGTGTTTATAGCACAATTATGTTACAGATATTGCAAATAGAACCAAGAAAATGTTTTTATTCTTGCTTAGAATATAACAAATGAGAATAAATTCACTTTATTTTATAATCCAGACATATGGGGCCAGTGCTGTGGCACAGCAGGTTAAGCCACCATCGCATAAGGACAATGTTTGTGTCCCAGATGCCCCACTTCTGGTCCAGTTGTCTGCTAATCTGCTGGGGAAGGCAGAAGAAGATAACTGGGTGCTTGTGTTCCTGCACCCATGTGGGAGACCCAGATGGAGCTCCTGGCTTTGGCCTGGCTCAGCCCTGGTCATTGTGGCCATTTGGGGAGTGAACCAGCAGATGGAAGATATCCCCCAACCCTGCCTCTCCCTCCCTGAGTAATGCTGACATTCAAATAAATAAATAAATCTTTTTTATAAAGATTTGTATTTATTTATTTGAGAGGTAAAGTTACAGACAGTGAGAGGGAGAGACAGACAGAAAGGTCTTCCTTTCCTTGGTTCACTCCCCAAATGGCCACAATGGCTGGGGCTGCGCAGATCCAAAGCCAGGAGACACGTGTTTCCTCCCAGTCTACCATGTGGGTGCAGGGGCCCAAGCACTTGGTCAATCTTCCATTGTGTTTCCAGGCCATAGCAGAGAGCTGGATTGAAAGAAGAGCAGCTGGGAGTAGAACCTTCACCCATATGGGATGCCCGCGCTGCAGGCGGAGGATTAACCTACTGCGCCAGGCGCCAGCCCAAAATAAATAATTAAAAAAAAAAAAATCCAGGACACTTGCTAAATTTTCCTGCTAATTCCAATTACTGATCTCTAAATAATGTTGTGTTTCTTCATAGAAAATCATGCTCTGCATAAATAATGACATTTTCAACTTTCCACTCACTATGCATGTAATCATTCATCTTATATTGATCAGAATATACATCCAGAACTTCAGCCACACCTGGACGAACCAGAAGCAAGGAACCATGGGACTCAGTCTGGTTCTCCCAGGTGCCTATCAGGGACCGAGTACTTTCATGACTCTCAGGGTGTGCATTTTCAGGAGCTGGAATCTGAGTGCAGTAGGGACTCAAGCCCAGGCACTGTGATATCACTCTGATATGTAAAGTGGGTGTTTCCAGTGCCGTCTTATACTGCTATACCAATACACCTTCCTGAACTATTTTTAAAATGTTGAAGGACAAACAACACGTTTGCTCTTATTTTTTAAAAGGATTTATTTATTTTTATTTGAAAGGCAGAGGGGGAGAACGAGAGAGAGAGAGAGAGAGAGAGAGAGAGAGAGAGAATGAGAGTCTTCCATCTGCTGTTTAACTCCCCAATAGACTGCAATGGCTGGAGCTATGCTGATCCAAAGCCAGGAGCTCCTTCCCGGGTCTCCCACAGTACTGCAGGGTCCCAAGGACTTGGGCCGTCTTCTACTGCTGTCCCAGGCCATAGCAGAGAGCTGGATCGGAAGTGGAGCAGCCGGGACTCAAACTGGCCTCCAAATGAGAAACCAGCACTGGGGGCAGCTTTACCTGCTGTGCCAGAGCACTGGCCCACATTACTCTTATTTTTAATTAAATAACTTAATTAGAGTTAGAGGATTTTCTTTTATTACTAATTGCTAAAAATATTTTAAATGAAAAGTAAGTTATGATACTGTATACTCTTATTGTATTTATGTGCCAACTTACAGTAATATACATTTATTTGTTATGTTAAATCTACTTTATTTTTCAATGTAGTAAATTATATATTAATATATTCACAAATAAGAAGCTGATATCACCAGTGTCATTGTATTATCTAGATGTGTGCTGACAGTTTCAGTGATTGTTTTCATTAGCAACATTGACCTGTGACTTTTCTTTAAAATGCTCTTCTACTTACATAAGTATATTGACATCAATTCTTATTTCTGGTATTTGTATATTATTGAAATAATTTTTTTTCTAAATGTGTGGTAAAACCGTTCATAAAATCAACATCTGGAGAGATTCACTTTGAAGGAAGGTAGTCAGTGTTGAACTACTAATCACAAATGGGGAGAGTGACAGGATTCTTTTAAAAAATATTTTGTTAATGAAAGTAGAAAATTAGGTTTTCTTTTGCCACAGTTTGCCTAAACAGTTCAGATTATCTGCATAAAGTATTACAGCATCAGTTTTTCTGTGTGTGGAGTCTGATTCCGTTCCATTTCATTCCTCCTCTTGTTTATTTCTGCCTGCCTGTTGTCTCCGTAGATTAGATGACGTCTCCCAGTATCGCTGTTCTTAAGGCACAGCACGGACAGTGTTTACAGGTTATGAATTTATCTGCTTTTCCGCTGCAATCTAGCATATATCCTTGTTGGGTTTATCTTTTTCATATAAATTCTGTAACTTCTTTGTTTATCATTTTTTCACATGTTCTTTTTAATGCACATGTAAATATATTGCGACCCAAATGCTTTTGTTGTACTCCTTATATTTATATTTATCGATTTTCAGTATGTTAAAATATTACTTATGAATTCCATTTTAGCAAGCTATATTTTTGCCTTTGTAACTTCCTGTTATATAGGATTTTTATTATTTTTTGAAGTTAATTTCTAGTTTATTATCCACAAATAACAAATTATTTGAAATTTGAAGCATTTTCTTCTATTACTTATTATGCAACATTGCTCATAGAAACAAAGAATTTTCTAGCATATACAATACATCAAATGTGTTGCTTTTGAATTTTGTATTTCTATAACTTTAATGGCAATTACTGAAAAGATTATATTAATTTATCGTCATGCGTTGCAGATTTTCCTATTTACCCTTTTATATTTCCTACCTATTCTAAAGCTTTGCTACTAGAAGGCACATAAAGACTTTTGTGTTTTTCTCTTGATATTTAATGTGAAGAAGTAGTGATTCATTTCTTCTACCTCTGTTTATATACTTAGCTTTAATGCTCTGTTGCTTGATAGTAATATACCTGCACTGTTTTCTGTTTTTTATTACTAACCATTTTCATGGGATAGGGTTTGCACCTTTCAGTATGTTATTTTGAGTGTGCGTGTTTAAGAATATTTAGGTAGATAGAAAATAGGTTGCTTTTGCTAAGAATCTGTTTTCATTTTATGTTTCTATTTTCTCACTTTAAAAAATTGTTCTTCCCACAATTTTTGCTCTGTTTTAAAGATATTTTGGCTTACTTTTTATTTAAAATACTGTGTCAGTTGTTTGGAAGTTTTAACTTTGATTATTTTATTAATGACCACTGATGTTTAGTATGCCTTCTTAAAGAAAGCACTTTCTCCTTGCTCATGTGTTACACATATGGTAACCATAACATGGCTTCCTCTGTCTCACTTACGTGATACTGTTGTCTGAAGTTTTCATTTTCTATTGCATTCCTTCCACAAAGGAGACATTATTTTGTCTCTGTGTGTGCCTATCTTGCACACTCTTATATCTAATTATTTTATGCTTAATTGATTCAACTAATGGCTAAAATAGTTTTTTGATTTCTTTTTATGTCCCTTACTTTTCACTTCAGATAATTTTCACTTTTTTTGGTGCATAACTCCTCATAGTAATTATTTTATTTGTATTCTTTTTTTTTCTTTTATTTAGGATATAAATTTCCAGGGTATGACTTATGGATTACAATGGGTTTCCCCCCATATTTTCCCTTTCCCCCCGCAACCCTCCCCCCTTGCCCGCTCCCTCCACCCTTTCATTCACGTCCAGATTCGTTTTCAATTTTCTTTGTATACATGTGATCAATTTAGCATGTGTTAAGTAATGAATTCGTCCCTTTGCCCTCATATAGTCACACAAAGTGGAATCTACTCTTTGAGTTCTCGTTTTAGCGTTGTTATTCAATGGAATAAAATTGCTCAAGGATATTTTTACTTGTAAACCTAAAAACAATTTCTTATTCTGTAAAGATAGTTTCAGTAATTAATATTAGCTATGTTTGATGATCATTTTTCTTAAAGTTCATAAAAAATGTTTCCCTTTGCTTTCTGCCTTCTTCATTGTACACGATAAGTCAGTCTTCTGAGTAATACATCTTATATTATATATTCTATCATCTCCAGGTATCTGAGATTTTCTTACATGGTGCCTCAAAGCTTCATTGTAGTGTTCCTGGATCTAAGTTAAGGTTTTTTATTTGTCCATTGGGATACATATATCTGTTGGGATCATATGGTCAACTGGTATATAAGGATCCATGCCTGCAAAAATCTGAAACATTTTTAGTTATTAAATTTTAATATTACTTCTTCCTTATTCTGTTACATCATCCCCCAATGCCAACTTAATGCTAATTCAGCATGCATTAAATTACATTCTCTTTTCTGTATACCATAATCTGTCTTTCAATGTTTTATCCCTTTTACTCTGAACTGCACTACTGATTTTTTATTTTGGATTTATTTACCAAAGCATTTATACAGTCTTCATCTCTCTCTAATCTGATGTTTATCCTTTTTAACATTTTCAATTCTCTTAAACATTTGTTTCTGAAATATGCATTAATGTATATTTGATTTGTTCTTTGCTTTTACATATGCATACACTAAATCTTCACTTCCATGTTTATCATACTAACTATCAATGTTTCTGGTAATTTTCATACCTAAAGACCCAACCAGAACTAGAACCCGGTGTGCCGGCGCCGCAAGGCGGAGGATTAGCCTGTTGAGCCACGGCGCCGGCCAACATCACAAATTTCTATCAGAAACAACAAGTAAACTTTTTTTTGTCATTTTACAAATCTGACCTTTTCTGCTCCACGTGATACAAGGAGTAAACCAGGACTTTCCTTGCTTTCCCTTCATTGACAGCTGCATTGCACTTAACTATCTAAGGAGCACAGCAGCTTGCAATGCAGCCTTGAGCTAGGGGTCCCTTTGAGACTCTTCACTCTAACTTGGCCTTGCACAATATCTCTTTCACTCCTCATAAGGGTCAGAGTTCGGAGTGTAAACTCAAGGTCCATTAGATTTGGCAAAACCTTCAAGGAAATAGACTTTGATTCTTATTTTTCTTCTATGTTGACTTTGCCTTAGGCTCTATAGTTGTTCCTTAATGTTATCTCTGAAATGCATTCAAATAAAATAGTTTTCACTTATTTATTTTTTAAATACAGTGCCATTTATGGTATATGGACTGTCATATTTCCGGATTTAGGAGACTGCAATCTTGTACAAGGTAATTCAAAAATTTCATGGAAATAATTTATGGGTAAGATACCATAAGCCCAGGCAATAAAGGTAAAAACAGATATATGGGATTACATCAAGCTAAAATGCTTCTTCACAGCAAAGGAAATACTCAGCAAAGTAAAGAGGCAATTGACATACTGGAATTAAATATTTGCAAATTATACATCTGATAAAGAATTAACATCCGGGATAGATAAAAATCTTAAGAAACTCAGTAACAACAACAACAACAACAAATAAGCAATCCCTTGAAGAAATGGGTTAAGGACATTAACAGGCATTATTCAAAGGAAGAAACACAAATGGCCAGTGGACACATGAAAAGATGTTAATGATCACCAGCCATCATGGAAACTCAAGTAGAAATCACAATGAGGTTTCATTTCACTCCAGCTAGAATGACAATCACACAAAAACCAGAAAACAACAAATATTGGTGAGTATGTGGGGGAAAAGGTACTCTAATGCACTATTGGTGGGAATTTAAATTAATACAGCCATTATGAAAGACAGTATGGCGATTCTTCAGAAATCTGAAAATATATCTATCATATAACCTTAGCCATTCCACTCCAAAGAAAATGAAATCAGCATATGAAAGTGTTATCTGTATTCTTTGTTCATAGCAACTTATCTCACAGTAGCCAAGATATGGAATCAACCCAGATGTCTAACAACATAACTGGATAAAGAAATCGTGGTATATGTATATATATATATATATATATATATATATATATATATATGATGGAATGCTACTCAGCCATAAAAAATAATGAAGTCCTGTCTTTCAAAATGAAGACCTAATTTATGGTTAGTGAAATAAACCAGTCTCAAAAAGATAAATATATATTTTCCCTGTTTTCTAATAACTAATATACAGTCCAAACAAATGTAATACACATGAACTAAATTGACATTTTGAGATTTATTTTTTAAGAAACATTTTTATTTAAAAGTCGGAATTACAGAGAGAGAGAGAGTTAAAGAGAATCTATCATCCACCAGTTCACTCCCCAAATAGTCACAATGACCAGGGCTGGGCCAGGCCAAAGTCAGTAGCCATGAGCTTCATCAGGGTCTCCCACATAGGTGCAGGAGCCCAAGGACTTGGGCCATTTTCCGCTGCTTTTCCCAGGCACATTATTAGGAAGCTGACTCAGAAGTGGAGCAGTGGGGACACGAATCAGTGCCAATATGGGATGCTGCCACTGCAGATGGCAGCTTAAACTGGAAAGCACCACAGCACTAGCCCCAGTGATTTTATTTTTTTACTGCTTGGCTATACCCTTGAGGAGGTTTTTCCTGCATATTAAATAAAAATTGAAAATATGGAGCATTCCCTGTGGCGAGCTTCTGGGAGTTGTCTCATGGGTTTCTGAGCCCTGAAAGTTGGGAACTTCTTCGCACCCAGGAGGCTGCACCTGGCAGTTCTGAGGCCGTCACCATGCCACAGAATGAATACATTGAAACACACCGTAAACTCTATGGGTACCGTTTGGATTACCATGAGAAAAAGAGAAAAAAGGAAAGTCGGGAGGCTCATGAACGTTCAAAGAAAGCAAAAAAGATGACTGGTCTGAAGGCCAAGCTCTACCATAAGCAGCGCCATGCTGAGAAAATACAGGTGAAAAAGACTATCATGATGCATGAGAAGAGAAACACCAAACAAAAGAATGATGGAAAGACTCCCAAGGGAGCAGTGCCTGCCTGTCTGCTAGACAGAGAAGGACAGTCCCGAGCTAAAGTACTTTCCAACATGATTAAACAAAAACGAAAAGAGAAGGCGGGAAAATGGGAAGTCCCTCTGCCTAAAGTTCGTGCCCAGGGAGAAACAGAAGTATTAAAAGTTATTTGGGCGGGGAAAAGAAAAAAGAAGGCATGGAAGAGGATGGTTACCAAAGTCTGCTTTGTTGGAGATGGCTTTACAAGAAAACCACCTAAATATGAAAGATTCATTAGACCAATGGGCTTACGTTTTAAGAAGGCCCACGTAACAGATCCAGAACTGAAAGCCACCTTCTGTCTGCCAATACTTGGTGTAAAAAAGAATCCATCATCCCCATTATACACAACTTTGGGTGTAATTACTAAAGGTACTGTCATTGAGGTGAATGTGAGTGAGCTGGGCCTTGTGACGCAAGGAGGCAAGGTTATTTGGGGGAAATATGCCCAGGTTACCAACAATCCTGAAAATGACGGGTGCATAAATGCAGTCTTACTTGTTTGATAACAGTAACTTCTAATCATTATTGAAGACTACAAACTAAGTGGGAAAACTGTCTTCACTACGATTTTTCTGAATACTGCCAAACAGCCTTCATGTCTGCAGTCAGCAAGAGAATTATTTTAAGGTGTAAAAAACATTAAAAAGATGCACTTTTACTGACTGTACTTTGTTGGAGTCTGCTTAAGGTTTACAAGTTAATAAAATGTGAATAATTAAAGCAAAAAAATTGAAAACATGTTGTTGTAAAAATTAAAAGAAAAATAAGAAAAGAAGCAAGAGGGAGGGTGGAAGGTTAGGGTGGGAAGTATCATTATACTCTTCAAATTTTATATATAAATTACATGAAATTTGTTCCTTTTATATAAATAAAATTCAAATTTGCTTGATAAATCTGCAAATATGTAATTTAAAAAACATCATGGAAAGTGGAATTAAAAGGTTTGCTTTGGTGCAAAAATGTGAAGCCAATTATAGTAATTTTCATAGTGTATTTTCCATGGACTTTTTGAAGACTCCTCATATTCTCATTCCCTTCATTCTCTCTCTCCTTCGTAAATACCAAATCCTCCCTTACAACACTCATAATTTCCAGTAATTTACCCTTTAGAACTAAAGGCTAATATTGAGTCAGAATTTAAGTGTATAATAGCTGATGATGAAACAGAAAAAATTAATAGACTTTGATTTAATTCATAGCTGATGGTTATTGAAAGAAAGAGCTATTGCCTTGTAATGTAGGATATGGAGGTATTTTACGCAGACTAATTGGTTCACTTTATTAAGTAATCTATATTTTCCCTCAAATATGCTGTCATTCTCATCTATATGCTCTTGAATTTCTCCTTTCCTTGTAATCTTTATGAAGATTAAATTCTGCAAATACTTTTATTTATTTAAATTTCAAGAATTTTATAGGATTTCTTCTTTCTTAATAGACTATATTATTTTTCTAAAATTGTTTGTTTCCATCTTTATCTTATAGTTTAGTATTTATCTTCTCAGGTCTATACTGATGGCTTTTTAGCTCCCTTCACCTGCTACTTAAATCTGAACCCAGTTACAAGAAAGATACATCATTTTTCCCCTCTAATTCTATTCATCTTCTCCTCACTGTTTTTTAAATTTAATTTAATTGAAAAGTGGAAAGAGAGATCAAGATCCAACTGCTGTTCATCAGATGCCCAAAACAGACGCCAGGATCTAGGACTTCAATTTGATTCTCCCATGTGGATGGCAGGGACCTGGCTGCTTCAGCTTCCCGGGGTGCACATGGACAGGAAGATGGAATCAGGAATGGAGCTGAGGCCTGAACTCAGGCACTTTGATAAGCAATGCAGGAGTTTCAATCAGCATCTCAATGGCTAAGTCAAATATCCATCCCTGTGCTCACTTTTTAATTGACACTGCTATGAGGACCAGAATAAAGAATTAACTGGCTGAAGAGAAATGAGAATTCAAAAATTCAGAACATTGGTGAAGACATGTATAAATTATTATTATGTCTAAATCCTTCTACTGACTTGCATTCAGCCTTATTTTAGCTCTTAACCCCTCTTCTTGTTCCTTGAGAAGCCCATTTATAACGTAAATACAGCTATCTGTATGGAAACTCCATTGTCTCTTAACAACTCTGCAGAAAATTGTATTTTGTAGCAAATAATTCTGAGTTTCCTATAGGGAAACAACAAATTGGATATTTCTGGTTATGACTAAAATAGCTTTCAAATAGAATATATTGAAAGAAATAGAAACCAATATTTTGAACTTCCTTTTGAGAAGACATAAAGTATTCTGAAAGATAAAGTAGACCCAATTATTACATCCTAAAAATATTTTAATTCACATAAAAGTCTTCTGCTTGAATAATGAAATTTGTGTGTTGAAAAATGGTATGATTTTTCCCTTCATAATAGCATCTTAGCATAAGTACCTCATTTCTTTGATACTGGCTGTGGCTCACAAACTCATGGTTACATTTTCTGGGAAACGGGAGCTTATTCTGAAGCCTATTATTTCATCTTGGCATAGATTCTGGTTAAATGTTTAATTTCTTGATGCTTGACTTTTTTTTTTTTTTTTGTAATTCACCAGTTTCTTCTCAAAGCCTTGTTTCACCTGAACTCATTCACCATATTTGTTGTCTCTGCATCGATGAGCAGGTGTGCATAATTTTTTGCTATTTAGTTTTCAGATATTTTTATTTATTTGTTTGAAAGGCATAGTGACAGATGGGGGTGTGGGAAGAGAGAGAGAGACTGAGAAAGAAAGAATCTTCCAACTGCTTTTGTCACTCCCCAAATAATCCCAACAGCCAGGTCTTAGGACTCCTATTACAGAAAACTTGCTAATTGCAAACTCTTTTTCTGCCCTTTTGAGATAGAAATATTTTTGGAAACTTCTTGGTGGTCTCACACACTGTGGATTTTTTTTTTTTCAAAGACATGGAAACTACCGCTTTTAAACACATGATGGAATGCTACTCAGCCATAAAAAAGAATGAAATCCTTTCTTTCAAAATGAAGACCTTTATGCTTAGTGAAATAAACCAGTCTCAAAAAGACAAATATATGTTTTCCCTGTAGTTGCTCCTGGTCCCATTTCTGTGGGAAGAGAAGAGGCCTAACATTGCTGGGAGTCTCAATTTACAGTACAACCACCTCCAGTCATGGAAGTTTCACTTTTCCTTTGAGCAAAGCCTACTAGTCCATACAGGTGGCCCGTGATCCCCACGTTGTTAATTTTACGGATCCCCTCCCATTTTGCAGCGGCGACTGCACAAATTGTGTGGAATTTCGCCACTGGCTCAAGTACTTTGGGCCCCTGATGTCCCCATGGTCCAGCCCTGACTATTGAGCACATTTGGACTGAAGTAGCAGATTTAAGATCTCTCTGTCTGTTTCTGTGTCCTCCCTCTCTCCCTGTCTCTCACTACTCCTTTCAAATAAATAAATCAATGAATTTATTGATCACATCATTTACCTCTGCTAACATTCAATAAAAACCCTTCATATGTACTAGTACTTTTACATATTCCAGTTTATGTAACTCAAATCAAGACTGATATCTATTTTTGTCTATATGTTTTTGGGCTTTCTTCTACAATTGAAGGAAATTGAATAAACATATTAACATAAATTCAGGAGAAATTTAGAAGCATATAAATGTGTAGAATAGTATTATTTGTTGAAAATAATTAAAAATAATTACTCAAGTTCTCTGCATTATTTAATCCAATCAAATGTGAGGTTGTGATTGGTGTGATTGCATTTACATGGGCTGTTTTGCTTTTCATTTACTATATACTTCATATATTTTTCATTACTCTGTTTTTCCATTAGTGCCTTGTTGCATTTTAGGATTTTTTTTAACAATTTCAATTATATTTATAAAAATAATTTCATTGACTGTTCTAGGCTCTGTACCATTCACCTTTACTTACCAACATATATTTTAGATTTTTGAAATATTTGTTTTATTCATTTGAAAGTCAGAGAGAGAGAGAGAGAGAGAGAGAGAGATCATCCATCTGCTGCTTCACTCACCAAATGGCTGTAACAGCCGAAGCCAGGGCCCTGGAATACCATGTGGGTCTCCCACATGGGTGGCAGTGTACCGGGAACTTGGGCCATCTTCCAGTGCTTTCCCAGGAATACTAGCAGGAAGTTGAACTGGAAGCAGCGCAGCTGGGACTGTAATCTGTGCACATATGGGATGTCGCAGCAGCTTAACCACTACACCAAATGCTGACCCTATATTTCAGATTTATATTGACTTAATTCTACTACTGTGTTCCAATAAAGTAAGTACGTTTTTATATAAAATCATCACATTCTTTTTAAAGCTATTATTCCTTTACACATAATTTCTGTAAATGTTCTACTCTTAAATAGTTTTATTACTAGTTTATGTAATTGCATATATTTTAAGGAAGCTAGAAGGAGAAAATAGAGAAATTACATTCGAAGTTTTATTACCATTGTTACTTATAATTTATGATTGAATTCTTCTCTGGATGTGAGATAACATATGGTGTTAGTTCCTAACTTTAATACATCTCTGTTCCACTGTAGTTTACATGTTGTTTTTGCACTTAATCTTTAAAACAGTTAAAAGAAGATAGAGAGGAAATGTGCTATAAAGTCGTATTTTATACTAAATATAGTTAATTTTTAACATTTTTTGGTTTCCTTGTAGGATTGTGGTACTCTTTGAAATTATTTACTTTCTGCTTAAAATATTACTTCAATATTTTTTGTAGGGAAAGTGTGCTAGAATTAAAATCTCCCAACTTCCATGCATTTTCTTTTGTCCTTTTATTTGAACACTTTGACTACAGTGGATTTCTATTTAGATTCCTTGAAATTTCTGTGTATTTAAATTTTTTTCATTAAATTTGAGAAGTTTTCAGCCATGATTTCTTACATTTTTTCACTCCTATCCCTCTTATGGTAATCTTATTAAAAGCATGCTGGTGCAGTTAATGATATTCTACATTTCTGTGAAGTTCTTGGTCACTTATTTTCTCAGTTTTTGTTTCAAACTGCATAATCTGTACTTGTTTATCTTTAAATTTGCTCAGTGTTTTCTTTATTCAGATTTATTGCTAGGGATTTTATTTAAAAATGCACTTTCTGAAAACAATTTAGAACAGTTTTGTATACAGAAAGATATAGATCACACAGAGAGCCCTGTATTCTCATCTTTGGTTTCCCTATGATTAGCACTTTACATTACTATAGCACATCTGTTATATATATATAAATGAACCAACATTTACATTATGGTTATTAATTAACTGAAGTCTATGCCACATTTAAGTTTCCTGAGAATTTACCCAATGCCGTTTTTCTGTTATGGTATTCTGTCCAGGATTCCACATTATATGAATTGTTGTCTCTCAGACTTCTGTTGGCTGTGTTGGGTTCATGGACTTAACTGACTTGCTGATGCTGTGGATGACTCTCATCACCTCCATAGGTTTTCCCACTCTAAATGTTGTCCCCATCTCTCTTTTTTTTTTTTTTTTTTGACAGGAAGAGTGGACAGTGAGAAAGAGAGAGACAGAGAGAAAGGTCTTCCTTTCTGCCATTGGTTTACCCTCCAATGGCTTCTGCAGCCAGTGTGCTGCGGTCGGTGCACCGCATTGATCCGATGGCAGGAGCCAGGTCCTTCTTCTGGTCTCCCATGAGGTGCAGGGCCCAAGCACTTGAGCCATCCTCCACTATAGCAGAAAGCTGGCCTGTAAGAGGGGCAACCGGAACTGAATCCAGCGCCCCGACCAGAACTAGAACCCAGTGTGCCAGCGCCACAAGGCAGAGGATTAGCTATTGAGCCACAGCACCAGCCTCCCATCTCTTTCTTTAAAAAGAAATAACTACAGTAAGTGTACACTCAATAGTGGAGCTATATTCTACCTTCTTCAAGATAAAAATATCTGAACATATCATTTGGAATTCTACACAAATTTTCTCTCTTCATCTTTTCTACTTACTTATTTCTTCAATTACTTATTCCTACATATGTAGATAAATGCATATTTATTCTACATATTATATTGCACTATTAATCTATCATATTGCTACAGTGCTTCCAGCCTTGAACATCAGAAACTCTTTTTTGACTTCTAGGTCCTTTTAACACATTCTCACTATTTATGTTTCATTGCATATTTGTTTGGGGTTTTCTGTTTGTTTTCTTTTTAATATATCTTCTTTTCCAACACTATAACATTGTTTATATTGTCCAGTCCCTAGTGTCAACCATTTCTTATAAAATTACTGGTTACCTTAATTGGAGATGGCAGTCAGAAATTAAATTCCTATTAGGAGGCACACTCATTACCCTGGAATGCTGAGGTTTTCTTGTTTTTTTTTTTTTTAGTTCCTCATAGTTATCAGAAGAAAGAAACATATCCCAGAATACTAACCCAGATATACACATACATCTGTAGATCATTCTATACAGTCAGTGATGAGTTCATCTTCAGGCTGAAGTATTAGATGTGATCCTCCATGCCCGACCACTGGCACCAAGACTTTTCCTGGTGCTCATTTTCTTGGGCATGGTGGAGCTGCATTTCTTATTCCAG
Source organism: Sylvilagus floridanus (assembly GCA_949820135.1). Lineage (NCBI taxonomy): Eukaryota > Metazoa > Chordata > Mammalia > Lagomorpha > Leporidae > Sylvilagus > Sylvilagus floridanus. Next base: position 119,150,373 of record OX463226.1, read on the forward strand.
TCGAGGTACACAGTAAACGCACTACAGTTTCTAAGGAGAAGTGAAGTAGAAGCTCTGGGCCACCCACTGTCATATGTAGAAGTGCTCTGAGGTCCTGTGCAGCAATGGGAAACCTCCTTATTAAATGCGTGGCACAGAGAATTTTCTCTGCATTGCTGTACCCTTCCAGTGCTCTCCTCCTCCTGGCTCACAGGCCCATAGAAAGTAAGGAGCCCTTGATCTGTGATTCCACAGCAAGCAGAGGGTCCCCTCTCCACTCTCCATGCTCCCTCATTGGGGAGCAAGGCAGCACCCCTTTCCCACCATGCTTGCTTGCATTGTCACATGAAGTGAGTAAAAGCTACATGGCTCTTTTGGTTTGGTTTTCTATCCTAATTCACCACCTGACTGTTTGACAACCAATGGTGTCTGCAAAAAGCTAAAAATAACTCAGCTCAAATATTTACAACTCTAATGCATTAGCAAACAAGGGACCCCAGCCTCCTCCCTTTGACTGTACACAGACTTGCACCCTCTGACTGTTTTTCATCTATGTACTTAATCACTTATTTCCAGGATATGTGCAGGGCAGTATCAGAACCCCCATGGCAGCAACTTTATTAACAACAGCATAATGCCTGCAGACATGGTATTTTCCTTTAGCTCTTCAGACTCCACTCATTTCCAATGTCACTTGGGTCAGCTCCCTGCCAGTCATATCCCCCTCAGAGAGGTTGTTTAACGTATCTCCAGTACAGTTAGATTACTGTGTTCCACTCAGCTTTCTACCCTACAATCTCCCACTATTTTTATGTTTAATTTCAGTAAGGCTCAATCCTTGTTTTATAAGATTGGTGAGTTTTTTTTAAAGATTTATTTATTTATTTGAAAGTTAGAGTTCCAGAAAGAGAGGGAGAGACAGAGATGCAGAAAGAGATCTAGCTGCTGGTTCACCACCCAAATGGCCACAATGTCCAGTGCTGAGTCAGGCCAAAGTCAGGAGCCAGGAGCTTCTTCCCAATCTCCAACATGGGTGTGCCAGGGGCCTAAGCATTTGGACCATCTTTTGCTGCTTTCTCAGGCTAGCAGCAGGTAGCTGGATTGGAAATGGAACAGCAAAGAAATGAACCAGGACCCTTATGGGATGTTGGCATTTCGGGCAGCAGTGTGACCTGCTATGCCACAACACCAGCCCCCAAATCTGATGGGCTTTGACATATTCATAAAGGCATCTACCATTACATAACCATCCACAATAATTTCAAAGCCCACAAATACCCTCTGCTTTCCTTATACAACAATCCCTATTCCTTCTTCCAACATCTGGTAGGCAATGAGAATTTTACTATATCATTTTTCTGTTTCCATTATATCATAAAACCACACCGCAAATGCAGCCTTTTCAGATTGTCTTCTTTGACTTAACAGTATGCATATAAGATTCATTAATCTCTTTCACTCACTCGGGGACTCCTATGTTACTAGTGAACACTATCCATTTTATGGATATGCCACAGCTTATTCTTCCCCTCACCTGCTAAAGGGAATCTTCATTACTTCTAATTATTGACAATTATGAATGAAATTAATGTAAAATTTGCACATGCAGGTTTTCATGTGGACATCACTTTTCAAAGCAATTGAGTAAATATCTTGGATTATGATTTCTGAGTCACATGGAAGCATTTGATTATTTTTCTCTAATGCATTTTTATCTTAGTTATACTTTTAGCTCTATACTTAACATTTGACGATTTTTTTCATAGTTTGTATTTCCTTACTGATATTCTCTAATGATCTGCTGTCTTCATTTTTTTTAATCCTCAGCTGGAGTTCACTTCTGATTTTTGAGTATATTTATAAAAGCTGACTTTACAGTGACGTTTGCTGATTTTAATAGTTGAATTTCTTCAAAATCTGTCCATAGCCTTTTTCTCCCTATGTGTGAGTCACCAATTACTGAATCTTTGCATGTCCTATAACTTTTGTTGGAAGTTATAAATTTTAGATAATATATGGTAGCAAGTCTAGTTACAGACATCCCCACCCCATGGTGAATGTTTTTCTTTCTATTGGTTTTTAGTCTTTTTTAATTTGTTTAATGATGCAGTTGGACTGACTGTGTGAGTCTATTTTCCCTATGGTATGCATCTTCTAATTTTTATTCTCATATTTTTTAATCTTCCAGCCTGGCTACCTAGGGGTTACTTTTGTATCATATTAACGTATTTTTTAATCAAAAGTTGTGCTTAAGTGACTTTACCCAGTTACGTTTAAGCCTTTCCTGCTGGAGGTATCTGAATCTTGAAGGCTGAAATTATTTTAAGAAGTTTAAATTTTTGTTACATTCTTCTAGCAACTAGTAGCTTGAATTTTTCCTTTCTGGTTAGTTCTGAGAGGGAAGAGCCTTGTTTGTGCACACTGTGTTCCAGGCTGGTAAGGATGTGTGGTAATTAATTTTAAGTTTAGTCTCCAAGGAGTTGGCACTGGCTCCCATTATTTCATACTTCAGCCAGTGACTGGTCCAAGATTGTTAAATTCCTGGAATCACTAAGGATTCTTTTTTTTCAGTTGATCTGTGTGTAGTTTGAGAAAAGCTTCCAGTCTGCACTGTCTTCTCAGATTTCGCTGTAGCAGTGCCTTCAGTTCGTCACCCCTGCTGTTAATGGCAATCCTGGGAGGGTCTCTGGGCTCTACCTTTTCCAGTTTCTCCTTATTAAACTTCTGACTATTCTGTCATTTTTCATTTTCCTACTTGATTCATGGGGCTATGATTATACTCTTAATTTTTTGACAGCAAGATTTCCATCATTGTTGACAGTCCCTTATGCACAGAATTCTCTGAGGTCTTTTTGCAAATAAGTCATTTGCTCAGACATAAACACAGAGCTATTTATCTGTAAGACCCTCCCCCTTCCCCCTACAACGAAAACTTCCTTTCATTTCACAAAACCTGCAGGTGCAGAGAGCTGCTTCGTGAACAGGTGTTGGGTGGGGATGGTACTGACCTGAGTCTTTTTGGCTGACTTTTCCCGGCATGAAAACTCTGCCTCCTGAACAAACGGCCCTCATATTCTTCACTCACTGAAGCTGCATTGCTTTTGTGCCTTGTGAGGGAGGGACCAGTGGGAAAAGGATCCTCAAATCTTCCCAGCTGCCTGGAGGAGTTTCAGCATGAAGCTGATGTGGCCGGGCAGCTCTCATAGCCGCTTCCTCACTGTCTACTTCCTTTTTTTTTTTTATTTTATTTTTTTGACAGGCAGAGTGGACAGTGAGAGAGAGAGAGAGAGAGAGAGAGAGAGAAAGAGAGAGAGAAAGGTCTTCCTTTTTCTGTTGGTTCACCCCCTCAATGACCACTGCACTAGAGAGTCTGGGTATATGGGGTAACTGTCTTTCTAAAATCGGGGAGACAAGGTGGACTCCCACGTCACTGACTTTCTTCTTTCCAAGATTCAGTAGAAACTTCTTTGTAATTTTATTACACATTTTATTTCACCATCTGCTGTGTGTTTTGGGACAATATCTGGACTCCTTAAATTATTTACTTAAATATTTTTTCTCAGTTTAGTGATTGTTTGGAAGAGAATTTGTCTCTCTCCATTCTGGCAGAATGGAAGACAGTACCCAAGTTTCATTTTCTATGTTAGCTTCTTTGTTTTTTTTTTTTTTAATAAGAGTCTATGGTAAGTGTATTAATACACTTTATATACATACTGTTATATTAAATGTTATGTACAAAGCCAATTATTGTAATTTTTAAAATGCTCTCTGATTATGCCCCGGGAAAACAGCGCAAGATAGCCCAAGTGCTTGGACCCCTGTATTTGTGTAGAAGACTCAGAAGAAGCTCCTGGCTCCTGTCTTCAGATCAGCTCACCTCTGCCTGTTGTGGCCCTCTGGGGAGTGAACTAGCAAATGGAAGACCTTTGTCTTGGTCTCTCCTCTCTCTGTATATAACCGTACCTCTCAAATAAATCTGCTAAAGAGGAGTTAATATAGGCCTTTGCTAAAAACAAATGTGGGGGGAGCTTCCCATTTTCTGCTCTTGTCCCTAGGTAAACTAGAGAATCCTCCCCATGCCAAAGCAGAACATCAAGCACACAAGTGCACAATGAAATCATTTTCTGAATTTATGAAGACGCATTTTAAACACTTGTTGACAGCACACTGACTACAGTGTGGCCCTTGAGGATGACCTGCAGAAATGGATAGCTAATAGAAAACGTTTTCTGATGTTGCACACCTACAACTAAAATTCAGCACATAGCCACTATCAAAATTCCTTCCTAGTTGCTAAAAACAAAAGCAATAAGATTTGAGTTAATCTAGCATCCTTCTAGAAACACGTTTACTTATTGAGAAATAACCAAGTCCCATACTAAATGTGTACATAGATGAGCTTATTTAATTCCCACAACCATATGAGGGCAGTCATATTTCTTTTACTATTTTATAAATGGAAAATTAAATTACTTGTCTACAGTCTCCAGGTATCAGACATTAAACCCAGGTTTGAATAGAGGCAATCTATGCTATAGGCAGTGGACTTAATGATATTTAGTACTTGAAAAGATATAGTTTACTAATAACTTTGCAATCACTCATTGATAGTACACTGCTTATATGTGGATGAACGTGTCTGTTGTCTCATTTTCCTTGGACAAGGACGACATGCATTTTGAATCACTTTTTTAAAAGATATTTTTATTTTATTATTTGACAGGTGGAGTTACAGAGAGAGAGAAAGAGAGAGAGAGAGAAAGGTCTTCCCTCCATTAGTTCACTCCCCAGATGGCCGCAATGGCTGGAGCTGTGCCCATCCAAAGCCAGGAGCCAGGAGCTTCCTCCTAGTCTCCCATGTGGGTGCAGGGGTCCAAGCACTCAGGCCATCATCCACCGCCTTCCCAGGACACAGAAGAGAGCCAGACTTGAAGAGGAGCAGCCGGACCTAGATCTGGCATCCACATGAGATGCGAGTGCAACAGGCGGAGGATTAACCTAGTGCGCCACTGCGCTGGCCCTTGAATCATTTTTTTTTTTTTTAAAACTATGTAAGGTTATTGCGGTTTACCTATTCCTTTGTGTGAAAAATAGTGATGATAACTGAAATAAAAGAAGTATTGAATTACGAGTAAGAGTGGAAAGAAAGATACCTTTCTCTAAAGGGAGGAGAAAACTTCCACTTTGATTACGGGTTGTCTAAATAAGATCAGAGTTGGCGAAATCAAGAGGCTTCCATAGCCTTGGCCGCTCATGACAAGAGCCTCGGGTGATTACTGACGTCATAAATAAGACTGTCAATTGTTAAATCAACAACAGGAGTCACTGTGCACTTACTCCCCATGTAGGATCTCTGTCCTTAATGTGTTGTACTATGAGAATTAATGCTAAAACTAATCTTCAAACCATACTCTATACTTTGTGTGTCTGTGTGGGTGCAAACTATTGAAATCTTACCTAGTATGTACTAAACTGATCTTCTGTATATAAAGATAATTGAAAATGAATCTTGATGTGAATGGGATGGGAGAGGGAGCAGGAGATGGGATGGTTTGCAGGTGGGAGGGTGGTTATGGAGGGAAATACCACTATAATCCAAAAGTTGTACTTTTGAAATTTATATTTATTAAACAAGTTTTTAAAAAGACAAAAAAAGAAACTCTCCAAAACAAAGACAGACTTCATCTTAATGGGAAGATTTCAAAAATTTCATGGAAATGCATATTACAAAAAAAAAAAATAAGTTCATGTTTTAATTATGTTTCATGAGCTTTTTGAATTGATCTTGTATAATGGTAAGCAAAACAAAAAAAGATTTTCACTCTATACATAATACAAATTAGAAAAATTCTTTATCACTTAAAATCTTGGAATATTTGAAAGTACATTTTAGATGAGGGACTGGAGCCGGCACTGTGGCATAGAGCGTTAACACCCTGGCTGAAGCACCGGCATCTCATATGGGCGCCACTTCGAGACCCAGCTGCTCCACTTCTGATCCAGCTCTCTGCTATAGACTGGGAAAACAGAGGAAGATGGTCGAAGTCCTTGGGCCCCTGCACCCATATGGGAAACCCAGAGAAAGCTCCTGGCTCCTGGCTTTGGATGGGCACAGCTCCAGCCATTGCAGCCACCTGCGGAGTAAACCAGTGGATGGAAGACCTCTCTCTGCTTCTCCTTCTCTCTCTGTATAACTCTGACTTTCAAATAAATAAATAAATCTTAAAGAAAAGTAGAAGAGGGACCAGCTATGTTTTGAATCCTTATCTGCATGTGGATCATATTATTCAAGCAACAAACTAAACTTAGGTATGTCTTTGTTTCTTCTATGTAAGTTGAGGTATTTTACAATACAGTTGCTGAGAATGAAATTACATGTCATATTTTACATACCTTTCAAGTATCTGGCATTTTCAAAATTTCTATGAATGGTAACTTTTGCAGGTAGTATCTATATAAACAGATCACTAAATATTTTTATGGTTAGAATGAATAATAACTTTAATGATACAGTCCATTCATGAATGTAAATAGAAGAGTGGGAAAGACGTGTGATAAATGGTAATACAGTATTTCAAGCTTTGGTCTTGGGAGATTTTAAAATGTGGCTTCTATACCCTTTGATATCATGACATTTTGATTATTTATTTTTAGTATTTCCTAATTGGAAGAAAGTGTATACTGATTAAAGTCAACCTTATAGTGTCTCTGTCCAGTCCTGAAGTTAACAAGTTCTCAATAGGTGTCTTGATTTATTTTATTTTATATCAAATCTGTTACATTGGTTTTATTCTTTGCTTATATTGGCTGGGAAATTACACACACACACACACACACACACACACACACACACTCACTCAGTCTTGCTCACTTCCTCTGTCTCTCACTCATGCTCATAATATTAACCCCAATTCCAGTCCATCATCACAGGGTGCATACTAGTAGCCTCCTCTTTTTTTAAAAATTTATAACCTCTTTCTCTGATGATTACAGAGTAATCAGTTTCTCATCATGTGCTATATATCTTTGTATTTAACATTCCTAGCATACATGTAAATTTGCTCTAGAATTGATAACACAAACAGCTATAAAATAACATACTTTACTGCTGGAGAGCAGTGTGTGTGTAAGGTTCAGTCTGGCCTTCATAATTAAATAAAGCGCTGTTTTATAAATCTACTGAGATTAGCTTAGATGGTTTCTATATTGGCAGTCATATTGTATAGTAATATTAGATGATAGTCATATATGCAGTAGGCAGTGTTTCTTCATTTCCAGTCCACATGTCTTCCATTAATTTTTCTGGTCTTACTCCTGGCTAAGACTGTGTATATGATGTTAATAGAAAAAAATGAAAGAAGATATCCTTGTTTCAGATCTGAAATGGAAATCATGCATGTTTCACTGTTGAGTGTGATGTTAGCAGTAAAGTTTCCATTTCTCTGTGTTTATAGGTGGATGTGTCTAACCAGTGTAAGGGTGTTGCTTTATATTTCTGGTTTGCTAAGAGTGATTACCTGGAATCAAATGTGATCTATGCCCAATGATTTTCCTGCGTCTATTTACATAATTACATTCTTTTGCTTTATTCTGCTAATATGGTGAGAGATACTGATCAGTTTAAAAATACTGAATAAACTTTTCCTAATCCTTAAAAAAAAGAAATACCAATGAGAAAATCTGAAATGGCACCTCTAAATTTATATATAAAGGAAACCTGTCAGGTATTATATTAAACTGTATAAGAGTCATGCATTTTGATACATCTGTGGTTATGTGTTTGTGTTTGGTTATACTTGCATATAACCTGTTTTGGAAAATGTTTTATGTGTTTTTCCAAGAATAATATAACTTCCCAAATTCGAGATGTCATGGAAAATGTTTTACTAACATAAAGAAACATGAAAAAGTGAAAGCATATAATGCTATTTTATATGCTATGTTTTATAAAAATTTTAATAAATTTAAGAATCAATTTCCAGCCATTACCCTCAGGTATGCTGTGATCTGCCAAAGTGCTCTTACAGTTCTCTTATGAGATCGCATGTGGCTCAATTGTTGCTGAGTTCCCTGTGGGCATGCAGATTATGTGTTCCTACCATAAATAATGTAAAAGAGTACCTCAAACTTGTTAAAATGCTTGCTGATGATATTAAATGTTTTTTACTCTGAACCAGTGTACCTGATTACCTTGTTCCAGGGTATTAGAAAATGAAAAACATTTGCTTTGTAAAATGAATGTGAGGGAATAAATTTTTTTTAATGCTCACCTTACTCATTTATCTTCTCAATTTGATTTCCTATTTTGTCTTTAGTATCATTTTGAAGCAACTCTATAAGAGCTATACTCATTTAGTGTTTTTTTTATTTCTATCCAATACTTTTTTCCAATGTCATGTATTACTTTGTGGAGTTTTTTGCTTATTTTTTCGTTTTACATTTTATAAGTTTCTGCTGGCATTTTGGTAGGTGAACTATATAGTTAGTATTCATAACTACTTGGACATTCACTTAAATCAAAATATGTGGGAAACCCAACAGTGAGTCATCAGTCAAAAATAACTGTCTAAAAACAGATAGATATAGTAGTGTAAGACTAGGTTCCCTTAGCAAGATTTACAGCATTATAAATGCTAGGTAACTTTACCTTGTCAGATTCTGTGACTTTCTGGCACCAATGTTAAGAAAGACACAAAACCATATTTTTCACCTTGTCCCTAGACTACTACAAATAATGCTCTGATTTATAACATCTTATGACTCATTTATGACTCTAAGTCCAAAGCAAAGACATATAAATAGGTTCTGGAAGTCACAGAATGGTAAGATGATATCTCTGCTATTCAGGAGACAGAAAATATGACAATTCAGAACAACAGCAAATATGATGTCAGTAGATGAGAATGAAGTGAGGAAATCCTCAACTGAAGACTGTATTTGAGAGTGACAGTGTCGTTTATCTAAGCTTTGATTTGCCATATTACAGAAGAAAAAAAAATAAATATTTGAGATAAAAAAATTTAATTGCAAAATAGTAGTTGAATGGTCAGAAAATGATATTAAAGCAATTCCTATGGTATAGATCTCTCCAGAAATAAAATATAAGGAAAAAATGCACCAGTAAAAGCTATGAAAACCGTAAATCTAATAAATATCGAATTAAAGAAAATTTAGGATTCATAGGTGGTCTAAAAAAACCTGGTTTTTGTTTTCAAATAAGTATTATGACTTTGGGGGAATAAAAAAAGATATAAAACTGGCATTGATTATTTTTTGATGAAACTTGGTCCCTTAAAACTATTCCGAAAGATATGTATTTTTTATTTCTTTATGCTCTGACAAATCTTATGACAGACATTGTATTATTTTAAGTACCATATTAGGTTTCAGTTTTTATTTTCAATAAGTTTCCTTAGCACTTTTGGAGGTAAAAAGAGACATTTGGGGAATATGAAAATATAATTCTAGGTATTCTTCACATGAATACAGTTGACAGGAGGATCCAAATAATAAAAATGGATATTAATGAGTTTTAGACAAAGAAGTTCTCACCTAGTAAAATATTTTCTCATTGTATATTGATGCTATATTCACAATGATTTAAAATTCACTACATAGTGGTATATCTAAAATATCTTAAAATTCACTACATAGTGGTATATCTAAAATATCTAAAATATAATAACAGGTATTCTACTTACTAAAATTAGAAAAATCACTAAAATAGATAAGCTTTGCAGATTTAGCAAGAAAATCATTTTTTATCCAAGCATTTTAATGTAATCTGTGTAACAAATGCTTTCAAATATGGAGAAGAAAATAACATGGGAATCAATCGGTTTTTGGACCTACTGTGTTGACTTTTGTTTGTAGCTGAATTCATGTTACATGGAAGGAAATCTTTGCGCGCTTAAGTGCACATGTGTGGTTAATTAGTTCAGAAACAACAAGCGTTTTCACCAGAGGAAACGCTTGCGGATTCACTGCAGATTGAGTGCATGTTCAACTTCAAGCAGCAAAAACAGGAGATACTAGCAGCTGAAAGGACCTGCTTTCAAGTGTTGGCTAGGAAATCTTTATTATAGCATTGTTAATGTCCTTCTTTTCTACAAAAGTTTATAAATGCAGAGGCAAATTTAACCAAAAGCTAAAGAAACTTAAACTTTGGGAATCTTTCTTCTCCCTGGCTCTGCCTACAGCCTTGGGAAAGAACCCAAACAAGCCTTCACACTCTCAAATACGTTGTAAATTTTGAGGAAATACCTAAATTTTCTCCTGAGAATATGTGTCATTTATCATCATTATAACTGAAAATGGAGACATTAAATTCATATTTCCTGAGATCCTATCTTTATACTGTGAACAGTCAATTGCATTGAATGTACGTATTTTTGGCACACCACAGTTAACACAGTGCACTAATGAGACAGCATTTGTTTTCCAGATTCAAATTTCACTTCTCAAAAAGCAAACACATGAAATGGCGATTCCAATCATTGGACAGAGGTGAACCAAGACAGCAGTCCCTTAGAGTGGAAACGGCTTTGCTGCAGCAGAGATTCCCACAGTCTGCAGGATCGGAGGTGAGAGGAGTTCAGGGGCACGGGTGCTGACATATCCAGAAACCACAGAGCACAGCACCAGAGAGTTGGGAGCCACACAGATGATAAGACTCACAGAGAGACAGGGGCCACACGGATGGGGGCCCCCACAGAGAGACATGGGCCACACGGACGAGGAGCCTCACAGAGAGATAGGAGCCACACAGATGGGGAGATTTACAGAGAGACAGGGGCTACACGGATGGGGGCCCCCACAGAGAGACAGGGGCCACACAGATAGGGAGACTCACAGAGTCAGGAGCCACATGGACAGGGGGACTAACAGACAGGGACCACATAGATAGGGACCTCCACAGAGAGACAGGGGCCACATGGATGGGGGCCCTCACAGAGAGACAGGAGCCACACGGATGGGGGCCCCACAGAGAGACAGGAGCCACACGGATGGGGAGACACAGAGAGACAGAAGCCACACGGATGGGAGGCCCCACAGAGAGACAGGGGCCACACGAATGGGGAGACTCACAGAGAGACAGGGGCTACATGGACGGGAGACTCACAGAGAGACAGGGGCCGCACAGATAGGGGCCCCAGCATCTTCCTGAGGATGGCTCCCTCATGTTTCCTGCTCTGAAGAGAGGAGATTTCCTCTGCACAGGGCCAGAAGAACAAAAGAAAAACTCAAGAAAAGCTTAGCAGAATATTCGCTAAAGCTTTTGGAGGGCTTGGAGGAACGTGTTCTCCCCAGGTGAGGAGCAGGGAGCAGAAGGCTCAAGGAGCACTGAGCAGGGTCCCCGAAAGGCAGAACTTCAGGGGTGACTTCTTATTTGCTCTAAACTAATGGTTGTTCAAATTCTAAGAAGTTTTAAAATAAACTCAAACTGAGACCCTAGAACAAAGGTCAACATGATTTAAAAACATACAAAACAATTCAGGATCCAACAATGTAAAATCCATAAAGATTTGTTTCCATTAAAACATTATGAAGCAGACATAAAAGTCACAAAGTTGTGACTCAAAATGAAGACAATAATCAATCGATAGACCAGAAACAGCATAGATCAAAGAATTAGCATCCTAATACATTGCAACGCAGCTATTATGAGTATGCTTCAGAAGGTAGGGGAAACTATGGCTCCAATAGAGAAGAAACACCACAGACAGATTCAAAACTCAAGCTGAAGTTTAAGAACTGAAAAGTGTAGTGTTTAAAATGAAAAGCACAGGGGGCCGGCGCCATGGCTCACTTGATTGATCCTCCACCTGTGGCATCAGCATCCCATATGGGCACCGGGTTCTGGTCCCAGTTGCTCCTCTTCAAGTCTGGCTCTCTGCTGGGGCCTGGGAGTGCAGTGGAGGATGGCCCAAGTGCTTGGGCTCCTGCACCCACATGGGAGACCAGGAGAAGCACCTGCCTCCTGGCTTCAGATCGGCACAGAGCTGGCCATTGCGGCCATTTGGGGATTGAACCAACGGAAGGAGGACCTTTCTCTCTCTCTCTCTCTCTCCCTCTCTCTCTCTCTCTCTCTCTCACTGTCTATAACTCTACCTGTCAAATAAATTTTAAAAAAATGAAAAGCCCTGAATAGGATTAACAGCACATTAGACCCTAGAGAAGGACAGGCTGATGAGCTTGAAGATGTAGTAAGAAATTCTCGGAGTAAGACACTGTTGTTTTTGCCTGTGAGCTATATTAAGTGGTCTAAGTCATGTTTAACTGTAGGGGAAGGGTTAGGAGGACTATGGAAAATATTTCAGTAAGAATGATTGAAAATTTCCCCAATTAAATTAGAACTATGTAACCACAAAGCTAAGATAGTCAACAAACCTGAAAGAAGAAAGATGCAAATAAATGTCATTGAGATTATAATAAATTGTGAAATTGTTGAAAATAGAAAAATTTATAGGACTCATAGAAAACCAATACATTATATCAATAGAATCAAATGGTGGAACTTAGGGTTCTTATCAAAAGTCATAAAGTAAGGCATAAGGTAATTATGTGCTGAAAAATAAACCACAGAAAATGCGCTAAGAAATAAGGCAAAATAAATACTTTTAGACAGAATGTGTCAATAGGCGATCTGAATGACAATGATTGCTGGAGGAAGTTTGTTCATCTAAAATCTAATTCTTGATGAACATGTGGAGTTTAACAGAAGGAAGTTCAATGTAGGCAATGGAAAAAGCGCTATAAAGTTTTATTTTCAATTTACTTCACAGTTTACTCTTGAAGTACAAATTAATAACAGTGTTTCACTGCATTCATGATAAATCTAGACATACAATAGAGGATACAAAATCAGATATAAAATCATAAAATCCCTATATTATACTTGGATGGATAGAACATTATTTCAGAGTATGTGTATTCAGGTAGAAATTTATATTTTAAGCCCTTGAAGGTCCCATTTAAGTAAAATGAGATGCATAACTGTTTATATAACATAGGATATAATTTAAATAAGAAGATCCTATACTGAAAATTAAAGCAAAGAGAATAAGAGAAGTAATAAATAGCACACAAATGTCCAGGATGAGAACTGAATGCAACTTCTCCAGTCATAATATAGAAAATTATCCACACATTCCCTTTAAAAATGGAGACGATGAGAAAAGCTGTCACTGACTCCCAAACATGTTTGTGTTCATTCATTTGATGGTGGCAATCATTTCACCATACAAGTACATGAAAGTATCACATTGTGCATTCTGAATATGTAGAATGGTTATGTCAATTATACTTCACTAAAGCTGAGTTTAAACATAGACACACTTAGCAATAATGGGCAGAACTCTGAAAGAGTCACGTGCAAGATTCCTGAACCTCAGTTTATTCTGGATTCCGTGGGTGAATCCTTCAATGCAGACTTTCTTTCTAGCTAGAGACAGACTTTCGCAGTGGCCAGGGGAGCAGAAGTATTCCAAGTATGGGGAAGATGTAACTTACAGTGGTGCCTCTGAAGTTGGAGGAATGAGGTGGTCTTACGCTCAGGATGTACGTGAACTTGGATTTTGGAACAACTTCTCAGTGACACCCAACAAGAAACAAAGTCCCAGGAATGTGATAGAAGACAAACACAGACACTCAAGGAATTACTCTAAATTTCTACCACGGATAATGGATTTGGGAGAGTGACTACTCATGATTGCATGATGTTTTCTACCATAATTGTGATAATTATCCTAATTCTTACACATTGTCATTTTTAGCCAATAACACAAAAATCGTTTGTAAACCTTAAATAAGGAAACAAACAGGTATACTTGAAAGAAAAAAAGAGTATATATTGGGGATAGTGTTGAAATCAAAAGCATAATACATTATCATTTTGGGATACATTGAAAAATCCATTATAACCTCCTTATTATTTTTTTACCTTATGGAAAAAGCAAGAATTTATTATGATAATAGCAGAACTTGAAAAAATATAGCAATAGAGTTGAGTTGATAGGTTTTGTGTTTGGAAGCCCTAACCACCTGCTCCAGCATTAGGTTTAGACTAGAGATAATGAGCCAAAATTGACCTAGGTTTTTCCTTTTCCTGTTTCTCTGCTTCCCAGTATATACAGTAGATGATTATTGTGTTATAAATATGACCAGTTATTGTCTTACAAGAAGTAAATAAATTGAATCCAGTTCTCCCTTAAAGATCATCTGAATGGCTTCATTAACTTACACATAACACTGATCAAACCTGCTTGTAAATGAGGATGCACTTCATCAACAACAGCAAAGCTCACATAAATAAAAGCCTTATGAGTCTTCAATGATAATTACCACAATCTAATGAATTGCATAAATCATTTATAATGAAGGGAAATAAAAAGTACTCAGAGAAGAGCACATTAATAATTTAAGTTTTTCAAAAGCAATAAGTAATTTAATTTACATGGTATACTCATAGTCAGTATCAACTTGAATTTTATATGTGAAATAATTAGCAGTTAATCTAGAGGGATACAGCTTATCTACTAGCAATAGCAATATTTTAAACTGAAAAATGAAGATAACTTTATCTTTGATGGAAATTATTCTGATTATACTCCATGATTTGAAAGTCACTCTAAAGAAGAAAATATAAAGATTAACTTAAATTCAACATAGCAAATTAGAATTTTTTCTCAAATACAAATTAGCATCTTCTTAATTTCACATAATTTGCAATATGCTAAAATTTTCAGAGATCCACTCACTCAAATGCTAATTGGATATGTAAATATATATATATATATATATATATGAAAAATATTCATTCTTGATGTTGTCCTTCATTGGTTAAAAGGATATTCAACAGGATAACAAAAAACTCCAAATAATTAGCAAAACCATTTTTTCCTGAAGCAACAAACATTAAAGATGCTGTCAGCATTTACTCTGTTGACTTTTCCTGACCAACATATTCTTGTTTAAAATTAAGCTGTCAAACAGCAGTTTTCAATCAATGATTTCATTAATTCCTCCATTGGAAGATAAGTAAAATATCAAAGCAAGACTTTCTGAAATTTTAAATCCACACATTTACCCACCTGTTGGTTCATTCACCAAACATACACATTTTTAGATAGAATTGAATTATTAAAATGATGAAGATACAATTTTAATACAAGGAGATATTTAATGATGAGAGAGTACTATAGTAATACACAGTTAAAATTTAATAGGAATGTTATTTTGAGTGGCTTATGCCTATAATTTAATATTGAATGGAAAATCATTCCCTGATTAGGCCATTGATATTTTATTCTATGAACAATTTATTGATTAAATTAGTTGGAATTTGTCAAAGTCAAAGACATTGATGTAACCTACAATCATTTAAGAAACTTGAGGATACCATGCCTCATTGAAACAAATGCACATAGACAAAAGGCCAACATCCCAGCTGCAAGCTCAGTAATGCCATGGCTTCCAGAAATGTCTTGTCGGTACCATGGGGTGAGAAAAAGGCTACACTTGAGAGACAACAGCTAGTATTCGGACATCAGTAACAAAACATGAATAATGGTTACTATTTTTAAAAATGTTTCTGTTCATGAGTTACTTTTGTAAGTCTACATGTTTATAGAGGTAGATTAGTTGAATGTGATGAATTGGGACAGAATACACTCACTGAAATATTTGGAGTTCCCTGAAGACCAGTCTTACTGTTAGAATATTCTCAATAATAGTTAACCTTACATGAAGGCATTATGTCTAGTATCACACAATTGATTGAAATGTTATTCAAACTGAAATACATAAAATGTAAAATATATATTTTATTTCAGTCATTATGTTTCTTATAAAATAATTTCTCAAAGAAGACATTGGCCTTTATCGACATATTCTAGGTGAGTAACGTTCTTTAAAAATGTAATCTTTACAGAAGTCACTTCTCTTTGCCCACTTTTCCTGTAGAGGTGTTGTTATCAATCACATGACCCAGATTATTAGAAATAACATAGTCCAGTAAATATGTAGAACAAGTCCCTAACAATTGTGGTATAATCAATAATATGTGTTTGACTTTTGTCACCAGTTTCTGGTATAGAGCTAAAGACACTTGTTATTTTCAAGTGATGAAACATCTTTTGCTTTTCTAATGAGCTAACTCCTTTGACCATAACTGCATTTGTGTTAATGAAGCAATTCTGCTTGGGTTCCTACACAGTTTAAGGATGGGGCTGGTGGCCAGAGCAGCCACTACTGGATTAGAGGACTGGAAACTTCAGCCCCACCCATCTACACCAAAGCCTTCTTTCTTAGGAGATGAGAGGGGCTGGAGATGGAATTCAACCACGAATGCAAAAGCTTTGATCAGCAATGCCTACAAAGGCCACTTTGCTGACAACTCTGGAACCATGTGCTGCAGGAGTTGTTGAATATATCCAGGTGCTAGGACCTCAGCTGCCCGGGAACAGATTCCCTCCCAGTCCTCACTCTACGAGCCTCTACCTCTGCCTGTTCTTTGTATCTTCTGTAATAAACTGTAATGTTAAGGATAGCATTTTTCTGAATTCTGTGAATTATTTTAGCAAATTATTGAAGCTGAGGAGAGGTGGAGGGACACCCTCAATTTGACTCAGTGGATGTGGATAGTCTGCATTTGTAGCTGGCACTTGACATGGGGGCAAGTCTTAGGTGACAGAACCCAGAGCCTGTTGGCTCCACACTAACTCCAGGAAGTTAGATCAGATTGATTTGAATTGTGGGACATCCAGATGGCATCAGAGAACTGGAGAATTACTATGTGGAAAACACAGAGGAACATACAGGAGAGCAGGATGCAGTAAAACACCAATAGGAAAGATTACTTCACTTAGAGAGATAGGAACCCTTAAGACCAACGATTATCTGGGGGAAATAATTTATTTTACCAGAGTCAGAAATGTTGACTTTATATGACTTCCTGAGGAGTTCAGTGGGGCTCAATTTGGAAGGATAAGAGAGAAAACAAATAAAAAGCAAAGATGACAGCTTTATCCCCATATGTGGTGTAGAAGAAAAGGAAACAATTTAGTGAGAAGTTCAAGGTTTTCAAAATTCAGCAGCATGTACATTAAAGAAGAGCAGAATGGAATTGGGACATCAGAGGGGGCATATCGGGGGACCCCTGCTGCTCCACAGACGGTGGAGAGGGATTTCACTTGCAGCTGAAGTCCTAGAAACTGAGTTGTAGGGAAGAAGGAGCACAAATCTCTAGGCACAGAGGCTTTTGGGGACACAGATTGTGGAAGTCTAAGTAACAACCATCAGTCAAAAATATGTGAATGCAACTTCCAACCAGGACAAATGTGGATATAATAGATAATGCCAATATGAGGGGAAAAAAACATAGATCCTTGAAATTCCTAGACCACTGTGTTAGCAACTCACATTGAAATATTAAATACATCTTATGGAATGGGATACTTGCAGAGCTAATATAAGACACTAAGGATTAAGGGTGATTCAAGATCCTGATATGACTAAAAATGCCAATATGAAGATACAGTAAAGATTGATATGATATCTTCAAATTATTATTGTCATGCAAAAAAGAAGAAATTAAAGGGGGACATAAAAACAAGAAATTTCTAATACAAGGTAAATCCTTCAAGAAAGTACAGGTAAACTGAATTACTCCATTCTTAAAATACTCCCTTAACCAAGTTAAGTAAGAGAGAAAAATCTGATAAAGTGTTCATATGATCATTCTTGCATAAACTGGTGAAAGTGGATAGAACTACAGAGACTCTTATTTTCAATCTGTACTGTTATTTTAAGGTGTCCAAAATTCATGTGTCAGAAGCTCAATCCCCAATCCAACAGTGTTGGGAGGCAGAGCCCAGAGGATGTTTGGTCATGAGGGCTTCACTCCCATCAATGGATGAGGGCCTTTCCTTTGGGTGTGGGTTTATTATTGTAGTAGTGCCTTCCTTATAAAATGACACATCTGGTCCCTTTCTGCATTTTTTCTCTCTCTCAACTTTCCTCTCTGCCATGGGATGATACCGTGAGAAGTTTCTCTCCAGATGCTGGCCCTTCCATTGTGGACTTCTCAGCCTTCAAAACTGTGAAATAATAATCTTTTTAATAAATTACACAGCCTGGGATATTCTGCTATAGCAACACAAAAAATAGACAAAAAATTCCCCACGTATCTCATTTGTTTTACTTGAGTTCAGAGTATAGAATGCCTTAACAAAGGGAAAGGGCATGAAGTTGATAGGAAAGAAGAGAGAAAAGATTTTGTTTGAAAATATTATGCAATTAAGAGAGACAGAGAGAGAGGAGAGACAGAGAGAGAGGAGAAAGAGAGATCAATATCATCCGCTGGTTTATCTTTCAGATGCCCACAGCATACAGGGGACCAATTCTGAGAACTGGGAACTCAATCCAGGTCTTACAAATAGGTGGCCGGGAACCAACTACTTGAGCTGCCACTGCTGCCTTTCAGGTCTGGTATTAGCAGGACATTGGAATCTGATGCCTGAGTCGGAAATTAAACATAGTCACCAAGAAGTGGGATGCAGGTGCAGCTTAGTCCTGCTAAGCCACACTGTGGAGGAGAGCAAGGCGGCCATGCCCTTTTCCCACACAAAGACACTGGAGGACAGGCTTCTGTGAACTTGTCCGGGCTTATTCACATGCATGTACATTTTAAAGAACAGGTGAAGGGGGAGTGTCCTAACTAACTCTGGGGAGTGCTAACTATAGGACAGAACCCACACTATGCCCCTCCAATCAGCTTGAAGGTCACATAGCCAGGATGGCTCCCCAGGTGGTGCTAATGGGCCTGGGCTGCATCTGGGAGCTGTTTACCTGATGGGCAATTAGAGGGCCCTTTAACAGGGAGTAGGGTGGGGAAAGGTGCCTGGGGCTTCAGCCAGCAGTCAGGTTGGGGGTCCTTCATAGCTTGTCTTGTCCTCTCAGCCTCCTGTGTGGGCATGCTGACTCCCCACTAGGGACAGTACCACCCACATGCAGGCACCCTCAACAGATGGCTTACCACTAGGGGAAAGACCCCCTCTTTAATGGAACCTGCACCCATAATGGACTTTGGGATGATCTGTACAATTAAATAAAAGCAAGAATACATTGTGGAAGTGCTCATGTAGAATAGCACAGATATTTGAGAAGCAAGAGAACAGTCTCAGGAAATGGCTGAAAAGTGGTGTTTCTTATCTTCATCATTTCTGTGTTGGAATAAATATGAATTTAGATTGCTCTAAGTTACTGGTAAACGAGTTTAAAAACAATTCCAACATGGATATTGCAATTCTGTATTAATTTCTTAATTTAAATGTTTATATCATAGACAATTTTTCCTGAGAATAAGAAGTTCCACCAATTATTATACTTAGGTGCATAAACATAATCAATAACATTTATAAATGTAATTCAACATTTTTTTGAAATAAGATAAGTAATTTGATGTGATCGAACTTAATTTAAACATTTCTGTTTATGAGATGAGAATTTGAGACATGATATAGGAATTTAGATAACTGATGGAAATTAATTCCATATTCTACATCCCAGATGGCATAAATGCCAACCCCAATCTCTTCCACTACAAAATCACTATGACATTGTATACATGGAATGCTTGCCAGTAACCTGTTTTTAATATATTGGACATTGTATAAAAGGTGTACCACTTACTTCCAGCTCTGCCTTCATTGCTCAGTGTGAAGTCCCTGTCTGTTGCTGGCTTTTGTAGTTGGCTGTCCGCAGCCAGTACTCAGCTGACTACCGCTTGTGAAGGCCAACAGGATATGGAAACCTGCAGGTGCCTTGTCCACACCTTTAATGCACACTTGCCTTCTTGTATTCTCTGTGATATTTTGAAACAACTTTGATATTTGTGCTTTTTAAATAGTAAGATACTTATTAAAGCTCATTTCCTTCACATAGCATCATTTTTCTATTCCAGGTTAAGGCTATAATGGATGAAATAGAAGTGAAATACCGAAAGGGAACCACCACCCTCAGTAATGCATTACCCCCCGACACGTATACAGATGAGATACCTTTATTGGTGATTCATTAAAAAATTGTGATAAAGTGTAACTTCTCTTCTGAATGAGTTTTTAAAAAAGGTGGTTTCCATGACAGCTTTGTGTGTTTGTTTATTCAGAGTTTCCGTGATAGAACAAGATGCAATCTGAGCTTAACACTGATAGAAAGGAGAACGTGTTACAGGATTCCTTAAACAATACAATTTCAAGTTAGCCTAGCGCAATGTCGTGCATGAAAATGCAATTTTTATTAGGATTTCGAGAAAAACAGAGAATCATGTTCTTTGATGTTCAGATTTCCACTTAATAAATCATTCTGCTAACTGGTAGTCTTCTCTATGGCAGGCTTTTGAAAACCTTAGATGTACTGCTTTTGTCTCTCTTCTCATGCATGCTGAGCAAAACCAAGAGCCATGTCCTCTTCCAACAAAGATGAGCATATGGCTTCCTGTCAGTTCCACATCCATTCCCCATGAATTGCTTGGGAAAAACAATTAGTAAAAAACATCAACCCTATTCATGAGCTATTTCCCCTTAATGTCTTTCAAATACTTAAGGCTTGTTCTTGTGGGATTCATTCAATCAAATTTTATGCACATTTTCATTTACATATTCAAGATTAAAAAGAATTTTTCAGCAGAAAGTAAGTCAGAAACATTAAACAGCATATTGGTTAACTATTAAAAAATAAAGTGTCACATTTGCCTAGGGAGAAAACTTTCTACACCTGGATAAATTGGTTCATTCATTCAAATATTTATTGATATTCACCATGTACCAGAAATTACGAACATGATCGATTGATACAATCCTTGTTCTCCTAAAGTTTATAATTTAAGCACATGAAGCATAATGAATTCCCAAACTTGAATTCTAAAAAATGGAATATTTCAAGAATTGAGCCTCAAAATCTTAAGAATAAAATGATAAGTGCATAGATCTATAGTCTTCTTGGGATTTACTTTTAAATATGAAAACTTATTGAACTGTAAGTCTTAAAAATAGCAACAAGAACATGTATTTTCTTCTGATATTTTCATATTTTTATAATGTTTAATATATTGAACTATAGGCAATTTATTAATGCATTACTATGGATAATTATATATGTCCATTTAACTGGACCACAAGATGCCAGCCAAGATATTTGGTCAAACATTATTCAGGAGTTGGAGAATTGAATGAAGAGTTTGGAGAGTGAATGAGCAGATACATGAGTGATAGCTCACTCTCTCTTCTCTCTCTCTCCCCTCCCCACACCTTTCAAATAAATGCAGTGAATATGTTTAAAGAATAAAATAGACTTAACATTTTTGAGTAAATCTTGAAAGAAATGATGATTTCATTGTTATATTTTTGCCAAGATACATTACAAATAGCTAAAATTCTTAACTATAAAAATAAAGCAAAATGTAAATCCACCTTCAATACAAAGACACATAACCTAATATTATTGTATTACTTTGTTTTAGGTACTCTAGGTATTATATACTAATGATGCTGAATAATTATGTGATTTGATGTATGGTATAAAATATAAAACATTACAAATGCAGATAATTAACAAGCTTTCACTTGAAATATCAATCATTCTACTTACGTAGCTTAAAATATGCATAGGTTAATAGCAAATGATCAACAAGTATGTCAAAATATTATAAAGTTATCCTCACTACTAAAGTAATACCAATTAAAACAGATGAATGTCAATTAATTCGTGCACCTCTGGTTATATTTCCAAGGAAGAAAAAAAATGATAACATTAAAAAAGATAAGAGTACTTAAAATAGCACTTTAAGAAGCATGAGGAGTCCGATCCTGGAGTTGTATACATGTATGTATTAAAATAAATCAAAGACCCCAGGGAGGACCTCTGTTCTTAATGTGTTGTACTATGCGAATTAACGGTAAAACTACTACTCAAACAGTACTCTATACTTTGTGTGTCTGTGTGGGTGCAGTCTGTTTAAATCTTTACTTAGTATATACTAAGTTGATCTTCTGTATATAAAGAGAATTGAAAATGAATCGTGATGGAGAATGGGATGGGAGAGGGAGTGGGAGATGGGATGGGATGGTTGTGGGTGGGAGTGAGGTTATGGGGGAAAAAGCCGCTATAATTCAAAAGCTGTACTTTGGAAATTTATATTTATTAAATAAAAGTTAAAAAAATAAATAAATAAAAGAAAAACATTAAACTTGGCAAAAGAAAAACTGTCCATGGAAACAATGGTAGGGAAATAGTGATGACTTGCACAAATATTACATGTTCCCTGAGATGGGGTCTCTCTGTGATTAACCTTTCCATATTTACTCAAAACTCCATAGAAGTCTGCTATTGCACAGAAATCTATGATATCTTTTGAAAATCTGTGGTCAGTGCTAAATCAAGCTGAAGCTTTTCAATCACATTAAACTACTAGGGACAACAAAGGAAATTTAACCCAGATGATACCCAACATCTAAAACATTAGGACAGGCGTTGTGGTGCATCAGGTTAATCCACTGCTTGCTACACCCACATCCCACTTTAAAGTGACAGTTCAGGGTCCTGCACTGTGGCATAGCAGATTAAGCCGCAGCCTGCAATGATGGCATCCCATATGGGCGCCAGTTTGAGTCCCGGCTGCTCCACTTCAGATCCAGCTGTCTGCTATGGCCTGGGAAAGCAGTAGAAGATGGCCCAAGTCCTTAGGCCCCTGCACCTTCCTTGGAGGAAGCTCCACACTGCTGGCTCTGGGTCAGCGCAGCTCCAGCTATTGTGGCCATTTGGGGAGTGAACCAGCAGATGGAAGACTTCTCTCTCTCTGCCTCTGCCTCTCTGTGTAACTCTGCCTTTAAATAAATAAATAAAATCCTTTAAAAAAAGTGACAATTGCTCTACATAAATAAATATTTTAAATAAACTACTTTGTGTTATTAAGAATTTTCATGACCTTAATTGATGCCGTGTTCATACTCAGACAATGCCACTCACTGGTATTGTGTACTGTTGTTCTAATTTTGACAACTTTATGCCTACTCCTGTATTTTAGCTGTTACCACGACTCATGGTAATGCTGTATTTATGGAAGTTTATTAAAACTAAGAAATGTCTATTATGAACTTATTTATTAGTGCTATTTAAAAATATTTATTTTATTTGAAAGGCAGAGTTGCAGAGAGGAGACACAGAGAGAGAGAGAGAGATCTTTTATCTGCTGGTTACTTCCCATTGGCTGTTACAACCATGGATGGGCCAAGTTGAAGCCAGGAGCTTCACTGGAGTCTCCCACATGGGTGGCAGGGGTCCAGGGACTTGGGCCATCTTCTGCTGCCTTCTCAGGAGCGTTAGCAGGAAGCTGGATCAGAACTGGAGCTGCTGGGAACTGAATCAGCACTCATATAGGATGTTGGCACTGACCCAGAGCACTAGCCCTGAATTAGTACTATTTTTATATTTTTGAAAGTAAAAATATAAACAAGATACATTCCTTATTTTCCAAGGTATTCTAACATAGCTAGGATAGAATAGAATCGAAGCCACATACATGCATTATGTAATGAATGCTAAGAGGAAATGTTTATACTAATTAAATGATAACATAGAAATTGGATAACATGTTTTGACATGCTATTACAAAAACACTTAATTTGCTTATAATTAAATTTGTTAAAATTATAAAATACATCAGCACATTTGCTTAATAAGGATAGAATTTCCCAAGATCATAAAACCAGAGATGATAAATAAACAGCAGCTAGAGAAAAATCAAACATTTTCTGTGTTTGACCCATCAAAATATTCTGCCATTTTTGGATATAATATATCCAGATGAATACTGCTAGTTGTTAGGAATGCTTCAAGCAATATAATAACATTTAAAAATAACATCACATATTTTCCTATTACTTTTAGTATTATTGTGAATGACGATTAAAGTAAAATGCATGTTTAGCACTTTGCCATCCATTAGTCAATTCAATTTGGAAGAGTGGGTTGGAGAGCCTTCTTGCTTACACAGACCAATTGTGATCACAAATGACTCTAAGGAGGAATATTAGAATTGTGAATCAAGATAATGTTTATTTTTATTTATCTTTTTAAAAGAGTGTTTATTTATTTGAAAGTCAGGTCTTCCATATGCTGGTTTATTCATCAAATGGCCGCAATGGCCAGGGCTGGTCCAGGCTGAAGCCAGGAGCTAGGAGCTTCATCTGAGTCTCTCATGTGGATGTAGGGTCACAAGGATTTGGGCCATCATCCGATGTTTTCCCATGCACATTAGCACAGCAGTGGTTTTACATGCTATGCCACAGTGCCAGCCCCCGAATCAAGTTTATTAAAGATAAGCCAAAACAGAGATGCAGGCTAGACAAAAGCAAACATGGTCAGTGGTTATCAAAATGACAAACTAACAGATAACAGTAAAATGCCATTGTTATTCCATAGTGAATAATCATTGTAGCAATTTATTTAAAGCTGAGTTACATTTCTGATCGATGAAAGGGACACTTGTGCCAGATGCATCTGGTGTCCCTCCCTGATCTTTGCATGTCCATGCAATCACTCCTGACTGTTGGGAGACTTTCCCTAACGACCACTAAATAAAGTCACTGATTGATGAGGATTAGAACCTCACTGCTCCTCCTTTTTTCTTCTTTTTTTAAAGGTTTTATTTATTTATTTGAAAGTCAGAGCTACACAGAGAGGGGAGAGGCAGAGAGAGAGAGAGAGAGAGAGAGAGAGAGAGAGAGAGAAGTCTTCCATCTGCTGGTTCACTCCCCAATCGGCTGCAGTGGCTGGAGCTGTGATGATCCGAAGCCAGGAGCCAGGAGCTTCTTCTGGGTCTCACACACAGGTGCCCACACGGGTGCAGGGGCCCAAGGACCCGGACCATCCTCCACTGCTTTCCCAGGCCATAGCAGAGAGCTGGACTGGAAGTGGAGCAGCCAGGACTTGAACCAGCGTCCACATGGGATGCCGGCCCTCAGGCCAGGGCATTAACCCGATGCATCACAGTGCCGGCCCCTGCTCCTCCTTTTTTTCAAGTTAAAACAAACTCTTCCATGACTTCTCTGTGGGGCTTCCTCTGTAGGATCAGACTGTGGCTCTGCTCCAGGTGAGACCATGTTCTTGCTTAGATGTCTTTCCTGTGCAATTTGTCTGCCTAACTCCACTTCTAAGAGAAAGTCAAGAGAGAGCAGAAATAGTCAGATTTATCTTAGATACAATAGACTTTAAGGGAAAAAAATCTGTGAAAAGACAATGTCATTTTATAAGGATAAAGGCTGCAATCCAAAGCAAACCTGTCTCTCTCCCAACCCTACCATCCCCCCCACTACCCCCACGCCATCAGCCTTCCCACTTCACTTGTGCCTTTGAGTCTTTGCCAAACAAATGATGACATTGACTCCCAGATCTGAGCAAGCTTGGGGTAAAGAGTTTCCTCCTGTTCTCAATTGCATGCTCTGCTTTTATTTCCACAACAGAAGTGGAATCAAGGAAGTCCATGGAAACAGGAATGCGAAGTCCACTGAGAGGATTTGCAGATTACGGAGACTCAAGTGGTGACAACGATTGAAACTGTTGCAACATCTTGAGTAACTGGAAATTTTACCTTTCCTTTTCAGTATGTACTTCCTACAGTGGGCATTCTTTTAAGATAAAATTATTTTATGGTGATATTTATTAAGCCAAAAATGTATTCGGTCTAAAATATAACTTTTTTTTAAAAGGCAGAGATAGAGAGGGAGAGGTCTTCCATCTGTTGGCTCACTCCCTAAATGGCCTCAACAGCAAGGGCTGGGCCAGACTGAGCCCAGGAGCCAGGAGCTTCTTCTGGGTCTCCCATGTGAGTGCAGGAGTCCAAGGGCTTAGGCCATTCTGGGG
Source organism: Sylvilagus floridanus (assembly GCA_949820135.1). Classification (NCBI taxonomy): domain Eukaryota; kingdom Metazoa; phylum Chordata; class Mammalia; order Lagomorpha; family Leporidae; genus Sylvilagus; species Sylvilagus floridanus. The sequence continues at coordinate 119,176,272 of OX463226.1, forward strand.
TGCTTTTGATAGCAGGAAGCTGGATTGGAAGTGGAGTAGTCGGGGCTCAAACCAGAAACCATATGGGATGCCAGCATTGCAGGCAGTGGCTTAACTGCTATGCCATAACATCTGTCCCTAAAATATAACTCTTTAAATGGGCTGTTGAAGTCCCTAAGTGAAGCTCTAATATTTATTTTAAATGTATTCACTAACTACCATATATATGTTGCATTTTTCTATTTTCCTCTATCTGAATGATGTCAGTACAAATCAACAAAAACCTTATCACTCATTCATTATTATTTCTTCCTCTTATAAACTTCTTAATGGAGTTTGTATCCTCATTTGAATATAGGGAGAATACCCTCATTTAAAGATGAGATATTATTTTATGTATAGATTTATTGTAATGAACATAAACTCAGATTTCAGTACTTCTCTTTCTAGTTATATGTGAAAATGTTTTAAAATTGTGTAATTTTCCAAAAAAAACTTTTTTTTTATTTTAAGAGGAAATTGAAGGGCATAATGAAAAGCAGCTGTCATCGCATGTGGAGATGGCCTTTTGGGGCACATGTAAGTTTCTGGTAAGGCTGCACAAGAATGACCATTTGGAGAATAAATGCTCAGAATTCTAGCTGTGAAACTGATCAAGTTTTCTGTTGACTTGGAGGCTTGTATCTTCCTGACCACAGGGAGAGACCCCATGGAGGAGCCGTGTTTGCTTTCCTGAGCTTGTCTCCGGACATAATTGTCTCTTGTGATTTTTCTTTCCCTCTTTAATCAGGCACATGACTTCCACTTTATCACACGGATAAACTCCGCAGTTGAACATCATACTTGTCTGCACTATTTTATGAGCATCTGGTACGAATCCAAATGTATCGGAAAACTTATAAATACTTCTTCCCAGTTGGGTGTTCTTTCAGATATACATGGGTGCTATGAAATAGTAAATGTAATGATTGAAATATTATGAATTATGACAATTTGTAACATAAAATTGCATATGCTTTCTGAATATCTGCAAGTGAAATGCAAATTCATTTTTCAATAGAAAATAGCAATATGTTTTTACATTATTTGCATGCTTCAAAAATGTGTATGTGAATCAATATATTTTTTATTTCTATGGAAATTTTTTCCAAAACTTGCTTAATGCTTTGACTAGCTTTGAAAAGGCAATTTCATAGGGATAGACCATTACTAACATGCACTTTATTGAAGGTATTTATGTGTATTGCTTTTGGAATAAGCAAAACACCTTTTTTTTTGAGTTTGATATGTGTGGCAACCGAGGAAAATGCAGACCGCGTTCACTATTCTCAATCCCTGTATATTCCTGGTATTGGTTTACCATGGATTATCAGAGGCTTAAGTCCCTGGTCATTTTCCTGTCACTGAAATACCATGAAAATTACAGTTATTCAAATGCTATTTTAAAACTCATTCATTTAAATAGTTCTTTGTACCACAACTAAATTGTCCTGTGCAATGAAGCAACACCATCAAATGCAATTCGTCTTTGCTCTATAGACTCCGAATCCTGTTGATACATAAGATTTTCTTGGCAACATGTTGACTTGAAATACTCCAATAAATATGTCTTATTTTTGCTTTCAGAAAGCTTTAGAAAATGCATTTTATGAATAATATACATATGTATATCTACTGTGAAAGTACATATCCCTTAGTAAGTTTTATCTGAAACAAATACATAATCTTTGAAATGAAATCTAGACCCTTGACTCTGAGGACTATAAAATAAATGTTTGTGATAATCTTGCATTTTTAAATTTGCTACAATCACAAAGTCTGAGCATTGATGATATTCCTACCAGCAATGCAAATACACATGACAGAGCTGGCCTCACCTATATCAGAACTTAGACTTTTTGTTTTTCCTTCTAATAAGAAGGGATACATACAGAATTTTAGCTTGAATACTTACTTATTTCTTAATTGTTGTGTTATTTAACCCACATTTATCATGAAAATTTCGTGAACACATTGCACTCTGGCAATTCCCTACTCAACATTTCTGTTCCTTGCTGTCTTTTCAATAGTTCAAGGCTAGCCCCCCCCCCCTTTTTTTCCAAATAGCCCAATCTTGATTCCAAAATCTGATGTGCCAACCCACTGTTTTCTACCAACAGCTTCGTAATCTTACTCTTAGGTGCTGCTGTGTAGGAGCCTCAGCAGAGGTCATTGCTGTCTGTTTATGTGCTTGCTTAGAAGGCTTTGCTTCTAGGTCAGCCCTGATAGCTTGTCCCAGTCGAGCCTCTGCAGCTTCAGCAGTCTGATTTCTCTAGGCCACTGTATCAGCAGCAGATGCACCAGTGGTGGCCCCCTGGAATCTGATTGCACAGTGGGTTCTTTTCTTTGAATTTCTCCCCACTGCTCCTTTTGTTTTCCTTTCTAGAGGACACTCCAGTTTATCTGCAGAGGATTCCTCTCTCAGAATGAAATACAAAATTGCATTATGCATTAAGGAATTAGATCACTTTGCATGGTTCATAATCTCACATTCAGGGTAAAACTTCTAAGTCCTGAATCTGCACAGTTCTGCCTCCATGGCAGAGCCTCTTAGCCAAAAGCTCAAGGCTTTTTCTCTTTTGTGGGTAGTCACATGACATCCAAGTTACCTTCCTGAGACTATGGCCAAAGAAAATCTCTCTTGAATTGTATTTCCCCCAAATTGTATCAGGACAAGCTGAGAGATGAGATAAAGTTTACCTATCCTCATTCTTCTACTCAGGTTCATATAGGACTTACCTTGTCACTGTTTTATTTTATTTTTTTTTTATTTTTGGACAGACAGAGTGGACAGTGAGAGAGAGACAGAGAGAAAGGTCTTCCTTTTGCTATTGTTTCACCCTCCAATGGCTGCCGGGGGCGGTGCACCGCGCTGATCCGAGGCCAGGAGCCAGGTGCTTCTCCTGGTCTCCCATGGGGTGCAGGGCCATCCTCCACTGCACTCCCGGGCCACAGCAGAGAGCTGGACTGGAAGAATGGCAACCAGGACAGAATCCGGTGCCCCGACCGGGACTAGAACCCGGGGTGCTGGCGCCACAGGCAGAGGATTAGCCTGTTGAGCCACGGCGCCGGCTTTATTTGTTTTTTAAATAAAGTTTTTTAAAACTGGAACACATGGCACGTGCTATTAAGGATATTGCTTTTCATTGTTTGAAATTATCAAGTACATCTTTCATGGATAATAATACGTGTGTATTTATGATAACTTAATTTATACTTCATATTTACTCAGATTTTATTCTTTAGTGGCATCCGAGTTATGGCTATATAATTAGCATTGCATCAAGTATTCTTAAATATTGCTTCTCTACCTTATTTTATATATATATATATATATATATATATACACATATATACACACACACACACACACACACCTTATTGCTGGAGGCAAGATTCAATGACAATTCTCAAATCAATTCCATTTTCCCCCAATGCTGTCTGAGCAAGCCCCAGGAAATTGTTATTGCCTTGCTGCTGGTAGTAGACTGAATGATCTTCTAGTCACTCTTAAGTAAAAGAAAAGCATAGTTAATTGAAATTATAAGCCATATCATTTCAGTAATTATAATTGACCACATTATAATCAACTCTAAATTATTTTCATTGTAAATCAACATTTGTTTCTGCTTTTCCTTGCTGTAATGCAAATTACATTTTTTAATTCCATGGTATATGATTGTTAGAGTAAACACAGGATGTCCAGTTAATAAGACGATTGACTTATTTTTAACATGTGTCTCATACAATGTATAAGAAATGCTTAGAATAAAAATATCTTATTTTGTACTTCACATTTAAATATCCCCACGTAGGTTGGTTGGTTTGTTTTTTCCTTTTAATGCAGCTCATTTATCTGATGTTCCTATTGGGGGAATTAATACCACAATCAGGGTGAAGAAAGAGAAATCAGCTATTTACCTGACAGTCTCACAATTTAAATTTTATGCTATCATGGATGACGTCTGTCCCCTTCAAATTCGTGAATTGAAGGTCCAGCTATCCGACATCTCCTCCCTCTCTTTAAAAAAGGTCATGTGAGGAAGAACCTAGTGAGATGACAGACATGCTATCAGACCTGGCACCAACTTGATCTTGTATTCCCTGTCCCCAGAGCTGTGAGAACAGAAATTCCTGTTGTTTAAGCTGCCCAGTCTGTGGTGTTGTGAACAGACTAACATACGTGAGTTTGGGTTCTCAAGGGTGTTTACATAGACTCATTCCATGAGGATGCCTTTCTTGGGTGGAGCTGTCTGTAATACGTGAACTCAGTGCTGCCTCTGCTTCATCTCTCCTCGTGAATCCCCTTAGAGCTCATCTGAAATGACCCAGAGTGGACTTCCCTAGGCAGTTGCATTCCGGAGGCAGGTTTTTCATGGCTGCCTGTGTCCTGAGCCACATTCATGTTTCTGAACCTGTATCAGATATAATTTCAACATGACTGCAGTTATAGACACCGACAATTTTCTTTGTCCATTGAGTGACAGAGACCCTGGGTCTTCATGAAAATCTGTGATAGGCCAGAATCACTCATCTGCATCCAGGAATCCAAAGCAATCTGAAAATACAAAGCGTTGCTTTGTTTTAAGCTGATTTCAAAGCATGGCCTCTTCTAACCTCATTTGGCTGCAATTCCTTACCACTAAAAAGTGTAAATGGCCATATGTAGAGTGGTGCAGGTAATGAGCTTGTTAAGAGAATACCACTTTGAAGAGAATAATTGATATTTTCACCATAATAGAATTCTGATACTTGAACATTTCATCATTTTATATATGTCTTTCCTAGGTCTTGGGGGGAAGATTATGAATCTGATTTGCAGGTGCAAGATGAGAATGAGTCGAACTAGGGTGGTGCAAGGAAGGAGGGAGGTGGTGAAATTGTATATATATCTTGAAGATCCAGGTCTCAGGATTTGTTGATAGATAATGCAGTGTGATACCGACACTTCAATATTTTTTTAAAAGATTTATTTATTTACTTGAAAGTCAGAGTTACACAGAAAGAGGGAGAGGCAGAGAGAGGTCTTCCATCTGCTGGTTCACTCTCCAGATGTCCACAACGGCCAGAGCTGTGCTGAGCCAAAGCCAGGAGCCAGGAGCTTCTTCCGCATCTCCCATGTGAGTACAGGGGCCCAAGGACTTGGGCCACCTTCTACTGCTTTCCCAGGCCACAGCAGAGAGCTGGCTCAGAAGTGGAGCAGCCAGCACTTGAACCAGAGCCCATGTGGGATGCTGGCAATGCAGGCGGAGGCTTTACCCACTATTCCACAGCACCAGTCTCACCTCAATATTTTTGTATATGTGTGTATATACATGTGTCTATATAATTATGTAATTCTTAAGAAGTAAAAGGAGGTTTACTTTATGAATGCTGCCAGCTTTCCTAAATGATATAAACATATACAAGAAAAGGCAAGACACAAGATTGGGGTAGTGGCTAAATCTAAGTATAAAATAGTAGGTGAGCAAGATGAGAGAGGAGTCAGAGGTACTTCAGAATTGTTATGTCACAGATAACAATTGCAGCTGTGTTGTAGTTATACCTGAAATACTCATAGATTGTTTTGTGTGGCTTTTTTTCTTTTTTTGGACAGGCAGAGTTAGACAGTGAGAGAGACAGAGAACGCCCTCTTTTTTCCATTGGTTCACCCCCCAAATGGCTGCAACAGCCAGTGTACTGCCAGGTGCTTCTCCTGGTCTCCCATGTGGGTGCAGGGCCCAAGGACCTGGGCCATCCTCCACTGTCTTCCCAGGCCACAGCAGAAAGCAGGTCTGGAAGAGGAGCAACCGGGACAGAATCCGGTCCCCAACCTGGACTAGAATCTGGGGTGCTGGTGCCACAGGTGGAGGATTAGCCTAGTGAGCTGCGGCACCAGCCCATAGTTTGTTTCTAAATTGTTTCACTGAAAAAAGTCATTCAAGTTAACAACTTAATAGAGCATCTCAGGCAAACACATTTTGCTATAGAAATTTATCACTACTTTCTCCTCATAGGGTACTCCAAAGTTGATGAGTGGACTTAAACTGCATCACAAATAAAAAATTAAAAGCATAAAAGAAACAAACATGAAGACTTAAAGAGAAGAAGCTATTAAGTGGGCCATGATCAAATAAAGAGAAGAGATCCACAATATATCTAAACTCTAAGAAAGGTATGAAGAAAAAGTAATGTGATTGAATGGTTCTGAAACCCAGAGAGGCTTAGGAATTGGAGGTCTTGATTACAAACTCAACAGGGGTTGGTGGTGGTGAAAGTAGGAGATGGTGTTGAGAAAAATTTGAGGCCAAGGTCTCCTTGCACTGCAAATCTGGTGTCTACTCTTTACTCTCTCCATGGCGCAAGCCCGGAGGTGATCCCTGTGGAAGAGTTTCTTGGAGAAGCATTGTAAACTGAGTGATACGAGGGACAGCTGAAAACAGTGATGAGACTCTGACTATGAACGGGAAAGACAGAATCTTCCGTAGTTGTTGAGGGGAGAGCCCTTCCCCCCCAAACACCATATTGTTTCATTTTCGCATACCCAAAATATACAAAGCATTTATTCCCCTAATACAATGTACAGTATCACACTTAACACAATAGGTTAAATGACAATAAAATTTGAAATTCTTAGCTTATATAACTGTTGGCTCTGTTTTCTATATATAATTACTAGGAACTCCAATTATAATTTAAAATATATAAAAGTAAAAAATATTTACAGCACTAAAGGAGTAAAATAACAACTAATTGTGATTATTACAACGACATAAATATTAAATATAGACATAGACAGAATTGTGAATGAATGCAGAAAAGTGAGGTCATTTACAAGTATTTAGAATGCAGGATTTGGGGACAGCAGTGTGACTAACAGGTAAAGCTGACACCTGCAACATTGGCATTCCATACATTTCGAGTCCTGGCTGTTCCACTTTTGATCCGACTTCCTGCTAGTGGCCTGGGAAAAAGCAGCAGAAGATGACCCAAGTGTTTGGGCCTCTGCACCCACATGGGGGATCCAGACTTCAGACTGGCCAAGCTCCAGCCATTGTGGCCAGCTGGGGAGTGGACCAGTAGATGGAAGATCCTCTCTCTCTCTCTCTCTCTCTTTCTCTCTCTCTCTCTCTCTCTCTCTCTCTTTCCTTCTCTCTGTAACTGCACCTTTCAAATAAAGATAAAGCTTTTTAAAAAAATGATGGAATTTTAAGTGATTTCTTTTCATGCTTACATATGTCTTCACAAAAACTTTCTAGATTGGGTAACAGAAAAGAAAATGACTTCTGTGCTATTGTGGACTCCCTGCAAACTTTTTCTAGAGAGGATGAACTGTGACTATGATAGAATCAGAATGTCAGCACTTTTATGGACTGGATTTGTTCCTAGGAAAGGCTGAGTTCAGCTCTCATGCCTGGAAGTCTGGCTGTGTCTTTCACTCAGTTACCTTAGCATCCACCAGTAACCACCTACCATTTCTGGAGGGCCACTGATATTGCTCTCAGTCTCTGCACTCAAAATCTCTGGGCAGGGAGCTGAATGAAGGCCTGTATATCCTAATCAGATGGCAATCTGTTTACTCTCTACTTTTTCAGGATCATGCCATGGGATCTGGTGGCCTCATGATGAGAGAAGTTGGCATTATCAGAAATAGAACCTATGACATCTGATCCAGCACAGTTGACAGGAACTTCAAACCAGCATTTAGGAGAAAGAATTAATAGAAAATATTTAGCATTTCATTTTCTGATGCACCTTGGAAGATTCTTAAGCTTCACTTTATTTAATAAAATCTATTTTAGAAGAGTTTTGCATTAACAGAAAAGTTATGAAGATAGTGCATTGGGTTCCCATAAGTCCCACACACATGGTCTCCTGTGATTAAGTCTTGTATTGGTATGGAAAATTCCACCCAGTCAGTGAACCAATATAGATACATTACTATTCCTTAAGGAATATTCATAATTTGGGTTCTCTTTCTTTAAAACACAATGAGGCCAGTGCCATGGCTCAATAGGCGCCGGCACACCAGGTTCTAGTCCCAGTCGGGGCGTCGGATTCTGTCCTGGTTACTCCTCTTCCAGTCCAGCTCTCTGCTGTGGCCAGAATTGCAGTGGAGGATGGCCCAGGTGCTTGGGTCCTGCACCCCGTGGGAGACCAGGAGAAACACCTGGCTCTTGCCATTGGATCAGCGCTGTGCGCCAGCTGCAGCACGCCCATGGTGGCCATTGGAGGGTGAACCAACGGCAAAGGAAGACCTTTCTCTCCGTCTCTCTCTCTCTCACTGTCCACTCTGCCTGTCAAAAAAAAAAAAAAACACAATGAAAAACAGCATTCCCTTTACTGTACTGCATTACCTTTCATTTATAGATTCTCCCCAGCAGTGTCTATTTCTCTTTTTATTTCCTTGTTTTTCATAAATTTGTGAATTGTGAGTACTGGTCAGGTGCTCTGGAAAATGTCCCAAATTGGGATTATTCTGATGTGTTTGTCAACTTTGTAGGAGGAAGTCCACATAGATAAAATGATATTTTCATGAAATTATATCAAGGGTTCATAATACCAGCACCACTTTTCATTGTTGATCTTGATCTTGATCACTGGCTGAGATTTCTCCCAGTACAGTTGGTCCAGTTTTCACTTCCATACAATATGCTATGGAAGGAATTCATGTCATCTAACTCCCATGAAGTGAGGAAATTATGTTCTACCATGTGGGTCAAAAATATTTATGTAACATTTGAAATGTTTGTACATGTGACATTTTCCCTTTGTCATCACTTAATTGTTGATTCAATTTTATCTATATCACTGCAGGTATGTGAATATTAGTTTTACACTTTGTATTATAATCCAATACTATTTATTTAACTCACTGATCAAATAATTATACATATACACACACATATATATATATAAAGATTTATTTATTTGAAAGTCAAAGTTACACAGAGGAGAGGCAGAGAGAGAGGTCTTCCATCCAATGGTTCACTCCCCAATTGGCTGCAACAGCCGGAGCAGCACCAATCCGAAGCCAGGAGCCAGGAGCTTCTTCCGGGTCTCCCATGTGTGTGCAGGGGCCCAAGGAGTTGGGTCATCCTCCACTGCTTTCCCAGGCCATAGCAGAGAGCTGGATCGGAAGTAGAGCAGCCGGGTCTTGAATTGGCGTCCATATGGGATGCCAGCACCTCAGGCCAGGGTGTTAACCCACTGTGCCACAGCGCCGTCCCCAAATAATCATATATTTGACCACTGGGAGTCCCTTCAGTTGGGTTCTATGGCCTCATTGGCTTACTTCCATCAGACTGTGTGTGTGTGCCCATCATTTTCTCCAAAGATTATTTCCTATAGAGCTTGAAAAGGGTATTGTAAATCAAGGAGATGCTCCTAGATCCTGATTTGCTGTTGTTTATAGGCTGTCAGCTATCGGATTACATGTGATCACCCTAACATTCAGGCTCACATCAACATTTCTATGTACAGTCATGTGAAATTGAGTTAGCCACATGTACCTCTCAAAATTGTGACCTAATGTTCATATTTACTATTGTGCCTTTAAAATTCTTGGCTAAGTAGCGGTGCTCTCTCTTCTGTTTCTTTCTAATTTTTTATTTGTTTGAGAGGGAGGGGGAGAAGAGAAAGAGGGAGAGAGAGGCAGAGATCTTTAATTTGCAGATATACTTCCCAAATGCCCACAAGGGACAGGGCTGAGTCAATTAAACGCCAGGAGCCAGTACCTCAACATGAGCCAACACTGCTGCCTTGCAAGGTGTACACCAGCAGAAATCTGGAATCTGGCAGAGTTTGAATTAGAAGCCAGGCAGCCCAATCGAGGATGCGGGTGCCCAAATGGCACCTTAACCCCTGTGCCCACACTCTCTTCCCCTTTAATGCGTGTCTTCCCTTAGTTTCTGATGGATTTCCTAAAGCCCACCCTTTATCTTGTCAGGAAACAGTCTTCTGTTAGATGAATTTTCTCTAAACTGTTTCTGCTACTTTTAATTTCACTGATTGCTGATAGAATTTGAATTATTTCCAGTTTTCTGTTAGCTTTATGATTACATTGGTTCATTGGTTTCCTTTTGATAGTTTGCCAAAGTAGCAACTCAGATTTGATTATTTTTTTCTTTTGTTTCTAATATATGCTCTTAGTAATGCAAATCCCCTCTCTGCCAGAATCATGAGAGGTGTAGAGGGGTTATTCTTGGTCCTTCACAGGGAGAATCTAAGCGAGAAAACCCACAGATTTATAGTGACCACCTTGAGGTCACGTCCCCAGGAGTTTATCCTCTCACAAGCAAGACAGTCCAAGCTTGTCATCACAATGCCCAGGTAAGTGTTCCTATCACTTTATGGGTCCAGCAGCTTCTGCTGCATTAAGTCAATCTTACTTTCTGTCTGATTTTCTTTTTAAATTTTGTGCTGTCATGACATACCTGTGCATTTTATGAAGCGTAGTGCAGTATTTCAATAGGTATATACCTGTCTGTTCAGATTGTAGCCTGCTGGATTTTATTGTGAACTCAGATTTTGATAGACTGTAGAAATATCTTTAAATTCTATACCTCAGCTTTAAAAAATTGTTTCTGAGAGCTTCTGAGCTCCATACATATTGATGTTAAAAAATTAAATCCCTTTACTTTTATTTTTCATTTACAATCACCAAGGCAAGCATCAACTTTGTTGAATGTTCTCCACCAAGTGTCACAGTGTAATGATTCCTTTATGCAGATTTCTTTGTACACTTGTCCAGCTGGACGCTCCATAGGCTGCACAGCCAACTGTCAAATCAGTCTCAGTGTTGCCCCACTTCTATTTCAGTGTTTCGTCTTTATGTTTGGACAGTTACATCATCTGGGGCTGTACAAAAGTTTCTGCTTTTTCGGACTTGTTCTGCAGTTTCCTTTGGATTAATGCTTTACCTCTGATTTTCGCTGGTGTGGCTGACATCCTGAACTTGTTCTTGTCCAGATTCTGTAAGTAAAGGAAAGTTCACATGCTTTGATATTTATCTGATAACTGGAGTCACTGCTACTATGACTGAATCCTCCATGATATATTTTGAGGAGGTATCCTCTAATTTGATGACGCTTTCTATTCTTCCGGTATGTTGTCCTTCTCACTCCTCTTCGAGCCAAAATATCCAGGCACTGCCTCTTTTATAACACAGAAGTTGCACTCAGCGGAGAAATGTCTGCCCACAATACTTCCATCTGTTAGTTGAGAACAGCTTTTATGTCTGCTTTCTCGTTTTCTTTCTTTCCTTTGCATTTACATCTATCTCAGTTCATTCCTGAGTTTAAATGAGTGATGGCAGCATTGTCTTGTTCTTTCCTGTGCTCCTGCAGAACATACACAACTCCGATTCACCGTCTCAAGGGTTTGCATTTGTCTAAATGAACAAATGACTGGTGGCAACAGTTCCTCTTTTTTCTCTCTCATTGCCCAGTACACATGAATCTCACATGTACTGCTCATTACTATGCCTCTGCATCAGCAACAATGATACGGATAAAAGACTCAAGAGGCTCTGTTCATTTTCTGCTTCATTTAGTAGGTAATAGACGTGTTGGTAGATTTGTGCTGCTGAAAAATCCTCTCCTGGTTTCTGAGCTTCTACTGTACAACAATGTGTCATTAGAAATGCCTTGTTGGAAGAAAGATAATTGAATTTTCAATTGCTAAATTTTCTTGGGAAACTGATTCTAAAAAACAAACACTGAAAACAATGTGTATGTTGAAGGCACAATTTTAAACTAATTTTGAAGGTAACGCACAATTGTGTAATGGGCTTGGTGAATAATTATATATGTGATTTGATTAAATCCCAGATGTTTTTCAGATGATCCCTTTATTGCAACACTTTTAAAAATTTCTTCCTTCATTAACAGATTTACTGGACAAAATACAGTTCCAAATGTCTAGAAAACCTCATACATAAAACCAAAACTCCGAATTCATGGATCTCTGTCATTGTGAGGGGGTATTAAGGTGTTAATAGAATAGTATAGATCAGATGTGAAAAATGCGCCATGTAGAACATGCAAGTTTCAGGGGAACATGTTAAATACACTTTTAAAATGTAGACTTGTGTCATATATAATTTACAGAAGTATCTCATATACACCATATATATGCAAATAGGTATATATGTATAGATTAATATAAAATATACAATATGTAATAGATACAATCATGTAACATACAAAAATATGCCTCATAATATGTAAGAAAATGTCAGTTTTGAAATTATGGCCAATTTATTTCTTGTTTCTCTTATGTTAATTTCTGAGGATCCACAAAAAAATGTAAAGCAATTGTTAGCATTTCTTTTCTTGTTGTTTTGGTGTCTTTATTTGTTGATGTCATTACAATATTAATTAGGATAGGCTAGTTTATGCTACAAAAATAAACATTGCTGAAACCTCTGTAATGATAACACACATATGTTTTTCTTTCTTTTCTTTTTTCTTGTAGACTCTTGGAGAACTGAGCTATGGAGTTCCGATCCCGACATCTACTTTCATGTCCATAAGGATTGGGGGAAAGACATAGTAAGACAGTGCAAGCACATGCCACTTTTGCTCATACTTCTTTGGCCAAAGTAAGCCATGCCCCATTTCACATCAAGGATGCAGAGCAATGCCATCCTACCACGTATCTGTACAGAGAAAAGCTGAGCTATTAGTGAGAATTCAGTGAGTGCTATATTGAGGAAAACTACGAATAATTGAGCACATACTCTATGTTTTCTCACTTTTCATGACTGCTCCAAATGAAGAAGAAAATTAGAGAGAAAAAGGAAAATTCAGCTACTTCAAGTCCTTCTATCGCCAGGTGCCCCTGAATAGTTTCAGGGACTTCAGATCAGAGCCTTCTGCACACAGTGCATTTGTCAGTGTTCACAGGTAAAACAGAGGCACATCCGTTGTTAGATAATCCCAATACGAAAGGCAGACATAGCCGCTTGTCCCCATTTCCTCTGGTAAGACACCAGGTCATCCCGCCAGTGCTGGTACACTCAGGTCTGAGACCCTTCTTTTCCCAGTCCTAAGCCCAGGCTCCCTGTGACCTGAGTTGACTGCTCTTCTGTGCACTTGTCAGTTAGTCCTTCCTCTCTCAAGGGAAAGTTACTATGTAATTGAGTTTTTTTCTGTAAACCTTTTGGTCAAATTTGCACTTTCTTAGTTTATTTTGAAACATAACCTTCCTAAATTCATTCCTTATTTAGGTAACTGAGTGCTTTATTCATTAATTAAACATCAAAGCAGCCATAAAATTTCTAATTATCTGTGTTAAAATGATTCAAAATTTAAAATACTTTTGTACCTATTAAGTGGCAAATATCTGAAAAAAGAATGCTAAAATTATGTTCCTAGTTTTATAATGATCAAGATTAATTAATTCCTTAGTGTATTATTTTATTTTATGTTATGGAAATTTTAAAATTTTAGCAGCATTTTAACCTTACTCAATGGAGAGGAGCTGAGCAAGGATGCACATTTATTAGAAATAACAGGAGTTTGACAATTTTGAAGCATTTGATAATTTCCCAGGTGACAGTACTTACTCTTGTAATGAATTTACTCTCTGTGACCCCTAGTAAATTAGATCACCTTCTTGGATGTCAGTTCTCTTATATAAAAATAATGCTATAATTTTCTCACATTGGATTCGTGTGAATGCTGAATGGGAATCTACAGGGAAAGAACAACCATATCTGAAACAAAGTGGACAGTTCATACATGTTATTTTTATTTCTGGCCCTTAATTAAAAATGGTCAGATGTTTTAAATGAAGGCACTAAGGAGTGTCAAGGAGGCCCTTGTTACCATCCAGCACACAAACCAGACTTCGTGAAATACTAAAGAAAGTAGAATATACTGCACTAAATTTAAATAGTACAGTGACCTACCCTGATTTGTAAGGGGATTCAGAAACCTACTAGATGCCTCATGCTCTCTAAATATAACACGGCTGTTGTTTTCTATAATTATATATTGCTTAGTTTATTTGGTTCCAAAAATGTGATTGTACTTTAACTAATTTTGATATCGGAGAAGACCTCCTAAAATTTATATGAAAATGTGGCCCCTTAACTTCCCCAGAAGTGCCATCTAGGGTGCCGGATATGCTATCAAAATTTTTGGTGCCATTTGATATCATCATACGCTTATTAATATATCCCCAATATTAATAAGCCTGAGAGGGTTCTTGCCTAATATTTAGAGAAGAATTCTAAATACTGGTATAAATAAACAAGGCAATGTGGTACATTTTAAGCTTTATTTAGTGCAAAAGATGCACAGGAGAGTGAGAGCTTTATCTAAGAGAGAGGTAAATCTGAGTTCATACCAGCACCAGGAACCAGCCACGTGGAGGAGCATCTAGGCCAGGAAGCCTATGGCAGGTGGGCTGAAGGCCATGCACCCTGGAGGCACAGGGCTACAGCTAGCCCCCTCCTGGCAAGAGGCCAGGGGAAAGAAGAGAAGGCTGTCCTGGCTTTTAACCCACTTCCAAAGGGGAGTGGTTAATTAACCTGATTGCCTGGTGGGCACCCAGGTGTGGCCAGGTAGGGGCATGAGGTCACACAGGGGTGTGGTGAAGGTATCAGGTAGGGCGTGAGGTCACAAGGGCGTGGCGAAGGCGTGGTCTTCCAGCTCACAAACCTAACCGATTTTAACCTGGGTGCCGGCCTACTTCAGTTTCTCTGAATCTTGCTGAATTCCGAAGGCAAGCACCAGCAGCTGCAGTATGAATCCCTGCTCCAGGCAGACCTGGAATTCTGTGAAGTCAGAACAGAAGTGAGAGCAGATACATCCAGTGTCCTACTGGGTCCCAGGGTAACTCTGACAAATTAGAATCAGCTCTGCTCCAGACAGGACATCCCGATGAATCTGATTTCCAAAGCTCACACTGATAATAAACCTTTGTTCTATAGAGATGCTAATTGTGGTAAGAGGATCACAATGAGGACATAACTCCCTTTTGGATGTGTGCATATTTTGTCAGAAGACTATTCATTTCAGTTACCTAACACTTGACAATTACCTTTTAAATTTAGAGATTTCTTTCTACATTGTAATGCTGATCTTTCTTATTCTCACTGTTCAAAAATACATGGAACAAAATATATGCAACCTATGAAGTAACCACAAAGATTTGCACATAAAACTGATATTTCCACAAATAACTAAAATTGGAGATAGGAAAAATTCTGATACTTACTAACAAAAGTATTCTATTTCATATAACTTTTTAATAGTAGCATCTGTGTTTGTGCTCAACAAATAAACCTAGCATTTTGCCAAAGCTCTTTTTTTAGATGTTTTGAGACATTTTAAATTAAAGTTATATAAATAGGGAGTACTGATTCTGGAAAAAGTACGCTTAGTGAAATAAGCCAAACACAAGAAGACAAACATCACATGTTTTCTCTGTTTGGGGTAGCAAAAATATAGAGTGCAAAACAATTTAATGCATATGAGTAAAACTGAGATCTTTGGATTTATTATTTTTTATAGTCCTTGTCTACACTCAAGCAGTACTTCATTCTTTGTGTGTCTGTGTGGGTGCAAACTGTTGAAATCTTTAGATAGTGTATACTAAGCTGATCTTCTGTATATAAAGATAGTTGAAAATGAATCTTGATGAAGAATGGGATGGGAGAGGGAGTGGGAGATGGGATGGTTGTGGTGGGAGGGAAGTTATGGGGGAAAAAGCTTCTATAATCCAAAAGTTGTACTTGGGAAATTTGTATTTATTAAATAAAAGTTTTTAAAAAAAGAAGAAACAGGGTGAGAAGGAGGGTGGAGGGGGAGGGAAGGAAGTATCATTATATTCATAGAATTGTATCTATGAGCTACATGAAAACTCTTCTCTTTATACTTATGCAAATGTATGAAAATTAGCTTGTAGCAGAAATCTATAGATTTTATAAATATATATTACAATTTAAAAGGTATTGATGACAATTTATTCCTCATATTAGGTAATATATTCAAATTCATTCACATTGAAGATTTTGAGTTTATTTGTATATTGCAATATTTAACAAGAGAAAGCTGCAAATGAACATACATCCCTAGGGTTAACATTGGATTATTGTATAGTAGGAACATTTAGAGTCTTCAGCTCCAGATTAGAGATGCCCCTCACCAATGACAATTGGCTGATTCACACAGGAATGTTGACTGAAGTCTGATTAATTTTGCTAAAACAGATGCCATTGCACTGAACGTGAAAATGTTAAGTGTGTTGCCCAAGCCAAAAAGCAGCAGATTTTGTCCATAGTCCAATTGAATTGGTTAAATTACTTCTCTTGAATTTTGCTATTTGACATTTCTTAGGGAAGCTGCTCAGTTGTGTCTGTGGAAAAATAGTTCAAACACCCTTTATGAAAAATGCAATTTCTGGTTGCTCTTAATATGTTGTTATTGTTTAGAACAGGAGTGATGAGTCATGTGCTGTGGCTTAGTGGGTGAGGCTGCTGCTTGCAGTGCCCATGTGGGCACCAGTTTGAGTCCCGCTGCTCTACTTCTGATCCAACTTTTTGCTATGGCCTGGGATGGCAGTGGAAGATGGCCCAAATGTTTGGGTCCCTCCCTGCACCTGCGTTGGTGAGCTGGAAGAAGCTCCTGGCTCCGGGCTTTGGGTTGGCTCAGCTCCGGCTGTTGCAGCTATTTGGGGAGTGAACCAGTGGACAGAAGACCTTTCTCTCTGTCTCTCTCTGACTCTGCCTTTCTGTAACTCTGACTTTCAATAAATAAATAATGTTTTTAAAAAAAAGAAAAAGAAAAAGAACAGGAGTGATACCTGGGGTTTTGTAATATTTTTTCTTACTTTTTTATCACCTCTCACCTTAATTGATAAAGTCAGAATAAAACACATGTTTATTGGTTTTCAAGTAATTCTTGCAACTTCCATCATCCATCTATGCACAGTATTAGAAAACAAACAAAAATGGAACTTCAGGCAGAAGTAAATTTCATCCTACGGACCACGATTTATTCACTGTATTGGTTATCTACATGACTTTTTCACCTCACACATACGAAGGATTGTTGCCTGTCACATCTTGTTCTGATGTGGACTAGCCACTGCCTATCTCCACTGATCAGAATGCAACATAAGAAATAGATATCTCTATAGGTATTTTACCCAGTAAGCTACTTAAGTAATGGGCTCAAGAGTTGACAAAATCTTTATAATTGCTAACAATAAAAAATCCAGTTGATGGTTGACTCACATGAGTGAATCCCTGGAAATCCATGCCCAATCCAGGATCATTCTGCCAGCCCAGTAGGTAGGCAGTGAGTAGGTATGCAAAACTGCAAGAGGGTTGTGAAGTCAGAATAATAGGCTGCCATATGCACTAACAGTTTTGACTCTAGAAGCTGCAAAAAAAATTCCTAAGGGATTTGCTACAGGAAGTCACAGTGACGCAAGACAGCAATGTAGCTATGAGGGCTGTAGAGAGCTCACTCCACCCATGCCTGCTGACACATTCACAAAGCATGTACAAGCCAGGTCCAGGTATTCATCTGGATCCTGGTCTGAAAGGAGACCTGCCATTATTGTGGAAGACAGAAGAGAAATGTCTTGGTGCATCAACGAGTTCATTGAAAGATATTTTTCTCTTTCCGAGAAAGATTCACAGAGCTTGAATGACTCCCTTTCACTGAATTGAGTTAATTGTTTTGAATCAAATGGAATCAGTTCTCTAGCAATGACCAGATGCACAATTCTTTTCCTTCACCTCGCTAGACTTCTTAGCGGGAACAAACAACATTGCTTTTCCTTCTTATGGATAAAAGCAGAGCATGGATTTCCTTTTTTGTTGTTAACCTGGATTTAGCAATGCCATATTCTTAAGATTTTCCTTTTATTTTAGAGCTACTCTTTCCCAGTCTTTTTCTTCAATTACTCCTCCAATATTTGCCTCCAGAAGCTGAAATTCTTCAATGTGTGCTATTTTCACTTCTCTCTCTCTCTCTCTCTCTCTCTCTCTCTCTCTCTCTCTCTCTCTCTTTTAACTCCCTAAGTGAACACACTCCCTAAGTGAACATCCTGTCTCATGCTTTTAAATACCATCCTGTCTTCTTTCTTGAATTCCAAGCTCACCTATGATGGCTGCCTTATCAGCATCTTCACCTGGATTTTTATAATCACTATAAGTTCAACATTTTCCTAATCAATTCTTGATCAAAACTGAGCCAAACTACTCTAGTACTCATGGACAATCTTTCAGAAGCTATTTCTTTAGAATACATTCTAAGTCAGAAATTATCACCGTAACTATCACTTCTTTAATCTGCATTATTGTCATCCTTTCTCTGCACCAGTAGAGGGGAACACTGAAGAAAAGTGGGACTGGTTATCCTATTACCATAAATGTTGCATTTGCATGCCAAGTGTTGCAAGAATCCATAGTGGACAACCATTTCACTTATTTAAGGTTTTCTTCTCTTTGATCTGAAAATAAGAGCTTAAATTGAGAACCACAGAGCAGGTAATAAATAGATACATTGACTAAATACTATCTGCCGTCTCCTGTGTTATTTTAGCATGACACTGAGAAAAATTTATATGTGGGAACAAGATCATGAATAGATGGATCAGAATTAGTTCATTTCAATTTCATGCATAGTATGCTACTTCCTCTAGATAATTGTGAAATTTTCTGAGTGTTACTCTCCTATCACTGTCTCCATACAGAAAAGTGCCTAAGATGGAGAGAAACATTGACCATGAGGTGGCTGGATGGTGGACAGGCAAAGGAGAACTTTCCCCAAAGTCCCCAACTTCCTCCTTGACTGTGCCTCCCACTTCAGCATCTTTTCCCTTTCTACCATGCCAATATTCTATTTCCAAAGACTGGAAAAGTTATCTTGTAAAATTACTCAATAGAGAATGAACCTCTTATTACAATTACAATGACAATTTCTCTTTTTTAAATGGCAATTTCTTTAAATCTTCGGTTCTGTCAATATGTGGTCAAGGAGGTTACAATAGAAGAAGTGCAGGAAAATACAAATCATTGGGACTGAAACCATCATTTATAGATTTCTGAAATAACCTCTGAGCTGCTATGATTCTGCTCTCATTCAATCTACGTTTGCACAGAGATTGTTTTAAGCTTTCATTAATGTGAATCCTGTCCATCACTCTTCTTCCAAGTTTCCTGTTCATGTCCCACCTGATTCAGAGTCACATTAAATCCTTCACTTCATGGCACTCCGTGATCTGGTCCCATCTTTACCACCTGACCCCATTTCCTGCCATTCTTTGTCTCTCAACAACCTTTGAGTCCCTTCAACAACGCAAGCACTCCCTGTTCATGATTTTTTTTTTATTTATTCTTTCCTCTGCTTCAACATTTCCATTATGTTGCACACGGATCATTTTTTCATTTTCTCCAGTCTTTATTCAAATGCCACGATTGTTTAGAGGCTCTTCCAGTAGACTCCCACCAAAATATCAGGATTCGGTAAAAAAAAAAAAAATGAACCCTTATGTCCCAGTGCTTGCTGCAACTCCTCTCCTGCAGTACTCGCAACCCTGGAGGATGCAGGGACTTTGCCACTCCTGAAGTCCATGACAGTCAGATGAAGTGACACAGGTACTTTGATTTCCTAACGTTTAAAGATGGAAATGATAGCATTTTCACCCTCATTGGGTTATTAGAATGTGATTGAATTAGTAAGTATAGATGCAATCAGAATAATGCCTTCCAAGTTGTAAATACCCAGTGAATGTTAGCCTGCTTTGTCACTTGTTTGCTTTTCTCCTTTATTCCGCTTATAATCTAAGCTCCCTGAAGGGACTTTCTGTGTCTTGTTTAATGGTTGTTACAGTACTGGGTGCCTACAACAGTGCCTGCTGCATAGCAAGCATTCAGCAAACATTTGATGATTGAACTGAATAATTGAAAACTGGGCAAAGAATGGCAGATAACTGAATTCCATTGGAAGCACGATATTTTTCAACTTAAAGTCAAATGCAAATTTAATGATCTGCAAAAAGAAAGGACACTTAGGGTATTTCACAAACACTATCACATAAATTCAAATCTATGAACTTCACATATTTTTCCCAAACATATTGTCCATAGGCAGGGTCACATTTTTTTATTAACAATGATAAAGAAAATTGCACCCATAGAGGGAAACAGAGGGAGATAAGTGTGGCTGGACATCCTGCTTCAATAAATGATGCATGTTCCAATATGAGATGGGCTGCCCAGTTCAACAATCATTTCACTTATTGATGTTTTTCTTCTCTTTGATCCAAAACTAAAGGGCAAAACTGAGAACCACAGAGCAGGGACTAAATGGATACACCGGCTAAATAAAAATGTTTTTGAAATTCCTGTGTTATTTTAGCCAGCTACTGAGAAAGTTCTATATATGAGTGTTAGGTAATGAATAGAGCAGTTTGAGCTTAAAAATAAAAAAAAAAAATCTTAAAATATTCTAGTGCAACCTGACATTGTGATCCGCATGCTGCCTGTAACAGATCTACTTGACAGTCAATAAATGCAGGCATTTGCAGATAAACACATGAGTGAAATAAGTTTATCAACTTAAGTTCTAAATTACAAGTTTTTTTTAAAAAGACATTTATTTATGTGAAAGGCAGAGTTACACAAATGAGAGGGAAAATGGGTGTCAGGGAGGAGGGAGAGAGATATTTGATCTGCAGGTGCAGTCCACTGACTGAATGAGTCAGAAGCCAGGAGCCTAAAATTGCATCTGGGTCTCCCATGTGGGTGGCAGGGACCAAAGCTTTCAGACCATCTTCCTTTGCTTTCCCAGGTACATTGACAGGGAGTGGGATTGGAAGCAGAACCGCTGGGACATGAAATGACTGATGCTCTTATGATAATACTGGCATGCAGGGGTGAGATTACCCACTGTGCCACAATACAGTTCCCCAAAATTATCGATTTTCATGAAAAAAACTCATTTGTCACAGATGGGCAGGTTTCAGAAAAGCAGATTTGATTCCATGTGTACTTATCCTATAGAAACACAAATGACATCTTTTGATGACAGACGTTGTTGGTTTTCTTGACTAGTTTTGTCGATAGCAACAGAATTTTTTTTAAGATTCCATCTCTTATTATATACTAAAGATATGGATAGTGCTCATCAGGCTTCATAATAAAATAATAAAAAATGAAAGTGAATTTTAAAAGTAAATTTAATTCTGCTTATGTTATTGCTTCTGTCTAGAAGATGCCCTGGCACAGAGTTGAACAAGGTGCCCCCTCAAGCACTCAACCCTGGCTATCACACAAGGCATCTGATGACAGGTGTTCTTAATAACTATGTTGCCATCAAACATAAACATTGGCCCCGCCATATTAAAATGCTTGTGGCTCTCAAAAAGCACTTTCTATATCCCTTCAAGGAAAAAAAATAAAACTATAAGAATTTACCACGGCCAACTTTGCCTTCTGAAATCATGGTGATTGCAGGGCAGCTTTCTGGGGAGCAGCAAGGCCAGGGTTGCTGCTGTCAGTTCTCTGCTTGCTCCTGAGAGGGAGATGGGGAAGGGGAAAACTAAAAAAAAAAAAATGCACTAACATTTCAAGCAGACGTGAAAGGGGATTTTGCTGTAATGAGATGGAGTAGATGTTTCCTCTATGAATTCAGAATAGTTAGGAAAATGTAGCTATTGTGAAAGTAGCTAATGTTAACAATGTTATCAAAACTTTCACTTTCAATAGAGCAGTGAAGAAAAGAAGAGCAGAATTCACCGCCCGCTTCTTTCCCATGCGCCCTCCCATGGAGCACTTGTACTGAGGGGCGTCTTTACAGAGTGTCTCTCTGAAAGACCAGTGTTGCATGACCCCTGCTGGATCGTGGAAGTGTCCATCTTCAGAGAGGCTTCTAGGAAACAGCAGCGAGTTACAGAAACCTCCCACAATGGGTAATTCCGACCTAAAGTTTGACTAGCTTTTGACCAGCGATGAGCCTGACAAATCAGAACTTGAACATTGTGGTCACCATGAGGTGAGGTTATATACACTGATTTAAAAATAATTATGAACTTCCAAATATGTAAATGCTTATAAATATAATTTCTGTGAAGCATTGGATAGAGTGAACTGAGAAGAGAAATACTTTGGGAAGAAGCTACAAAATCATACTTAATAATACGTTTTCCAATATGGGCTAAACTTATATGTAAGAGAAACACAGTTGGCATCTTATTTGTGAATGTCATCTCTCTCTTTATATTTTTTTTATAATTTCCTTGTCGGTTACAAATATACATTTCAGATTTGAAGGAAATATTGTATCTGCTATTAGCAGCTTTTGCTGTGATAATAAAAACATTACCAACAAATAAAACACTAGTTATTGTGAATCATATTTAATTCAAGATTCAGCATTATCTTTACTACTATTCAAATATATAAATGTATTTGGAAATCAGTTTAAGAAGGCTCTAATAAAGCAGATTTGTTATTGATGAATTATGAATAAACACAAGAAAAGGAGAAGCCAATTCTGCAGACAAAACCAGAATAACTTTTTTTTAGAAAACTTTTATTTAATAATATTCAAATATGTATGTGGAGAGTAACCATATGGAATGATCAGGTAAATTAGGACAAAAATCTAAATCATTTGATGTTGAGTGTTTCCTGAAATTATGTTAGACTCAGCTTGCTCACATAAACAAAGAAAAGACTAATGCCAACTTTAATGAATTATTTAGAGAATTGAATATGAAAATTAAGTGAAGGCATTCATAATATTGAGTTTGATGAGGAGAATTCTAAACATTTCAGTTGTACAAAAATCTTTGTAGATATTTTGAGACATAATTGATATGTGAAGCTTGTTAAATGCATACTCAAAACATCACATCTATGTGTGTCATTTGTTGAACAAAGTTTCACATATCAATTTACTGAGGCAATCATTTTTGTTTGTACAGTGATTCAAAGCATAAAATAAATGAGAAAAATATAAACACGCATAAATACCTTGTATCCTTATATATCTGATCCTTTTATTCTTAAGACCTTTTATAGAACTCAGTTTCCCTTATGACATGTTGTTAAAACACAGGTGGGTGAATTTAATATATTTTAAACTATTTTAGACTAAAAATTTTCTTCTCTAAATGATACTTAGGGTATGAACTAATTTTAAAATATTTCACTTATTCAGTGGAATGTGAAATAGAGTATACACTGTTTGATTCTTTTTTAAAAATATTTATTTATTTATTTGAAAGTCAGAGTCACACAGAGAAAGAAGGAGAGGCAGAGAGAGAGAGAGAGAGAGAGAGAGAGAGAGAGAGAGAGAGAAATCTTCCATCCACTGGTTCATTCCCCAGATGGCAGCAATGGCAGAAGCTGCCCCGATCTGAAGCTAGGAACCAGAAGCTTCTTCTGAGTCTCCCACATGGGCGCAGGGGCCCAAAGACTTGGGCCATTTTCTGCAGCTTTCCCAGGCTATAGCAGAGAGCTGGGTGGGAAGTGGAGCAGCCAGGACTCGAACTGGCACCCATGTGGGATGCCAGCATTGCAAGCAGCATTACCTGCCCCTGATTCTTTCTTAAAATACACAACAGCAGACATTTGTTGTCTAAGTGCATCCTAGTTAATGTTTCAAAGATGGTGCAGTGTAAACCTACTTCAGGTTTTCTATAGGTTAAACTCTATGAGAAAAATGAAGAAATCTCAACTGTAGTCAATGGAGAGAACATAAAACGGATATACCTTCTATTCTTTGAGAAGGAATTAAATCCTTTACAGGAAAGGAATAATTATTTTGCTAAGCATCATACAGCACTTTCCTAAGAGATTAAATTACACTATAAATTCTCTGTTATTTCCATCTCTCATTCTACTAGCTTGGAAGAAATGTAATGAAATAAAAATACTGACTATGCTATCCAACAATAAGTGTCATATTTTGAACCCATTTGTTATAAGTTAAAGTAAAAGTTGCTGCTCAAGATGCTTATGATTATTTTTAATGAGTCCATAAATCTTATCAATTCAACAAGTTGTTTTAAACGTAGGCTTTGAGAGAATGAGACTATGACCACTATGTGTGTAGACAACACTGCTATACCACAACTAAACATTTTGCACTTTCTCGACTACAGCCCAGCAATCCTCCCTGGTGTCAGCTCTCCATATATTCTTTTCTGTACCTTGTTTAGTGTAGTACTTACCACCTTAGTGGTTGCTACTGAATCTCATCCTCCCAATGAGATCGAGATGTCTTGACAGCAAAAGTCCTGTCGTAAGCCATTTTATTTCCAGAATTCCCCACAAATTTAGCATAAATTGTGCTTGAGTGTTAAATTTAGTGTGAAGGGGAAATCAAATTAGATACAATTGAAAATTTTGATTACTGAATGCATTAATGATGTACCAGCCATATTTATGCTTGCCATTTAGTAACATCACCACAACCATATCATTATAGAAGAGAGTTTTATTGTATGAAAGATGAGACTCAGTACAAATACAAAGCTCAAACAAAAGAAATTTCTGCTCCCTAGAGGAGAAAAAACTGCTTTCTAGGAGCTGATAGAGAATTCTTCATATCTTTGTTTCTTTATTTTCAATTCTATATCTGATGTATCATAAACCACACTCCATTGTTTATTTGGCAGATTTCACATAAAAGTGGCCCAAGGTTTCCCAAACTTTCCATTATACTTTGTAAATGAAGACAGGAGGATTTTACAAAATGTCAAACTAAGACAATGCAACAGAACTAACAGTTCTAGAGAACGGTATTACAGAATATCCAATTATTCTTCTCAGAATTCTTTTTCCTGGGGACTGTCAGTCAAAGTCTACATTTTTACTGAAACAGCAGCATAGAACCAGGGTGTTGATGATACAAAAAATTGTCAGCAATATTTCAAATGTATACATGAATGCTTTATAATACCAATTTCACATTCATTTGAAAAAGTAAAGAATATAAAAATATCTGTGATGCTTTTATTTATAAGAGACTTTCAAAGTTATAGAAATAGAAGCTTTCAATTGGGGCATATGTAAGTTTTCACATGTGATGTAGACAGGGTGGCTCTGTAAAAAGTCTGAGGAGAGAGACTGCTGTTGAGTCCAAAGTCTTCTTAATCAAGTGATATAGGACATCAGTTTTAAGAAATAATGTTTCATTGAATTATTTATTGTGACTCCCTAAAATCCAATGCAATGAAAATGAAAATGTGGTAATATGGTTCTGATTTCATCATTCAGAACATGGAGGTAGAAGAAGGCACATTATTTTAGCATGCTTTCCCACACTCTGATCAAGGTTCTTATGCTTACTCCTTTATCCAGTAGGGCCAAGTCATGCTACCAGAACTAGAAAGTTTAATTGACAGACAAATATTGATAAAAGCTTTGAGAGTCAAGGTGGGTTGGTCCATATGTTAATATTTTTGCATATTTCCTCTTGTGGGTCTTCATATTTAATACATATTAGCTATGCAGCAGGTAGTGAGTATGGAAATGAAGTAAAGTGTAAAATGAGATAAATGTGATTACTTATTGATGCCGACATCCACTGGGGTCTCTCGAGACACTCCCATACTGACAGAGGCCGAGAACCTGCGTTCCCCGACTCTGGTTTCAGCCCACCCAGAACATTTTCATCAAAGCACTTGGGACAGAAAAGTCCTATTTTTTGTGGAAAATGTAATGTTATTTAGATTCTGACATTAAAATCATTATACAGGAACTCATTCTTCCTGTTCACTAGCAAAACCACCCAGCACTTTCATTCACATGTTTTTGTGTTTGTAAAGCCTCAAAGACAAAATGTGAAAGCTAACATAATTTGAGTATGTCTATTGAAATCTACTCTAGTAGACCTGGCTTGCTCACTGGAAAACAGGACACTGCTCCACTTCCAATCCAGCTCTCTGGTACGGCCTGGGAAGGTAGTAGAAAATGGTCCAAGTGCTTGAGCCCCTGAACCTGCTTGGGAGACCCAGAAGAAGCTCCTGGCCTCTGGCTTTGGATTAGCTCAGCTCCAATCACTGCAGCCATTTGGGGAGTGAAGCAGCAGATGGAAGACCCCCCTCTCTCTGTGTGTCTGTCTCTGCCTCTCTGTAACTCTGCCTTTCAAATAAATAAATAAATCTTTAAAAAAAAAGAAAATTCTTCTCTGATAACATGAATGTAAACTTACCAAGAATATTCCTATGCTTTTAAAATTGGGTACTTTTCTTCTGACATAAAATAAGATTATTTTAAAAATTAATAAAAATTTTTAAAATATCATTTAGTTTGATTTTAAATCCTAAGCAGTATTAGTCATTAATTTTATTCAGTAGCCTCTGCACTATTTTTAAATTAAATACTACAACCGATGATTGATGGCAAATGTGTCTAGAGGCTCAGTACATAATATATGATGATGCAATCATTTCTTTACTATGAAATAAGTAAATTTAGTAATAATTCTACTTATATTTTGAGAACCACTTTTTCTGAAGGTTTTTGCTCATCATCTATAATTAAAATAAGATTGCACATCATATATAATTAAAATAAGATTATTCATCATTTATAATTAAAATAAGATTATTCATAATCCTTTCTCACACTTTAATGAAAAATTATTTTTTAATTCCAAATCAGTATTATGTTTTGATCACCCAAACATAGGAATGAGGTTTTAACATTTCAGCACCATTGTCATTTGAGAGCCACTGTTACTACTGGACAGATTTTATAAGAATCCAGAAAGCACAGAAGAATTTCACATTCCTAAAGTATTTTAACTCAGGATTCATGCATATTGATAACCTATACTTCCAGAGAAAATTCACTCCAAGGAAAGATAAATTGTTTTTATTTTATTTCATGGTGCTTTTTTAACTTATTGTCAATTAATATTCACTGAGCACCTGAATGGGATGGTAATACATATATTCTCTCGTCAGTCAATGCTTACTGAGCACGTAAAGGGGATGGACATACATCCCCTTGTTGTAGAGCAGAATGGAGCCAGGTGCAGAGGTGTGGGAGAGCATTAAGTATCATTATTTCAATGGCATATTCTCTAAAGGGGATGAGAAGCCTAGGACAAAGAACAGCTTCAGGGGAGCAGGAACCATTTCCACATTCATCTGCAGTCACTTCAGAGAAGTGAAGTTTATTTTCTGTACTTATAAAATCATCTAGCATCCTGATGATGAAGGGGCTCTAGAATGTTGCTTTACCAACTCCAGCCCCTGTAACATGCAGGAAAGAACTGTAAGGTTTACAGAGGAAGCCAAAGGTCAACACGACACTCTCCAGCACACGCACCATCATCAATGACCACTGAAACTGCAGGAGACCTCAAACTGTGCCTCTCAGTGGCTTCGCTGAGAGCCTGTCACTTGAAATCGTGAGATCCTAAGTCTAAGATGAAGAAGCTTAGGAGACCTAGCAGGGGGTGCCTCAGTCTAGCTTTGAACTCAGGTCTATAAGCACACGGGACTGCTCCACTCTTCAGGGAAATGGATAACCTGCCTGTACCTGGCGTATTCCCTGCTGAACAAGACACTGCTGGCAATTTTCTCTCACATTTGCATTCTAGCATCTACACAAATCCCAATATTGATGATTACCTTTTTCTAAAAGATTTATTTATTTATTTATTTGAAAGGCAGCATCACAGGGCAGAGGCAGAGAGAAAGAAAAGAGATCTTCCATCCCCTGTTTCACTCCTCAGATGGCTGCAATGGCCAGAGCTAATCTGAAGCCAGGAGCCAGGAGGTTCTTCTGGGTCTCCCACGTGGGTGCAGGGGTCCAAGGACTTGGGCCATCTTCTACTGCTTTCCCAGGCCATAGCAGAGAGCTGGATCGGAAGTGGGGCATCCAGGATTCAATCCAGCACCCATATGGGATGCCAGCACTGCAGGTGGCAGCTTTAACCACTACAAATAACGCCGGCCTTGGTAATTAGTTTTTAACTTCAGAGGGAACAATTTGTTATCACTAATATTGTACTGATACTTCTAAAGTTTCAAACTTAGAAATTTTATGTTTTCAATCAAGCTTTATTAATGTCTCTTGATTCCTCAATTTTCCTGCAGTAGTTAATACAAGAAATAAATAATAGCTACTGTTTAAAATGTACTGTATTGGCCGGCGCCGTGGCTCAACAGGCTAATCCTCCGCCTTGCGGCGCCGGCACACCGGGTTCTAGTCCCGGTCGGGGCACCGGATTCTGTCCCGGTTGCCCCTCTTCCAGGCCAGCCCTCTGCTGTGGCCCAGGAGTGCAGTGGAGGATGGCCCAGGTGCTTGGGCCCTGCACCCCATGGGAGACCAGGAAAAGCACCTGGCTCCTGGCTCCTGCCATCGGACGAGCGCGGTGCGCCGGCCGCAGCGCGCCGACCGCGGCGGCCATTGGAGGGTGAACCAACGGCAAAGGAAGACCTTTCTCTCTGTCTCTCTCTCTCACTGTCCACTCTGCCTGTAAAAAAAAAAAATAAATAAATAAAAAAATAAAAAATAAAAAAAAAAATAAAAAAAAAATGTACTGTATTTCTTTTTTCTATTTTTGACAGGCAGAGTTAGACAGTGAGAGAGAGACAAAGGTTTTCCTTTCGATTGGTTCACCCCCCCAAATGGCCAGGAGCCCCATGCTTCCTCCTAGTCTCCCATGCGGGTGCAGGGCCCAAGGACTTGGGCCATCCTCCACTGCCCTCCAGGGCCACAGCAGAGAGCTGGACTGGAAGAGAAGCAACCAGGACAGAATCCAGTGCCCCAGCTGGGACTAGAACCTGGGGTGCTGGCACCACAGGTGGAGGATTAGACAAGTGAGCCACGGCACCGGCCAAAACTGTTCAGTATTTTATTAAATGTGACTTTGTGTCTTTATTTGCTATTTTGCCAATGAATGTGGTAAAGATATTGCGCCTATGATAATTATAGTGAGAATTCAGAAAATATATAATGCCAAATATTGAATTTCAATTCAAATATCAGAACGGTTATACCTATTGCTAGCTACTTTTATGTAGAATGAGCCAATTCTGATAATAAAATCAATAATAAGCCTAATGATGGTTTCTGTACTTCCAATTACATTTTACAAATAGAAATTGATGAACATGATCTGAAGGCTTCTCATTAAGTTTTTCTCTATTCAGATAAATACAGTATGATATTGGATACTTCATTTTCTCAGCTGCTTACACAGTAGAGACCATGTTGAATCTCCATGGATCAATCTTGATGTCAAGGGGGCTGTGGACATTCAGTGTACATGACAAATACCAGCATCTTCACAAATAGAATTTAGCTTTCAGATGAAGATAGTTAATAAACCCTTTCTGTTTGGGAAAACATCCAGCTCTCCCACGTGGATGGGTGGCAGGAGCATGAACACGTGGGCCACTGTTTGCTGCTCTCCAGGGTGTATTAGCAGGGAGCTGGATTGGAAGCACAGCAAGCCGGGACTTGAACCAACGCTCCCACAGGGGATGCTGGCTTCCTGGGTGGTGGCTTTGCACACTGCATCACAACACCAGCCCTTCGGGCAGTGTGGGGTGCTGGACAGAGATCAGGTGGCACGTTCTGGGCCCCAACACCTCTGAACTCCATGACCTGGCCCTTCTCCTCTCTGAGCCTTGGTTTGCTCCAGGGTGCTTGGGGGGTGGGGAGGGAAGGGTGAAGGGTCACCATGGGAACCCATGGTGGGGGGTCCCTTCATGCTCACCCCTTCCCCAGGGGCCTGTGGCAGTGTTCCCTGGTGGGGGCTCCCCAGTCCAGTGTGCTCGCCTTCCAGGTGAACCTCCCCTCACGCATTCTCACTATATTCAGAGCCAAGCTGGGTGGGTCCCTGTGGCTCCCTGGCCCTGAGGCTGGCCCCGCCCCTGTCTCTGACTTCATCTCTCCCCACTGCTGGCCTTTCTCTAGGGGTCTCAGAATGTTCATCCTCCTGTCTCGGAGCTTTTGCACTGCCACCCTCTGCCCTAGCTTCCCACAATCCCTTCTGCCCTTGGCCTGCAGCCTGCCCATCTGTTCTCTCTCTGCAGCCTCTTCCGTTCTTGGTGTTTGTTCACCTGCCCCATCCACCTGCATCCTGAGCTGCAGCCTAGCACCTGGCAGTGAGTGAATCCTGGAATCCAGCACTGGCTTTTAGAACCAAAGACTCTGGCCCCTGGGGGAGATTGGGGTGGGAGGTGGGGCCCTGTCCAGGGAGAGGTCATGGGATGGCAGAGACGATGGGTCCTTATGAGTTATAAACCATAAATTCACCTGCAATGTTTATCATTTCCATTGATTTAAAAACCTGTCTAATCTTTCATTTTTGGATTCAAATTATACAGGTGATGTATTTCCACATATAACCTGTAATGGGTTGAATAATTTACTCCCACAATTCATATGATAGTTCAGGGTATGATTTTATTTCCAAATAGAGTCTCTGAATATGCCAATTATTTTTATTTATTTGAAGGGCAGAGGGACATAGAAAAAGAGACAAGGAGAGAGATTTTCCAACTTCTGGTGCACTCTACAAATGACCACAGCTGCAGGGTAAAGCCAGAAGCCAGCAGCTTCATCTGAGTCTCCCATGTGTGTAGCAGGGGCCTAAGTACCTGGGCCAACTTCTGCTGCTTTCCCAGGTGCGTTAGCAGGGAGCTGGGTTGGAAGTGGAGCTGTTGGGACTTGCACTCACATCGGATGCAGTGGTAAACTCGCTGGGCCACAATACCAGATCCTGTGGTACTTTCTGAAGGCAGCCTCAAGCTCTAAGACATAGACATAGTCAATTTTCGTATCATTTTCTCCATAACTTGGGTGCCTAAGTGTTTTGGTATAGGAGATTTTAGTGGAAATAAAAAGTCTAAATGCTCTGTAAGTTTCTGGTTTGCTACAGACAATGAAGTAGAACCTGACAAAAAGAAATGATTAACTGTGGGAGGAAAAAAAAAAGACCTAAATGAAAGATCTCTGTGAGTGAGATCCCAAGAATGGGGCCATCAAAGAAGGAGGTACTTTTCTCTGAAGGGTGGAGAAAACTTCCACTTTGACTATGGCCCTGTCAGAATAAGATAGAAATTGGCGAACTCAAAAGGCTTCCATAGGCTTGGCAACTCATGACTAGAGCCTAGTGAGATTCCTGACACCATAAACAAGAGTGTCAAATTGTTAGATCAACAACAGGAGTCACTGTGTACTTATGTCTCATGTGGGATCTGTCCTTAATGTGTTGTCCAATGTGAAGTAATGCTATAACTAGCACTGAAACAGTATTTTACACTGTGTGTGTCTGTGTGGGTGCAAACTGATGAAATCTTTACTTAATATATACTAAATCGATCTTCTGTATATAAAGAGAATTGAAAATGAATCTTGATGTGAATGGAATGGGAGAGGGAGCAGGAGATGGGAGGGGTGTGAGTGGGAGGGAGGTTATGGGGGGGGGAAGCCACTGTAATCCATAAACTGTACTTTGGAAATTTATATTTATTAAATAAAAGTTAAAAAATAAAAAAAATAAGAAGAAAAAGAAATGATTAACTCAGGGAGGTAAATTCGACAGGAACTATCATCTGGATTTGATATATTAAAACTTCTAAGACACACCTAAAAGTGATAGTGCATCCTTTAGTCACAGTCATTCTAAAAAGCAGTCCCAAATCTAATTCTAGGCTCAGCTTCAGTGTGCTGTATGGGAGGGTTGCTTACCTAAAAGTTACAATATGCGAGTAACATGATGCTGAAAACAGATAGAACTTCCGATCGGCAGACCACAATCAACCCAAGAATCTTGAACCCTCTGCCACACCGTAGTATATCTTCCCCTTTAGAGCAGTTGTTCTTCATCCTAGATGAACTTGCCATATTTTCTCTTGAAAGAGTTGACTTATTCTCTGCAATGTTACACGGAACTCGCATTGTCCACAAACCTATTGCGATGCTCAAACTCCAGAGACACAGAACTGCAGATGCAAAACTGACGTAGGAGAAGACCATCTAAAACAATTCAAAATTCTACAGTTGGTATTGGCAGAAAGCCAGAAATGTGTAAGGAATTCTATCCGTGTTAGCTACAGAAGGAAGGTACACAATTTGAGGTCAGTCTGTGTCAGTTGTAATAGGACTTGCCGTGTCAGAAAAGCAGTTGCTCCAATAATTTCGTGAAATAATTTATAGAAACCTTAACACAGGTGTTCCATTTAGAATGAAGTCGAGATGTTAGATAATCTTCCCTTTATATAGAAGCAGCAGCTATTCAAATATTTAAGGATATTGACAGTTGAAGTGAATTTGTTACTTAAGTTCTGCTCACTCGTTCACCATCCCTTCTGTGTATATCTGGAAGCTGATCTTCACAAGAGCTTTGAGAGATATGCTGGGGGAAACCATGGAGTATCCTTACACTGGTCTCTGTAGAAGAAGTACAGCAATGAAGTGGGTGACTGAGAGATATGCTGGGGGAAACCAGGGTGTATCCTTACACTGGTCTCTGTAGAAGAAGTACAGCAATGAAGTGGGTGACTGAGACTCTGCCATCAACAACGGGCTCCCTGAATTGAGAATGCTGGGCCCAGACACAGCAGAGGGCATCTGTTGGTTGTATCGCATCTTCCAGGTACATTCCACAGTGGTCAAGCCATAGTAGGAGTTAGAGCTCAAATGATAATTACAGTGCTTCGGGATACACATATATTTAATATTGGATAGTTGAGCATAGTATTCAAGACACCATATGAGTTTTAATCATGATGTGGATGTAGATTGATCTACTATGCCACAAAGCTGGACATCCACAATAGCACATCATCATCAAATCGAATGGCATATTTGTATATGAAAGTAGTTTGAAAACATTTACTACTGCAACACTACTTTCTTCTTTTATAATGCACATTTATGTTCAGCCTGAAAGAGAGTTACCTTTATTTTTTTCACATTTATTCATTTATTTTAAAGGCAGATTTACATAGAGAGAGAGAGAGAGATATCTTCCTTCTGCTCGTTTACTCCTCAAATGGCGACAGAGGCCTGGGCTGGGCCAGACTGAAGCCAGGAGACTGGAACTCCAAATGGATCTTCCACATGGGTGGCAGGGGTCCAGTTACCTGGGCCATCTTCTGCTGCTTTCCCAGGAGCATTAGAAGGGAGCTGGATTGGAAGTAGAACAGCCGGGACTCAAATGTCGCAGGTATGTGGTGTGGGCATCTCAGGTGACAGCTTAGTATTGGCCTCAAGAGAGATAATTAGCTCTTTTAATCTCAATTCATTAAAACAGCAAATATTTAGATCAGTTTTTAAATATTTTCATGTGATATTGCAGCACCCAAACCAAGCATTTCCACACTCTAACTGAAATCAGGGTCTGCGCTGTGGAGCAGTGAGTTAAAACCCCAGCCTGCAGTGCCAGCATCACATACAGGTGCTGGTTTGAGTGCTGACTGCTCCACTTCCAATCCAGCTCCCTGCTAATTCAACTGAGAAGGCAGCAGAGGATGGCCCCTTGGGTTCCTTCACCCACATGGGAGACATGGAATAAGCTCCTTGCTTCAGATGGGCCCAGCTCCGGCCATTATAGCCATTTGGAGAGTGAACTAGCAGACGGAAGACCTCTCTCTCTCTCTTGCTCTCGCTCTCGCTCTCTGTCTCACTCTCTCTATCTTTGTCTCTGTCTCTAACTCTTCCAAATAAATAACATAGATCTTTAAAAAAACACTATAGCCAGACTCATATTATTCCAGAAGGATGGAATGAAGGAAAGACCCCATCTACTAGCGATTTCGCATCGGTGATTAGGTTTAAACTCAGGAAATTTAGGGGGACAAACATTCAGATGACAGCACGAGAGGTGTTTCCTTGAAGGCTGTCAGATTTATTTCAGTCATGAAAGAAAGGTGTTGGAGGTCTTGGGTCAGGGCGGTGATTCTATCTGTTACATGCATAACAAAAATCACAGTCTCACACAACACTGTAGAAGTCAATAGTAAAGGTAGAAATACTAGTTTAAAAAGTCAATTCCAGGGGACCAGTGCTGTGAAGTAGTAGGTTAAGCCTCTGCCTGTGGTGCCAGCATCCAATGTGGGCACAGGATTATTTCTGGGTGCTGTTCGATGATAGCCTGGGACAGCAGCAGAAGATGGCCCAAGTGGTTCAGCCCCTGCACCCATATGGAAGACACAGAACTCCTGGCTCCTAGTTTAGGATCAGCCAAGCTCTGGCCATTGTGGCCATTTGAGGAGTGAAACAGTGGATGGAAGACATTTCTCTGTCTCTTTCCTCCTCTTTCTATGTAGCTCTGTCTCTCAAATAAATAAATAAAATCTTTTAAAAAAAAAAGTCAATTCCATGGTAGATGAAAGGGCATGATGTCATAGATCTGTGTGTTAACAGTGGAGCTCTTAAAAACAGGAAGACATAGGAAACAACACTTTCTGACAGTATGTACGAGCAGAGTAAGAGAAGGTTCCTGAATGACTCAAAGTCTGAGTAGATTGTGATTTACTGATGGGTAATGCTGAGTCACAGAATAACATTTTTATAAAATAGGAAATCCAAGATAGATGACTTATGTTAATAAACTAATCCCATAGAAACGCATTTTGGAATGCAAAAAAGCAAATAAAAAAGATGGAATTGAGAGCTAAAAGATTCATTGTATCTGCTTTTTATTTTTCCTGAGGCAATCATTGCTCCCATTGAGTAGGAGAAATACAATAAAAAAAAAACAACAGGAATCAATACTCGGTGATTAGAAATGTGTTTAACTGCAAGTAATATAAAAAGTGACTAGAAGGAGAATAAACAGGCAGCTCTTTCTTCACGCATCACTACCTGACAGCTAAGTGCCTCCAGCACTGGTGCAGCTACTTAGTGCAGCCCTCGAAGGAGCATGCTCTTTCTTTCTCTCTTGCTCGCTGTAAGAGCTGTTTCCCTTCTGTTTACTCTTTGTGGTTGCAGGTGGGTGCTACATCTCCCCAGTATTACGAGTGCATTCTTGGTAGGGAAAAGAAGGAAGACAACGAGGTGGATATCATTACAACACAGAACACCTATCACATCTCACTGCCAAAACGTGTCTTACGGCCTCTTTCATTGCAAATAAGACTGAGAATCCTGACCCTTAGATGTGCCCCCTCTGGAGTGGACAGAAGCAAGTACAGGAGCCCTGGTGATCAGGTGAAGAGACCCCATCTGCTGTGCTTTGGTCACCCGTGTTTCTGTGCCCCACATACATACGCATGCTTTAATTTGTATGATTTATTAATTTTATTATTTACTATACTACATTTTCCCATTTTTAAACTTTAGCTAAAGTGTGAAACAATCATTGAATCTTTTAATATGACTTGGGAAATAAGGTATAAATACAATATAATTATATAAAATAGCAAATAGCTATATCAAATGTAAATGTCATAGAAAAAATCTTAAACCTTCAGGAAAATTGTTTAATCCTTGTCTATTGATGTCATGTTTATTTCCATACGTGAATGAAAGCAACACAACTACCATCTGTACATCCTGGGAACCACCTGCATGCTCTCCATCTTAGCAGGAAGAGGGATCTGACACAAAACACCCAAGATATCTGTTCCCAAACCCAGGAAAAGGGGGCAGAAACATGGACAACCCTCTCTTTCAAAAGGCTGTGTGGTCAGTCAGTGACCCACTGTGACTGTGAGATAGAACTGGGCATCCGAGTCTAGAGCTATCCACCCAGGAGCAGAGAATGCTTCTTGTGGGGACTTGACGGCTTCCTCTGAGTGAGTTGAGTCCATGCTCTTCACTGTGCTGCGAGTGACTTGCAAGGTTGGAGATCTGCAATCTTTCCTGCCCACGGCCAGGCAGTAGGTATTTCAGGCTTTGTGGGCACTTTACATTTGGTGTTACAAAATATTTTTAACTATGTAAAAATGCAAAAACCATTCCTTTTTTGTCCCAAAACTGACCATTCTCTTATGTGAACAAAGTCTCATCAATGCCATCACTTGACAAAATCACTCATCTTGCTGTTGCCCTAACATTATCGGCAGCTCACAGACATTTATTTATTTATCTATTTCAGTTAGAAATGCTTCACTCTCTTTTAGTCTAATCTGTTCATTTATTTGCTAGTGCAACAAACTTAAAACCTGCTTAAGCTTTGTATCAGTCTGTATTGGATTCACTCCACACTCTGTGCCTTCAATATGTCCATAATGCTTTTCAAGATAGGCAGGCTTGTAACTGCTTGTGTCATGCCTGGTCCGGCCAGATAAGACCCTGAAGATTCTGATCAATCCTTTTGCCTAGCTGAGAAGGCCAGCCAGGTGCTGCTTCAATCTTTCAGGAATCTTAGAAAAGAATCTGAGAGCTGCACAGCACACATTTTATTTGATCTTACACTGAGGTTACATTTCACTTTGAGGTTTCTTTTGTGGTAGAGAGCTTGAAGACAAGAAGAAGAATATTTGGTTTCTCTTTTTTTTTTCCATCCACCAAGTGGAAAAGTTTTATAACCTTTACATTATATCTATATTTGACTTGCATATGAAACAAGTTTTTTTTGTTCAGCTCTTTTTCATTACCTTATTATATAGAGCTGCTCAAAACAGTAAACATTTAGAAGTTTTCAAGTAGATATACTCTGATACCTAAGAAATTTCAGTATTTTTTTTCAAGTTGCTGGAGCAAGCCGTGGATTCTATCACGTTGTAATTAGATCGTAGGGATTACCTTTTTCTCAGCATGAAGAAGCAGTTATCTTACTATTTTTCCACCCTTTGCTAAGAGTTTATTTTCCACTGATCCACCCTCTATTGTGGTGCTAACCAGCCCCAGAGCCAATGCCACATATTTATTTTTGTTTTCTTTGCATATTCATAGGCACATTATTGTGGTACCAACTTCATGAAACAAAGAACATTTATTTAGTAGGCCAATTAGGCTAATGTAGGTAGTTTACAATCTTGATAGGGCTTGGCTATTGCAAGCTGAGTTCAATTTTACATCTGCAGAAAACGTGGGTGTGGTCTGAGGCTGATTGTTTTGTCATAGCTTTGGGTGAGATACCAGGGCCTGTGGTCCTCTTCTGGAAAATTGTCTCCAGGTTGTTCTCACAGCCGTTGCACAGCACTGCCAGAAGAGTAGAAATGCACATGGTCTCTCGAAATGGGAGCTTAAAACATACAAAGTCAATTCAAATCCTACCTAATGGCTAAAATTCTAAGCTCAGTTTTCATAAGAGGTATCCAATAAGTGCCCTACTTTTGATGTGATTTTGCAACAAAAACAAAACATACTTTAATTATTCTGCCTGTAACCTTCTTACCAAAGCTTATAACTTCACATGTTTTCAGTCTCTCAAGTTTCCACAGGTTACTTCAATTTTTGATACTATGTAATATGAATTATCCCTCTATCTTCCAGGTCATTAGAGAATTTTCTTTGCATAGTCTCCCCCTACTGCCTCTTCTTACTACAATTATTTTACGAATATTAAAAGTTAGCCCCACACTCTGTGTATGAATTGATGTGTAACAAATCATTGCAAAATTCAGTTTAGTCCAACAACCACCTATATAGATTACCACTCAACACATATAAAATGTAGGCTGATTTCACCTGAGAGTGGTTTGATTTTCAACTGGGATCCAAGGACGTCTGAGGCTAGTAGTAGGTTGGAGACATTCATTGGTTTCTAGACACCTACCGACTGTCACTTGAAGTGATGTTTTGGGCAGGTGGTCGAAACTGTTGCTTTTCGTTCTGCACTCATCCAACCCAATCTTGCTTATGTGGTTATGACAGCATTCTAAGAGAAAGCAAACAAATTTCAAATCATAACGTTTTCTTTTTCAGCCTTGGCATGAATCATATTTGAGGATATCCCATTGGTCAATAAAACCAACATGTTTTCTGAATGATAAGGAATTACCAAGGGTCCAGAAACACAAAAGTGTGAATATGTGTGCCCTTATTATAATTATCAACAATAATAAAATAATGTCATCAGCTTATAATTGTGAACATATTTATTTCATTTATCCATGCTAAAATAACTGATTAGAAAAATAAGAGGAAAAATTTATTTTCATTGTGCCAAAATATCATTACAGGTATAACTATAGTTAAGAAGAAAAAAATACTTTTCAGAGAACAAGAATAAAGACACAGGTATTTGAAGTTAGGAAGGGAAAAAGGCCAGTACCGTGGCTCACTAGGCTAATCCTCCTCCTGTGGCGCTGGAACCCTGGGTTCTAGTCCCAGTTGGGGTGTCGGATTCTGTCCCAGTTGCTCCTCTTCCAGTCCGTCCAGCTCTCTGCTGTGGCCCTGGAGTGCAGTGGAGGATGGCCCAAGTCCTTGGGCCCTGCACCCGCATGGGAGACCAGGAGGAAGCACCTGGCTCCTGGCTTCAGATAGGTGTAGCTGAGGCCCTAGCTACCATTTAGGGGGTGAACCAATGGAAGGAAGACCTTTCTCTCTGTCTCTCTCTCTCTCTCTCTCTCACTGTCTAACTCTGCCTGTCAAAAAAAGAGGAAGGGAAAAAGCATTCTGGGGGAGATATAATACAAATCATAATAGGAATTGAAGCACTAGATAGATAAAACTATAGTCCTGCAATTTTAGTTGAGGATTTCAACACTCATTCCTCAGCAATTTATACAGAATTAGAGGGAAAATCAGTAGATAGCTTCAATGATGTTATGGGACAAACAATTGAGAATTGAACACCTTCCATTGAACAAGTGCATCGGTTTCACAGAACTTCCCATGGGCATCCATGCAGGGTCAAGGCTGTGTCAGATTGTGTCCTCAGGTTC
This sequence comes from Sylvilagus floridanus, assembly GCA_949820135.1. NCBI lineage: Eukaryota > Metazoa > Chordata > Mammalia > Lagomorpha > Leporidae > Sylvilagus > Sylvilagus floridanus. The sequence goes on from OX463226.1 coordinate 119,215,053, forward strand.
TCCTGGAGGCTCCCGTTTCTTCCTAATTAACATTGAAAAGCAATATTGGATATTCAGACCTTAACTTCTTTGGATATATATTCCTCTCATCCTGGAGTGGCTCTTTGTCTTTGAATTTCCCATTCATCATCCTGTTTGAGACTGGTGTTCTTTGTGTTGTATTCTGTATAATTTTGATGTTGGAGGTGTCCTGAGTTCTCTGACTCAGCCCTATTTCAAATCCTTCCAGAGACACACTCATATCTCTTCTGCAAGCCATGGCTTTGTGTTCGATCCTCTGAAACCCTCTACCTGAGCTTTTATGTTATGTTTCCACCCATTCACTTGATTCACAAGGCAAATAATAATGTCTGGGAAATTAACCACTTTAGGAAAAATCCTTGAGCAGTGATGAGCAGGGATGGACCTGAGTGAGTGCTCTCATTCTGTATCCACTTCTGTGGCTAGTTCCACACTGGCAGCCAGCAAATCCAATTTGATGCCTGTTGGTTAGGTAACATTTTATTAGAAAACAACCACACTCATTCATCTAGTTTGATCTGTGGCTGCTTTTGCACAATGACAGAGCTGAGCTGAACAGTTGTGATGAACACTCTATGATTCATAAAGCTTAACACACTTGTTATCTGAGTTTCCACAGGAAAGTTTGCCAACCCTGGTCCTGCACTATGCCCCCTAAGATCCCAAGTGAGAAACATACCTGTGTCCACAGTGGAAACTTCTTCACTAAGGCACAGTATAGGAGTTTCTTGCTTTTCTATGTGGCTTACACATTCCTCTTTAAGAGATTCTTGGGATACACTCAAAATAAAATAATAAAAAACAAAAATGAAGCTTAATTCATCAACGTATGGTCAGCATTTGAGAAATCCAAACAGATTTCTAAAATCAGTTCTAAAAATATTCATAGCCATCATTTCTTCAAATATTTTTTTTCATTTTCTCTCTCAACTATTTCTGTGACTCAAAGCCTCTCATACCTACCACATTACAATTCAAAATCTTTGCATTTGGTAACCATTTCTCTCCCTTTGCCTCTTTGGTCTGAATTCTTGTTAATACTTGCTTGTTTTAACTTTCAACACATTCTCCTTCAGATGTTTTCTAAACTTCAACACTTACTGTTTATTCTTTAAATTTTCAAATGTATTGTCTTTAGCTATAAAGGTTTTAATTTTAAGTATGATATTGTTGAGTATTTTTAAACTTTTGCTTTAGTTATTAAGACACGTAAATTATACTTATTGCCTCCCTATTCAATAATTGGAGCCACAGTAGCTTTCCAAGAATGATTCTGTCTTCTGTTTTTCCTACTGATAAATACATATGAAAGCTTTCCCTATTTTTTGGTCAGTTTTCCAACTATGAGTGTCTCAATTTTCTTGGAAGTGTGTGACTTGTGTTAATTAAAATGGATTTCTCTAGAGAGGATGTGTAATTGATTTTCTCAGGGACCTGGGCTCACTCTGAAGTCAGAATTAGTTTAAATTAAATTACTGATCTGAGTTTTTAAAATTCACTTAATGGGATTTAATTCATTTGTCAAGCACAGAAGACAGTTGGATGCTTTTTGGTTACAAGTCTCTCCAGTGCAGTTAATCTTGTCATTCCTGTTGTTCTGTTTTTCCTTCTTCCATTCCTGACTATTATTATGATGATCCTTCCAATAATTATCTAGACTCGGGAAGACAATTTTCTCAGTGTGACACTGAGGTCTTCTCTATAGGACTCTGACCTTTTCAATCTTGCTGTAAGGTAGGGTCTGGCTTCCTCTTCCTTAGAATTCTCAGGAGTTGCAAACCAAAGCTCAAATTGCACTTAAATACTTAAATACCACTTACCTCTTTGTAATCTCTTGTAACTTATCCTTGGGAAGAATACTTTTAAATTTTCTTGATAGATCATGACATATTCAGGAAGAGTTAAAGCATTTTAGCAGATATGGTTTATTGTTTTCAAAGGAAGAGTTAGATATGATGTGGAAATAGCCAAATGAAATGGAAAACACTTTACCTGGTAGAGAACGTTTGTGCAAATCATAGACACTCAATCCAACTTTGAACTTTTGACATTTGCTTTTATCAACAAATCTCCAGAAGTCTCTGAATTTACAGATTATTCAATTATACATGCGTATTTTAGCACTTTAATACCATGTGTAGGGCTACAGATAAGGCTGAAGAAATTGGTTCTCTCTAACCGTCTGTCTCCCTCCATAATTTGAATAAAAAATAAATAAAAATCTGGATTTACTTTTTAATAAACCTTGTGTTTACCCTTGTAAGTGGTTAAATGCAAATGGTTTAATTAGTCATACAGACTTTGACAACTAGCATGCTAGCTAGCTCAAAAAATATGAAGGGTTTTCAAAATGAGGGAAATGTGTATTACACATATATTTATAGATTTCAAAAATTATTTTGCACCACAATCATCATATATTTAACTTTATTCTCCATGAACTTTTTGAAGTCTTAAGTATGAGTGGATAGGTGACTATGACTGCAGGAGGGAAAAGAAAATGAATATTCACTGGCAGAGGCAGAGCAGTGTTTCATGTCTATGAAACAGGACTGGGCCAACAGTAGAGATCCCTTGCAAAAGATGCATGGTCCATGAGAAACACACACTATTTGAGGAAAATTTTAAAAGGTTATATTGTTTTTGGTTATCAAATATTTAGTGCTGATAGATAAAGCTAGCAAATGAAATAAACCCTATGTTGAAGCTGTTTTTAATTGCATATATTTCAATGTCAGGAATATCTGAATCAAAAGACTATGTTTATATCATTATTAAGTATATATATTTAAACGTTGATTTTAACTTCAAGTAAGTATGTAAACTTTTGCTGTAGAGGATTAACATGTTCTCTGTATCACTCCAGGAGAGTTATTAAAAGTAGTTCATCCTGTTCTATTTTATTATGGTTTGGAATCAAGCCACACCTGTAACTAAACTGCCTGCAAAATGATTCAATAAAGAGTCAGAACCTTTTTTGACTCAGGGTTTTTGATTTGATCCCACACCATTTATCCCCGGCATCTATCAATACTCTCCATCTGCAGACATTAAGGGCACTACTCAGGCCTCTTTTATTTATTGATGTGAGCTCATGTATGCATTGCACAACATTGAGATAAACCTTATCTGTTTTTTCATATACATTAATAATTCACTTGTAGAAGTTGGACAGCATTATTTCAAAAGGGAATGTTGACTGCAAGAAAATAATATATGTGTTAGTGTGTTTTTTTAAAAAGAATAGTGGGATCTTTAAGTATAAATAAATGAATACACTATTACTATCATTGAAAAAACATCACTTTATAATGAGCTACCAGAATTCAATATAAAATTATTTAAAAATACTATTATATTTATCAAAAGACTATAAACATTTAAATCAGTTATTTTTCTAACTCTTTAACACCTTGAAATTATGGTTATCTTGATTTCAATGAATTCAAAGTATTTTATCAGTATTTTATCTAAGATGTTGCAAATAATCTCTTACATCCCACTGTAACATAATCCATTATCACAATATCACAATATTCTTACAACAAGGAAAGCCATGGAGTGACTATGCTCTGATCTTTTAATGAAATACACCACATTAATTTAAATTATTTTTCACAAGACATAATATTTCTTTTGTTAGAAAAGATTACTAGAGTCCATGAGAGCTTATTTTGTAGACAATGTAGTTAGGCTTATTGATGTGATTCACATTTTAAAAGTTAATAAAAACACTTGTGTGTCTTTCTCATGCTAGTCATACAGTCCTCTCCCTTCAAATGCGGGACATAAGAGTTCCTACCCTCTGGAGCCTTTGTGAGATAAAATGTGCACATTAATCAGACGTAATCAAATACTGTTTTGAGACATGCTCCAACATGAGTGCCTTAAAAACAATATGTGAAGTGAAGAAAGCCAAACACATAAAGTCACAGTGTATTGTTCCATTTACACAAATGTTCAGAATAGGATATTTGGTAGAGACTGAAAATAGAATGAAGTATCTTATCTCGTATCTCAAATGAAGTAGCTATATTTCATCATATATTTATGAGATATTTCTTAAACTAAATATTTTCATAATTTCCATAAGGATGAGTAGGACCTCAACTTTTTCAGCAGATGTAGTGTGCATAAATTATCTAACCTTATGGAGTCTACCAATAATTCCTTCCCATGTGGGTCAGTCTGTGTAAATCCATGTCTCTATCTGTTAGCTTCCAATTTCAGGAAACTCCTTTGTCCTCCAATCTCATTTCAGAGATGAACAAGCTACTGCAGTAAACATCTCCAACTCTTCCCCAGAACCAAATCTTGAGCAGGGACATTATTGCAGACAAGTTAAGAGTTGACAGGAGACAGTTTCTGAGATCCATAAAACAGAAGACTGATAGTGATGCTTCCTCAGTTCGCACCTTTACAGTGCCCTGGATTTCAGCTCTTCCTAAAATTCTGGTAATGCTATGTTGTGAATGTCATATGTCATGTCAGGATCATGACGGAGAGACTGTCACAATCACTAGGTTATCTTAAGTTTTGTTTCTATATACAACTATAAGGTGTAAAGGATTACAGTGATGGGAAGACTACAAACTATAGAAATGTCACGATCTTTAGGAGCAAGAAACAAGGTACACAAGGGACAAGATCTACACCGTAAGATTGTTATAACAAAGTACATTAAACGTGATAACTTATCAAGAGCAGAATTAATGCTTATCCTGCAGGAGACTGTAATGTCTGAGACCAGGACACCAGCATATTTGGTGTCTGCTGAAAGCCCGTTTCTCATGCATGGTGCCGCCTTCTGTGTCGTCCCGTGTCAGAAGGCAAAAGTGACTCATAAGTTCCATTGGACTTATTTTACCAGGAAATGAATGCTATCCATGAGGTGGAGCCAGTCCTCTCTGCCTAATCATCTCCCAACACCAACCAGAGGGAATTCAGCTTCACAGTGTAGGCTTTGGGAAGGTGCATTCAGACCGCAGCCTAATGCCACAGTAAGAGGCTGTGGATAAACATCTTAATTTCACACCAGATTCAGTCCACTTCCTTGGACATGGGAGTGGATGTGAGAGATGTTTAAAGTTATCAGTAAGGGTCAGTTTTCCAGAAAATCAATCAGGGGAAAGAATTCTTTAGGCTGAATCAAAGGACAAATAGAAAATATCCAGCACAAATAACACATAAAATATGTTGATACATCCCTTTTCTGCTTAATAATCAGTGTCAATATGTGTTGCTTAAAATCAAAGGATAGGAAATTTTGTTTTAATCAATGTATCAAAATTAATTTTAACTTTTCAGCATCACTACAGCACTGACTCCCTCAGCAGCTGGCCATGAATAATAGGAATTGGTATCTGACTGTAGATGCCTAAAGGTTAATTGGCCAGTTGCCTCAGGGATATGTATCTGAGGCACACATTTACAGTTTTGCATGGGTTTAAAGTATTGCATGCTTGTTAAACCAACCACAATGAGGTAAAAGTAAGCAATATATTAAGCATGAAATTCAAAGAAGCTTGAAAAAATTACAGAGTTCTGTTATCATTTTCAGCATCTTCGTGGAGGAATTCTTCATGGTCTTCAGCAACTCGTTTCATTTTGTAATAATTTGCTGTTGTCCATCTGCCAACCCCCAGCAGATCCTGGCATCCGCTGATTTGCCTTCCATCCCCATACTTTTATATCACTTTTCCATCCCCATTTTGCTACCTTAGCAGCTTTATTCAAAATCCATTTTTCATTTGTATATGGGTCTATTTGGGGACAAACATATTCTCTTATGTTTGCTGTGTGTCTATTCTCTAGCCAATATCTTTTGAGAGTCATTAAGGCCTCCATTTATTTTCCTCCAAATTTTTTTTATATGTACTATGTTTTTTACATTTTAATACTAATTTTAGATATAGCATAGGAGTTACTTAAAATGTCTTGGAAATTTCACTGTGAGTTTGAGGGAACTGAAAACTTAACAATAGTGAGTGTATGATACATAAATGTGGTATTTTTATAACTTAAGTATTTGTAGATTTTAGTGTATGATTATTGTATTTTGTAAAATTATACCTAAAATTTTAGGTATTATTACATAATGATATTGATTTCTATATCAAGTTGTTTGTAATAAACATATAGAAGTGTAGTGTGTTTTTTGTTTGCTTTTTTGCATAGCTATTGTGTTCCTGTATCTTGTTAATATCAAAGAAAAACTGCACCCACCAAGGTAACAGACTAGAGAAACTTCATTCATGACAACTGCAATAGAGGAGAGTACATGAATTCAATTCCACTGAAAAAAAGACTAGGAAAGTTTTCAAGACTAGAATGAGCTGTGGGAACCTACTGGAGTACTTTAGAAGAGTGAGGTTGGCCAATGTGATCAGTCTATCTATGTTCACTGATTTTGCTTGTCAAAGGCAGAAACCTATCATTTTGCAGACAAAGTTGGAGAGACAGGAGCTCTTTCTTTCTTGGTGATTCAGTTTTAAAGGAGTAGCCTACAAGTCTTTGAGAAAGACATCCCTGGATTATAAAACTTGCAATAGACTGAGCCAAGGTTTGCATTTCAAAGAGGAAAAGAAATAATTTGCAGTTTAGAGCTTTTTCATGTAAATCTTCTAAGGAAAGGGAGGTTAGGGCTTTCTGGTCATGAGAAAATTTGTCTAAACTTCAGTCAAGCTGAAGGAAACATTAATGTCATCTTGGGTGCTGAATACACTTGTAATTTCAACATGTTTTAAAGATTTCTTGTGTCCTACAACGGCTTTCATGTAATCAACAAATATTTATTTTAACTTCTTTTTTTTTCTTTTAGTTTTCTTTCCTTATTGTTTTGGCTAGTATAATACAGAGTAGGACTAGTAAAAGTTTGCAGATTTTTCTGGTTCCCAATTGAAAGGAAAAACTATTTATTATTTCTGCAAGTGCAATGTTGGCAGATTTTTGTCATGACATCATCTTGAAAAGATTCTTTTTCCTGGTTTCCTAAGGATTTTGAATTTTTCAAATGCTTTTTGCACTTAGTTGACCGGAACAAGTGCCTGTTTCCCTTTTTTGGTCTGTTATTATAAGGAATTGTATTGATTATAGAGTCATTGAATGTTAAACCTATCCTCCACGCTGTCTCCTGGGATATTTGCAAGCTCTTCAGCCATGTCTTACCCCGCTGATGATTACCAGTCTGAGGCTGTCTGTGATGCTTACGATTACCTGAGTGACTACGATAGGTACACAGGAGATCCTAAGCACGACCTGGCTTGTGTGAACAGCAGGTCTATCAAGTAATCCCCAAAGTGATCAAAAACTTCATCCAATGTTCCTACAAAACTGTCTCAGACTTGATAGACCAGAAGGTATGTGAACTCAGGCCAGTTGTATCTCCAGCGATGTCATCAACCAGAGGGTGTATGAGATCCAGGACATCTATCAGAACAGCTGGACCAAAATGAATGCAAGTTTCTTCAAGAACACATCTTGGCTGGAGGCTGAAACCATTGCTCCACAGGTTGGCAACATTGTTGTCTTCCTGATTTTGTACAAAGTATTATACTGCCAGCACATATATGCAAAGTCAGTGGGGGACCCTCCTTGGCAAAGAGGTTTGAATCTTACTACAACTACTGCAATCTCTTCAACTAAATTCTTAATGCTGATGTCCTGCATCCCTTGAACTTCCCAACCAGTGGCTTTGGAATATCATCAATGAGTTCATCTACCAGTTCCAATCATTTAGTCAATATTGCTGTAACACCACCAAGAGGTCTGAGGGGGAGTCTGACTTCCTTCATTCAGGTCCCAAATCTGGAATGTTCACAATGCCTTCAACGTCCTTCATTCCTTGGTAGAAAAATCCAACACCAACTAGCTGTACACAAGTGAAGGTGACTGGAGAGTGTGACTGGGGAGTATGGACATCATCTCTTCTATATGATGCTAGGCTACTTCAGCCTTGTGGAGCTAATGCCTCTGCACTCCATGTGGGGAGATTACTACCAGGCTGTCAAGGTGCTGGAGAACATCAAAGATAGTGAGAAGAGCATGTATTCCCATGTGCAAGGTTACCATCTATTATTACATTGTTTTGCATACTTGATGATGCATCATTACTAGGCATCTGGGTCTTTGCCAACATCCTGCTCTACATCCAGAGGACCAAGAGCATGTTTCAGAGGACAATGTACAAGTACTAGATGTTAACAAGCAGAACAAAAATTTATAGTGGTCAGGCAATCATGGCTTTGGATTGAATTAGATGTGTATTAGAAGAAACAACTGTTATGGATAGAAAAATGTTGAACTGTAGGTTATTTTATTTAAAAAATTATCTACCTCTCTATCATCTTTCTATCTATAATAAATTAATTTGAGAGTAAGATAGAGAGACAGGGAACTCTCATCCTCTGGTTCTCTCTCCCAAAAGCCCCAAACAGCTGGGGCTGGACCAAGCTGAAGCCTGGAACTTAAAAATGAATTCAAGTCTCAAACATGGTTGGCAAGAACCCAGCTACTTGAACTATCAATCACCAATGCCTCCTAGAATGTGTGTTAGTAGCAAGCTGGAATCAGGAGCTAGCTGGACTCGAATTCAGGCACTCAAATATAAGATGTGAGTGTCCCAAGTCATGTTTCAACTGGTGAGCCAAATACCTATCCCTTTGAATTATTTTTCTTTAATCATAAATAAAACATTAAGAATTAGGCACAAAGCTTTAATTTAAGCTTGTGCTTCACTGTTTTCCTATAAAACACAAATTTTAAGTCTGCCTCTCTTTAAAATATTTCCCCCCTCAGGTTGCTTTTTATATCATTGAGCAAAAAGAATTGGCAGTAACAATCTGACATATAGTTTGATCAAATTGTGTGTTATTTGCTAGATGAATTCAACATAAATTTGCACTAAGACTCAATGTATATGGAACTATCAATTCTTTATATGTAGGTTCATTTAATGGGACAATTGTTAATGTTTCTCAAAAATCTACAATTGTTCCACCAATGTCAAGTCCTAATTGCAGTTTCAAGCATTTCTAATCTATTTAGGCACTAGCCAATGAGGCTTTGTCATCAACTCTATATTTGTAATAAGAGGTACATATTATTTTGTTGCATTTATTTTTAGAAATCCAGCTTTTACTCTCTAACTTGAGTTATATAAGTCATAACCTGACAATAAATTTTTTAAAAATATGGTTTTTTCCTGCATTGATTTTCAGTCCAGATACAGAACTTCATTTTCTCAAAGACCACAAGTCTACAGATGGTCAGCATACATGCAAATCAACAAAGGTTGCAATGGTAAGATACTGATTCCCACATTGCTCTTATTTATTTTAGCATTTGCTTTATGGTACAAGTCTAGCATTTGTAGTTACTGCAGGGAAAAGGGAGTAGCACAGAGAGGAGACAGGATATAAACTCACATCATCCAAGATGAGTTTATTCAAGGAGAAAACAAATCAGTTCACAGAGGTGGCTAACTGCCACATGCATACAGACGGAACACGTGGCAAAGGACCCAGTCCTCCAGCGGACAAGGGAGCAGGGCAGTAGTCAGGACTGAGTTTCTTCATTCAGGTGTTTCAGGTTATTTGAGGGCTTTCAAGCCTGGAGAAGAAGGCTGGGAGTGAGGTGGGGGAGAGTACAGGGTACGGGACTGAACTAGTCTCCTGAAAGAATGCAAGTGTTAAGGAGTCCATCGAGGAATTTGATTTACGTTCAGGCAAGGAATTAAGGTGGCTGAGACTTATATACTTGTTTCATCAGATACCATTTATGTTAACCAGTTTCAATCATCCCACATTGAATACACTTATCAAAATATCACAATTGTCCCATGAATGTACACAATCATGATGGGTCAATTAAAATAATTTCAGTGATAGATTTAAGAAAAGAAAATAAAAAAATATTGACGAAAGACATTAAAATTTCAACACGGGTCCCAACATGAAGTAATGTCAAGGAAATTGAAATGCTTTGATCACCACACGTTTGTACATGTATGAAGATGCCACATGTGGCCACACAATAGAGCATTTATTTTGACACACATTTTAATTGTGATGTGGTTAACATGTTTAACTTCAGTAATCTCCCCTTTTCATTTTAAGTGCATTTATCCATCTTCCTGAGCCATCAACCCTCAAATATAGATTCCTTTTATCTCCCCACTGTGACTGCTTGGACCTTGTAACAGGAAACTGAAATCAGAAGTTCTGGGAGATGTAACTGGCAAGAAAGTGTTTTAATTTCTGCATTTACATATGCAGTTGGCTATAGCTCCCTCTTAGAATGTAAATCTTAAATATGTAGAACTGGATCCACTGCAGATATTAACTGCCTGAGCATTACTTCCTTCTATCAATCATGCTATTTGGTTGGGATTTGTCATAGGACTGAAAAATGAGTTCATTTTAAGCATTAAGCATGCCATGCTAGATAGAAAAATGGAAGTAATAATGCCTCACAGGATTCTTGTGGAGAGTGTGTGTGTCCACATATGACAAACCTTTGGCAAGGTGCTCAGCAGATAACTGAGCAATAAATCAGAGTTATTTTCATATACTCTGCTTAAGTAGACATTACCTAAAAAAAAATAAAAACAAATGAGATGTTGTGTCTCATGCCCTCCAACTGTTGGAAAGGGGAAGGATATTCCTTAGTCCTTTCTTTAATTACTAAAGGAACTTGCTGTGGTTAGCAACGTGCAACTGAAAGTAACTTTACATTCTTGCCTTCACGTTTGTGTACTGACAGAGTGTAGACTGCTCATCACAAATCATATATTTAAGATGAAGATCCTAGAGAGTTCAGTGGGATTTAAACTCTAATCTGTGCTCTCTGCAACCATTTCTAGCACTAGCATTTCCAATATTCTCACACTCACCTTTCCATAAAGATAAAAGTGGAATGCAAATGACTCAATATTCCTTGGCACCAGGATTTTTCCTTCAAGTAACCGCATTGTGTTTTCTGTTTTCCTTCATTTTATTTTACTCAGGATTGTATTAACCATCCAGTACAATAATTTTACTTGTAGATTTTTATAATATAATTCAGATATTTGTATTTGTGCCTCTTTACTCAAAAGTAGATATTTCTCATGAAACAATATTTTATTTTATTTTGACAGAAGAATCTTGTTTTGAAGAATAATAAGAAAATGGTGCTCTCCAGAATGGTAGGGATTTTATTATCATTATAGAAAAGGAGTCTGAAACCACAGTGGGTGGTGATTTGTATTTTCATTCATACTTAACTGTTTGGTGGAGCTTGCATTATATATACTCTGTAGTCATTATAAATGATTCCATTGTTTTATTGAAGGAGTGTTTATAGAAAATGTGCATCTCAGAGCAACATTGTTGTGCTCAGATAGTTAAGATTAAGTTAAAATAGTATATAAAGGAGCTGGTTCTGTGGCACAGCCAGTTAAAGTCCCAGCCTGAAGCACTGGCATCCCGTATTGGCACAGGTTCATGTCCTGGCTGCTCTACTTCAGATCCAGCTCCCTGCTAATGCACCTGGGAAGGAAGTGGAGGATGGCCCAAATCCTTGGGCCCCTGCACCCATTTGGGAGACCCAGAGGAAACTACTGGCTCCTGGCTCAGATCTGCTCAGGTCTGGGCCATTGCAACCATTTAGGGAGTGAACCAGCAGATGGAAGACCTCTCTCTCTTTCTCTCTCTCTCTCTCTCTCTCTCTCTCTCCCTCTCTCACTCTTTCTGTAACTGTGCCTTTCAAATAAGTAAAATAAATCTTTAAAAAATAGCATACAAAAATACTGTTCTTGGAGACATTACTAAATTATTTTATAAATTGTGTAATTTATATTTGAGAGAGTTTTCAGAAAACCTTACTGTAGATATAAACCTTCACAATGTAAGAGAGAAGGCTTGTCAATATGTCATTTCCTCTAAGAGAGGGTTTATGAAAATATGTATTTGTTTTATTTAATTGGAAGGCCAAGAAAGAGAGAGAAAGAGATAAAGAAAGATCTTCTATCTTCTGGTCTACACCCCAAATGTCCACCACAACCAGAGCTGGGCCAGGTTGAATCAAGGAACCAGGAACTTCATCATGATCTCCCACTTGGATAACAGGAGCCCAAAAACATTAACCATCATCTGCTGCCTCCCAGGCACATTAGCAGAAAGCAAGACCAGAAGTTTGAAGTAGCCAAGACGCAAATCCTCCTTGTAATATAGGATGTGAGTATCTCAAAAGCAGCTAAACCCACTGTGCCACAATGCCCACCCCAGTGGAGAGATTTTATAGCTTCCAGAGTAGATCATTTGGCTTTCCAAGAAAGTATTATTGTGCCCACCAAATTACTTCTCCATTTACTTTTGTGTTTCAGATGTTTCCCAGGTTAGAAAGCCCAGTGAAGGTGTTGAGCCTGAGCAAATGCTGCCAAAGGAGCGCCACACACTGTTAGGCTTTGCAGTCCTTTATTGCCATTGGCAGAGTGGGCTCCTGCCCCAAAGAACTCTCAACCCAGAAGCCTGAAGCACCATAGTTGCTAAGATCAGAGGGAATACAAGGTTACTGGGTTTAAGCTAACCTAAGGCCTATGGGAAATTAATACCAAATATAATCTTGACAATGCCAATTATAATTTTAACAATTTCAATTGTAATCTTGATATTAATCTAGGTATTGGCCTAATTCACATGTGGGAAATAGACACATCACAATCTTATCATTAACCCAGGGGCTGCCTGTCTGTTTTTAAGCTTGAGCGGTCAAGCTAGGGTGTTTCTCTGCTCTGCCAAGTGTGATGTAGTAGACTGCTATTGTCTGAGTTTTTTAGATCATAGTTTCAGACCAGAGTCTCACGATGGGGGCTTTCTCAAGATGGAGTCTCTGGTGCTCTAAAATGGAGTGCCTGCTGTCAAGGTGTTACTTCAAAGGTCTACAATGTTTTCTCTATACAGATTTGCAGTCTATAAACAAAATTGAGTGAACTACAGGTGATTCATTTTGTTAAGACACTCACTGAAGCTCACCAAGTACTAGAAAGCAGAATGGACTTTGAAAATGAAGCAAGTAGTCAGACAGGAGTGCAAAGCTGGAGGAATGTAACCATGCATTCACGCATCTCTGTGTTACGACAGACCCCCTCCTACACAACTCAGCTAAACTGGAGGTTCTAAGTTAGAACTGTTACTGACAACATGGACAATTTAAAAATCCTTCAATGCCATTGGGGGAATGAAGATTGTGGCTAAAACCTTGGGTATAACCTTGGGTATTTAAGCTTTGAGGAAGTAATGGATTCAAAAAAAAAGGGGGGGGGGAATAAAGCAAAACAAAACAAATAGAAAGGGAAACCATTCTGAATTGCAAAGCACGAGAATAAAAATAAGTAAATGTGGAAAATAAAGGGAATAGCCAAACTAATAATAATAATAATAATAATAAAGATTTTCCTTGTGTAGTGATACATTCAATGAAGTTCTAAAAATGATGTGCCTGATGCTGCCTCAACTGTAGATCGCCTGTTATTTACAGAGAATTCTACCTTTCACATTCAGAAGTGATGAACTGATAGGAGTTAAAAGTTTGCCAGTTCTATACATGCAGCAGATCTAAATTCCCCAGCAAATTTTAGGAATGTCATTATTCTGTTAAGTCACAAATAGTTTATGTTGTTTATGTTGTTAATATGAAACATCTCCTTATGTCAAAATGCTTCTGCTCAAAATAGGATTAGCTGTTGCTCCAGATGTCACAGCCATGTAGCCCAGTACTCACTGAAATGTTCCCAGCAAAGCTCTTTAGCCCCTGTGCTAGTGTGCATAATCGACAACAACATCCAAAAATCCATTGGAAAAACATGTGGAGTATTCATCAAGTATTCCAATGAAGTGAGATTATGCCTTGTCATTGTGAATTCAATTATTAATTGATCAATCACTACACTCTCAAATAACTGATGGTTTTGGGTTTTTCTGTGCCTCTGAGGAAATTAAATGCAAATCTATGTCAGTCATCTGTTAACAAAGGTTCCTTTAAGGAGTCCACTGGCATACAAATGGGAAGCCCTGAAGCAGTTTTGGTCAGCTGTAACTCACTCTCTTTTATTTCATTTTTTTAAATAACCCTTTATTTAAGGTGCCTATTTGATTTCAGTCTGTCTCTTCTACCTTAAAAAGGAAATCTGATTCAAAGGTAATGTATCAAAGTCTTAACATTGATACAAATTACAGTCCTGTCTTTTCCTTTCTGCACAGGTTTCTAGTGGATAGAAATTCTGAGCAACAGCCGGAGGACAGAGTAAGCCCCAAAGTCTCTGCTATTTGAGACTTCAAGGGCAGAAATGTTTCTCCCCTCAAGGAGTCAGAGTTAGTCTTTGAAACTCCCAAACAAAAAGACATTTTTTTTTTCTCTCAGTAACCCTGTGGTAGTGACAATTTAAATCAATATTATGGCAACAAAACCCAAAATGAAAACGCTTTAATTTTTTATACTCAACAGCATCCTGAATGCTGTGTCCCATCACCAACACAATGTCCCACATTATCAAGAACTCTCCGATATTTCCATTGTTCTTTCGTTTCATCATTGCCAAAATGAAGAGGAGGGAGGCACAGTGAACCGAGAGCTCACTGGTTCATTGAAGTACGCACTGGATTGCCAAGCCAGGTGTCAGATTTTAAGTTAAAAAAAAAAAAGCATCAATACTGCATTATTGATGAGGTAGTGTTATGCCTGCAGTCCGTGGTCCCCCGAAATCAACCACCAGAGACTGAAGTTGAAGCCAATTAGCAGGGTCGTTCTTATTACGAGTTCGAACCCAGGCCTCTCAGTGCCTCCAGAAGAGGAAGCCCCCAGAGAAGCCCTGAGCCCAATTCTAACAGAGCTTTTATTATCATGTACAAGCAGGCTTTAGGGGAATGCCTAGGTCAAGTTGACACTTCTAATAAGACACCTGCTGCCTACCCAGGGTAGGGGCTGGTTGGTATCTCAAGCTTTAAACCTCCCTTTCACATTCTTGGACCTGGGTCAGGGTAGAGTCACGTCTGGCCAGATGGAGGAAAGGGGAAGTGTAGGATAGCAAGGGCCAGGAACAGGCAGTGGTGCGGTTTGTACAACAATCAACTTATTGTAGTTACTGGATTACTTAGCTCAACATCCAACATAATACATATATAAAGTCAAGGACACTTAGCATTGCTTATGATTACTACTAGTTGCCTAATAAGCTAATGTGATTACACTTTAGGTTACATTAAAATAAGGATGATATTTTCTAGTAAAAGCTGGTTGTGCCGGTGTCTTCTCAGTAGCAGATGACTGGGAAGGACCCGTTAATGCGATAATACACATTTGAAATAATGTTAAGCATTCTAGTGCTATTTGAAAACCGTGTGTTTCTGCACACAATGGAAATTAGACTCTAAAATTTCCTCTCTACTTCTCAGTTATTCACAGCACCACTGGTGCCCACCCCATCCCACATATGGCTTCACGCTGTGGTGGCTTTGTTGTTGTTGTTGTTGTTTTGCCTAATTTGTCTCCAACTACTGTCAGGACCAGAATCCTTGGAGGAAACTCTAGAATTCAGACTCCTCCATGGAGAGGTTGTGTGTAGTAGAGTGATTGAGAAGGCTGACCTGACCTGGTGTCAGGAGTGTTTGGGGTGAACTTTCAGCTCAGCCCTGTCACTTCTTTTTTTTTTTCTTTTTTTTTTTTTGACAGGCAGAGTGGACAGTGAGAGAGAGAGACAGAGAAAGGTTTTCCTTTTGCTGTTGGTTCACCCTCCAATGGCCGCCGCGGTCGGCGCGCTGCGACCGGCGTACCGCGCTCATCCGATGGCAGGAGCCAGGTGCTAGGTGCTTTTTCCTGGTCTCCCATGGGGTGCAGGACCCAAGCACTTGGGCCATCCTCCACTGCACTCCCGGGCCACAGCAGAGGGCTGGCCTGGAAGAGGGGCAACCGGGACAGAATCCGGCGCCCCGACCGGGACTAGAACCCGGTGTGCTGGCGCCGCAAGGCGGAGGATTAGCCTGTTGAGCCACGGCGCCGGCCAGCCCTGTCACTTCTTACATGAGTGAACAAGAGTAAATTATTTAAACTTTCTGTAACTTAGTTCCCTCATCTCAAAATGAATAAAATGCTGAGAGAGAAAAATGGGTTGTACAAAAAGAACGACTGAAATTACCTTGGGGCAAACTCTCTCCACAACTCTTGGATATTAGGGATATGTGGACTCATACTCCAGAGAACCTTGCCAAGGCTTGGTTTGGTCACTCTTTATCCCTTATCTTAAATTGTTTTCCTCAACTGGTACTTGACCTGACAAATTATTTATTTAATATTTCATATCTTTTCTTCAATAAAAGACATCTTTTGAAGGAAGGAAATGGTGGTTCACTCATATTCCAAGCACTTAGTACAACACTTAAGCCAAGCACACCAGGAAGGTGTTTGAGTCCTATTAGTTAAAGGAAAGGATGCATGGTTGAATCAATCATTACCCAACAAGGAAAATGAGTGACCAAAGCAGCCATAAGGTCCCCCCAGTGAGGCCAACTCCAACTCTCTCCCTGCCTCAGGTCCCTGACCTCCCTTCCATGAGCTTTGCAGAATCTCCAAATTCCAACCTCAGAAACCCCTCTACTCCCTTTTCTGATTCACTTGACAAAACCTATAATGTCTCTGCCCTTTGAAATGTAAATCTTTTTAAAAAGCCTTTTTCCATTTTATGACTCAGGACTATCTTTTCTCAAGGACCTGGGAGCATTCCCTTTGAAATGTAATAGTGCCCCCAGCTCCCAGTCTCTGTGGGAGAGTAGAACTTAACTCCCCAGGAACCTTGCTCCAAATTGGAAAACTTTCTCCTCCTTCCGAGAAGATAGAGAAAGTCTGCTTTTCTCTGGAGTGCAGCTAATTAGCAAGCACAAGTAGACTAACAAGCCCTCCACCCAACCCCAGTTCTTAAAAGTTCTCCAGATCTTTTTTTTTTTAGTGAAGTTGAATTCAGATGGAGTCCTGATCTCTCTCCAACTATAATGTGCTTCAACAGTCTCAGCCTGTTGAACATGGTCCAGTATAATTCTCCCTTTGACAGGAGAAATTCTAAGGAATCAGGTTATGTGGAGAATTCAGAAAGGGTTCTATGAGAGATAGATCACATCAGAGTTTTGTGGTACTGAGAGAAGGACCACTGATATGTTAGTAGCTTCATTCTCACTTTAAAGATATCCATTGTCTATAGCACCTCTGGTTCTCAATTTTGTGCTCCTGACTGACAATTCTTTTTATTTGCTTAATCATTGATTTAAAAATTATATTAGCAGTAAGTATACTGATGAACTATAGTGTGACATTTCACTTCATGCATACAGTGTGTACCAATTAAATCAGGGTAATCAGCATTTCACTTTCATTGGCATTTCTTTATGACTGGAGTCTTGGAGCTCTTTCTGTTTGCTCACACAACATTTAATAGGTCCATGTGAATCAGTCATCTCACTATGCTGTGTAACACTAGGAACTTATTCCTTTGATCTAACTCTGATTTGGCTTGTGTTTTCCAAACTCTCTCCGTTCTCTCCATTTCTTCTGGCCTCTAGTAATTGCTATTCTGTGTCAGATTGAGATTTGTTTGCTTCCAGGTATGAGGGAGAATAGGTGACATGTGCTTTCAGTGAGGAATACTGCTCCAGGACTAGTTCAATGTCTCAACAACATTATCAGAACATATTCTTTAATTCCTTTCACTTCACCAACCTCTGCTTACCCATGCTTGTTCTCTGATGTTCCTAAGATGATGGTTGCAGCTCTAGACCCTGGATCTACTCAGGTCAAGACCACAGCAGGAGGGCTTGGGTGTCAGTGAGGGTGAGGAAGGAAGGGCTTTCTTCTCACATGACTGCCTCCATATCTTTTGGGAAGGATTGCCTTTCTTAGGGGCCTCCAAGACATACACTCATATGTGTCACTGCTCAGAAATTGCTCATATGTCCAGCAATAGACAACATACTAGAAAAGCAATGAGATTTTTTTTAAATTTAGCTTCAATTGGGCCAGACACTTTTGATATGGGATGAATCAGGGAGATAGACAAGGTTCCTGAGTTGGAGCCCACAGTCCTAGCCCCCATGCAATCTCACCTATATCTACCCACCTGTCAATCAGACTATATAACTATTAGGTAGGAAGTCAGAAATTGAGCCTATGTGCGTATGAGAAAGGCCTGAAGACCAGCACCTACTGTGGAAGCTCAGAATCCCAGCATCCTGCACTTCAAAGTCCTGCCTGACCCTGATAACCTCCCAGGTAGTACCATCCCTTCTTCCAGGGAAAGCTCCCAGGAGAATTCTCTCTCCTCAGGACCAAATGAGTTACCTGATAACATGGGCAACAAAGCTTTCTCAGACAGGCCCTAAAAGAAGACCCCATACTCTATCCTAGGGCCAGCAAATCTAGGGAGAAATTTGCTAATTTTCTCCCAACAAACCCTTCTGCCAGGACTCTCCACCCCTTGTCCTGGAGGAGAGGGGGAGGGTGGGTAAACAGACTCCCTTAAAACCTAGGGAGTCCAAAGGACTGCTCAGCCCTCTGCCTCTCTGCTGAGCCGCACACCTGGCCTGCCCAGGTGTGTTCTCTCTACTCAACCAGGTAACCTCGCTCTCCCCCAGTCCGAGAGACTGGGCACTCTCTATGTTCCTTCCATTCTGACGATGCGCTGTCCCCAATAAAGCCTTATCACTCTGCTCTCTGTCTCACTCTTGAATTCTCTCTTGCTTGAAGACAAGAACCCCACGGGCCTTTCCTCTGGTCACATAACTGCTCCTTTTTGGAAATGAATAAGAGGCCTGGAGAGTGCAGGGACTCGCCCTCTTGCCTGCCCTCTTCACTGTGCTCTCACCGATGCCCTGTCACTTGCATCCTTCTGGTGAACCCTGGGAACAACTGGTTGGAATTCCCTGTTTATCTTTTCTGGCTGACTCTTCCTTAATAAAGCCCTCATGTTCCTGAGCATTCTTCTTTCAAAATAAATTCTCACTCTTTTTTTTTTTTTTTTTTTTTTTTTTTTTTACAGGCAGAGTGGACAGTGTGAGAGAGAGACAGAGAGAAAGGTCTTCCTTTGCCGTTGGTTCACCCTCCAATGGCCGCCGCGGACAGCGCGCTGCGGCCGGCGCACCACGCTCGTCCCATGGCAGGAGCCAGGAGCCAGGTGCTTTTCCTGGTCTCCCCATGGGGTGCAGGGCCCAAGCACCTGGGCCATCCTCCACTGCACTCCGGGGCCACAGCAGAGAGCTGGCCTGGAAGAGGGGCAACCGGGACAGAATCCGGCGCCCCAACCGGGACTAGAACCCGGTGTGCCGGCGCCGCAAGGCGGAGGATTAGCCTGTTGAGCCACGGCGCCGGCTAAATTCTCACTCTTGACATGCTGCGTGTCTTGTTTGGACCTGTGCTTAGAATTCTCCAAGTAAAAGGTAAGAGCCCAAAATATTGATTTCAGGCTAATTCAGTCTGCAACACTCTGTTACACAAACAAAAGTTCTGTAATTTAGGAAAACAGAGAGATGAACGTCTTAGAGGAAGGCACATCCCACGCATCTAGCAATCCTAGCTTACCTCTACAGTTCTGGAGAGAGCATCTCAACCAGGTAGCTGCTACCCCAGAGAAGAAATGCTTGGCACAATGTTGAAGGCAGCGCATTTTGTAGCACTGTACAGGTACATCTCTTCCCAATGCCTAAATGAAAAAAAAATTGTTATAGCACCATTATTCTGATACACTCATCATTCCTGGAGTCTTTGAGGAATCTTTGGCCATTTCTTTCCTCACAACTTATTGCCTAGGTTCATTTTATGCTGTTATAATAGACTATCGTAGACTGGGAAATTTATAATGAATAGTAATTCACTTAGCTCATGGTATATGAGCTGGAAGCTCCCAGATCGAAGGGCTACATCTGATAAAAAGCTCTCTGGCTGCA
Source organism: Sylvilagus floridanus (assembly GCA_949820135.1). Classification (NCBI taxonomy): domain Eukaryota; kingdom Metazoa; phylum Chordata; class Mammalia; order Lagomorpha; family Leporidae; genus Sylvilagus; species Sylvilagus floridanus. The sequence goes on from OX463226.1 coordinate 119,235,035, forward strand.
TCATAACATCCAAGAAGGCATTGCATAGATGAGAGAGAATGGAGAAGGAGCTGAACTGTGCTTCATAAAGACCCACACAATCCTTTCAATAACCAACCCACTCCCACTTATTGGCACTAATCCACTCATGATGGTATAGCTAATCCACTCATGAAGGTAGACTTATTCACTTCTTAAAGGCCCCACTTCTCAGTGTTGCTTCATTACAGCTGAGTTTCCAAGACATGAACTTTGGGGGACATATTTGAACTACCGCACTCTCATAGATTACCAAGTCTCACTGGTCTCACTTTAAATATCACTAACATTTTGTGAGATTTACTCACCCATGGATCCATTAAAGGTAATGAACTACAAAACCTAAGTGTCTATACTTTTTCTTGGCATTTAATTTAGCCCTAATGTCTATCCAATTTATTATCATTTTTCAAACATGAAATCTCAACACTGACAAATACTGCTAATCCCAGTATCTATGTATGTATTTTTCTTTTAAAACATTTCTGTCTTTCTGTCTTTCTTTTCTTTTTTTTTGGGGGGGAGGGGGGTTGCTAGGCAGAGTTAGATAGTGTGTGAGAGAGATGTAGACAGTGAGATAGAGACAGAGAGAAAGGTCTTTCTTCCATTGGTTTACTCCCCAAATGGCTGCTAAGGCCGGCGTGCTGCATTGATCCGAAGCAAGGAGCCTGGTACTTCCTCCCAGTCTCCCATGCGGGTGCAGGGACCCAAGCACTTGGGCCATCCACCGCTGCCCTCCCTATCCACAGCAGAGAGCTGGATTGGAAGAGGAGCAACTGGGACTAGTACCCAGCACCCAACCAGAACTAGAACCCGGGGTACTGGCGCTGCAGGCGGAGGATTAGCCAAGTGAGTCACAGCGCCAACCTGTCTCTATTTTCATTTTTTTAAAAAGGCACAAAAAATACACAGTGAGACAGAGCCAGCCACACCGAGATCCGCCATCTGATGGTTTACTTCCCAAATGCTCACAGCAACAGGGGCTGATCCAGACCAAAGCCTGAAATCTGAAACTCAATTTGGGTTTCCCACATGGGTGGCAGGGACTGAAAATACTTGAGTCATCACCTGCTGCCTCTGGGTTCACATCAGCTGGAAATGGAACCCAAACACTTTAATATGGGTTATGGACATACCAAGCAGTGTCTTAACCAGCTGCACCAAACCCCTCCCCAGCGTTTTTATTCTAGTCAGTTGCTTTTCACTCCAGGAGACTCAACATGCATGCCCATGAAATTTATAAAAGGCTCCCAATTCCATGTCATCCTCTTCTCCTGCGACCTGTAACTGAACTGTGAGTGGGTATATTTTATCATGCCCACCCTTTGGAACCTGTAGGTCTAATGATATCTGGAAATGTTCTCAAGTATCTTTTCTCTCCATGTATCTTTGTTTTCACTTTTTCACCATAAATTAATGTTATAATACCTGTTCTATATACTCACAGGCACCTCTAGTCCAACAAATACTTTAATTTCTTTCCATAATAGTCACTTCTGCCTTTTTTATGACTAGATATGCAATTTCATTTCTTCACACATTCAGTCAGATTTTCTCAAATTACTCCTATGTCTCTCTCCCATCATACTACCTCAATCCTGTATTCATTAAGTCAAGCGTCTGCTTTTTCCATGTCTTACAAATTCCAAAAAAATGCTGCTGAAGCAAAACCATTCACTGTGCTAAATGTATCGGCCACCACTCCTTGGTTTCCACTTCATCCTTACTCTCAATCCTCTAAATTTAACAACTGCATCACAGTTGAGACAGAACCATTGGCAGGTCAATTTTCAGACTTTCTATGACACAACACAAGGCTTACCAACGTGATATCTGCTCTTCCTGACTGTTCCTCTGTCTCCATGAGTGACTTGGGTCTGTAACAAATCTCTACCTGCTTATAGAATGCAATATGTTTAAAAGCATGCAATGAGGAATAAGACAGAAAGAATGTTGACTCTTGGCTCTTATATCTACATGATTTTAAATAATAATGGTTGTTGAGTGCCTCTGCCTCCCATTGTCTTTAATTGCAGATATATGACAAACACCACTTTTATTGCTGCTGTAGCTGTTCCCCAGGGTCACTGACTGCTTCCCTGGAGAAAACAAACTCATACATTCCAAGTCTCTTCCACTTGCCTAATTCTACTTATATTTCCCAGACTTAATTTGAATATTACGATGCCTTTTCAGTTTAAGAGAAGTTGATTTATTTATTATATAATGACTTTAACACCAATTTCTGAACTATTGATTTAAACTTTTGGCTACAATGACTGGTGTGGTTTTGCTAGAACAAAAAGAGAACCTATTTATGCATTGCTTGACACCACTGCTATTTTACAGTTGGAGCTAGTTTAAAACACTCTCTCCCTTGAGCTCTGATGCATTTTATCTAAGACTTAACATAGCTTATAAACCATTTCCCACTTGGGACAGTTTCAAATAGATATTTATTCAAATAAAATATAAATGAACTAAATCCTTTTTCAGAAATTAGAGTTGAAAGAGCCAACTGGCAAAATCGCTTTCATCATGTCAAATGATATCACAAAGGGAATTCGGTTTCTCTCATAACATTGAGACTTATCTCGGAACTTCAACACGATGGGAAAATATGGGGAAGAGGAAACTCTCTCTAGATTGCTTTTTAAAGGATAATACGTTCTCTTTTCACACTTTATTTTAACCCTAATGTCAATTTATTGTCATTTTTCAAACATGAAATCTCAACACATAACACACTGACAAATATTGCTAATCCCAGTGTGTGTGTATATATTTATATATATGTATTTTTCTTTTAAAATATTTCTGTCTTTATTTTCATTTTATTTAAAAGGCACAAAAAATACACAGTGAGACAGAGCCAGCCACACAGAGGTCTTCATCTACTGGTTCACTTCCCAAATGCCCACAGCAACAGGGGCTGATCCTGGCCAAAGCCTGAAATCTGGAACTCATGGGTGGTATGGTACACTTTATGGAGCAATACATATATATTTGATACCATTGGCTTCACAGATAAGGAAGTAATTTTATTTTTTTCATTTCTTTTTTTAATCTTAATCCATTTATATACTAGTATTTAATTTGGACCTAATCACATCGTAAAGTGTTCTATATCCAGTTAAAACTTTATGAACTGTGGCTCAATTCAACTTTGAAAATCTGCTTAATGACTGAAGTGAGTACAACCCCATAGGAGGCACAGAGACAATGGGAATGGCAGTGGGGAATGGGGCGGTGCTGGCCTTTTCTCCCCACTGCACCGACAGGCAAGTGATCCAAGACTGAAGAAAATGAGATTCCCCTTCACGTCTCTGGGAAGGACAATCGGGGTCCTTTTCTTTTCTTCTTTAAATATTTATTTATTTATTTTAACTTTTATTTAATAAATATAATTTCTGAAAGTACAACCTTTGGATTATAGTGGTTTTTCACCCTATAACCACCCTCCCACCTGCAACCATCCTATCTCTGGGGCCCTTCCCTTTTCCAAGTAACTGTGTTTACGGGAAGAATTTTCATTTTGAACGCTTTACTTCCTATGATGGATTCACATACGGACTTTGTATAGATGCAATTCATCCAGGGAGTTCACATGTCATTACTTGTTTCTCAGCTCCTGAACTCATAGGTTACTAAACACTGATATCTTACAAACTAGGTGTTGCCAGCATTTAAAACTATAGATTGTCTGATTTATATTAATACTTAGATATATTTATTGAATATCATGAAATATTTCAGCACTATATATGCATATACATATGGCATAGACTGATCAAACAAAGCAGTTAGCATTTTAATCTCCTTATCTTTTCCTAGTGTTTGGAACCTACCCATTCCTCTCTGTTCTTTATAAAAAATATAGTAGATTATTGTGAACTCTATGGTGGTGCTCTTACTGTCATCTGCTAATGACTATTATAAGTTCAAATCTACTGTATCTTCTGTTTTTTTAAAGTCAACATAGTCACAGTATATAATGTATTTGCCTTTCTGTTTCTGGCTTATTTCACTTAACATAATGATTTCCAGTTCTGTCAAGATTTCATTCTTTTTATGGTTGACTAATATTCCATTTTGTCTAAATTTAAGACCAGAGTTTATTAAACTACAAGAAAAAAATAGGGAAATCACTTCAAGACAATGGCATAGCAGTGATGTTTTTACATAAAGCACCAAAGCTCAGGTAACAAAAGCAAAACTAGATAAATGGGATTATATCATAACTTAAAAAAAAAAAGCAACTGCATAGCAAAGAAATCAATTAACAGAGTAGGAGTAGGAGAAAATATTTGTAAACTATTAATTAGGGACTAAAAAATCTAAACAGCAGCAAAAATAAAGTTTAAAAATGGGCAAAGAGGGGCCAGCACTGTGGTACAATGGATGCCAGCATCCCATACATGACTGCCTATTTGAATAGCAGTGTTCCACTTTTGATTCAGCTCCCTGCAAATGAGCCTTGGGAAAGTAGTGGATGGTGACCTAGGTCCTTGTGTCCCAGCTACCCAGATGCAATTCAAGGCTCATGCCATACCAGATCTGGCCTGGCCACTGAAGCCAATTTGTCAAATGAACCAGTAGACAGAAGAGTCCTTCTTTCACTCTCTCTCTCTCTTCTCTTTCTCTCTCTTTCTCTCTCTTTCCTTTGTGCTCTAGCTCCTCTGCATGTGTGTTTCTCCTTCTCTGTGTCACTTTGGATTTTTAAGGTCTCAAATCTGAACCCTGAATTATTGTTTGATGTATTTTTCTGACAGATACGCAGTTATCCTAGAATAGTTAGGCATAAACTTCTCAAACCATTTTCTCTTATGGCAGGTTCAACGTGGTTGTTCAGATGATCTGGTAACCACATACCATTCCTCTCTGTTGATGGACACATCTTTAATATCTTGTTTCTAAAAGAGATACACACTTTTACATTTTAATTGATGAAATATATAGTATTTGCTAGGCAGTCAGCATAAGTATATTTTAATTTAAGCCCTATGATCAGGCCATTATATAAGAACTATGCATTTGTTTTCTGCCTATCCATATGAAATAGGTACCCATAGACACTAATTACTTCCCTCTGGGGCCACAAATCATTGATTGTGTCCACAGAACTGATGGCTAATATTTTACTTAGTTCTACCTGCGAATTACCTAAGTTGCCCTAAAAGACCTGGTACCCACCTTGTGTGAGATGCTTTGTCATATGATATTTCAAGTATAGATTTTAATTTAAATGTCATTTCATAGAAAACAAGTTGTCAAGTATGGTTCAGTTGTCAGCCGTCTATACTGACCTCAAAAATGTCATGTTTATAATTAATACTCACCAGAGATACATTCAGGAGTAATTGTGGTTCTTTACTCTCTATAAACAGATTACTGTCACACACTGTATTTTTCAGAGGGCTAAGTATTTATTTGAGGATGAAGCTCCACTCTTGTACTTTAAAAAAATAATAGAAATGTTTAAGACACAAGCAATTTGTCATCTTGTCAAATACTATTCTGTTTCATTAATCCAAATTTAAAACCAAACGAATTTCAGCAGCACATGGTTTCATTTGGTAAACACATTACATTATAGCTATTAATGATAATGCATGTATCAAAAATAAATAAAAATATGAAGAACGTACCTTCAGTTGTCTACTTATTAGGCGTTCACATAATGTACAGATAATATTAATCTCCATTTGAATAAACAAATTAAAGTTAAGTATTCATGGAGAATTTGTATTTTTTAAAATGTATTTTATTTTAATTTGTAGATAAAACAGTATTTACTAAGAAATCCCAGGCACTATATTCTGAATAGAACACGGAGTTTCAGAATGTATAAAAGTAGGAGAAAGAGATATAACACAAAAATGTAAAAAGTAATGCTTGTTTACTATAGGGAGAAGTATAGGCAATTATTACATGTTGGATTTTGGCTTTGGGAATATTTGCATATATATGATGATATATTTGGGGAACTGCATCAGAGTCTATACATTAAATTCATTTGTTTCATATATATATATACCTCATAGAAATTCTGAAGGCAATTTTTTACAATAGCTTCCGTGCGCCTCCGTTTTTACTGTAATGCACATTAAGTCAGGTGTGGACTACTCCTTTGTGGCATCCTCCCATGCGTAGAAAGCTTTGGGATTTGGAGTATTTTTTATTTAAGACTTCTCTGTTAAGGATACTAAGCTGGAGGCTTCTCCTGGGTCTTTGGAAGCTCCCTCAGGTTTCTTCCGTGAGTTAGAGCATCAAGAATGAGGAGTAGTTACTAGGTATGAAGGGAGTTTGGTAGGAGAAAGGGTTCTGAGGATAGAAAACATAAACTATGAAGGTTCTGAGCTGTTAACAACGAAGAAGTGGAAATCAACACATATATTTTAAATGCATTACGTTGACAACCACAAAGATAAATTTCTTCACACTAGAATCTTCAGTTAAAAGTTTTTCTTTTAAGCATATGAAACAAGCACAAATTTTAATGTTAATGATTTGTTTAACTAGCAATATACCATCAGCATAGAAAATGACATGAATCCTGTATTTTAATCTGGCAAAACATAGTTTCTCAGATGGTTAAAACTTAGTTATGCAGCCTCTATCAGCTTGGTAGAAATGAATTCATTTTTCTTGCGGAACAAAAAACTATTTTTTCTTTCTCTGTAAGATTTAGTGTGAATAACTTGAGTGTTGGTGTAAAAGTATTGACGCAGATTGAAGATCTGTGTCTAAGGAGACTATTAGTGTCCCCTCGTCTGTTCTCGACTCGGGCATGCATCAACGACAGTTCCTACCATCATGGAGAATACAGCAATCTTTAGTCCTGCTCCGGTAAGAAATGTTGGGCCAAACAGAATTTAAGGATGGTTCTAGCTAAGCGGGAAGTCTAGTTTACAGCTCCCCAAATAGAAGCCTGTTTCCCCAAGATATGAGCAAGATTCATGAGCAAGAATAAGGACAAACTGGATTCACTTAGTGCAGCTGAAATGATTGATTGAATCGCTGATCTCATGCACCCACTTGGCCAACCTCTTGCCATCCATTGTATGACTGAAATTCACACAGTCTTTAATAGCAAATCCAACAGATGTTAATAAAAGATTTTTTCTAGTTACCATAACTATAATTATTTAAAATATTATTTCAGAAACTCAAAATCACATCACTGTTATATAATAAAATACAATTGATGTGCTCAATTGTTCTTTTTGAATATATAAACCTAACAAACCAATTGATGATTTTTTAGGGTATTGAAAATTGCAACTACTAAATAGATTAAAAGATTCAGAAAAAGAATATCATGGAGGTTTCTCCTCCATTAAACTTTTGCTGGTTCATCACTGTTATTCAGCCTTCCACAAGACTTGGTAACAGATCAGGTTTTGAATTCAACATCCAAAAGTAACTAGTTCTGAACTGCAAAATAAAAGCCTTCTTTCCATACGACTATGAATAAATTAAAATTGATATGAATAACAGAGAAGAATACTAGCCTAAAAAAAAATACATGCAGACAAACAAAACAAATGCCTGGTAGCCATACATCATCTCCCAAACAAGAATTCAGGTTTCAAAGCATAATCTCCTTCCATTTTATTTATAATTAGATCTATACAGTAATGTCAAAATTCTCTCTAAAGTAACAGTGTATGATTCTCATCCCAGAGTATATGTCTTCAGACACAATGTTACTACAATCACTGTGTACCTGTTTTGTGATCATTATATTGACATCTGTTTCTTTAAGTAGAGTGCATTTTAAGAGGTAAAAGTTAATATGAATTTTCTTCCCAGTAATATTCAGAATATGTATATCATTTAGTAGACTCTTGGTAAACTTATGTTTATGGATGTTGCTTGCATTATACTTCCAATAAATCATACATTGCTTTCTTTTAAATTTTGTTTATTTTCATTTAATTTGAAAGTCACAGAGTCAAAGACAGAGACAATGACAGAAAAGGGAAGGGTCTTCTGTCTGCTGATTTTTCCCTTGGATGCCTGTGACAGCTGGAGTTGAGCCAGGCTGAACCAGGAGGCAGGAACTACTTCCAGCTCTCCCGCATGGGTGGCAGGGACCTAAGTACCTGAGTTGTTACCTGTTGTCTCCCTGGATGAGCCTTAGCAGAAATCTAGAATTGGAAGTCGAGCCAAAAGTGAAACCTAGGCATCCTGATATGGGATGTAAGTATCCCAACGGATATTTATAGTTTTCATGATTTTTAAAAATTCAGATAGAAAAGCTATAATTTTTACTACTTTTTCGCAAAAGTGACATCCAGAAATTAAAGTGCTAGCATTAAATTTCTTTTAAAAGGCAATTTTTTGGTAAATGAAATGTCTCATATTAGAATTATTATCAATATTTTAGAGAGAATTTTTAATTTTTCTTAATTAAATTCAAAACTATAAATGGGGAGCTGGCGCTATAGTGTAGTGGGTAAAGCCTGAACCTGCAGTGCCGGCAGTGGGCATCCCATATGGGCCCTACTTTGAGTCTCAGCTGCTCCACTTCTGATCCTGCTCTCTGCTGTGGCCTGGGAAAGCAGTAGAAGATGGCCCAAGTCATTGGGCCCCTGCACCCATGTGGGAGACCTGGAAGAAGCTTCTGGCTCCTGGCTTCAGATCAGCGCAACTCTGGTCGTTGTGGCCATTTGGGAAGCGAACCAGAGGATGGAAGACCTCTCTCTCTGTCTCTACTTCTGCCTCTCCTTCTCTCTGTGTAACTCCAACTTTACAAATCTGAAAAAAAAACTATACATGGACAAACTCATATTTTTTTGGTTTTGAATTTAAGGATTGTATTGCATGGCTTTATTCAACATGGGTACATCACAAAATTAAGCTAAATTTGAAAAATAGTAACAAAGGAATCTATCCTCTCAAACGTAACATCTTAATAACTGGACAGAATTAATTATACCAATTCCCAATAATTAGTTAATTAATTGATTTTTTAATCCAAAGACTTAGGACAAGGAACACCCTAAGCATGAACATCAACGTTGTGCATAGCTGTCAGTGCACATTCCAAGATAGAAAACGACTGTATCTACTACCTGACTCACTTGTTCCAGAGCTGCCTGAGTGTTATTCACCCCTTATTTTCCCTTTAGTAAACTATCAGAACTCTTTCAGAAGCCTGACTGCTTGAAAATCTGGTACTACTCCTGTCCTCAACATTTCAAATAGGGTACATCACATTTCAGTGAATAGAATTTTGTAAAAGCATATAGATTGTATTTCGGGATCTATTGGGTAAAACATTCCATTTTTGTCATTTAATTATATGCATAATTATGGAGGAGAAATATATAAAAATCTGGATGTCATTACTGACTCTTTTCTCCCTTAATTGTGTACATCATTGATCATCAAATCCCATTGATTCTTCTCCTACATACCCCTCAGACTCCCCCTCTTTACTGTGACTCCACTACACTCATAAATTTCTCACAACCATCACTCTTCCCACATTAATTAGAGCAGCATTTTACCTGGCACCTTCAATCCACTGGAGAGATTAAAAGGAACTTATTCATTAATATATTTCAATAATTGTTTTCTCTGAAACAGTGTTTAACATTTCACTGCTTTGTCTTGATTCCTGGGTGGACCAAGCTCTCCACCTGACACTGACACTCAATGGAATGAGTTGTACAATGGTGCAGAGAGATTGGGTGGTAGCAGCAGGCATCCTTCCACATTCTTTTAGGCTATGTATTTCATGAAATCTGCATAAATATAAAGTGGATCTGTCAGCCTACATCAGCCAAGAAATGATGCGAATATGAAAAGCAGAATTAAATCTAAAACCAGTTGAATTCTGAGAGCAAAAGAAGAGAACAGCTGTTAACTTTACCAGTTCTGAATCCTAATAAATGCAGGTAAAGAAAGAGCAAATAAAAATTATCTATTTGTCAGGTATGTTTTAAAACTAAAGTTATGTTCATCTTAAATATGAATAAATGATGGACTGAATGCAATAATGTCTTTAGATATTGATCAATCTTACTACCAGAAAAAGAGTTTGTTTATAAATATTTATTGTATTTTGGGTAATAAATGAGTATGACTAAAAATTATAAGAGGAGTATATTTTCATATATTAAAATCATAATATAAAAATTGTAAGCAATTGCTTAAAAATGACAAATATTTTCCAGGAATCTATAATGAAAATTGCTTTGAAATGTGAGTTAGTTATACAAAAAATGTTTTTATGCATTCATTAGAAAAATTACTCCCAATGCCATGAATTTTTGAAATACATAAATCAAGATAGCAAAGGTTCTATTAGTCAACCACCAAATATGTATAAGGCCTGTTATGCACCATTTGTTGTTAGTCCCAATGTTAAAACAGTCAATTAGGTACAGCATGCTCTTAAAGGAGCTCAGGGTCCCTTGGCCGCACACAAGGCAATAGCTATCATTATCTGGAAAAAATTGCATTAATAAAAAGTGAAATCCCTAGTTTGGGGACACATGCTCTCTTACACTATCAGCTGAGATCTCAGTTGCATGCAAACACATCCTAATAAGAATTGCAAATTGAATTATTACTTCTGTCAAATATTCTCCACTAAGTATCTCTGACAATAAAACTGCACATGTTTTTCCTGTTTTCTTGGTGTGTGTGTGACCTAAAAGGGATTGTTTTCTACACTTCAGGATTCTTTTCCAAAATGTCCAATGTCTTAAAGTGTCTCCCCTGTGTTTTTTTGTAGTGATTTCATAGTTTCAGGTCATTCATTTAGGTCCTTGCTTCATGTTGAGTTTATTCTATTTTTGTTTATTTAAAGAAGTAGAGATCTAATTTCATTTTTCTACCCATGTATACTCAGTTTTGTCAAGACAATTTCTTGTAAAAACTGACCTTTCTATAATGTATGTTCTTGGCATTTGTCAAAAATCATTTATCTGAATGGATTTGGATTAATTTCGGGGTTTTCTATTCTGTTCCATTGATCTATGTAACATTTTAATGTCAGTCAAATGCTGTTTTAATTACTACAGATTTTTACTATGTTTTTAAATACACCTTGACGTTAGCAGCATTCACAATAGCCAAGATATCAACTCAGCCATGGTGCTCATCATCAAATGAATAAAGAAAATGTGGTATTCATACACAACAGGATATTATTCAGTCATAAAAAGAAGTGAACTCAGTCATTTGCAGCAAAATTGATGGAGCTGAGGACATCATGTTAAGTGAATAAAACCAGACACAGAAAGACAAAACAAAACAAAACAAAAAACTCAACCTGAACACAGAGTAGTAATTAGTGGAGGCTGTCAGGGAATGGAGGAAATTTTCATAAATCAGAGTCAGATATAAGAAATAAGTTCCAGTGTAGTGTGGCGACTGTATTTCCTAGTAACCTAGTATGTATCTTATTTATTTACGTATTTATGTATTTACTTATGATTCATTTATTTATTTGAAAGTCAGAATTAGAGAAAGAGAGAGAGAGAATCTTCCATCAGCAGGGTCACTCCCCAGATGGCTGCAATAGCTGGAACTGGGCCAAACCAAAGTCAGGAGCCAGGAACGTCTTCCAGGTCTCCTACATAGCTGACAAGGGCCCAAGTACTTAGGACATCTGCTGCTGCTTTTCCCAGGCCAGGGATCTGGATTGGAAGTGGAGCAGCCAGGACATGAGCCAGTGCCCATATAGGATACATGCTTTGCAGGCGATGGCTTTATCCTCTGTGCCACAGAGCTGGCTTCTATTACGTATTTAATGAGTAAATAGATGAAAAGAACTCCAAACCTCCAGTAATAAAACAATGCCAAAGAAGGGGAAATGTTGAATACCCTGATTTGATCAGTGTACATTGTGAACATGTATTAAAATATAGACCACAAATACAGTTATTTTTAATAATAAAATTTAAGATTTAATGATAAAATTTTAAAATGATTTACTTATTTATGTGAATGCTTATATTAGGGCATGAAATCCTTTTTTGGGGCAAACTTCTAACACAGCAGTTAGTTTAAGTACTGAATGCGGCTAATATCCTGTGGGGTGGATTAGTTGTAAATGTGCATAAAGTGGGCCTATATGCAACCATTCACAATGCAAATTGTTATGGCAACACGCTAAACTAAATAAAATGTGAAATAAAATAATCGACAAAGAAAAGCCTGCTTGTTTCAGGTTTTAGGTTGTTTATCAAATAAGGCATTGTGCTCCTTTTCCAGCCGTTCTTCAATTTCAAGGAGTTGTAAGGTTACTTAATGGAATTCTCCATTACTGAAGTTTTTGCAATTGCTTCTTCCTTAGTAACCAAGCAACAAGTGTCCTATTTGACTCCATCTGAACACAAATGAATCTAATACAATGAAAGGAAACATACGCTAAAATAGCCAAGACATGATTTGTAGTACGAGGTTATCTAGTTCTTTAGTAATATATTATCCCCTATTGTAATCAACTCATCAATGATATATCCAAGTAGATAAAAAGTAGGAAAGACGTAAGTCTAATTAATGGTTTTACCTTGTATCAGACGATGGCCCTGTGGTTTGTACCAACACATTTGTATAAACTGATGCCCCCCTGATGCCCATCAAAAATCCTATTATTCTGTGAAATCAACGTGTATTCCTTTCCAAACACAAATGTTCTTTTCATAACACTTTTTAAAGTTATGGAACACATCTACAAGGAGTAAACAATAAAGCAATTATTTGTAGTAAAACTGTAGAGACAATTAAAGCCATCAGGAAACAGAGGGAGTAAGGTGGATGCAGACCATAGTTACATTCCTTATCCTAGTTCTCACAATTTCCATTTTATCTCTGATACATATTTTCCAATAATCAGTTCTCATACTGCAATAAATGCAGAGGGAGTTTAAAATTTAGTGCTAGAAAGCAAGAGGCAATGGAAGGAAATTTCATGCTGCTTCTATATTCAGTTTCTTTGAATTGGACACTGTGCATCTGTTACATGGTGGCTACATGGGAAAGACTATTCATATTTTATATTCTTTCTAGTATATAATCAAAATATGATGATGATAATAAAGATCCTGTTATTATCTGCTTTGAAAATCATCAACGATGCTTTAGTAGACACAGCACAAGGGTCTGAAATATTAGCATGGCATTTGGTACATCCATAATCTGTTTTCTGCCTGTGCTTTCAGCCTCATTCATGTGCTGCTTTCCACATAGCTGCTTCCCTTACCTACAGCCATGACGATTTAACCCATTGCAACATGTGGACATTTCCTTCCTTGCTATATAAATTTGATCAAGGTAAGATTTCTGCCTCTTCAAGTCTTTCCTCTATTCTGATTGCCCTAATGCCTAGAAGTACCTCAGAGTTTTCTCCCCCCTCCCCCTCCCCCCCCCCTTTCTCTTCCTTCTTTTTTGAAAAGCACAGAGATATAGTGAGAGGCAGGGAGAGATTATCCATCTGCTGGTTTACTCCACAAATGCCCATGATAGCTGGGAATGGGCCAGCCCAAAGGAGCTCCATCCAGGACTCCAGCATGAATTTCAGATAAACCAAGAATTTGGGCCATCAACTATTTCTATCCAGGTATATTAGTAGGAAGCTGTATCAGAAGCAGAGGGGGGACTCAATCCTAGACATTCCAGTACAGGATGTGGGCATCCCAAGCTTGACCTGCTAATCCACAATGCACACTACTCACATTTAAAGTTTTATCAGGACATTTGGCTATAAACAATTTTCTGAGTTTGATACATGGAGACTGTCAGTTACCTTTAAATGATCTTCTAGTCATTCCTGACATCTATCAGAATGAATGTCATATTCAATTTCATTTAATTGTTTATGTTTGTTTCTCCTTAGTTACAATTAAGGTAGGAATAACATTGAATTCAGTTGTGTGGGTCAACTGTAGAGTATCATTTCTGATAGAATTGAAATCCACAAGAGTTGTAGAATGAGCTGAAGATAACAGATAACACATTGAGATGGTGGACAATAGAAACATGAGTGTTTGAGAACTGGGAATCCACTCAGAGAATAAATGCAATGATATGTGTCACTGTTTAGTTTCTGTGTAAAGAAAATGAAAGTAGAACAGAGAGGAGACAGGATGCACTCTCAACCAGAACAGATTTATTCGCACAGGTGACTAACTGCCAGAGTGCACACAGACCGAACACGTGGCAGAAGGCAGTGTCCTCTGTGGGCTGGGCTTTGTACATCTTAGGGTGGGCTAAGGGTCCCAAAGGTGGGATGGGCCGTGGTAGATGGAGATGAGTTTCTCTATACAAGTTTTTCAGGTTTCCTGCAGGTTTTCAAACCTGGAAAAGAATGCAGGGGATGGGGGTGGGAATAATACAGGATGTGAGACTGAGCAGGTCTCTTGATAGGATGTAGGGATAAGGGGTGAATTCTAGATTTCAATAGATTCAGAGGTAAGGAGAATATTTCAGTTTTATCTACTTTTGGGCAAGGAGCTAGAATGGCTGAGGTTTATGTCCTTCTTCCATCAGTCTTGACTCTGCTACAGCCCCGGCCTTTAGGCAACCTCTCTTAATTCTGAGCAATAACCATTGCTACAGTGAAGTGTTTTGACTCAAAGTGTCTAAGCAAACTATATTTTAAGCAAAATATTTTGAATAATTTCCTTAAGCAAGTTTTAGGAAGGATTATTAGCAAAACATTTTGTAAGGGTTTGTTTTTCCCTGAAAGCAAATAATCAGCAAGAAGTGACTCTTACCTTATCTTACTTACTAAACTCATTTTATTTTTATCTTATTTAATTGCAGTTCACTTATTTTTTCCAGATTTAGGCATGCTAAATGTGAAATGAAAGTATAAACTTATAAAATATTATAGAAATGATACCATTATTAAAATATGTTTCTGGGGAGTGAACCAGCAGATGGAAGACCTCTCTCTCCGCCTCTCTCTCTCTCTCTCTCTCTCTGCTTCTCTCTCTCTCTTTGCCTCTGCTTCTCTATGGCACTGCCTTTTAAATAAATAAACCTTTAAAGCCATGTTTTTGTAGACAATGTTTGTTATTCAGTGCTTCTTTTAACAGTTAGCTTACGTAAAATTTATAGTGTTCTAAAGAAAAATATTCCCACGGGCAAATATCTCTCAAGGCAGATGTCTTTTGTCATCAATAAATTAAAATTCTATATATTGGTCTTCTTCTCTATTTAATTGAATTCTTTACATGCCACAAACATAAGTTTGGATTTCAGGTCTAGAAAAATTATTTAAGCATAATAAACACCAATTTCCTCTCTTATAAAAATTCAGTGCTTGTAAGGTATGCCACTAGTTTAATACAGGCAAGAGCATTGTCACACTGGCCAGGACGTTACCAGCCATCGGTCAGGTGTTGGCACTACCCTCATGGTGACCATTATTATGTAGCACACTCTGCAATTATTCAGTGAGCTTATGGTCAATGTTATGCTTTGAAAAAAGGACATTTTGCATCTTACTGTAGTAAACTCTCTAAAATGTAATTCCATGTGAACATTTTCTGCATTAGAGAACATTTTCTGGACATTAAAGGAAATGAAAGTGCATAGACACCCAGCACCATAGAATGTGGACAGCTGTCTTCCCAAAGCTGAGCAGGCTGCATTCCCTCCAGAATAAAAATGTCCTGTTTATCCAGTCCTTCATAGAGGAAATCACAACTCAACCTTATTTGAAAGTTGCTTTTTCATAGAGAGGCTCACCTCATTACACATGGAAGGATAAAGCACATCAACAGAACATTTAATTCATTTAATGAAAGTGGAAGGGGGCATTTCTTCAGGACTGAGCAAAATCGCCAAGTGTATACACAAGATAGAGTGCTTCCATTAAGTCTATTTGTATCAATAATAGCAGATTACACGGTGACCTTTTCTCTAGCTGCCTTGGTTTCTCCATTTTTAATCATTATGCAAGATTTGGTAGAAATCCTTGCTGGCACTTCACTCCTCAGGGGGCCATTAAGACAGCAGTGGATTCACTGGAAACTGGAAATCATCTCACTTTACTGCCTAACGTGACAGGAGAGAGGTGCACGTGTTTAGACCGTCAAAGCACTCTTCCAAAGTTCAGTAACAAGAATCTATGAAGTTGTGCTTACAGAAAAGTACATAACCCCAAGAATATAAAATACGCATATCCAAAATATGACAGCTAGCTGTAATTAATATTGCATTTTTAAATTTTATATTTGTTTTTTTCTGATTTTCTTTTTCAGCTTTTTCTTTCTGAACGTGATTATACTTTTTTGTATTTTAAAGAATATTTCTAACAAGCTGGGATGAATAACTTTGTACTAAACTTTATAGACATAACTGACTTTATCTTTTTACAACACTTTCTAGAAATATATTACTGATCAAAAGGTAAGAATGCTTGTGGACACACTGCCAATAAGATTATCGCCACCACCAGTAGTTTGCAATCATGACTTTATTATTTTCAATTGTATATATGTAAGGTGTACAAAATGGTATTTTTATATACACACAATAAAATAATTATGACAGGGCCGGTGCTGTGGTGCAGCAGGTTAAAACCCTGACTTGAAGTGCCGGCATCCCTCATGGGCACCAGTTCTAGTCCCGGCTGCTCCTCTTCCAATCCAGCTCTCTGCTATGGCCTGGGAAAGCAGTAGAAGATGGCCCAAGGCTTTGAGCCCCTGCACCCACGTGGGAGATCCAGAAGAAGCTCCCAGCTCCTGGTTTCAGATAGGTCCAGTTCTAGCTATTGCAGCCATTTGGGGAGTGAACCAGCAGATGGAAGACCTCTTTCTCTGTCTCTACCTCTCTCTGTAACTTTGTCTTTCAAATAAATAAAATAAATCTTTAAGAAAAAGTATGACTTTCAAAAGGGTCTGTTCCTGAACATGTGCTCTCTTGGCTCCTCTCTTCTCTCTTGGCTTCTCTCTTCTCTCTTGGCTCTCTCTCTTGGCTCCTCTCCTCCTCTTGTCTCTTTTCTCTCTCCTCTCTGTCTCGCTCTCTATTACAGTTTCCTTTTCTCTTTTTCCCTCTTCGCCCCTTCCCTCCAGTCTACTGAGTTTTCCCCAATAAACCCTTTCCCTTAAAAAAAAAAAAAAGAAAAAGAAAAATTATGACAACAAGAAACTTAACACTGTGTCATTTTTAAAAAAATTTATTTATTTATTTATTTATTTTTTGACAGGCAGAGTAGACAGTGAGAGAGAGAGACAGAGAGAAAGGTCTTCCTTTTGCCGTTGGTTCACCCTCCAATGGCCGCCGCGGCCAGCGCACCACGCTGATCCAAAGGCAGGAGCCAGGTGCTTCTCCTGGTCTCCCATGGGGTGCAGGGCCCAAGCACTGGGGCCATCCTCCACTGCACTCCCGGGCCACAGCAGAGAGCTGCCAGGACAGAATCCGGCACCCCAACCGGGACTAGAACCCGCTGTACCGGTGCCGCAAGGCAAAGGATTAGCCTAGTGAGCCGTGGCGCCAGCCAACACTGTGTCATTTTAAATAGCTATCATGTATGTATGTGTAAGCCTATGTGTGTGGTAAGAGCATCTAAAATCTATGCTCTTAGCATATGCTTCTAGAAAATGATATTTTTAAAAAATATTTTTGTATTTATTTTAGAAACAGAGAAAGAGAGGTTATAGCTATTGGTTTATCCCTCAGATGCCTACCATGAAGCCAGGAGCTGCTAAATCAATCCAAGTTGGAGCCTAATTGCTTTAGCCATTACTGTTGCCTCCCAGGATCTGCCATAGGCTGTTGTCAGGATCTGTATCTAGGAATTGACCCAAGGACTCTGATGTGGGACATGGGCATGTGTAACCACTAGGCTAAGTTCTCACTGTACATTGTTATATTTTTACTGATAGTTCTTATGCTGTGCACAATATCTCTAGGTTTATTCATCTTGTATATGTATGATATTGTACACTTTGATCTACCAGTTTTCATTACTGACTTCCTCCCCTCCCATTAATCACTCTTTTATTCTCTGTTTCTGTATACTTGACTTTTTTTTTTTGGATTCAACATATGTTGATGTCTGCATCATTTGTTTTCTGTGTCTGGGTTATTTCACTAAGCCTAATGTTCTCCAATTTCATTCATGTTGACAAAATGGCAGACTTTCATTCTTCTAAGTTCAATAGTGTTCCATTGTGTATAAACCACATTGTTTTCATCTATTCTTTCATTGATAGACCTTAGGTTCATTCTCTAATTTGGCTATTGTGAAAAATGCTGCAATAAACATGGGAGAGCAAAAGTCTGTTTGACAAACTGATTTTACAGTTTTTGATTATATATCTCAATACTGAATTGTTGGATTATATGAGTATGGTCAATGTGATTTCAGTTTTAGAGGAAATTCCGTACAGATTTCCATAGTAAAGGCACCAATCTACATTCCACAGCATGGAGTTTCCATTCTCCATATGCTCATTCATAATTGTTGTCTGTTGCCTTTTTGTATAGAGTATGTATTACTCAAGATATGAGCCATTGGCTACTGGGACAACAACCTCCACTATCTTCAGCAGCTTGTCATAGCACAGGTTTGTTTTTCTTTTATATTAATGTCTAATGAAGGGTGGCAATGGGTATGCTTTCTCTCCTTCAATTTCCTTGTGTATTAGAGACTCACAAGTTTTCACCAGATTCAGAGAGAGAGAGAGAGAGAGAGAGAGAGAGAGAGAACAGCTAGTACAATGAGTAGTTTCAGAAACCAGACTAGCGGTTGCACATGCCTTTTCCCCAAATCCTACTTTTTAGACCCCATCTCCACTTATTTGTTAGTGGTAAGATAATTAGCTTTTGGCATTTTCCCCCAAGAATAAGACAACACCAGTGTTAGTGAAATAAATATTCTCTGTAACTACAGGTTTCTCTTGGATATTATTTCTGTAGACTAATAGACTTCAACTTCAGTTGCATATCTTCTTTGAGGAAAATATTTATTACTAAGTATTTTTAAAAAGTATGGTAATTGTGGATATATCTTTATTCAATCATTAATAATAAGAAGAAACAACATGAGATATGGATCAAAAATAAGATGAGATTATACTTTACATCCACACCTAAAAAGGTATTTCAAAAAGTTTAGATTAAAATGGAATTAAAGTATGTTTATTTGATGCAAAATTTTTGAAATCCATGAATTGTTTCCATAATAAGTCTTTTCATGAACTTTATGAATATCCCTCATCTGTATATTTAAAAATTTCTGTACCAAAATAAACATTTTTATTCCACTTCCATGAGCCTTTTGAAATATAATGAAATAAATTGGAGAATCTGTCTACATATGTACAAATAAATATCTTTACAATACCCTTACAAATGCCACTTTGATTTCACTCTTCTAGACCTCAGCTCCAGAATCCCAGCACGTGTTTGTGAATGTAGCTTCCTGTTGACATGGTTACCTGTCTGTCCAGTGTCACTGAAGGGGCAGTAAAAGCTTGATTCTATCCCTTCTTCAACATTTATTCCATTAGCAGATCTTCCCATATTATCTTCAAAAGAAAAGCAAAATCTGATCATTTTCTGATCATCTCTTTCTTTCCTCACTCGTAAAATTAGCCTCCCAGCTATTCTCTCCTTTTAGACTTGACAACTTGAGTTTACTTGCAGAGCGTTCAGAGTGGTCCTAAAAAGATTAAGTTACTCCTGTCACTTCTCTGATCAAAACCCTGCAATGTCTTTTCATCTTACTAAGAGTTAACGTCAAATCCCTCACAGTCATCTGCTGAATCCCACTTGATCTGCCTCAGACAGTTCTGCTCTGACCTCTTGTGTCATCTCCTCTCCTCGCACTTTCTCGCTCCCCTTCATCCAGGCTGTGCCTTCTGCCACAGGACTCTGCAGGTTGGCCTGTGGTTCACTGCCTCACCTACATCAAACCTTGCTCTACTGATGTCGTCCCACCGTGGCCTCCTTTGACTCGTTTGCTCAATTAATATCACAACCCGGAACTCCCAGCATGCATCAGTCCCCTTCTGTAGAGCTCTTACCACCAAGATTATCACCCCTAGGTTGAAGCACTGTCTGTGTGCCTTTCAGTATTTCCAGTAAGATTCTCTGTCTCTCTGCCTGTTCCCAGGTGCTTCCCAGAGCCTCACATGATGGGAGACACCCTGCCTTCCCTTCAGTTCTGTGGTGCACTGACCTGTGGGACTTCAAGGTGATGCACATTGTGCACAAGTGCAAACAGTAAGAGCAGTCATGTGGTTGCTGTTAATAAAATGGCACAGTCTTATCTATGGCGTGATCTACACTCTGACATAATCCTAGATTCTAGCACCAGCTGCCATTGCTGGAATGCAGGTGGCCACATGGCCCAACCACTGGTGTCAAGCTCCATCCTGATGGGATTCACTGCTCCTATTTCCCTGCCCGCCCCCCGGCAGAGTTTTAAAAGGACCTGTTCCCAGACACGTGACTCTCTTTCTCTCCATCTCCTGATTTTTTGCCTCTTTCTGTCTCTTAATCTCTCTCTGGATCTCTCTTACACTCTCCTTCTCCCTCTTTTTCCTTCTTCACCCCTTCCTTCTGGTCTGTTGGGTTTCCCCCAATAAACCCTTCCCCTTACTCCAGTGTGTGGAGTGATTTGTGGTGGCCTTACAGTTGCAAGGTTGCAGCCTTGTAATTTGCTCTCTGACATGAAAACCCTTTCCTGGAAGGAGGGAAGGCCCCCTTAACCAAGTTCGCATTGCCTGCATGTAACTACATGGAGCACGATATTGTTTCTGGCAGCCACTAACATTTCTTTTGTCTTTGTTTCCTTTTCGATCCTATTGCTTCTGAAGCATAACCTGCCAAAGTAGGCTAACACACTTAAAGCAGCCTATCTTTTAATTACTTTATACGTGCTAGATCGTATGCTTCATAATTACAACCATTTTGTGGATTTTGCACACTGATATTTCCCCAGTGCCTAGAGAGTGCTATCATAGTGAGTTCTACTCAGTAAACATATGTTTAAAGAGTTAATATTTAGGGTGATATCTGATTTCACTGAAATTGGAGGGAGAACAACCTTGGCAGAATTGGTTTAACCAAAGCCCAAGTTCATTCCGATTCACTCAATAATGAGTGAAATTTTAAATAGTATTCGTTCAAAGCCCAATTCTCAGGTGTCTTCCACATTGTTTGCAGTTAAATTATTACAGTTTATTATTTTTATTGCCTGATGACTTGCATATTAATCCACAACAGCTAAAACCTAAGTGGATATTAACCCCAGATACAAAGGCTTCCTCCAGAAGGAATTTTAGGCTTTATACTGTTTTTTAGGATAAATAGTCTCGTTATTTTGTTGTTGTTGTTGTTGTTTTGACAGTCAGAGTTATACAGTGAGAGAGAGAGAGACAGAGAGAAAGGCTTTCTTTCCGTTGGTTCACCCCTCAAATGACCACTACAGCTGGTGCACTGTGCTGATCAAAAGCCATGAGCCAGGTGCTTCCTCCTGGTCTCCCATGTGGGTGCAGGGCCCAAGCACTTGGGCCATCCTCCACTGCCTTCCCAGGCTAAAGATGAGAGCTGGACTGGAAGAGGAGCAACCAGGACAGAATCCAGTGCCCTGACCGGAACTAGAACCCAGTGTGCCGGCGCCGCAGGCGGAGGATTAGCCTAGTGAGCTGCGGCGCCAGGTCATAGTCTCTTCTACAGTTTCCTAAAACAGTATCATGAAAAAATAGACATAGTTAATAGATTTTATTTTTTAGCCCAGTTTCCAATTTAAAAATTCATTTTATCATTGTAGACAGACAGAGTTTTATGCCAAATGAATCAGCAGTGAATGACAAATTTGAAATGGAGAGAAGGGGATTGATTGGTCCTCTCCACTTACCCATCCTCAGTTCTCTGGGAAGGAGCTGTCATTTCAAACACCTGCAAAATGCAGTACATGATTCCTAAGGTTCCTGTGGGTCTGTGAGACCATGCTTCTTCAGAAAACTGCCTGCATCATGGCTGAGGAGCACTACAGAAACCTGGCTGTTATTTCTACATTGCTGAAATGAACAAGAACCTTCCCCAGAATCTTACTCTCTATGAGAACTCCCTTAAAATTGTGTGAAAGTTAGTGATATCCTTAAATATTCTCTGTGGAAATCTTTAGCCCTCTGAACTTATCATCCTTCCATTGTAGTGTGTGATGTAAGAGAAGCAGCATCATAACAAATGCATCTGTGACTGTTGAATAAAAATCCACCCTATTTTAAACATGTGAAGAGAGCAGAGTCAGGTCTTCATGGACTTGAGGATGGTAATCATTTTGAGGCTTTGCCCTCCTCCATTGGTGACTTCATTGCTTAGCCTGTAGACAAGCTTCAGCCTCTTGTGGTCTTTTTGTGATTTGATGAACTAGAACATAGACATCTCACAGGCAAATGTTTTCAATTGACAATGGTAAATACCAATGAGTCTCACAGAATGCTCTATAACCGGAAGATAAGTCTGGAAGCCTAATCCCATGAGAAAGTGATGAAATCAAATGGAAACGATTTCTTGTGCTACCAGGAAGATCCACTGAGAAGTGCCCCCAGCACAATCTGAATTGTGGTTTCCTAAGGCACTAAATTGTTGGGGACAGACACAAAGACCAAGAGAAAGGAAAATCAGGATGAGACTGGGAAAGTCATCAGACATCTTCTCCATCTCTGCAATGGAATTGTTCATGCAAGAATTGCGAGGTTCACTTTATGCCCCCTCTCCGTGAGTTTAAACTCATTGAGTTTCTCTACTGTTCTTTTGAGTACAATTTCTCTTCCACCCGTAAAATAATATTTAGAATATTATTCAATACTTTCAATGAATCCTTACTAGGAGGTCCATGAGTTGATCAATAGAAGAAAAGGTCTCTGGATGCTCGAATTAGTAGAGAAAAAGTTGTGAATGGCCTCAGATGAACAGACTAACTCTTCAAAACTTATTGAAAATGGTGTAAAATTACAGATGGAACTAAATTCTCTTCTTAAAAATCATTTTTTTGTGAGGACAGCATGTTTTATCTCTATTAAAGGAGAGTTCATTGAGTATTAACCACATGTACATAACATGGCTCAGTTTGGTAGCATAAGTTGGGGAAAATTTCATAAGGGTAATGTAAATGATTAATGTGTGATAGTTAATTACTTGATAATTAAAAGAGGCGTTAAAATATAGTCCATCCTTTGAATCTTAAAAATGTCTAAGTTGATACAAAGTTGTGGAGGTAAAAAGTTAAAAGAGCAATTAATGAAATTATAAAGCTAGACCGATACTGAAGAAAATTTGTACTACTGTGAAATTTATTAAGCAGTAGTCCAGGCTCTTTAAGGAATGGATATTCTCTGAATCATTTAAAAACCAAGTGAATTGAACACTTAAGAACTCCCTAAAGGGAAAATTCTTTTATCAGGAACAGTACTGAATAGATTACCTGTACAGCTCCCAATCATTAGATTTCTTAGATTATCAATCTTTTAATAAAAATGTATATAAATCTAATAGTCTTTTGATAGCTACATATTACATATAATCTATTTAATGGAAAAAATGAATAAAAGTTGTACAATATTAAATTTAAGATTACAGTAAAATATAATCCTCAAGTTGTTTCTGAAAATACTATTTATTATTTTATAAGTGCTAATATTAATTTTTCTGGTTAGAATTTTATTTTACCTGTTTGACATATAAATGCTTTTATTAAATCATTATATTTTCATTTAATTAATAATAACTGACATCTTTAAAATTGGAGGAAAATATTTCTCATTTAAAATGATTAAGAAAACAGTGAGAGTAAAATATATACCTATTTCTATCTGTCTATATTTGTATGTGTGTGGGTGTGTGATATCCTTCTTTCTCTCTATTGATAACAAGGGTAACAGGTTTACTTTTTGCAACCTCAGTCTAATCCATCCACAAGGCCAAATGACGTTCATTGAAAATAGAATGACACATTAGTGTTCGGTCAGAATAGCTCTATTGCTTCATTTTTAGGACTGTCACAAGGGAAATGTTACTGTAGGCATTGCAACATATGACATCAATAGTTTTTGAGAGACAGCACAGGCCTTTCTTCACACAGAGTAACTGGCTGTCACTAAGTCTCCTCCACTTACACCTGCAGAAGAGTGCACTGAAGAGTCCAGATCACTCGGGAATTAAAAAGATATGTTTGGAATCTGTGATTAATATATTTATTGAAAAATTTAGTTAACAAAGTACCTTGGAAGGTGTTTAATACCAGTGTTGATGAATAGCAAACTGAAACTTACATTGTGTTCAGATTATTTATGAGTAGAATTAAAAATTTGCTTTTGAATATGCAACCACTCAGATGTTGAGTCAAGGACATTGTTTCCTCAAAAATGGAGTAGTGGGGGCTGCTGCTGTGACTCAGCAGATTAAACCACCATCTGCAGTGCCAGCTTCCCTTATGGGCACTCCTATGAGTCCTGGCAGCCCCCCAGCTCCCTGCAATGTTCCTGGAAAAGCAACATAAGATGGCTTGAGTCCTTGGACCACTGCAGCCACATGGGAGACCCAGAAAAAGCTCCTGGCTTCATCCTGGTCCAGTCCCATCCATTGCCACCATTTGGAAAATGAACCAGCTGATAGAAGTTTCATTCTCTCTCTCTCTCTCTCTCTCTCTCTCTCTCTCTGTAACTCTGCCTTTCAAATAAATAAATAAATATTTTTAAAAATGGAGCAGTGTCCACAGCAGAGAGCTGGCCTGGAAGAGGGGCAACTGGGACAGAATCCGGTGCCCCAACTGGGACTAGAACATTGGAGGGTGAACCAACGCCAAAAGAAGACCTTTCTCTCTGTCTCTGTCTCTCTCTCTCTCACTGTCCACTCTGCCTGTCAAAAAAAAAATGGAGCAGTGGAACAAAATGTGTCATTCTGTTTTTAATATGCACTGTTTGGCTTTGTGGATTGATTTGACTAAGGATACAAAAGGTAAGCCTGTTACCGTTGTTATGAAGAGAGGGAAAGAAAAGTATCACCTACCTGCAGAGTGACAACCCCTGGGTCCCTGAAAAAAATACACGGAGAGGACAAGGATGGCTTCTTTTTGTCTCTGAATCATTGTAGAGATGTATGCCATGAAACACTTGCCATTGTGCAATGAAATGGGACTTTGTGGAGGGGAGCTCGCAGTAAGTGCGAGACAACGCAGTTCAGAAAGAAGAAAAGCTCTTTGGGGTTGGCGTGTGTGTTCTGTATCTGAACAATTTCTCAACATAGTAATGAGCATATAATATGGAGAATTTTTTTTCTTTTAGATGAGAGTCATGAATTACTCATTTCTCAATCTGAAACAACTAGATACAGTGTGTTTTTATTAGGTGCTCATCAAGTCAGTACAGAAATGGTGTATAGTATAGTATAGAGTATAAAACAGAACTGATATGAACATCCAATGCTAACATGTTTCTGAGCAGTTTATTCTCCACCAAGCAATGACCTCTCATGAACCAGAGAGAAGCAGTTTTCATTATCAGCGCACACTCTGAACATGCTTGGAAAAATCTTCACATGCATTGTTCTATGTAAGAGAAAGTCAAGTGGAGAAACTTCTCTTTACTTGTATATCACATGGAAATTGTTGGCACAATGATCTTAAAATGTTTCCATAAATAATAGTATATGATTTGGTGAACAGATTTGAATATATTACAAATCAAACATAGATCAAATCAGGTTAATGTTTTTCCTCAACTGAGAAAAAAATGATACAAATAATATTAGCATCTGTAATGATCTAGCATGAAAATCAGCACTTAGCAATATTGGTTATTCTCTTTAATCAGAGCTTGTGGTGAGAAGGGTGCTGAACAACTATTCTGGGGTGTTCTAAGATGAATGACCCTATTGACGCTGCAATGGGATTTAAATTATTTTAAAATTAAATATGCAGTTGAAAGAGGTGATGACAGGCTAAGTAAAATTAAAAGAAATTCCCTGAATGCACACTTCTTGGAAAACCAAAACTAATATATAGTTTAATTTCTGGCTAGAAATAGTTAATATTTAAAGGTTTAGGCATATATCTACTAATCAAAGAATTTCCTGGTACCTAATTTATTCTACAGGAGTGAAAATGCTGAAAAAGGAATTTAAAAGGAAGCAGGAAGGGAAAGGGAAGGGCAGAAGGTAAGAAACAAGAAGGAAGGAAAAAATTATTTATTCTCTTTTCCCTATCCTGTAAGACCCACTCCAAGAAGTAGTAGTAGAACAGTCACTGTAAAGAAAAAGGGGCATTAACAAAGAGGAGCAGGGTATGAATTTGCAGCCAGACCAAATTTATTCAGAGAAAATAAATCTACAGAGGTGGTGACCAACTGCCAGCATGCACACTGACTGAACACTTGGCAGAAGGCCCAGACCTCAGGGGTTGATTTTTTTTTTTTTAATATCTTAGGTGGGCTAGGGATGGGGGTGCAGGTGGGGGTAGGGGGGAATTAGGCAGTGGTGAATTCCTCCTTACCTGTCTTTCAAGTTTGTGCCCCACCCCTTCTGAACCTGGGGAAGAATGAAGGGGTTGGGGGGTGGAGGGTATAAAGATAATGGGGTGTGAGACCAAATTGAGATTCAATTTTATTTCCCTTTTGGGCAACGAGCTAGAGGCTTATGTTCTGACTTCAACACTGCCCCCGCCAAGCACCTCCTATAAGTTTCTATTTGACTCTTAGTGGGAAACTCCCTCCTGGCTTGGATAGTACCTTTTCTAGGTACCTCTAATAATGGTCTGTCCTTTTTTATTTTTTTAAGACCCTGTATATTTAATCTGCTTGTTAGAGTGATCTGGTCCAGGTAGTAAAATTCTAGATAGTCATGCACATGAAACCTAAATGGAGACAGTTTCTGTGAGCTACTGCTACAGCCCCCTCAAGAGGCCACCTTCTGCTGGAACCCTGCCTTGACCATGGGTCCCTACTTTACCCCTCCTCAGCTTGAAAAGTCAGCTTCAGTCCTTGCCCAAAGCCCTGACAGCAGCTAGGGTTTCCATAAGCAGAGGAACTGAGGGAGCCAAGGACTAGAAGCAGGCCAGACTAATTCTGTCCCACAGATCCTTGTCAGCAGGTGCACACTAAACAAAACTGGAACATCTTTCTCTTTGGCAACGAGGCATACAGACAGGACTCTTGCTTTCCTATTTCCCTCTTTGTCCTATTTTTGGCCATATTTTCCACCAAGTTTCTAATACCTCCTTTTATTCTCAAGATCACAGCACTCCTATTCCTAGCATGTATAATTAACATATTTCAAAAGTCCTCTTTTGACTGCTATACCTCAAGTAATCGCTCAAGAACAACACAATACACACACACACACACACACACACACACTTTCTCTCTTCTTCAATCAACACAATCCCAGGTATAGCTCCTCACCCCACGCCTATGCCCTGTAGCAGCAGGAAGTACCCAGAAAGAAACCAGAGCCCACCTCCTGATCCATGCTCAGAGTCAGGGCTGACGGCACAAACAGCATTTTAGGTTCCTGTTACCCCTGCCTTCTTTCAAGAAACCAGATTAGTCTCACACCCTGTATTGTTCCCCACCCCACCCCTTTCATTCTTTCCCACGTTTGGTTTGGAAGCCTGTGGACCAAACTTGAAGAACCAATATGGAGAAGCTCATCTCCACCTACGGCCCCCCCACCCCACCCCTAGACCACTAAGATATAAAATGGCTCAGCCCGCTGTGTGTACACTGGCAATTGGTCGACCTCTGAGAGTTTATATTCTTAGAATAAACTCTGTCTGGCTATGAGTTCATAGCCTGTCTCCTCCCTGTTCTGTGCTTTTTTTCTTACATTTGGCACCTACTGTGAGGACACACCAATCTGCACTCCTTTTTCTTACATTTGGTGCCCTATGTGAGGATGTACCAATCTGTACCTCTTTTCCTTACAGTCCTAGAAAGCCAGAGGTTAAGACTAACATAGGGGTTGACATTGAGGTGCAGTGGATTAAGCCTCTTCTTGTAATGCTGGCATCCCAGTTGCTCCACTTCCAATCCAACTCTCATGATGCACCTGGGAAAACCCAAGTATTGGGACCCTGCCATCACGTAGGAGACCTGGATGGAGTTCCAGTCTTTGGGCCCTACCATTGTGGCCATTTGGGTAGTGAACCAACAGGTGGAAGATCTCTCTGTTTTCCCTCACTCCTCTCTCTGTCACTCTGCCTTTCAGAAAATTAAATGAATCTTTTAAAAAGACTGTAATATATATGACTGTAGTAATAGATTTTAAGTGATACTTGGCTATATCAGTCAAATTATATAATTATAGAACTTAAAGAAATGGTTTAAGTCTTATACTTACATTCTTATTTGCTTCCTACAGAAATTGCTAGAAGTAAAATATTCTTGTTAATTTTACTTGGGTTACACATAGACATTAGGTATAAATGGACACTCGGTTTAATTGGTTAAAGTAAGGAAAACTAATTATCTATAGATGCTCCTGTGAGAGTGTCAAGGCAGATAAGGTAGATATTATTCTACATGTTTAAGAGGGGCTAAAGAAAATGAGGAGTTTTAAGGAAAATAAATTTATGTGCAATGAAACAGGCAACAAGTCCTGAATCTAGGACCCAGTTTCTTGTCTGTCTCCCCTAGCCCAAGGTGGCCTTTCCAGTCCTTTATCCAAGGGATTCATTGAATTGAAGGAGCAATACAGCTGGTCCAACCAAGTCATAATCACTGGGTTGAAGGAATCATTTGTTTCTCCAATAGACAACAATTCAGCTGGCCAATATTGCCCCCAGGGGGTTGTTTAGGGGATTTCCACATTCAAATATCCCCCACCAACAGTTTTCCAGATGAAGGAGGAGGGAGAAGACCCTGGGGAGCAGGAAAACTTAGTTTTCAGGAAACTACATTCTGGAATGTTAAAATCACTGTCTTAACGGTAGCTTGAATCTCAGACCTTGGAATTTCTAGCTAGATCCCTGGAACTCCCAAATGATGAGATTCAAATGTGGCGTGGAGTTGGCATCATCTCTTTTATAAACTAAAAATCCACTATCAGATTTTGAAAGTGGCACCAAACTAATGCTATGCTTAAAACTTTGGTGGCCATTTTTTTTCTTTTCTTTCAAATTGGCTTTGCAGTTTGTTGGCTCTACCCTTTTGCCTGGGGGATGGGAAGAGAAATCTGTTCTCTCTCATCCCAGGGCAGTGGCATTACCTCCGAATGTCCCTCGAGCCTTCTCTAAAATCTGGATGTTAATTAACAACTTCCCATGGCAACTTGTCCATGGCACACCAGCCACTTGGCCCACAGTCACTCTTGAGGACTATCTTGCAGCTCTCTGAAGATGTGCCTGTCACTGAGACAGCCTCAATCAGTTGGCTGTTGACCAGGTATTGACTGAAGGTATTTTTTGGGAAAAAAAACAACCAACCAACCAACCAACCTAGGATCAAAATCAACTTGAAATCTAAAGAGGCATATTTGATAAATAACAATCTCATGCATGAAAATGACAAGGTAATGGCTCTTGTGCTAATTTGGTTCAGCCATAACTGGGCATTGAGTTTAAAGAGATTTCTCCCTTTAGGATTGACAAAGATCACTGCCTGAAAAGATTGCTTCAAAACTTGCCAAAGTTGTTCTGTAATTAGATGAAGCAGATCTGGCCAAAATAACAATGGGTGTTCAGAGTATCTTTATAACCTTTAGAGTGTATTTTGCAAAATTAAAAAATTGTAGTTTAAATCCATAAAAGAAAGATGGTGCTTCACAACCACATTGCTTGGTCTCAGTACTCCCTAAGATTAAATTAAAAATGGCTGCTTAATAGTCCTGGCTTATGTTACTATTTTCTAGCTAGAGTTCCTTTATAAAAAAAAAAAAAGGAGTATGATTTTCTGTAACTATAACAATTTTGACTTTAAAAGTCATTTAATATAATATATATAATATAATGTGTATATATATATATATATATAATATTTCAGTGTCTTAAGTCATATGGATGTAATCACTAAAGTCTCCATTGGGTAAAAGTAAGTGAGATAAATGTCCCTAAGTGCAAGCTCAAGCACTCTAAGCATTTTAAATTTTAAGAAAAAAAGACAATTTGGGTTTGTTAACATGTAGGTTTTCATAAATTGTTCATATATGACAAAGCAGCTCCTGGAAATTAATTTCTGGCTCTGACTCTATTGAACTGTTATTCCTTATGGGATTATTTTGTGACAGACAGGCTAATAGGCAGTTAGGTTGGACCTAGTTGGCATGAGGAAGGGGGGACTCCCTCTAAGAGGGTGTAAAATGCTTGTGTCACCCAGAAGTTACCTTTAGCAAGATGAAAGTGGCTAACCCCAGAATCCCACTGTTTCTCCCCAGAAGGTGCCTTTAACAAGACAAAGGTGTCTATCCCACTACTTGGAGCCTCCATGAGAACAGTGAAGGATTGGAAATCCCAGACTTTTGAATTCTCAGTTTACTGTGAAAACAAAAAAAGGCATCAATCCCATCATTCTTTTTTTAGATTTATTTTTAGATTATTTTTCAGTTTATTTATTTATTTGAAAGCCAGACTTACACATGGAGAGAATGAGAAGTAGAGAGAGAGGTCTTCTATCTTCTGGTTCACTCCCCAGTTGACCATTATCACCAGAGCTGCACTGATCTGAAGCCAGCAGCCAGGAGCTTCCTGCTGGGTCTTCCCATGCAGGTGCAGGGGCCCAAGCACGTGGGCCACCTTCTATTGCTTTCCCAGGCCATAGCAGAGAACTGGATTAGAACTGGAGCAACTGGGTATTGAACCAGTGCTCATATGAGATGCCGGCACTGCAGGCAGAGTCCTAACCTACTATGCCATAGCAGTGGCCCCTCTGATGATTTTTGACTTATCTTGAGCAAGCCAGATAGGGCAGACAATATTAAAAATACAGCCTTTTGATGAATTTGTTCCGTCCCTCTAACAGATTGCTAGCTGCTGTTTTGTTTTTACTTTTTTTTTTTTACACCAAACGTGTGCATGAGAGACTCTGACCCTCTCAGTTCTTCATGTCTTCCTCTCTTGGAACCCCCTTTCTAATCATTGCAGCAGGAGATTTTTGATGTAAATAAATCTTGCTTTTCTCTCTCTCTGCCTTGTCCATGTGGAAATTCTTCTTCCACGTGAGATGAAGGACCAAGGTCATCTATTTCCACTGTTGTTTTACCTGCAATAATTTCATGTGCTAACCTTCCAAAGAGATACAGATTTTCTATTCTATTGAGCTAATAATCTCTTGTTTTCTCTACTGTCTTTCTTAAGTTCTAATTGTTTGGAAAGACTTTAGTTTTAAAAGGCTTAGAGTTGTTTTGGATATGTAATCATTTTGAAATATTTGTATGATCACTTTATAACAATGAACAAATCATATATATAACTGGTTG
Source organism: Sylvilagus floridanus (assembly GCA_949820135.1). Classification (NCBI taxonomy): domain Eukaryota; kingdom Metazoa; phylum Chordata; class Mammalia; order Lagomorpha; family Leporidae; genus Sylvilagus; species Sylvilagus floridanus. Next base: position 119,266,445 of record OX463226.1, read on the forward strand.
AATCACTCTGACTAAATGTATTGATATTTTTTCAAAATGTTGAGGAATCATTTTGGCCAAATATATAAGCCCTCTTGGCATCTTTATTTACTTTTTTTAACATTTTTTTAACTTTTATTTAATAAATATAAATTTCCGAAGTACATCCTATGGATTACAATGGCTTTCCCCCCATAACTTCCCTACCACCCGCAACCCTCCCATATCCTGCTCCCTCTCCCATTCCATTCACATCAAGATTCATTTTCAATTCTCTTTATGTATAGAAGATCAATTTAGTATATATTAAGTAAAGATTTCAACAGTTTACACCCACACAGAAACACAAAGTGTAAAATACTGTTTCAGTACTAGTTATAGCATTAATTCAAATTGTACAGCATATTAAGGACAGAGATCATACATGAGGAGTAAGTGCACAGTGACTCCTGTTATTGACTTAACAAATTGACACCCTTGTTTATGGCATCAGTAATCTCCCTAGGCTCTAGCCATGAGTTGCCAAGGCTATGGAAGCCTTTTGAGTTTGCCAACTCTGATCTTATTTAGACAAGGTCATACTCGAAGTGGAAGTTCTCTCCCACCTTCAGAGAAAGGTACCTCCTTTTTTTGATGGCCCGTTCTTTCCATTGGGATCTCACTCACAAAGATCTTTCATTTAGGTCTTTTCTTTTGCCAGTGTCTTGATTTTCCATGCCTAAAATATTCTCAAGGGCTATTTAGCCAGATCTGGATGGCTTAAGGGCTGATTCTGAGGCCAGAGTGCTATTTAGGACATCTGCCATTCTATGAGTCTGCTGTGTATCCCGCTTCCCATGTTGGATCGTTCTCTCCTTTTTAATTCTATCAGTTAGCATTAGCAGACACTAGTCTTTTTTATGTGATGCCTTTCACTCTTAGACCTATCATTATGATCAATTGTGAACTAAAATTAATCACTTGGACTAGTCAGATAGCATTGGTACATGCCACCTTGATGGGATTGAATTGGAATCCCCTGACACGTTTCTAACTCTAGCATTTGGGGCAAGTCAGATTGAGCATGTCCCAGATTGTACATCTCTTCCCTCTCTTATTCCTACTCTTATATTTAACAGAGATAACTTTTCAGTTAAATTTAAACACCTAAGAAAAACTGTGTGTTGATTACAGAGTTCATTCAACAGTATTAAGTAAAACAAACAAAAAAAAGATACTAAAAGGGATAAAGTATTAAGTTGTTCATCAACATTCAGTACAAGGAATGATCAAGTCATTGTTTCTCATAGTGTCCATTTCACTTCAGTAGGTTTCCTTTTTGGTGCTCGGTTAGTTGTCACCAATCAGGGAGAACATATGATATTTGTCCCTTTGGGACTGGCTTATTTCACTCAGCATGTTATTTCACTCATTTTGTTGCAAATGACCGGATTTCATTGTTTTTGACTGCTGTATAGTATTCTATAGAGTCCATGTCCCATAATTTCTTTATCTAGTCTACTGTTGATGGGCATTCAGGTTGATTCCAGGTCAGACTTCCTAAAAATCAAAGCTATAAATTCCTCAGACCTTGATATTTCCAGTTGGACTGCTATAAATGTCAAATCATTATCTTGTGGAGATAATAACTAATTAGAGTATATGGATTAAATTGAAAGTATGGCTTTAAGTTATGCTAATATAAAAATGTTATTGATGTAGATATCTTAGAAACTATGTGAAATTTGTAAAAGTCTGATGAAGTTCAGACAGCAGGATTATGATTCTCTACCTCTTTTTTCCAGGATATATTTAACTGTAATAAGTAATGTGCTCCTATGCTTGTGTCATGTGTTAAATCTTCTAATTTCAAAGTGTTTATGTTTTTATAACCAATCTAAGTAAGGAGAATTTTACGCATCTTAAGGGAAGTTATCAAATGTTTTCCTGTTGTCACTGGGTCTTGATGTTTTGGGAAAACTGAGTCTTAAAGGAGTTAGCAATATCTGCCTGTTTAAAAAAAAATGTGTGATTACTGTAACTTTCATTAGGTCTGCTCCATGGCTTCAGTTAAAATATTTAGGTTAAGGCTGATGCCATGGCTCAATAGGCTAATCATCCGCCTGTGGCACTGGCACACCAGATTCTAGTCCCAGTCATGGTGCCGGATTCTGTCCTGGTTGCCCCTCTTCCAGGCCAGCTCTCTGCTGTGGCCCGGGAGTGTAGTGGAGGATGGCCCAAGTGCTTGGGCCCTGCACCCCATGGGAGACCAGGAGAAGCACCTGGCTCCTGCCTATGGATCAGTGTGGTGCGCCGGCCACAGTGCACTGGCTATGGCGGCCATTGGAGGGTGAACCAACGGCAAAAGGAAGAACTTTCTCTCTGTCTCTCTCTTTCACTGTCCACTCTGCCTGTCAAAATAAAATGAAATAAAATAAAATATTTAGGTTAAATGGATTATTCTTGTAAGGGTCTAAGATCTTATTTTCATATTTTTAAAAATTCATTTACATTGTGTAGAATATATCGTTGAGTTAAATAAAATATTGTCAGATTTACACTGTACTTATATAAACGTCTGATGTTTTATGTTCCAGGGTCAGTAACCAGCCAAAGAAGAAAAAATAAAAGGGCAGAAAATAGCCAGGCATTGCCAGGTCAAAATGTGGATCAAATGGAGATCCAGCTAAAAAAAAAAAAAAAAAAGGAAAGTTTTCAAAAGAGACCTAGATACTGAATAGCAGGGACCTGTGAACCCCCAAAACCTCTAGTAAGTGTTACATGGAGATTACTTAAGCCTAGCAACCCAGGCACATAACCCACTGGCTACGCAATGAGCACTGGTTAAGTCCAAAGGCCCAGGAAGTATGGTTATTTGGTGAGCGCCAGTTAAGTCTGAAAGCCCATGAGGATAGGCTAAGCAGTCAGTGAAGCCTGACATGTTGCCTCTTTCCCCCCTCTATTCTCTTATGATGGGAAACTGACTCTATTCTGGACTATCCAGTAGACTGTACAGTTTGATCCCTAGCCTTTTTCCGCATTAATGCCTGGACACACTCCAAAGAGCACAGCCAAAAAAATTAGAGTTAAACTCTGATTATTTTACAGCTAGATTTATTCTGTTGTAGCCACATTAAATGGGCAGAACTCTCCTTTTAAAACAAAACTGAGAAAGTAACAATGTTTTACTCATGACCTCAAAATTTACAGGCACGTTGTATATAGTAGTCATCATGTTTGGTCTTAGAAGGACCTAGCTCTCCTTATGGGCATCTCATAGAATTAAAAAAAATACCATAAAAGTATGCCTGTGACTATAGATATCTACTAAAGATTAGGGATGAGCCTGAACACTCCCTTGGCTTAAATCCTAACCAATTTAACAGAGACCAAGAGGAAGAGGAGTGAACTGGGCTACAAGAGCAATATAAGAACAGGTGGCAGGTCAATTAATAGCTGATTTACATACTGTTCTTCCTTCAAGAAGACCTAACAAGGCCAGTCCATAGCCAAATAGCACCTACTTTTGAAGCAGGAAGTCAGGGAATTGGACAAATAGCTGTCACAACAGAAGCCAGTTTCTACAGAGCCCTGTCAGCTCTGCCAAGAGCTGGACCATTGGAAACAGCACTGCCTTGGGGTGGAAGGACCCCAGGTTCAGACCTGCATATCCTATTGGCCGTTCTTCAGTTTAAAAAGGCCTTTGCCCTGTCCAGCTTCCAGAGTAATCATTGAGGGGATTACTTAGGGTCAGTGGCGTTAGAACTGTAGATTTTTTTTAGAGATGCCACCTATTCTATATCAACCTCCTATATTCACGCCAGCTCTCTTCTAAGATCAGCCAGGTAATAGGAGTCAGTGGAGTGTCTTTCCTAAGGAAATTCAAAACTTCTTTGTAAGCAGGTACCCCAGAACCCCAGGTAGAGATAGACAGGTCTGACCTCACATATACCTGGCCAGCCTTTAATGCTTACCTACTTATCATCAATCCCCTCCTGAAGTTCATATTTGCCTTTAAAATCCTTTAACAAACAGGGCATAAAGCAACAGCTTATCTGGACAATGTGACCACAAGGATTTATAGACAGTGTTTCACCTACTTGGGCAGGCCCTCATGGAAATAATTAATCTATCTTTTGAGAGGGGAGAAAAAAATGATATACTATGTAGATGATTTGCTTATCTGTTCCCCCACCTGATATTCCAATTTTAGGCATTGGATTAACACTGTTAACTTCCTAGCAGAACAAAGCTACTGGATGTGTAAGCAAAACCAAACACATTGGTCTGTCAGGAAAGTAAAAACGTTTAGCCTTCATCCTTATCCCTGGGGAACAAAAATTGGCCTTAGGAAAATACCAGGTCCCCTGTGCTGGGGAAGCTAAACCCAGTCCTTCAAAACAGGCAGTCAGTTAAACACACTAACTGCTGCTCAAGGAAGTGACTATTCCATACATCAAAAATGTTTTTTGGTCAAACAAGACAGATACAAATCCATGTTCACACACTCTTGGAGAAGGCCAGACAACTTCAGGACCAGGCTGAACAAGACTGAAAATTCTGGCCTAATATCTGGCCATGGAAATTCTGGCTATTGTCCCTCCTTGGCTCTAGAGTTCATATCCTTACCACCTCTCTTTAGACCACATGTCTTTAGTGCCTTCATTCATTTTGCCTCTACCAGAATAAAAGCAGTCCTGCTCTAGATGGTTGTAAGGCAGGACTTCCAGCCTATCCCACCAGGTGACGTGACCAGTTCTCTCAACCAAACAAGACAATCTTTTCCATGGCCACCTTCAACCATCATAGGACAGATTGCAAGAGAAGAATAATCATAGAACATCTCTGTACCCATATGTCAGCTTGGAGAAGATACAGAAATTGAGATCTACCTCCATGTATCCCCCATTACATTTTGGGCTACTTCTCTTGAGTGGGTGGAGTTTTAAGGCATAGCTAGGTAGCCCATGTGTGTAAGAGGGGCTGAAGAAAATGAGGAGTTTTAAAGAAAATAAATTTATGTGCAATGGAAAAAGGAAACAAGTCCTGAATCTAGAAACAGGCCTCCTGTCTGTTTCCCCTAGCCCAAGGTGGCCTTGCCAGTCATTTATCCAAAAGGATTCACTGAATTGAGGGAGCAATACAGCTGGTCCAACCAAGTCATAATCACTGGGCTGAAGGAGTCATTTGATAAGATAAGAACTCAGCTGGCCAGTATTGTCTGCAGGAGATTGTTTAGGGGAATCCCACATCTGAAACTCCTGCACCCACATTTTTCCAGAAGACAGGGGAGGGAAGAAGAAACTGGAGGCTTGCACTCATGTCCATAGAAACCCCAGTCTGAATGCAGACTGAGTTCTTCTTTATGGAGATATCTTCTGGTCTACCAGGTGCAGCAATTTCTGCTTCTTTGCTTTTTCTGATAAAATTCTTTGATAATTGACTTCTTGTCTGCTCATTCATTGGCCATATGCTTTATTTTCAGTAGAAGTAGTTCCCTGGGTTTAAATCAGTGATAACCAGCAGATTCATAGAATGACAGATATCCTAAACAGCACGCTGGCCTCAGAATCAGCCCTTAAGGCATTTGGATGCGGCTAAAAAGCCCATGAGTGTATTTCAGGCATGGAAAGCCAAAACACACTGGCAAAAAAAAAAAAAAAAAGACCTAAATGAAAGATCTCTGTGAGTGAGATCCCAGTGGAAAGAATGGGCCATCAAAGAAGGAGGTACATTTCTCTGAAGGGAGGAGAGAACTTCTATTGTGATTATGACCTTGTCTAAATAAGATCGGAGTTGGCAAACTCAAAAGGCTTCCATAGCCTTGGCAACTCATGACAAGAGCCTCGGGTGATTATGACACCCTAAACAAAGAGTGTCAATTGTTAACTACTCATGTAGTTTCTCTGTTCTTTTTTTTTTTTTTTTTTTTTTACAGGCAGAGTGGACAGTGAGAGAGAGAGACAGAGAGAAAGGTCTTCCGTTGCCGTTGGTTCACCCTCCAATGGCTGCCGCGGCCGGCGCGCTGCGGCCGGCGCACCGCGCTCGTCCCATGGCAGGAGCCAGGAGCCAGGTGCTTTTCCTGGTCTCCCCATGGGGTGCAGGGCCCAAGCACCTGGGCCATCCTCCACTGCACTCCCGGGCCACAGCAGAGGGCTGGCCTGGAAGAGGGGCAACCGGGACAGAATCCGGTGCCCCGACCGGGACTAGAACCTGGTGTGCCGGCGCCACAAGGCGGAGGATTAGCCTGTTGAGCCACGGCGCCGGCCTAGTTTCTCTGTTCTTAATGTGCTGTACTATGTGAATCAATGGTATAACTAGTACTCAAACAGTATTTTATACTTTGTGTTTCTGTGTGGGTGTAAACTGTCGAAATCTTTACTTAATATATACTAAATTGATCTTCTGTATATAAAGATAATTGAAAATGAATCTTGATGTGAATGGGATGGGAGAGGGAACAGGAGATGGGATGGTTGCGGGTGGGATGGAGGTTATGGGGGGGGGAGCCAATGTCATCCAAAAGCTGTACTTTGGAAATTTATATTTACTAAATAAAAGTTAAAAAAAAATAAATCAGTGATAGCAATATTGCTGAGCTACTTAAGCTGAACTTTGATTTCTACATCTTATAGAGAAGATTCCTATATGACTTAGTTCCCATAGGTCCTCTAATACAATTATTTGCAGAGCAAGTTTTATTCATTTTAGACTTTTAAAAAATTCCTACTGTACAAAAATGTTATAAAGGGGGCTGGCACTGTGACGCCGTAGGTTAACGCCCTGCCTGAAGCACCAGCATCCCGTATGGGCACTGGTTTGAGACCTGGCTGCTTTACTTCCTATTCAGCTCTCTACTATGGCCTGGGAAAGCAGTAGAAGATGGCTCAAGTCCTTGGGCCCTTGCACCTATGTCAGAAACCCAGAGGAAGCTCCTGGCTCCTAGTTTTGGATTGGTGCAGCTTCGTCCATTGCGGCCAGTCGAGGAGTGAACCAGTGGATGGAAGACCTCTCTCTCTGCCTCTCCTCACTCTGTGTAACTCTGACTTTCAAATAAATAAATAAATAAATAAATAAATAAATAAATAAATCTTTTAAAAAAATGTTATAAGGATAATTGGATTATCTGTACATTTTTTCAACTCAATGAAATAAATAATAAAATCGACCTTTTTAATGCTTATAACCAGAGCATACTCAGTCAATTGAACTGTTTATATTCTTAGGATTTGAGTAGAAAGTCAATAGGAACAAATAAACTAGTTAATTTTATATATGTATAGGTTTATATATTTCATATGTATATATTATATATACAGGTCCTTGAACAATTCTGTTTTATTTTGTTATGTTTTATATGTAACCATTATATGTTCATAATTAGTATGATGATGTCTCAGGTACAAATGAAGAAATGTTCACTATGGTTTTAGAGTGAATTGTAAGATCATGACATACATAATCCCTGATAATTAGTTCTAAATTATGGTTCTGCTGTCAGAAAGCTAAAGATATAACTTATTGAATTACTATATTAAGACAACCTGACAGATCTTTTAGTTTTGTGAAAGTCATAGGACATACTGTACTATTTCCAGGAGTTTTCATCATAAGAAATCCAAGCACAAATAACACAAACCAGCTTAGCTGTTTCAGTGACGAATCCACCTGCTTACGACTGCCATATTCTTTTTCCAGGCTTCAGGCTTCATGATTGTTCTTCTGATGATGAAACACGCCCTCATCTACAGATTCGAAATTAATAACAATTTTAATCATCAAAAGCAAGGTGTTTCCTGATTTACATGTTATGTAAAATCTTAAATGAGCAACTTTCAGATGTAACTGAAAAGGAGAGGGATGTATTTTTGAGACAAAATCTTATATATGTTCCCTGAGATCACAGTGACCAGGATTTTCCTTCCTTATGGTGGTATCATCATTGCGCAATACACTATATGTAGATGGCTATGCTATGTTTAAAACTTTAATAAGTTCTAACAAATCAATGCCTTCACATTCTCAGTAAAATGGTCTATAATGTTTGGAATTACAGCCATATGTTACCTTTTTCATTCAGCTTTTGGAAACACTGTCACCACCAACATCCAGTATCAGTCACTGACACCTTTTTCTCCAATACAGAGAGATTCATCACCATACCTCCCTTTCAGTGGTTCTCTGTAGGCTTTCTGCTTAGTGTCAGCCTTTCTCTCACTTCATAAGCTCACAATTTTGGGAGACATTGTGTTAATGTTAATGCTTTGGCGAGATGATGCTCACAGCACGGCTCTGCCTAGTCTATGCTACACGCATGTAACATCATCATTAAACAACATAGGATGCTTCTCTTCCACGATATATTTCCCCAATGCCTTCTGAATCTTATTTTCTATCCAGAGGTTTAACCCTATGGAGAGAGATCACTCCCCACTCACAACAGGAGAGCCAGGTAAAATGGTATGATGCTAGAAACAGACATGTGTTATTAATTCATACTTTCATTTTCTCATGAATGCAAACAATATCAGCACAGGACAGGAAGTATTATTCACTGAAAATAAGTGTTTGGTATCAGTATTATGACCATTATCACAGTCACAAAAGGTAGAAGAGATTATTGGGGCTGTATTGTATAAAAAGTATTTTCCTTCCATCCTCCATTCGTATCTCTTCCTCCCTTTCTTCCTTCCTTTTTTTCCTTCCCTTTTTTCTTCATTTTCTTTCAGTAAAACAATGATAGAAAAGATAGTGTAATATAACCAGTATTTTACTTTATTGAGGAAAAAAATCTGTCTTGGGGGATCTTGTTCACTGGGAAGTATTTCTGATATACATATTAACATACAATCAATGATTTCCACGAACAAATTTTGAGTGTAAGCAGGTCATAAACTGGGATTATTTGTATCCCTGTGAGAAAGGCAGGGGCTACATTTTTGTTCCTCACTTATGGAGGAAATGATGGTCATAAACAAGGTCATTGTCTTTTTTATCCACATGTCTTACACGTTACTTTGATGTGCCATTTGAATTTCCTGCCCCAGAGATAACATTTTAATGTTTTCTATCAATATGGGGCAGATATTTACCATGCTGTGCACTTTTGTTTATGTTTCCCTCAGCACAAAGGAAACTTTTATGATGTTTTTCCACTAATGCGCTTGTTTTGGGAAAGCTGGAGTTCAGCAACCATTTTTCTTTTCTCTTGATTCGTAGAGTCTCTAAGGCCCTTGCTTCTTAATGCAAGGTGTATTGATATACTGATTTAATATAGAACAGCTCTCATTGAGGTATACCTTTCTAATGCCATCGGGAGCAATGAACCAGCTAAGATGTTTGCAATACTAAAATCAATTAAAATCGAAAAAATGTAAATTGCATTATTATGAGGGAATCCATTGGGGATTTGAGTACTGAGCAATCAAGGAAGAAAATTAGACTGGGATTTTTTTTTTTTGCATTTTTAGTCTAGGATAAGTTAAATGCTACTAATGCCATCTATTATAGGTCTACATAAACGTTTCTCCAAGAGATGGCTTAAACTTCCATGTCTACATTCAATTACACTTTTTAAGATTCTCAAGTTTTAAGCCTTCTGAGTCAGCCCCTGTGGATAATTTAGTATTTCAGAAAGGCACATTGACATCCTGGGGCACCTAGGTACTGTGCAATGCATTAATGCAAGAGGAAGAGACAGGTGCTATCATCTAAGTGATTGATAAATACTTTAATGGTGAAAGCTGTGCAGAGTGGGAGTGATTTCCATTTTCTTCTCTATTCTGTTAGACACATCCACTACATTTTAAAATATTAAGATTTCGCTATAATATTTGCCAGGCATTTATTTGTATGAGTAGCAGAAATCTACAGCAATATTGTGGAATATATAGAAAAATTTTTAGGGGTGCTTAGGACCATGCTGGGGGTAACAGAAGAAAAAATATTCCAAAAATGCTTCTTAAAAAGAGAATATAGAAAAATTGTCTGAAAAACTGAAGAGCACCGAAAATATAAGTAGGTATAAAAATGTATGGTGAGGAGAACTATAGAACCATAAAAGGGCAATTGAATCTCTCCAGGGGCTGGGTTGTTAGTAACATCAGTGTAACTGCATTTGGAGCTCATCTAGCATTTCAAGGTTGTGTATGATTTAAATAATGAGAGGAGAGCATAAATGCTCAGCATCTGTTAATGTCCAGTCATTATTTTTTTTAAATGTACTTATTTGTTTGAGAGGCAGAGTTACAGACAGAGAGCAGGAGGCAGAGAGAGAGAGGTCTTGCATCGACTGGTTCACTTCCCAAATGGCTGCAATGGCCAGAGCTGAGCCAATCTGAACCGAGGAGACAGGAGCTTCTTCTGGGTCTCCCACATGGGTGCTGGGGCTGGAGCTCTTGCGCCATCTTGCACTGCTTTTCCAGGCCATAAACAGAGACCTGGATTGGAAAACGAGCAGCTGGCACACAAACCAGCATCCATTTAGGATGCTGTCACCACAGGTGGAGGCTTAACCTATTATGTCACAGCACCGGCCCTACCCTGTCATTATTAACAGTAAAGGATACTCATATATTGACTACTTAAGTCACATGTGGAGTGTGCCATTCATGGGAACACTTCCTAGTCAGTTAATTCCACTCATGGTAGTAAAAAACAGCCCATGCCCATTGTCACTGAAGTCTTTCTTACCACTGTTGCACCCATCATCTGAAGATGGGTCCTTGTCTCAGGGTTAGTATTAAACATCTAGATGGCATTTGACCTTGAGCTGCTAACCCACTAACACAAAAACAAAAACAGAAAGCACAGGGTGCTATTTATTTTGTGTCTTCTGAAGCAAAATTGGGACTGAACCATTCGAACCAGTACACAGGGAAACTGTACATCAGAAGTGAGATGATAAGTTTTTAGTTAGGAAGACAGAGAGATGGGTGGCTGGTAAACTGGAACATAAGCAAATAGAAAAGCATTCTAACTAACTAGATGCATGGAGGGGAGATGAACCTCTGATGATGAATAAAAGGAATTTTAGAGATGAAAAGGATTGAGAATAGCGCCAACGAAGGCTATTTGACAGTTAACAGGCATTATCATGTCCTGGAAATCTAGGGGGTTATTATTCAGAACAGGTGATGAAGTAAGTATTAGGAAATCTATTCCCCTCCCTAATAAAACCTTAAAATATAGCAGGATAATTTAAAACAGGCAGAATGAGGAGTGGGGGATTGGAGTACTCAATGGTTGCAGTCAAGTTTAAGAACTTAAACTTGTTGATTGATGGTAGATAAATAATAGTCCAGTAGTTAATGACTATGTTTGGAGAAGGAAAAAGAATCAGACTTTGGAGAAATACAGACGTATTAGAAAAGAAAAAACTAATACGGATCATCCCATAACAAGAGGAAGTATAGAAGAAACAATAAGAAAAAAAATTTTTTTGAAAAAGAACAAGAGAGGCATAAGAAGTTTTTAAATGGCATATTTGCAGCAAGGAGGTAAATAGGCCGGTGAAAGCTACACTATACTTGAAATTTAGATCATGAAAATGCTCATTAATCTTTTTTTTTTTTTTTTGACAGGCAGAGTGGACAGTGAGAGAGAGAGACAGAGAGAAAGGTCTTCCGTTGCCGTTGGTTCACCCTCCAATGGCCGCCGCGGCCAGCGCACTGCAGCTGGCACACTGAGGCTGGCGGGAGCCAGGTGCTTCTCCTGGTATCCCCTGGGGTGCAGGGCCCAAGCACTTGGGCCATCCTCCACTGCATTCCCGGGCCACAGCAGAGAGCTGGCCTGGAAGATGGGCAACCGGGACAGAATCCAGCGACCCAACCAGGACTAGAACCCGGTGTGCCAGCGCCGCAGGTGGAGGATTAGCCTGTTGAGCCACGGCGCCTGCCGCTCATTAATCTTTAAAGAAAAGGAAACCGAATACGCCCTCCAACATGAGAGACTTGTGTGTTGCTGAAACTTGAATATGTAATTTAGATTTCAGGGACCCCAGCACTATTTTTGTTTGTTGTCTACTTCTGTCTCCACCATCTCTCAAACACAGAAATAAAACTCTGACTCTATACAATTCAAAAGGCTAAATCTGATTATATTAAAATGAATGAAAATTTAGCAGAGATTTATGATGGCATTTAAAAGTCAACCCATTTCACAGGGATAGAGATTACTGACATTAATATCTTTCACTTTTGCACAGATAAGATATTCTATATTTTGATCCTTAAACTGATTATTTTAGTATGATTTTAGTTCAATGTTCTTCATATGGTTTTCCATATTTATTTCAACCTGTTTCTTGCTGAGTAAGTTGGCTCTTATAGAATGAGGTAAATTACAATGGGATTTTGCATTTTCCCCACTTTCAGGCAATGGAATGACTTTTTTTTACATCTTGAATTTATTTCAGTGTAGCACTGACACTCTGTATTGTATCAGTTCTAGTGCACCTATCTCTATTCTTGAATGTTTGAAGAGTGAAAAAAAGACTAATGTAAAATAATTGAAGGTGTATAAACATTATTTTCTAAGTAGTTTTGTTAAGCAAATTCTTAGAAAAATAAATGACATTTCTTCTTAAAATCTAACTCCAAAAACAATCTTTCAATTATTACTCACTCATTTATACCAATGTAATGTTTAAGTCATTTTAAAAAATGAATATCCTTATAAAAATTTTTAAAATGTTGACATCACTTTGATGATTATCACCTTTTTAAAGTGAAATTTAAATCTAGCATATTGAAATGTTGGTGTAGATATATATCAATTAATTTCAGAAAACTTATGTCCTTAAATATTCAATCTTTCATTGCACATAATTTATGAGTTTGTCAATCTTAGCTCTCATATTTATATTACTTAATACTATTTTATAGACTACTTGCCCTAGTGCTTGTACATGTATGATAAAGGTGTAAATAGTTATGCATTACAATTACATTCAAGTGAGTGATTTATCATTGTTCATAACTTCTTGCATCCTAAACTGAGAGAAATCTTAAGTTAGCCATTGCATATCTTCAAATGATTAATAATTTTAAACAGTATATCTTCCTCCATATTTTCCCTGATAGCTTAACACTAGAGTACTTTTTTAAAAGGGCTTCAGTTTTAGATCATAAAAGCCAGGCATGGTAATTGTGGAGAAGTTGGAAAATAATATAAAAATGATTTTTACAAATGGGATTATGTCACCTAAAAATGCTTTGAGCAGTAAATTTCTTTTGCTTTCTTTATAAGCAAGTGCACACGGACTTTGTCCCATGGACCCAAACTCTGCTCTTTGATGCTCTTCCTAAAGATGCCAGGGTTTGTCCTATTAATCAGGATTGTCAGCAACTTTGCTTCCTCTCACAGAGTTCAGAGATCCCACATTTGAATGAAATACAGTACCCTATATGTCTAAACAGCTCAACAAATTCCATGTAAGAGTAATAGCAAATGGCAAGGTTCCCTTCTTTTATCTGGACGAATAATGTTCCTTTGTACTCATATATATGTATGAGCATAGATGACATTTTCTTTATCCATTTCTTTATCCTTGAAATCAGTATGGAGTAATGCTGTGTGGCGCCAGCATTGTGGAACAACAAGTGAAGCCCCTGCCTGCGATGCAGACATACTATATGAACAATGATTCAAGTCTCAGCTGCCACATTTCTGATTAAGCTTGGGAAAGCAGCAGAAAACGGTCCAATACTCGGGCCCCTGCAATCCATGCGGAAGACCCAGATGGAATTCCTGGCTCCTGGTTTCAGCCTGGACCAGCCTTGGTTTTGTGGCCATTTGGAGAGTGAACCTGCAAATGGAACACTCCCTCTTTTTTTCTCTGTCTCTCTAACTCTGCCCTTCAAATAAATAAATAAAATAAAACTTAATTTTTTTCTCGCTCATGTTTATACCATCACTATTCACAATAACAAGATATGGAATCAACCTAAGGGTTGCTTTTTGACATTTAATGATCTTTGTATAAAGGGAAAAAAATAGAGAGAAATTATTTCTAGGTGTTTGTAGAAACATGGCTGAGATGTGCAGATCTCAGCCCCTGATTTATCATCCTCTATGTTCCTGCTGTCCAAGGAAAGTGTCATCTGTCTTGTCTACAGGTGTTCATTACAACCTGATTGCTTAGACAGCAGTCACCACCAGAGACTCTGGAGAAGACCGCGTTTATAAAACTAGGAAAAGGAGAAATAAATAAGTTAAATAAAAAAGACTGATAAAGTTCCTTTGATGTAAGCATTTTGTTCATTGACACAAAACAATGTTCTACACTTAAACATCCATTGATTATCACTGTCAGGAAATAGTTTTATAGATTAATCTTCATACCTATAGTAAATGCAGGGGCCAGCACTGTGGCAGAGTGGGCAAAGCCGCTGCTTGCAGTGCCGGCATCTCATATGGGAACTGGTTCATGTCCCGGCTGCTCCACTTCCGGTCCTGCTCTCTGCTGTGGCCTGGGAAAGCAATAGAAGATGGCCCAAGTGCTTGGGCCCCTGCACCCATGTGGGAGACCTGGAAGAAGCTCCTGGCTCCTGGCTTTGGATTGGCGCAGCTCTGGCTGGTGCGGCCAGTTGGGAATGAACCAGCTGATGGAACACCTCTCTCCCTCTCTGCCTCTCCTTCTCTCTCTGTGTAACTGTGAATTTCAAATAAATAAATAGATCTTTAAGAAAATAAAGTAATTGCAGGCTATGTAGCATTGTTGTTTTTATCAAACAGAAAATAGCAGATGCCTAATAAGAAGCTAAGACTTGATAAGACTTTATTAACCAGTGATCGGCAGATTAAAGTTATTTGTAATGAAGAAAATAATGTATTGCAAAGTCATTAATATATAATAAAAAGTGCTTCAAAATGCACAAGAAAATGCTTAGCTAAAGTTAAGAAAATGCAGAGTTTAATTTAAAGCCTCTTACTTCCTCAGGGTTTTCATTATTTTTTAATCATTATCCCCTAACGGCTTCATATAATTAATGCACTTTCCAAATGTCTAACTTATTCTCAAATTTTTAACACTTTTTTGGTATAAACCAACTTCAAAATGACTGTATTGGAAATAAGTGCCCACAAGTTGATTTTTAAAATTGATATAAGGGGACTGCCATTGTAAGATGGCAATCTTTGGCTAGATCCAAATTTTTTTTTTTTCGCTTTTATTTACAGAATATAAATTTCCAAAATACAGCTTATAGATTACAATGGCTTCCCCCCCATAACTTCCCTCCCACCCGCAACCCTCCCCTTTCCAACTCCTTCTCCCCTTCCGTTCACATCAAGATTCATTTTCAATTCTCTTTATATACAGAAGGTCAGTTTAGTATATATTAAGTAAAGATTTCAACAATTTGCCCTCACATAGCAACACAAAGTGAAAAATACTGTTGGAGTACCAGTTATAGTATTAATTCACAATGTATAGCACGTTAAGGACAGAGATCCTACATGATATATATATTTTTAAATTGATTAATTTTCTATGCAATTTCCAATTTAACACCAAGATTTTTTAATCATTTGCAATTATCTTTATATTCAGAAGATCGATTCAGTATACCATCCTTTTTTTATTTGAAATATATATATATATATTTGAAACTGATTAATTTTTGATGCAGTTTCCAATGTAACACTGATTTTTTTTTCTTTTCTTTTTTTTTTCCTTTTCAATTATCTTTATATAGAGAAGATCGGTTCAGTATGTATTAAGTAGAAATTTTCATCAGTTTGCATCTACATAGAAACACAAAGTGTAAAAATACCATTTCGGCACTAGTTACAGCGTTACTTCACATTAGATAACATAATAAGGACAGATCCCACATGGGATATAGGTACACAGTGACTCCTGGTGTTGATTTAACAATTTGACACTCTTATTTATGGCGTCAGGAATCTCCCTAGGCTCTAGTCATGAGTTGCTGAGGCTATGGAAGCCTTTAGGGTTCGCCGATTTTGATTCTATTCCGACAGGGTCACAGTCAAAGTGGAGGTTAGATCCAAATTTTTTCTCCCTTCACACTTTATGACATAACCAGCTATGGAACAAAGACGTAAGCTGTGGCCATTCTTGCTCACTGCCCAAAAGGTAGATAAACAATGAAATGTGTTCCTTGCCCTTGAATCTCCATTGAGTCTCACGTCCTATTGCCTTCATACTCCACCACCATATTCTGTGGCCCAACACAGCCACCTGAAAGACCAAGTTCAGGAATCCACCTCTGCCTGCTGCCCCCTACCCCACCCTCATCTCTAGCCCTCCTAAAATATAATAGGGCCCAGCGCTGGGATCGGGGCCTTCTGCCACCTGTTCCATCAATGTGCACGTCGGTAGTTGGTCACCACCTCTACGAATTTATTTGCTCTGAATAAATTCCATCTGGCTCTAAATGCATGCCTCCTCTCTGTTCTGTGCCTCTTTTCCTAACATTTTCGGTGCCATATATGAGGGAGGGAGCAAAGTATCTGGCTTTTGGGTAAGAGCTGAGATTCCTTCTCCCGTTCTTCCAAACTCGACCTCCCTTTCTACTTTGACTTCTGACGGCTTTTCCTTGGTGGGAGGAGGATGCAATTTCCTGGATTCCCCCGCTGTCCTGGAGTGGCCTGGGAGACACTATTCTAATAACCTCCCTTATGAGTCCAGAATAGCCTTAGTCATGTTCTTGCCCTGACTTGCACTCTCTCATCTTCACGATGAATCTACAGCCAGAGCACTTTGCTGGATCTCATTGCTTCACACATCGGACCTCATTCTTAATCCATCAGATTGGTAAGAGAGGCCTTTGTCACATCATGCATGCTGGGGTGACACTCGTGACTGGTTCATCCCCCCTTTTTAGGGCCTGGAGTGTTGGATCAGACAAGCTCATCCCACCTCGTAGGGCCTGGGCTATTCGATCAGTTTCCCTTGCTTAGAACTGGAACACTGGTCTAAGCACGGGATTTTTCACTTTTCTTAGGAGGACTCAGAACTTTGGTTCTCGGTTGGGATAATCCATTCCCAGGAGACGCTTGGTAAAAAAGACCCCCTTCCTTCAGGCCATATTTTGCCTAATCCATGGGATCCAAAATTGCACCTGACTCCCCTTTGACCTGCCACTTAAAAAGCTTACACAAGCTAGGCCTAAAAGGAGGGATAAAACAGAAGTGATTAATTAATCCCTGCACAAAAATTTGACCTCAATATAAATTAGACAACTGCTCAAAAGGGCCAGAATGCAGCAGCTTTGACCTCCAAATTCTCTGTGACCTTAATAGTTTTACACAGAGAAACAGCAAGTGGTCATAGATCTCTTACGTCCAAGCTTTCTTCCTCGTTCAGGGTCAATTTTCTTCACTCCAAGTTCTCATAGAGCAAAAAGGCTTGGATCACTCCCTTAAACCTTCTACATCCCCAACCCTCCCTCCTTTCTCCGCCTGAGAAGCTGGCCCCTCAGGTACACACCCCTTTGCTCACTCCGCCCTTATTCCTTTCCTGCCCTTCCTTGTCTCCACCACACCAGCGGCAGCCATTCCACCCACTTCTCCTCTGAATTCTCTATACCCAGTTCTCCTCAAGGGAGAAAAACCTCATTGTCAGCCTTCTGCCCCATCACTGTTCCCTCCCTAATCTTATCACCTCTGTGACCCTACCCTATAGATGATTCTCCGTCCTACCCTCCATCCCAAGCAACTCCAGAGCCTCAGCCCCTGGACTCCTCCCTGAATGACCCACTGAATACCCCATCGGATCCCATCCAGCCTTCTCCTGCCACTATTTCCCCTCCCAACCCACTTCCTGCCCCTACCTTATCTCCTCCTCACACATGAGATATTCATCACAAACTCCAAAAATTACAAGATGGTCAACAAACCCCTCAGAGATACCCCATAGATGTGGCTTTTTGTATTTTTAACAATAGAGATGATAAATTATGGACTCAAAAGGAAATAGAAAGCTAAAGTTTCAGATGCTTGCCTCTGTAATCCACAAAGGCCCCCATCACCTGCTAAGTCCCCCCCCTCAGGGCCCCTGTTGTCAATGCAGCAGTGCTGGGCACTAGACTAAGGCCTACTACAACTCGAAGCCCACCTTGGTTCAAGGCTCTAGCCATTTTGGTGCCTGTATTAAGTGTGGAAATACGACACATTGTGCCAGGAGCTCCCCTAACCCAAGGCCTCCCCCTGTCTCATGTCCCAAGTGTGGACAATGGGGTACTGGAAGATGGACAGCCCTCAGGGAGAGAAACTTCCCTTTCTGGAACAGCCCTCTGCTGAAACCCCTCTAGCTCAAGACACCTCATCTCTTGTTAAACTTAACAGAATGAGGAGGCCCAGGTTTCACAGCCCCCATTACAGTTGCACTGTGTCCCAAGGGTAATAGGGACAGTGTCTGGCAAGTGAGTTTCTTTCTTGGTAGACACTGGGACTAGTTTACTGTTTTAAATGAATATTGCAGTCTACTCCTTCCTTCCTCAGTCCCAGTGTTGGCATGAAAGGCATAATCAAAATGACTAGTAAGACCGCTCCCTTATATTGCTCCTCTGGAGATGTTACTCTCCTGCGTTCCTTTCTCATCCTTCCTAACTGTCCCAGCCCCTTCTTAAGGACCTTTTCCACTGCTTGGGGGACATCTATCGCCATTCCCACCTGGGATAAAACACAAACCTTTATACTTCAGACGACGGACCTTCCTCTCCCCCACCTCTCCATCCCAGACTCCCACCCTTTCCTTGGTTAATCCTGTAGTGTGGAATAACATCCAACCAGTAATCATCACCCACCATAGACTCATTTGTGTCTCTAAATACTACAAAATCTAGTGCTGTTCCCCAATATCCTTTAAGCTCAGAAGGCCATAGAGGTCTGAGCTAACATACCCATTGCCACTCAGTCCCCCCATAACATACCTATACTCCTGGTTAAAAAACCACATGGCTCTTACCACTTAGTAAGGACCTCCGATATATTAATGCTGCAGTCCATCCCATATATCCAGTCCTGCCAAACCCATACACGCTCTCCTCTCCCGAATACCCCCACACAACTTCTTTCTTTTCTGAAATGGACCTAAAGGATGCTTTCTTCCCAATTTCTCTTGGCACCTCTTCCCAACTACTCTTTGCCTTTACCTGGTCTCACCCTGATACTCACCTTACTTGACAGCTCTCCTAGACTGTTTACCCCAAGGTTTCCAGAACAGTGGGCACCTTTTTGGACAGGTCCTCCAAGCAGATCTAGTCTCTATTAACCTTTCACCCAGCACTCTTCTTCAATATGTTTATGATCTTCTCCCGAGAGACCTGTGTCCAACATACCACTAGTCTTTTGAACTTTCTAGCTAAGAAAGGTTATAGGGTGTCTCCAAAGAAGGATCAGCTAAGTTCCATGTGTGTCATCTTCTTGGCACTTCTCATGTTGCTAGACACTTGTACAACCCCTCCAGCCCAAAAACAGGCAATGCATTCTCTTCCTTTCCCAAGTACTAAGCATGACCTCCCCTCCTGGGACTCGTGGGATATTTTCACATCTGGATTTCAAACTTTTCTCTTGTTGCTAAACCTCTCTATGAAACTACCAAAGGCAATCTAGATGAGCCCTTGCAAGAAACTTCCTCCCGGCTGGCGCCGTGACTCAACAGGCTAATCCTCCACCTTGCGGCACTGGCACACCAGGTTCTAGTCCTGGTCAGGGCGCCGGATTCTGTCCCAGTTGCCCCTCTTCCAGGCCAGCTCTCTGCTGTGGCCAGGGAGTGCAGTGGAGGATGGCCCAAGTGCTTGGGCCCTGCACCCCATGGGAGACCAGGAGAAGCACCTGGCTCCTGCCGTCAGATCAGCGTGGTGTGCTGGCCGCAGCGCACCGGCCGTGGTGGCCATTGGAGGGTGAACCAAGAGCAAAAGGAAGACTTTTCTCTCTGTCTCTCTCTCTCTCACTGTCCACTCTGCCTGTCAAAAATGAAAAAAAGAAACTTCCTCCCTAGAAACACCATTCCAAACTCTAAAGAAGGCTCTTCTACAAGCACCTGCCCTGAGCCTTCCTAACCCACTTAAATCATTCCTCCTCTATATCCATAGCTCTAAGGGCTAAGCACTTGATCTCCTAGCCCCAAAGGCCAGAGACTCTATTGCCCCTGTGACCTATTTCTCCAAACAATTAGATGGGGTTTTTCAAGGCTGGCTCCAATGACTAAGGGTTTTGGCCACAGCATACCTTCTCATACCTGAGGCCCAGAAGCCAACCCTTGAACCTCCTTGAGCCTCATTCCTGTGCTGACTTCCTCGATTTGTCCTTGACTACTTTTCACCACCTCACAGACTCTCCAATTCCAAAAGCCTGGGGTTGGTTCATTGATGGTAGTGCTTCTAAAACTCTCTCTTTTCCTGCTAGGTATGCAATAATTGAGGGGCACCATGATGATACCTCCTCCTCTTCCCCGCATAGGGTCATAGAGGCTAGGCCCCTACCTGAAGGCACTATTTCCCAACAGGCCAAATTATTAGCCTTGATTTGAGCCTTCACCTTAGCCAAAGGAAAGACAGTCAATATATAGATTCCCAATATGCCTATAATATCCATTCCAATGTCCAGATATAGCAATAAAGGGGCTTTCTGACAGCCCGAGGGACCCCTATCATAAATGGCAAGCTGATTAAATCTCTTCTTGATGCTGCCCAGCTGCCAACAAAAGCCACTATTATTCACTGCAAAGACCACCAAAAAGGTAAAAAATACCCTTCTGAAGCTAACAATCAGGCTGGTCTGACAGCTAAAGCAGTGGCTGTGGGGAAACATCACATCTTCTCTTTTTAATTTAGCTCCTTTATATTCAGATTTAGAAATCTCTCCGTTCTAAAAACAAGGGGCATCTAGAAAGGACTCATGGTGTTTTCAAGAAAAAAAGCTAATACTCCCTTCTCTCCAATTTACCTTTCTAAAAAACTTCCATTCTCTGTATCACTCAAACTCAAACTCTCTTCTTCACTTCCTGAGATCACACATATGCTTAACTCCTGCCATATGGGAAACTCTGCATAACATACCTCAGACATGTAGCATCTGTCAAACCACTAACCTCAACTCTAATATCAGGCTAATTCATTTCCCATTCACTAGGCTTACAGATCACTCCAGAAGAGGACTGGCAGGTTCTCTTCACCCATATGCCACCAGTTAGGTGAACACATTACCTTCTGGGGTGAGTGAAATCTTTCCCCACTACTAATAAAAGAGCGTCCACTGTTTCCACTATATTATTAAATGATATTATCCCAAGATTTGGATTACCTGCTTCCATTCAGTCAGGGAATGGACCAGAGTTTACCTCTCAAATTACTCAAGTAGTATCTGCCTCTTCTTGCATTTCAAGGCATTTTTACATTCCCTATCATGCCCCCTCTTCAGAAAAAGTATAATGGATGAATGGATTTTTAAAACAAGCTCTACCTAAACTCCAGATCTACTTAGACTGGATAAATCTCCTTCCTTTAGCTCTGTTAAGAATCAGATTTCTTCCCTGGAAGCACCTGATGCTTAGCCCATTTGAAATTCTCTATGGAAGTCCTCTTCTTTCACCTAACTCCCCCCAACACACACACACACCACAGAATCCTGAAGCTATTCCTCCTCCTCTCACTTTTCCTCTTCTTACCAAAACACACTCTCTTATGGACCTATGCAGACACACATCTACCCAAACCATACTCTCTGCTTCCCGACTGTATGACTGTATTCCTACCTTTAAATCTGATGATTGGATTTATCTAAAACAAAATGAGGCTGCTCTAAAGCCAAAATGGAATAGACCCTACCAGGTGATGCTGACTACCCCCACAACTGCCAAACTCAAAGGATACCCTTGCGTGCATTTTATTCTATTAAAACTAGTAACATCTCCCTCATATAATTCTACCCCCATAGGATCCACTTCTTTCAGGTTGATGCACTAATGAGAGGTATTCACAAGGTAACTCTGCCTCATTTTGGCCATCATTTCCATTGTAACCAATGTCTCTAGTATATCCTTTTGTCCTCATAATCACAATGTTCCTATTTCTACCATGTAACCTTATTCCAAAGGTTCTTGCAGGAACAAATAACTGCTATATCTCAAGCCATCTCACAGGAGCAACACCAGACTGCTCTTCTTCAATTGATCCAATCTCAAGTGTAGACCCTTCCGCTCAAATTCTCGCTCCGTGTCAAATCCCCGTATCAGTAGGAAGTAGCCAGGGAGAAACTGGCACCCCTTCTCCTTATCTATAATCAGAATCAGGATTCATGGAACAAAGACATAAGCCTCAGCCATTCTCACTCATTGCCCAAAAGGCAGATGAGCAATGGAATGTATCCCTTGCCCTTGAATCTCAGTTGGGTCTCACACTCTATTGGCTTCATACCCACTCTGCATTCTTTCCAGGTTCCCAAGGCCCAACATGGCCTCCTGAAAGACCAGTTGCTCAGCCAACTAAAAGACCAGTTCCAGGAATTCACCTCCATCTGCTGCCCCCTACTCCCACTCCCATCCCTAGCCCTCCTAAATATAGAGAGGCCTCGCCCCTGGGATCAGGGCCTTCTGCAACATGTTCCATCAATATGCATGCTGGAAGTTAGTCACCCACCTCTATGAATGTATTTTCTCTGAATAACTTTGGTCTGGTTGTAAATTCATGCAAAGCCTCTTTCTTTGCCTCTTTCCCTAACAATCGGAAAGAGAGGAAAAAAGAGAGAGAGAGAGAAAGAGAGAGAGCAAAGTGAAATAAGCTTAGTACAAAAAGACAAGTGCCACATGCTCTCATTCATAAGCAGAAACTAAAAAAGTTGCTGTTGTAAAAGTTACAGGGTGCCTACTGGAGTATAATGGTGGTTACTGGAGTCTGGGGAGAGCGGAGAGAGGGAGGGATGAGGAAGGATTAATTAATGTGTACTTAGTCACAGATAGGAATAAGAAGTTTTGGCATTCTATTGTACAGAAAGGTGATTACAGACAATGATAATGCACTGCATATAAATATTTTAAAATTAGAAAAATAATTTTTGAATGCTTTGCCATGACAAAATGGTAAATATTGAAGAGATGAGCATGTTTTCCTTGATAGGATGTTATGCAGCATATGCATGCATACAGAGATCACATGGTAATCGATAAATATGTGAAATTTTTATGTCAGTTAAAACATATATGTATATATAGTATATATGTATATTATATATGTATATTATATATTATATATACTATATATACTATATACATATATATACAAATAAATAATAAACACATTTTAAACATAATACATATATAATATACATATATATTTAAAATGTGTTTAATGGGGCTGGCATTGTGGCCCAGTGTTAAGCCACCCACTATGATGTTAGCATCCTGTAGAGTGCTGGTTCTATTCTTGGCTGTTCCATTTACAACCCAGATCCCTTCTAACACACAGGGGAGAACAGTAGAAGATGGCCCATGTTTTGGGCCCCTGTTAAATACGAGAGCCCTGGATTGAGTTCCAGTCTTCTGGCTTCAGCCTGACCCAGACCCATATGGGGGTGAACCAACAGGCAAAAGATGTCTTTTAATCTCTTTCTCTGTAACTCTGTCCTTCAAATAAATATCTTTTAAAAACAAATAAAATTATAAGGTGTTTAGAAATTGATACCACTTAAAATATTAAAAACCAGGGCTGGTGCTGTGACGCAGTGGGTTAACACCCTGGTCTAAAGCACTGGCATCCCATATGGGTGCCGTTTCAAGTCCCGGCTGCTGTATTTCTGATCTAGCTCTCTGCTATGGCCTGGGAAAGCAGTAGAAGGCAGCCCAAGTCCTTGGGCCCCTGTACCCATGTGGGAGATCTGGAAGAAGCTCCTGGCTCCTGGCTTCAGATCAGCGCAGCTCTGGCCATTGTGGCCAACTGGGGAGTGAACCATCAGATTGAAGACCTCTCTCTCTCTCTCTCTCTGCCTCTCCTTCTCTCTCTGTGTAACTCTTTCAAATAAATAAATCTTTAAAAAACATTAAAAACTAAAGTTAAGAAGTTTTATTCTAGCAATCAAAGAAGGAAAGGGAAAGTGCAATGTCATACCATAAACACCTAAGTAATCTAGAATTAAAGGAGGAATTAGATATTGCGAATGTCAGCAAGATCAAATCTAAGTGGTGAAAGCAGTGAGATACACCTAAAACAAGTGACACCAGTAACCAAGCCTCACTCCCACAACAATTTGGCAGACCAAGACTCCTAACATTTGCTAAAAGAGGATGACTCCTTAAGGGATGGTTCACACACAAATATATTCAGATACGTTTTTACTTTTACACTTCAATGAACACAGAAAGTCATTCAAGAGATTGAAACCCATCTGTGTCATCATTAGGGCTTGCACAGAGTGACTTTAACAAGGTGAGCATTATACACATGTGCTTCCACTATTTTATGGTTAGCATTTTATACTTAATCTTCCCTTTCAGATCATTTCTTAGTTTGTGTGGTATCACAAAATACTAATTTAATGTGTCTTGATTAGCTTTTCTTAATTTTAAAGCTTTATTTATTTGAAAGACAGAACAACAGAAAGAGCAAGAGAGAGAGAGAAAGAGAGAGAGAGCTTCCATCCACTGCATTATTCCCCAAATGACCATAAAAGCTGAATCTGGGCAGGGTAGAGGCCAGGAGCCAGTAACTCTATCCTGGTCCTCCACATGGGTGGGTGGGGCTTGAACCATCATCCACCGCCTTCCCAAGTGCATTAGCAGGAAACTGGATTGGAAGTGTAGCAGCCTGGACTCATAAACGTGCTCTGAAATAGGAAGTCTGCGATGCAATGGCAGCTTGACTGACCGCACAACATCCACCCCCGAGTTCACAGTTTTCAAACAAATCCAGAGTTAACTCCACTGATATCTTGACCTGAGAAAGAAGATTGGGGACAAGTAATAAACACTTTATTTGTAAGTGGTTCAACACCAAATTCAATATATAGTTTCAACTGCAACTGAGATTTAGTTAAATAAAAAAATGAAAAATAAATGATAGCAAGCAATTTACTGCCATGGTACTCAGGCATCAAAAAGATGAAGAAAAAGGAAAAAAAGACGAAAAGAAACCTGCAGACATTTATATCTCTAGAAGCTGGGTTGGCGGCATCTGCTTCTGGCAGCTGCTCATCACTGACAGACGCACCAGCCAAAATTGGAAACACAATTGATATTGATAGGTGCTGGTCGCTCAAGGAGAATTGAGCTGCTTCCAATAAATGATGAAGAAATTAAGGGCATTGCCCTAAAAATATTACCACATCACCTTCTGTAGTGCTCATCTACAGTTTTACTGAAGAGACACCATTTGACTTCACATAGTTCAGTACTTTTCACATATGATTGAAATGGATATAACAGATTTGTTATTTCAATTTATAGGCCATAAGGTGTGCATAAATTTCAAAAGAAAGGTATCCAGAAATAGCCCTCAACAGATATGATGTTTATGTTCTAAAAGGAATTACATTTATGACAATAAGAAACACACAGCCATATTTGATATGAAGAACGTCTAAAGACTTCCACCCTGGAAGAAATTAAGGCCAGAGAGATAAACTTGACATCAATGGCAGAGCCAGTTGTCACAAGAATGAAAACCCAGGTGGCATTTGGGGGCTGAGAAGATTCACAGAGGTGAATGCTACAAGAAGAAAATGAGCAAATAAAACAGAGGGCATGCCTTGCGTTTCCCATCTTCTGGAGGTAAATAGAACAGGGACTAAAATATAAAATGTTACGTTGGGGAAGGAGTGGATAAAAACTGAGACAGAATGCATTTCAAAATGAGGAATCTTTAGAAGCAGACCATTAGAAACAAACTCCTCACGTAAAGGGATGAGAAACCGAGCTGACACAGGGGTTGTGAAGAGCTTTCTAGGCAAAGGGAACAGGGGGTAATCTATGTGTGAAGATGCCACGGGGCGAAGAGGAAGCAAGTTGTCCAGCATGGATGCAGAGAGTGTGTGTGTGTGTGTGTGTGTGTGCGCACGCGTTGTGTATGAAACAGAGAGAGAGAGGAAGTAGTGGGTGAGAGCTTCAAGTTCTTTTAGGAACTGGACAGGACCTTGCATCACTGATGGATTCCAAGGAGCCAAGGCAGGAAAGGGCATGGGTTTTAATCCACGAACACCCTCAGTGCTGAGATGGAAATCAAGCGTAGAGACTGTTTGGAAGAGGAAAAAAATGGAAACCACTAGAATGTTATGTGGTCATCACAGAAAAGTAGGAATTTGTCTTACCTAATTTTCTTGCTGAAACAACTTAACCATGCATGGTCATTCCCAAACAGTACTATTTTTGGTTCTCCTATGTGGAGGAATATTTCATAGCAAACAGGGAGAATTTGACTCACTCTTTTCTCATTGGTGTCCCTTTGATTTCTTTTCCTTACCTAATGGCTCTGGCTAAAACTTCCAGAACTATATTGAATAACAACGATGACAGTGGCCATCTTTGTCTGGCACTGGATCATAGTGGAAATGCTTCCAGCTTTCCCCATTTGATATGATGCTGGCTGTGGGTTTGTCATATATTGTGTTGGAGATTGCTCATTCTATATCCAAATTGCTTATTTTTTAAATTTTTTATGATGAAAGGATGTTGTATTTTATCAAATGCTTTCTCTGAGTCTATTGAGAGACAGTATGTGCCTTTTTACTCTTCAATTTGTTCATGTGATGTATTATATTTATTGACTTGCATATGATGAACCATTCTTGCATCCCAGGGATAAATCCCACTTAGTTTAGGTGGATGATCTTCTTGATGTGTTGTTGGATTCAATTGAGTAGGATCTTGTCGAGGATTTTTGCATCTATGTTCATCAGAGATATTGGTCTATGGCTCTCTTTCATTGTTGTATATTTCTCTGGTTTTGGAATTAAGGTGATACTGGCCTAAAAGGACTTAGAAAGATTCTATCCTTTTCTACTCTTTTGAATATTTTAGGAAGAATTAGGATTAGTTCTTCTTTTAAAGTTTGGTAGATTTCAGCAGTGAAGTCATCTAGTCCTGGGCTTTTTTGTTGTTAGGGTCTTTATTACTGACTCAGTCTCTGTCTTGGTTATTGATTTATTTAGGTTTTCTATGTCTTCATTACTCAGTTTTGATAAGTTTTATATGTGCAAAAATCTACCCACTTAATTCTTGCTGCATTGAACAGATACATAAGTGTGGGAAGGATTTGCAGCCTTGTAATTACTCTTCTGAATCACAAACAAGTTGTGTTATTCCATTTGCTAATTCTTCTTTAACTTTTCTCAACTACCATATAGCTCTCTCAAATAATTGGTGACCTCTATCTCTGTTTTCATATTTTGAAGGTAGGCTGAAAAAAGGTAATGTTGTGTCTCTATTTTTGATGGTTTGCTAATAATTTATAGACATATAACCAATGCCATATATAGATTGCAGGCTGGCTAAATTTGTTTATTAGTTACAGAAGTCTTGTGGTAGATTCCATAGTATACACACACACACACACACACACACATATGAACAGAGTTTCAGGGAATAAAATTTTCTTCTTCATCCATACATCTTTAAAATTATTATTTTTTACTTATTTTGGCAATATAATGTTGAATAGAGGTGAAGATTGTAAACATTCACATCATTTTTATTAGTTTTTAACATATTCCATATGGCTTATGGATATAATTCTAAGAATATAATGAGATTCCCTTCTTCTCTCCCTCCCTCCCTCCCCATTTTTCCTTCCCACTTTTCTTTCCTCTCCATTTATTTTTTATTTTTGCTTTTGACATAAAATACTTTAAATTTACATTATAGTAAAATGGCTTAATACTTCAGTGAATAATAAGTTGAATAAGGAGAAAGAATATGTGGTACATACACAATGGAATATTATTCTGCCATGAAAAGAATAAAATTCTACCTTTTGCAGCAAAATAGACACAACTGGAGGACATCACTTGAGTGAAATAATTTGGACCCAGAAAGACAAATACCACATGTTCTCTCTTATATTTGGGAGCTAAAATTGAAGGAAAATGACAAGAAAAGAAAAAAAAAAGAAAAGAAAGAAAGAAAAAGAGAGAGAGAGAGAGATGGAGGAAGAAAGAACCTGTGTGTATCAGTATGGCATCTGTATATTCTTGATTTTAAGTTAACAGTGTTCTTTTCTTAACCAGTAAGGATACTTTCCTTGTAAGATTTTTGATGATTTCTTTGTCACTTAAAAAATTCCTTCTTTTTGTAATATGCAGAGAACTTTTATTAAGAATGAGTATTGCAGTATGTTCATTGTAGTAGCTGGGGAAGTTTTCTCCTGGGATGAAGACATCCCCTATCACTGTGCCTGCTTCAGTCCTGGCTGCTCTGCTTCCAATCCAGCTACCTGCTATGTGGCCAGGAAGCATCGAATGATGGCCCAAGTTCTTGAGTTTCCAGATGGAATTCCTAGCTCCTGAGCCTGGCTCAGCCCTTCCTGTTGAGTGTATCTGGGGTGTAAAACAGCAAATGGAAGCTCGCTCGCTTGCTCTTTCTCTCTCTCTCGTCTTTAAAATACATAAATATGTATTTATAAAATAATACTGGATTACATTGTTTGCAGTGATATTGACATTTGAAAGCCATGCATGACTTTTTTAAACTACTGAAATTTTAAAATTGTCTATTATATAAGCATTACCTAGCCTATTTTGAATAATGTATCATGTGTTTTGTTTAATCTTTGTTTAAAAATATTGCTCACAAATATGACATAAATGATGTAAAATATATTCTTTCTTGCCTTTTTTTTTTAAAGATTTGCTTATTTATTTGAAAGTCAGCTACAGAGAGACAGAGGCGGAGAGAGAGAGAGAGAAAGAGAGAGAGAGAGAGAGAGAGAGAGAGAGAGATGTCTTCCATTCGCTGGTTCATTCCCCAGTTGGTTGCAATGGTCTGAGCTGCGCCTATCTAAGGCCAGGAACTAGCAGCTTCTTCCAGGTCTCCTATGCAGGTGCAGGTGCAGGTGCACTGCTTTCCCAGGACATAGCAGAGAGCTGGATTGGATTGTAGCAACTAGGACTCAAACCAGCACTCATATGGGATGCGGCACTGCAGGCAGTGGCTTTACCCACTACAAACGGACCCCTTTCTTATTTTATATATCAGAATTAACTTAATACTTTATTGTTCATGCCATTCATCTCAGAATATTTCTCTTTATACAAATTTGTTTTTATAAAATCATAATTCTTTTACTGTCCCCATTACACTTAAACATGAAGTTGTGTGGGTTTTTTATTTGTTTGTTTGAAAGATCTATTTATTTATTTGAACAACAGAGTAACAGAAAGGGAGAGGCAGAGAGAAAAATCTTCCATCTGCTGGTTCACACCCCAACTGGCTACAACAACCAGGGTTGGGGCAAGCTGAAGCCAAGAGCCAGGAGATTCATCCAAGCCTCCCACATGAGTGCAGGGGCCCAAGCACTTGGGCCATCCTCTGCTGCTTTCCCAGGTGCATTAGCAGGGAGCTGGATCAGAAATGGAGCAGCCAAGACTCGAACTGCCCACCATATGGGTTGTGGACAATGCAGGCAATGGCTTGACTGGCATTGCCACAACAATGGCCCCATTAAGTTTTAATAAAAACTATTTGTTCTCCTTGATTTCATTCACTTTTGAGGGCATTGAGGAAAATATCAAAATTATAACAAATATAATACTAGAAATTATAGTACTAGTAACAATTATAACTAATCTGAAATATATATGTGGTAACTCAAAATACATGATTTGTCTCATTGGATTAAATCTTTCTAATAAATAAATTTATGTGATATTTACAATCATATGTAAGTTTTTCTGTGCAAGTAAGAAGTATTACTCTTTCACATACCATATGGACTTTAAAGATAACTTTAAAAGTTGAGTTTAAATGCCAAAATTAAAGGTAGCAAAAACGAATTGTGTTATACTTACCAGATTTAATATTATGGATTGTATATGATCCTTAGAAAGAAACACTGACTTTATTCATTTATTTGTTTGTGTATTTACTTATTTGAAGGATAGATATATAGAGTGCTCCCACCTGCTGGTTTGCTCCTCAAACATCTGCATAGGTCTGTGCTAGAGTGCAAACACAGGGAGCTGGGAACTCCATCCAAGTCTCTCTCATGGTGTCAGGAACCCAATTACTTGAGACATCATTGCTGCCTCCTAGAGCGCGTTAGCAGGGAATTGGAAGCAGGAGCTGCAGGTGGGTGTCAAGGCCCGGTACTTTGATTTGGGAGATAAGGGTTTTAACCAGCATCTACCCTGATAGGCAAAATGAAAACCTTCAAAACTGACTTTTCAAAGGACACTGTTGTTCTTGTTAAAAACAAAACGCAACTTCTTATGCTCTGTTAGTGCCAAGTTATAATTTCTTTAGGCTCTTGATTCTTCAGATTGTCACTCTCAGGTCTTCTGAAAAGTGCAGGAGAGGATCCAAGGGCTCGTTATATCGTCATGTGGATCCGTCTTCTGCATGTGCAGATGTGGGAGGTAGGCTTGTGATTTTCCACCGTTCTGTCATGTCTCCCCTTTCATCACAAGCAGACACCCACCACCTATTCAATGTCTATGAACAACCAATCACATCTCGTTAACACGATGTGAAATATTTAGGCTTTTAGTCAGAAGTGACAGTATTTTAATAGTACCACAATTTGCTCCAG
Organism: Sylvilagus floridanus; assembly: GCA_949820135.1. NCBI lineage: Eukaryota > Metazoa > Chordata > Mammalia > Lagomorpha > Leporidae > Sylvilagus > Sylvilagus floridanus. The sequence continues at coordinate 119,297,104 of OX463226.1, forward strand.
ACACCTTGGTCTCTCTGTAATAAGACATTGTAAAAGATGCCAGTGAGTTACCTCGCTGTCTGCGAAATTGAGTGAAAAGCAGTTCAGAGCTGCACTTCTCTACATAAAGACACAAAGAAAGCAAAAGAGTTCAAATATAACCTCATTAAGTAAGACAGCCATTCTAAGTGGCATACAAAGCTATTAAACAAACTAGATTGGTCCATAATAATAAGAAACATATTTCACATCTGTTGCACAGTACAGAGCTTTTAACAAGTAATAGGCATAAACGTGCAGGAAAATAGTTGCTATTCCTCATCAGTATATCATTGTCAACGGCACTGCTGTCTCAAAAGAAGCACTTATCTCATACACTTTATTGCTTGATAGCTTGCTGATTGCTTTTACAAAGCAATAAATTGATGGCCTGATTCAGCACTGACATTAGGTTATGTTCATTTTCAGTGATTGATGTCTTGAATTAGAACTCTTGTATTGTTCCCTGCCTTGGAATATGAAATTCTAAACAGGGCTGTCTGATGTCACAGATAAAGCAGCACAACTGATGTCTAATGAGCTATATTTATTCATTTAAATAACTAACAAGCTTCTTCCTTTAATAAAATTTTCATAATTTATGTTTTAATGTCTCAATTTCCAATTAAATTGTCTACCTAAACTTAAAAAAAATAAAGTTTTTTTTGTTTTAATTTGCAGTTTCAAAGCAGGTTCAGGAAAGTATACAAGATCAGAATATATACATTATTAATTAATCAGATAAATTGAAGAATTTAACTACTTTCTTCAAATTTAAAAGAAAATCTTTTATTTTCTATTAACTGGATTAATTGACTTTGTGATTGTCAAATAGTAACGAAGCTAGAAAGGTAAAAATAAGTAAAACAATAAAAAAGCAAAGGTTTCTTTGTTTTATATTGTTTTCACTTTTTATTAGGAAACTGAATATGGCAACTATGATTAACAACCTTAATATAAAAACATTCCCACAGAAACTAGCAAATGCAATGCTAAGATTTTAAGAGTTTAAGAAAATAAAATAGTAAATAATTTTTAACCAATAATATCAGATGGCAAACAAGATGACGTATAATTAAGTGATCTCTCAAGACCACTGGTTTGCAGTGGTACATGATTGCATTCAGAGAACATTTACAGCATGTGAAGACATTTTGGATGTCACAGCCAGAGCCTGGCAGCTGATCATCCAAAACAAAGAATTCTCAGACCCCCAAATCAGCACTGCTCAGGTTGAGGACACTCGATCTAGAAATGCTAAGGAGTGTGCAGTGAGACTGCTTGTAGGCCCCCTCACCCTGTTACAATACCTCACAAGGCAAAGCGCACCATCTGTTCAGCTGTGCTCTCTGCCTCTGGGTCTCATTCCTCTGCCCTCATTACAAAATAAAACTATGGGTTCTAACCATGGTTATACAACAGGCAGGTGAAATAGATTGAAATTGATGGTCTCAGTCAAGGTACATCTAGCAGATTGAGTATTCCTGAAAAGCAGAATGGACCCAGATAAGTAAAATTTTAGAATTGGTGGACCGTGCGAGCAGATGAAGCTATGTTTATGAAACTGTTGATAGAATCTACTATGTGGATAAAACACATGATACAGACAAAACTTTTAAACCCATGTTTAAAATGTGTAGTAATCTGCAACTTGCAAAACTAATTACAATAGAGCCTTCTTTTTCTTGCTGTGTCATATTGTTTTACACTAATATGGAAAAAAATTCCTATGTGTCTGTGCATATAAAAGAAAGAGATAGAAATATATAATCTAACATTATTTTCAGAGATACAAAGTAAAACAAAAAATAAGCAATATGTATATTTAGGAAGGTAAACCAATATTTTACTCTAAACAAAAACTAAAAGTAGAAACCCAGTTGACACACAATTGAGATGAGGTCTTTACTATAGACATGTAGCTGAAGACACAGTAAAATGCTGAAAGAAAAAAAAAACCTCCCAGCCAAAGCAAATTTGACCATCAAAGCTAGCTTTGAAACTTTATCTTCTTTTCTGTCTGGACCTCTCTTGGGTTGAATTGTTTCTGATTCCTGTCTACATATATTTGAGATGAGTATATAAGCATTTTTGTAGAACAGATTCTGAGAAATAGAACTTCTGGGAAAAAGTTCTGGAAAAAGGCATTTACATTTATATAACAGTAAAATACTTTCAAAAATCCATAGCAACTTTCCTTCTCACTCATAAGGCTATGATTACATTATTCATAGCATCTCAAGATATTGATGAGTTTATCAGTTAATGAAAATTAATTGATTATATGATTAATATTCCTTTTTGTTTTCAGTTGGTCATTTATATAACCTGGAACAGTAATACATTCTGGAAGTTTCCCACTTACTGGGTTGACTATTAGGGTAAAATGTTAACTACCTGCCTGCCAAAAACACTTGCTATGGTTGAGATAGGTTTTCTCCCCATTGAAACGCTCACTGAACTTGGTTGCCAATGTAGTAGTCTTGCAAACTAGAAAACTAAAGAGGTTTTACTGTCTTCCTCTGGAGCCTGAATGAGTTCTTTGAGTGTAACAATTTTTTTAGAGGGGCCGGCGCTGTGGCCTAGTGGGTTGGGCCTCCCACTATAGTGCCAGTATTCCATGTGGACACCTGTTCGTGTCCTGGCTGCTCCACTTCCTACCCAGTCCCCTGCTGATGGCCTGGGGAGGCAGTGGAGGATGGCCTAGGTGCCTGGGCCCCCACACCCAAGTGGGAGACCTGGAATAAGCTCCTAGGTCCAGGCTTCGGATGACTCCAGCTCCAGCTGTTGCAGCCATTTGGGGAGTGAACCAGCAGTTGGAAGATCTCTGCCTCTCTGTAATTCTACCTCTCGATGGATGGATAAATCTTTAAAATAAAATAAACTTTTTTAAGGTTTATTGTTTTTTTAGAAAAGCATTGTTGAACAATACCACACACACATAGTCCTATCAAAGTGATATCAGAAATGACCCCCTAAAATATATATGAAAATGTGGCCCCTTAAAGTTCCCCAGAAGTCCCATCTAGGATGCCACATATGTTACTGGAATCTGGGGTGCCATGTGATATCACCAGATGCTTAAAAATAAATCCCAATATTAATAAGCCAGAGAGGGTTCTTGCCTAATATCTAGAGAAGAATTCTAAATACCGGCATCAATAAATGAGGCAGCATGGTACATTTTAGGCTTTTATTTAGTGAGAAAGATGCATAGGAGAGTGAGAGTGTTATTTAAGAGAGAGAGGTAAATCTGGGTTCACACCGAGCACCAGGAACCAGCCATGTGGAAGAGCATTTACGCCAGGAAGCATAGGGCCGGTGGCCGAAGGTCACGCGCCCTGGGGGCGCAGGGCTGTAGCCAGCCCCCTCCTGGCAAGAGGACAGGGAACATAAGCGAAGGGCCAAACACACTGTGTCCTAGGCTTTTAACCCACTTCCAAAGGGGAGTGCTTAATTAACCTGATTGGCTGGTGGGCACCCAGGTGTGACCAGGTAGGGCCGTGAGGTCACATGAAGGCATGGTTTTCCAGCTCACAAAGCTAATCAATTTTAACCTATATGCCTACCTACTTCAAAGGCACTTCATTTTGACACATACATGTATAAAATCATTGAAGCTTATATAATAAAATTTATCAAAAATATAATCATGAAAAATCTTTTCATTGATTAGAAATATTTACAATTTATGGGCTAAAAAATAATTTATGGGCATGATGAAATTAATGGACAAAATGTTCTGATGACTAAAGATGAGTTTCTATCTTACCATTTTGTAGCTTGCCAGCCCTTTTTTCTTTCTTTTTTGAACATCACTAAAATTCTGTGTCTGACTCATGCAATAAGCTAAATATTAGTGCACAAATTAATTGGTAAGTGTTTGGACTCCCTGAGATAACACACGTTAAAGAACTGAGCAGGCTGGCACCATGGCTCACTTGGCTAATCCTCCGCCTGCGGTGCCGGCACTCCGGGTTCTAGTCCTGGTAGGGGCGCCGGTTCTGTCCCGGTTGCTCTTCTTCCAGTCCAGCTCTCTGCTGTGGCTTGGAAAGGCAGTGGAGGATGGCCCAAGTGCTTGGGCCCTGCAACCACATGGGAGACCAGGAGAAGGCACCTGGCTCCTGGCTTCGGATCAGTGCAGCACCAGCTGTAGCAGCCATTTCGGGGGTGAACCAACAGAAAAAAGGAAGACCTTCCTCTCTCTCTCTCTCTCTCTCTCTCTCTCTCTCTCACTGTCTAACTCTGCCTGTCCAAAAAAAAAAAGAACTGAGCAAATTGTGCCATATAATTAAAGGGTTAACAAATGCAGAAATGTTGTTTTCATCAATAGAATTCTTGGTGATTCAAGGATATCCTATCTAGGACACCATTTGGCTGGAATAATGTTTTAACAAATGCCTGAAGTGTTATAATGCCCACAATGCCTCTAAGTATTTTCTGGCACAGCATTAAAATGCTGCACATTGGATTATGCAAGGTTCTATCTCTTTTAGAAAGGATCTTACAAAGAATACTCAAAGGAAATAGTTTTTGTAAAGAAATAGTGGAAACATATCAAGCCTTTGTGATGAATACAACAGTCATTTACCCCTGAAGGGCTTCACACATTCATGCCACCCAAGATAACAGGCAGCACTTGGCTGGAGACTCCTCAGAATAGGATGGGCATAAAGATTGCAATGGCCTTCAGTTAACAGCTCTTTAAAGATATGCTAGAAAAATAAAGATTTCCAACTATGACTGTGATGCAGAAGATTGAAATGAACAAACCAGACTGTTATTTTTTTCACTTGCCCCTAGGAGTTTGTTGTTTTTCCGATTGTCATTGATTGTATACACCTGCAGGGACAGGAATGCTATCTTGCTTATCTAATTTTCCCAAAACTTGAAAAATTGGACATTCCATGAAATCTGATCACAGATAAAAAGCCAAAGAGGATTTGTTTGGTGTGATACTGTGTGATAGTGTCAAATATGTAAATAGATTGTTTCCTATAGGAAATAAACTGAAGGGAAATTATCAATGATTTGATGTTTCTATTTTTCTAAATAGAGTACATAAATGTCATTAGGATAAAGAATTTATAAATACAGAGTTATAAAATGTTGAAATGCATATTTTTGATTACATGTTTATCTTTTCTTAAAATTTAATGCCGGACTCATTTAAATGTAGATATTTTGCAACTAATTTTTACATTTGTGCTTAGGCAACTTTGTTGTTTATAGTAGCAAACTCATTAAGGGATTTTCATTTACATATACAATAAAATTAATTTAGTATTAATGCAAAGTATGCAAATAAATAAGACAAAATAAACCAAGCCAGGATGGAAACAGGTAATGGAGTTACTGGTAGATTAACATTGACAGAGAAGCAAATAAAGAGAAGCAAGGCACAGAGAGAACTCAAGTGTGCCTGCTGCCTCTGCTCAGAGTGTCTCACAGTGTTAGGGGGACGTGCCTGGCCAGCACAGCGGATCAATACTCCATACAGACTTAACATGGTCTCAAATACAGCTTCCTCCAAGAATGTGCAAGTTAGGGACGACCGTTCATGTCTCTGAATTCTCTTATCACTTTCTACCTCCCTTGTGTCACTCATCACAATCTTTCTTATAGTTACTTCAGTACATTTTTCTATCATCTGGCCTGGATTGCTATCTGTAGGAGGGCAGCCTTTGAATTTTTCATCGTTTCATTCCCTCTGTCCTTAGGCAGAGCACTTTGACCACAGTGGACTCTTAAAGAGGGCTGGATGAATAACTGGATGATAAGGAAGAATTGAATAGATGGGAGGATTTACTCTTGAAACATTTTCAGTGTTTGAAGAAGCTGAGAAGCTTGCTTCAAAGTCTTTAAAATTACATGTGATTTGCTACACCTCTCCCACACTTTATCCCTTGCAGAGATCAAACACTAAATTCCATATGTCAAGGAACCTATGAATTAGATTAGTTTCTGAGCATTAAGAAAAAGAATGTTAATAACAGGGAAACCGTATATCTTAAACAGTGTGTAGGGCGTATGTTTAAATGCAGTATTTTATACACAGAAAAATAACAATGTTTGCAAGATGAAGTGAGTTTAAAAGTAGACTAGTATTTGAAGTTGTGCATTTAATGCAACACTTGAAATCATTATTATTATAACACATTTTAAAGTATTTAATTGCTGCTATATTTTAATAAGCATAATGCACAACTACTTAAACTTACGTCAAAATATAAAAATTATTGCATTATATTATTCTGTATAGTATATGGAGCATGCACATGGATTCAGTGAGTGTGCCGCAAATGTATTGAGAACATGGTGCAAGTGTGCAGATTTGTGCCACCTCACACGGGCACCAAATGTAAGGAAAAGAGTGCAGAACGGACAAGAGTGCAGAACAGAAAGGAGACAGAATATGAATTTATAGCCAGAGCAAATTTATTCAGAGAAAATAAATTCACAGAGGTCAAACAACTGCCATCATGCTCACAGACAGAACACGTGGCAGAAGTCCCGACCTCAGCAGGCTGGGCTTTTATTATATCTTAGGTGGGCTGGGGTGGGGTGAGGGTGTGGGACAGCAAGCAGAAGTGAATTTCTCTATACTGGGATTCCAAACCTGGGGAAGAATGTGGGGGAACGCTGAGGGTGGGGATCTGAAGACAAGAGACTGAACTGAGATTCAAGGGCAAGGGATAAATTCCAATATTATCTCTCGTTTGGGCAATGAACAAGAATGGCTGAGGTCTATGTCTTTGTTGTATCACCTTGTGCAATACAGGGACTGCCACTGAATCACATCATTTTTTTGGTAATCTTTCTATCAGGGATATTTAAATTTTGACCTGAACTTATTTCACTCAGCAGGTACTTTGAAACTGTCATAAGCTGTTAAGTAGTTGCAATATATGGCAAAGGATTTCCACATTTTTCTTATGGAATGGCAATTATGTACTCAGGAGCATTATTTTGTAATTCAAGAAAGGATGTGTATATTAATAGCTCAAAATGCATAGGGGTAGGAAAACATGTTTTCTTTTTCATGATGTAGAATGTTTTAATCAAAGAAATAATAATTTCTTATCCTGCTTAGTAATCCTATATATGTTAATATCCTGCAATTAATAGGGACATTAGCTTTTGTGATGGCTAATTTTATTGTCTACTCCACTGGGCTGATGGCTGCTAAACCATGATTTCTGGGTGTCTATGAGGGTATTTCCAGGAGAGATTACCATTGGTAGCCTGAACAAAGATCTGCCCTCACCAAAGTGTGCCTGCCTTATCCAATCCACTGAGGAACAAAATAGAACACAATGAATAAGGATAAACATGCTCTCTTCCCTGGAGTGGAGAACCTGCATGTTCTCCCAAGCTCAGAAATCAGAACTCCGTGTTGAAACATAGGCTCTGAGATTCAGCAACCCCTTCATAAAACAAGCTTCATGGCTCCCAAAATCATGTAAGATACTTCACATAATGAAGCTCTTATATATCACTCCATGTTTAGCTTTCTGTGTAACACATTCTCTCTCTCTCTCTCTCTCTCTCTCTCTGTGTGTGTGTGTGTGTGTGTGTGTGTGTGTGTGCGTGTATCTGTATCTGTATATACAATCATACACACATACACACACACAAACACATACATAAGTATATACGTCCTCTTGGTTTTGTTTCTCTGGAGAACCATGGCTAATATAGTCCTAAATGTAATCAACAGGTAAAACACAAACGCCAAGTTAAATCAGGAGAATAAATAAAAAAGGTACACCCACCGTGGACATTTGAGGAATGAATGACTTAATGAGTCTCTCTCTCTCTCTCTCTCTCTCTCTCTCTCTGTGTGTGTGTGTGTCTGTGTGTGTCTCTGTGTGTGTTTGTATCTGTCTCTCTACCTCTCAGTTACAACAAAAACAAAAACTGCCAGAAGCATATCTACTTTATGCATTTGGTTATTTATTGCAATCATTTAATAAGTGAAGGATATGTTTAGTACTTTCCTTCCAAACCTAGGAAGAATTTTCATCTGATTTTGTAAGTCCCTTTGTACTCATTTGTCATAACCACCAACCCTGCACAAACACACACGTACACACACACACAGTACTGAAGGACTCATTTGAGCTGTTTTCCATTCCAGAAGGTAAGCTGAGAATCTGATTCATAATTTGTTCCTATATTTATCTAATGCTTTGTTAATTAATACCTTTCTGAAATTTAATAAGACAAGAAAAATAAATGTTTTAACTTTCTTTTTTCTCAGAATATGATTTTATCTATTAGTTTAAAGCAAAATCATCTGCATAAGTCTAAAATGATTTACTAAATCACTATAGAAAAACCAATTAATTTTAATGTAGACCAGCCAAAATAAAATAGCATATATCTGGTAGTAAAGAAGCTCCTACTCAAAGTATCACTAAAATTATTTTCTGTTATAGTATTTTCTTGATTTTTAATTCACTGAATGTACACAATAGCTCAAAAACTTCTTATCTTTTTAAGTATTATAAATGAAATGTCTATCATATGCAAGTAATTATTTTCATTTTAGAACTTTGAATAATGATATATATATATACATACCCACTTTTAACATGAAAAAGTAACATTGCATACCAAAGTTAGTGCCAAAATCAAGTGTTTTTTTGTATTCTAAATCAATCATCTCTGATCATTTCTAATACACAATGCTATGTAGCAAACTCTTTTTTAGTAACTAATTTGGCTTTCGAAGGATAACAGTGAAACATTACTCCAATGCAAGATCGGAACACAGAGCAATGTGAAGGCAGAACACCTCCCTCAGTTTTCCTTTCTAGGTTTTCAGGCATTAGATGACAATTAGCATAAGAGAACTCAAAGCAAATGGAATGGATCATTTTGTGTAGCTTTGTCGATTGATCTTAACCATAGTCTTTTATTTTCCTATGTTCTCATGAAGATTCACATTCATAATCATATTCATAATGTAAAGCTAGCAAAAAGTGATAGGAGTAAATGCATTTTCTAAATATCTACTTGTTTAACTTTATCTTTCCTATTTTTTTAATTCTCAAGACTTTGCAAAGTAATTTAACATAAATAAAAAACCAAGAATATAAAGTGAGATTATTCATAATACTTACAACATGAAAACATGAGGTATAAGTTTACAAGCTCCTCCATGGACAGAAGACAATTACAGATTTCCTAAGCAGTGGAAATGTCAGCAAGATCTGCAGTGTGCCCCACGTCTCCACAATCCGCAAGGACTCATCTCGTCTCTAGCAGGAAGGCTCTGTGTCTGTCTCACAACTTGAAATAGCAGATAAAATGAGATTCCAGATGCTAACAGTGTGAATGATCAAGCAATTTCAACTCAATGATTTTTCTGCTCTCCATCTCTAAATAAGCAAATGTCCACTTGTGTCCTCTAAGAATGGGTAAGGAAATATGACCGCTCGTCTCTTTGAAAGCATTGCCAATATAAACCCATATATCGATCCATCTTCAATCTTCCCTTGGGAGAGAGAGTTGTCCATAAAAATCCATTTAGATACTCCCTTCTATATGTAACCCATAAAACTTTGTCTCCCTTTATCTATCTGCATACATATTCATGGGTATATTAATTGAGCTTGACTCTCAATTGTGATACAAGAACTGGAAACTTTAACATCTAACAAGATGCCTTCACTCAAAGGTTAAAAGAAAAGTTTCCTCTGTTGCAAATGTTTTCTATATTTCCCCTGAATGCATTTATCAAAATGCAAGCATTTAAACATGCAATATGAAATCTATTAAAAGATGATTGATGAATTCTTTTGCCATTGTGCAGCTGAAAGCATTTCCTCTTAACCAACAAAGATATTACCCATGGGCTGTGGGTTTAGCTAAATAAAAAAAGTGCTTTTGAGTTTCTTCCCAGGTAGTAGCAAATAATGCCTTCCAAGCCTATGAGCTTTAGTGCACCAACTATAGTAACTGTCATTCACCCGTGGATTCATTCTTCAACCTGAGCCCCCACACACTCACCTTAAGGCTTATGATGAAAGGCTGCACTAAGTAAACCTGAAAATCCCCCCTAAGCTGGCAAGAAACTCAGAGCAACTAAAAGATGATTCATTGCTGAGAACACCATTTTTTATTTGCAAGAGAGTGGAGAGCCATGACGAAAACTGATGGCTGTGGAAAGAGAAAAACACAGAGGAGGAAGAGGGAAAGCAGATTACAAGAAATAGTAACTAATTTTTCTTGCTGTTTTCTTACTGACATCATTTTTGTTAAATCTTAGTGTGATAAGAGGTCTGATTTGATTTCCCAATTTTGGCTGTTAAAGGATGTTAAGCCTCACTCCCTTCTTTTCTGGTTGCGTCCTACACCTGGCCTAGATGAGTCAATGCCTTGTGCTCACCTCCTTGCCTTCAGTGAGAATTCAGATCCCACCAACCCCTTCCCAGGAGAGGGGAAGCTCACTGAAACCCCTCCCCCAACCACAATAAAAATCCCAAACCTTCTCTCTCTTCCAACTTTTCGGACAATTTTATGATATTTGGTAATGCTGTCTCTAGAATTTCCGTTATAGGAGTATCACACACACAGACACACACACATTCTGGTCTGGGTCTGGCTTTGTCAGCCCTAGTGTCTGAACCAGTTTTTGAGTGGTGGGCCATCCTGTTTCCTCAGGAACCACATTTAGTAACAATGTGTAAAATTCACTAAATTATTTTTCAAGTATACAACAAAAAGTTAAGGATGTATTTCTAACTCTGCATCCTTTTTGATGCATTCTACAGAATCTAAAGTGTGATTTTATAAAGAAAGCTATGGAGAATGCTACATTTATTTTCGAGCATCACAAAACCGAGATCTTCCAAGAGAATACCTGTGGCTTTACCCTGCAGAAGATATTCACAATTGTATACCAGCCATGAGTTTGAGCTACAAGTCATAAATGTGCTAACTTCACAAATTTGTGGCCTGGCATTACATTAGCTCCACATCTGAATAGATTAAGGTGATCTGTCACTGGCCTAATTACTGTGGGCACTAAAAAATGTTTTGCAGGAGAAAAACTTTCTTCAGAGCTCTTAGGCATGTGATCCTACAAATAAAACTACAGGTAACATTATGTGAAAAGCTGAAATTACTAAAGATGGAAGCAGACCCTGAGTCAATGGACATCATAGCAACTAGTTATTAGTGGTAAATAGGTATTGGAAAATAGAGAACATTATCTAACATTTCAGGTGGATTTAGAAATAAAAAATAGAAATGTTCAGACTAGGGAATACAAATGCAATTAACATTTGATAGATGGGTTTAATGGAATATCAGAAATAGGTGAGTTAGTGAACTTGAAGATATATCCATAGGAATTACCCAGACTTAAAAAAGAAAGGGAGATTAAAAAATAGTACACATATAAAGGTTCCAGATATAATCAAATGCTATAAGAGTCTCAGAGGAAAAAAATTAGCTCCAGCTACTCTGCTTCTGATAAAGTGCCTTGCTAAAGCATCCTCAGTGACAGCAGATATGGCTCAAGTGCTTGGGACCCAGCTACCCTTTAAGACACTTGGGTGGAGTTCTTGGTTTCTGGCTTTGGCTAAGCCCAGCCTTGGCTGATCCCAGTATTGGAGGCGGGAACCAGCTAATGGAAGATTATCTCTCTCTCTCTCTCTCAACTCTGTCTCTAATAAATAAAATAAATCTTAAAACAAGAAAATGCTATAGTAAGTAGTCCAGAGTGCTTTTTTCCCTTGTTTCTATATGACATAATTCTTTTTAAAAAATATTTATTTGTTTATATGAAAGGCAGAGTTACAGAGAGGCAGAGGCAGAGGCAGAGGCAAGGTTGGTCTTCTATCCTCTAATTCACTCCCCAAATGGCTGCAATGGGCAGAGCTAGACTGATCCAAAGCAAGGAGCCAGGAGCTTCTTCCAGGTCTCCCGCACAGGTACAGAGGACCGTGCACTTGGGCCATCTTCCACTGCTTTCTCAGGCCATAGCACAGAGCTGGATCAGAAGTAGAGCAGCTGGTCCTTGAACCGGTGCTGATATGGGACGCTGGCAATGCAGGCAGCAGCTTTACCTGCTATATCGCAGAGCCTGCCTCAATAATAATTTTTAGGAATTTTTCCTAATAATTATATTGAAATACAGTATGCATACTAAGAAATGCACAATGGTGTGAATATAAATCAGATTTTTGTCTTCTGATCACACTCATGGTCGACATCCACATTAGGGAGGAAACTCTATCAGTACTCAAAGTCTTCACTACTTCCTTCCTCCATTTCTCTCTCTTTTTTAATGTGGGAAAGAAGAATATATTGTCATTTACATGGTATGATTCAGCAATATTTATGACTATATAACAAGTGCTATGACATTCATGACGTATTTACATACTCTGAATAATTAACTAACACAAATAATAGAAAATTGTCATACTTGTCTTTTGGGGCCTGGCTTATTTCACTTAGCATAATGATCTCCAGTTGTGTTATTTTGTTGCAAATGCTGATATTTCATTATTTTTTATGGCTGAATAATATTCTATTGTGTGAATATAAACCACATTTTCTTTATCCAGTCATCAGGTGATTGACATCTATTTGATTCCATGTCTTAGCTTTTGTGAATTGAGCTGCTATAAACATGGGAATGCAGGTATCTCTTCCATATTCATGAATATCATTAAAACAATTGAAAAATGGAAAACTTGGTAAAGAAAGAAAATATGCAATATGATCCATATAGAAACTTCAGCTCTCACGATGCTTCACTGGTCAAGCTCAACTGCAAAGTGCATGTGACAGAGGAAAGTCACTGAACTTAAATAGATCCATAGACTTTGTCAGGGACAGCAGACTTAGAAAATGCCTATGAGTCTGTGGATCATTTCATCAGGATCCCAAAATAGTGGAGAAAGAGAGAAGACACAGAGTTGAGAAAACTGCTCTAGAAATGACAGTAAACCTCCCAAGTTTGTCAACAGACATAACCAGCAACTCCTCGCCTCTGGTTAAGATTGAGTCTTGTAGACCATCTCAAGATGCTACTACTACTCAGTGCTTTCTGACACGGAGGTCCCATCCACTCTGAACACCACCACCTGGACACAGATGCCCCCTCACAGACAGTTTCATGGTGTGTTGGACTCTTCCTGGGCGACTCTGACCTAGCGAATGAGCATAAACTCCTGAGTGCTACATCCACTCACGGTTCTGTCATTTCTTTGATCAGTACCGGATCCCTTGGAATCCCAATGCCTGTGACCGTAAAGTTTCAGAGACTCCAAGTTAATTCCATCCTTGTTTTTGTTTGTCACCTTGATTTGGGGCTTTCCCAACTTTTCCTCAGAGAGGGAATATGTTTTCCTACTCTCTCAGTCTCTCACCCACTGAAGACATTTGGTTGGAGGTGAGGTGTGGGAGGTGCGATCCTTCTATGATTTTATGATTCAATTCTAGCTGTTTAGTGGATCCGTGTATCAGGATGTGGCCTTTGGCTGCGCATTTCAGTGGCATAGATTTTGTTCTTTGCCCCTGCTGCCTTCTCTGTGCCATCCCAACTTACTTGAATTCTGTATCCCTGTTGACTATGTCCCCTCATTCTTAGGTGAAGTAGAAACATCAGATGGGGCTGAAGCAAGAGGAATACCACAGACCAGTTGTGAGCTATTGCATTTTCCTCTGTGGACTGGGTGCTTTTAAAAATGTGTTATGTGAAGGAGTTTCTGTATATGCCTCCTCACAATTGCCCCTTTATTCTCCCTTCCATAGCCATGAGGAGATATTTCTTGGCTATGAGACCCAGTTCTTGTCCCTCTCCTTCCAGTTTTCACTCAAACTCTAACAAATCTATACAGTTACCACCAGTGCTCCCATCAATGTATGGCAGCAACAGTCCCTGCCCCCGGTAAGCAGGGCTTGGCAAGCACAGTCGACAGTGCCTGTCTTTGCAGATTTTGGTAGTGTGCCTTGAAAAACCATTTCTCTGATGGTCCAAGGTATCATGATTTCAAGTCCATCTGGCTTTTTCGTATTGTTCTTATAGGAACTATGACTTTGAAGTACTTTTCGTACGGGAGCTCCAGGAATCCAACTTTTAAAATTATTTTTTAACTTAGAAAGTCAACAGTTTAATCTCTATTTTTCTCTGACATTTTTTCTCTCCTTTCTCAATTTTTTAAAATTTTTTAATGAAAATTAAGCCGGTGCCGTGGCTCAACAGACTAATCCTCCGCCTTGTGGCACCGGCACACCGGGTTCTAGTCCAGGTTGGGGCGCCGGATTCTGTCCCGGTTGCCCCTCTTCCAGGCCAGCTCTCTGCTGTGGCCACGGGAGTGCAGTGGAGGATGGCCCAAGTGCTTGGGCCCTGCACCCCATAGGAGACAAGGAAAAGCACCTGGCACCTGGCTCCTTCCATCGGATGAGCGCGGTGCGCTGGCCGCAGCGCGCCGACCACGGCAGCCAATGGAGGGTGAACCAATGGCAAAAGGAAGACCTTTCTCTCTCTCTCTCTCACTGTCCACTCTGCCTGTCAAAAAAAAAATAAAATAAAATAAAATTTTTAATGAAAATTAAATTATTTTTTATTTTTTAATGGAAAAAGGGATATGCAAATTGAATAGGAATCTAATTAAAAAATAAAAAATTACAAATGAGATGATGTTGTAAACAATATCATCTCACTGTGACTATTTTCTTTTACTACTTCCAAGAATTACCTACTTACCAGGAGGTAGATAGGATTATATATATGAGCAAATGCAATAACATTTTATGAATGCTTTGTTATTAAGGATTGTAGTGATAGAGGGAATCAAAACTCAGTCTGAGAACGAGTTTAGAAAGATTATCTTGAGATGCTACTCAATAAGATCTGGAGCTGCCATGGAAACACAGGAAGAAATGATTTACAGACAAAATATATATAATCATGACATATTTGTAAAATAGCTATTGCTCCGATTTCAGAATTGGTTAAAATTAAGACTTAGCTAAAGCTACTCCAGATTAATGTGGTTAGCACACACTTTATCCTACCCTCGGGAGTTTAATGTCTATGTTTACAAAAGACACGAGAAGTCATCATTAGAATGCCCTTTCACCTTCACTTGTCTGTTACTTTTCTTATTCAGCACTTGCTAAAATTGAACTTGTTTACACAAATATTAAAGAAGTATATTTACTTAGTGACATCTTTTATTGATTTTTTTAGGCAAAAATGTGGGTCATGTGATGGTTTCCATTCACATCTTTATCTGTGTTTTTTCCTTGAGTCTCACTAGAAAAGAGAGACAAATCTTTGAAACAGAGAAGCATACAGCACAGAAATTTTGTGTTATCTTGTGCACCTGTTGTTACACATTTGCAGAAGAAAATTATAATTCCATAGCTTGTTTTAACACAATACATACTAAACATTGTTAATCCTACATGCTAAATCTGAGAAGGGAAGTTAGCATCAGAGAGCAGCTGAGGTACTCAAGATTATTGTTGGGAATTTCCCCAAAACTGCTAGAACTCCTTGGGCCATCCTCCACTGCACTCCTTGGCCACAGCAGAGAGCTGGCCTGGAAGAGGGGCAACCGGGACAAAATCTGGCGCCCCAACCTGGACTAGAACCCGGTGTGCCAGGGCCGCAAGGCAGGGGATTAGCCTAGTGAGCCATGGCACCAGCTTGAAATGTCTTATCCTGGAGCAAGGGTAGCTCACGTGACAGTGCAGGAGGCTGGCTTCACAGATGGAGCTACCTCTCTCAGGTCAGGTGTCTATCCACACTTATTTTCAAAAGCCTGGGCTGCCCTCTTGCTTCCAAGAACCCAGTTTATAGCACCTGTTCCTACCCCTACCTGGGTGCAGGTCCCCTTGCTGATGGCTGCTCTTTCCAAATCAGCGAATGGTCATATGCACACTGTTGAGGATCTGTTTGGTTGTTGAAATGCAGCCAGTACTGCTGAGTTGCTTTCTGTACTTGGCATCCACCGTCTTTCCCTAGGCCATTCCTTCTTCGGAGCAATATTATCCTGCATGCATTTTCAAGTTGTAGTTTTCCTGTCCAAGATAATTTCTATTTTTTCCATATTTCAGGGATCCTACAAGTTTATGTATTTTATAGGCTGTCTGTTTTTTTAAACATAGGCATGATGTAGTCACCCATTTTTTCCTACCATTCCTAGGTATGGGGCAGATATGAGAGATGGCCCAGGAGTCTTGCACTTGTGGCATATCAGGTAAAGCCACAGCCTGCAATGCTGGCATTCCATATGTGCCAGATCATGTTTGGCTGCTCCACTGCCAAACCAGCTCCCTGTTAATTCACTTAGGAAAGCAGCAGAAGATGCTCAAGTTCATGGGCTCCTGCACCAACGTGGGAGACCCAGAAGAAGCTCTTGGATCCTGGCTTTAGCCCGGGCCAGCTCTGGCTGCTGTAAGTATTTGGGGAGTTGGGGAGTGAATCAGCAGATGGAGGATCTCTCTCTCCCTATCTCTCTCTCTCTCTCTCTCTCTCTCTCTCTCTCAGTCTCTTTCTCTAACTCTGCCTTTCAAATAAATACATCTTAAAAATGTCTTTTGCCTATTTGTGACTATCGGTAGTCTATAAAAATTTTGTTTTTAAATATCTTTAAAAATAGAAGACTGCATTTCAGGAATTGTCCTGAAATAAAATGGCATTTTTCATGTGCTAAAAATTAAAAGAATAAACAAATAAGTAAATAGTCTGAACATGAAATGATAGGTACTGGAGCTAATGTGGCTCAACGCAGCCTATCACATATACTGAAAACATGGACATACCAAGTGTATGAGACCTAGTTACAAAGTGTACTATAAATAACTGTGTGTAACATTTATGTGCTGTTCTGCAGGTAGCTTTTATTTATGTTGCCTGACACATTGCATCAAGGTAAACAGAAGACTATGACACTGTCTTAGATGCTGAACTGGATAGGTCTTGAACTGCTTTCAATATAGTGAGTGAAAATCCATCAAGAATTAATGGACAGCTGCCACCATGATTTAATTCTCCACTGGTTCACTCAGATGATCTCAACAGCCAAGCATGGGCCAAGCCATAGAAACCTGAAACTTCATCGGGGTCTCCCATGTGGGTGGCAGGAGCCCAAACACTTGGGTCATCTGCTGCTTTCCTAGACAAGTTAGCAGGGAGTTAAGTTGAAAGCAGGGCCAGGACTTGAACAGGCACCCTGATATAGGATGTTAGTGTTGTAGACAGTGACTTAACCTGCCTCACCATCATGTCAGGCTGCACACATAGTTTTATTTTTTAATGATGTGCATATTCCATCAACTTTTAAAAAAAATTCCTTGTTTTTCCCTGGAAATTCATTAGTTTTGATATTAAATTTATATTAAAGAGAAAATTTGCTGAATACTTCATGTTGTTTAAATTAAAATGTGAATGTGAGGGATAGTTGCTACATATAATTCTTTAAAGTTTAAATTTCTTATTTATGTAATCTTAAATATAATCAGGCAAAGCATAAGTGATTCATGTCTTGTTTCCCATAAGTGTAATGCTCTGACTCGATACATCTAGACATCCTTCACTCATGAATGAAATGAATGACATGCCAACTCTCACTCTCTCATTTGGGGGCTGAAGGTGTAATCAATTGTTACTAAGATGTTGATTAAAAATCTTGCTTAGCAGCCAGAAAGACACATGAAACAACAACCACAAAAAAATAGTGACCTCGTAGAAGTAGCAAGTGTGATGGCAACTACCAGACTGGATGTGGAAGGAGGGACTGGGTGACGATTGATTAACAGATACTAAGTTATAGCCAGATAGGAGGAAAAACTTCCGGGATTCTGCTGCCATAGTAGGATGACCATAGATTTGTTAATTACTATACATTTCTTTTTTCATTAAAATTAGAAGATGGAATTCAGATGCTTTCCCCATAAAGAAATGTTAAATGTTTCAGGAAATAGATATATTTACTCTTGTTGATGCTACACAAGGTATGCACACATCAAAACATTACAAGGTACCCCAAAAGAGGAACTACTGTGAGTGTCTTATAAATTTCCTTTTTTATAAAATTAAAAGCCTTGGGCTGGCGCTGTGGCATGGTGGGCCAAGCATCTGCCTGTGGCACTGATGTCCCATAAGGGCCCCGATTGGTGTCCTGGCTGCTCCTCTTCCAATCCAGCGCTCTACTTATGGCCTGGGGAAGCAGCGGAAGATGGCCAAAGTGCTCGGGCTCCTTCACCAATGTGGAAGACACAGAAGAAGCTCTTGGCTTCTGGCTTTGGATCGGCTCAGCTCTGGCCATTGCAGCCATCTGGGGAGTGAACCAGCAGACGGAAAAGTGCTCTCTCCATCTCTCCCTCTGTCTGTAACTTTACCTCTCAAATTAATAAATAAAAAAATTAAAACCTGGCTTAAAATATCAAGGCTAGAAACCATTATATACATCAAATTTTCTTAAGAACTAAGCATTTTTCAAACTGAAGTTTTAAAGTTGTATATTAGTGTGATAATATGCTTTTCATTAATGCACTACATTTGCAAACCCTCTAAATGCTGCTGAAATAAACTCCTATATCCTGTTTTAAGTGGTTTTAAAATATTTATTTATTTTTCAGGGTGGGGAGAGAGAGAGAGGGATTTCTCATTTAGTCCCCAGATGCCTACAACTCTCATAGCTTGGCCAAGCCTTAACCAGGAGCCCAGAAATCCAACAGGCTCTCCTATGTGGATGGCAGGGATCCAAGTACTTGAGCCATCATTCACCTCCTGCCAGGATATATTTACAGGGAATTGGATTGAAAGTGGAGTAGCCAGGCCTCAGTCAGGTACTCAGATATGGGATGCAACCCAAGTGGTAGCTTAGCCTGCTGCACCACAGCCTGCAGCCTGTCTGTGCCTGTGTTTAAGCTTTTTAAAATTAGTACATGTAGACCAATTCTTAATGCACCATTTAATTAAATAGCACAGCATAAAATTACCACATTTACAACTACAAAATTGAGTCCTATGGCATTCATATACTAGATATGAACTGTATCACTCAAATGCCACTAGTATTATAGGTGAGCCTGTTGACATAAGCTATTCATTTGAACAGTGATATTATCAAAGCAGCAAAAAACTACTTGCATTATCTCTGCATCAGATAAGTGGCCATTGAAATACAAATATGTCACTTCTCTCAAAGATCATTTTTACCAGTAACACATAATCTTCTTACAAGAAAAATGTCAGAATTTAGAAGATATATTTATTCTTTGCCCTTAATATGATGCTTGTAAATGTGTGTGTGCATGCTTGTGTTTGCATGACACAATGGAATACAATACCTTTCTCTCTCCTATCCCACGAAGTAAGGTTTAGGTCAATCAGGTTTAGTATGGATACCATAGTGCCTTCCTTATAGCAAAGAGTGCCTTCTCAACAAGCATCCATTGGATGAAGGAAGAAATAATGGCCTTCCTCATGTATCTTCACACTTGAAGAATTTCATCTCATTTCATGTGTAACAAAGCATGTGATGAAGTTCTCTACAGAACTTTCACATGTCGGTTGTCATTTATGGGTGTCATTGGGGACATCAAAGAACAAAGAACTGGCATCTTTGATTGTACATACCGTGTCGTTTTACCGAACAGAAATAAATAAAAAGCAAATTACTGAATTTTCAATCTGTGGGATGTGTAGAAGAATGAGTAGGGGTAGATAGTTTTTCTGTTTCCAGGGTCTACTGGCTTCTTTCTGGTGGAGCTCTGGATAGTGCTCTATTGTCACTGTCTGTCTGGCAAGCTCTTTTGCTTCCTCATGCTGACACATCTGTGTCCACAGAAGCAGAAGGATATACATTTCCCTTGTGTATCTTCAGTTATGTCAAAAGAATCAACTTACTCCCTGCAGACTTTGCTCCCATTTTCTGTATGGACTCTTAGAGGAAAATAAGAATTTTAAAAGAAGCAACATCAGCAAGAAGAGATGAAAACCAAACCAAATTACCATTTTTCTAAACACAGAGACTCAAATGCAACTCTCAAAAGCTTTTGTCTTGGGACTCCCTCTTTTTATAAGTAAAACAACATCTTCTCATAGCATTTCATATGTCTTAAATAATATTTTACTTATTCTCCTAAAGTGTGTGGTGAACATACCTTACATGAGGGCTGGTACAAGGGCACCGTTTCAAAGGCAGGGTGAGGGGCCGGCACTGTGGCATAGCAGGTAAAGCCGCCACCTGCAGTGACCGCATCCCATATGAGCACTTGTTTAAGCGTTGCAGCCAGCTGGGAAGTTAACCAGCGGTTGGAAGACTTCTCTCTGTGCCTCTCCTTCTTTCTTTCTGTGTAATTCTGACTTTCAAATAAATAAATAAATCTTAAAAAAAACAAAAACAAAAACAAAGGTAGGGTGAATAAGTGCTGGATGTCTAATGCACAGAATGGTGTCTTAGTCAGTACCATCCTGTTGTCTACTTAACATTTGCTAAGTGAGTAGATCAGTAGATTGTACATGTTCTCAAAAAATGACAGAGGTGATAGATACGTTTGTTTGATTATGGTAGTTGTTTCACAATGCATGTATATAATAAAACATCACATTAAATGCTATAATTATACACAATTTTTACTTGTCATCTATACCCACATACAACTGAAAAATAAAATAAATATATAACAAAAGATAATAGTAGTACAAATTGCAAATTATTAAATAATAGCTCTGGGTTAAATTAATATATGTAATCATTTCAATAATGATTGCCCTTTATATTCTTTAATTTCTGGTGCACTTATAATCTTCCTGGAAAGACTTTTGGCATCATCTACTTTATCCTCTACCAAAGGAGGGAACTCTGTGTACTAGATGTGAACTCTGACACAGTTACGTATGTGTTACTTGAATGCAAACTCAAAATAAATGACAACTGCACCACTTGGTTCTCCAAGAGCAGGAATTCAAATATCCTTACCTACAAGCAATGTTGATATACACAATCTCTCCATCATTTTCATTTACAATATAAAATTAAAGTTGACTGCCAAAAACATTTTTCTAACTAACAATGGCTGACAACTCACTGTGTATTTTTCATGAGTGTCCTCATTAAGCTCTCTGTGTCAGAACAGGCGTTCAGCCTGTTTGTGAAGACACTGGTTAAGATGCCTGTATTCCATATCAAGCTTCCTGGGTTCAAAGCCCAGCTCCACCTCCGGACTCCATCTTCCTGCAAATGTAGACCCTGGCAAACAGTGGTGGTGGCTGAAGTAAGTGAGTTCTTAGCATTCACTTACAAGACCTGGACTGAGTTCTCAGCTCCCAGCTTCAACGTAGTCCAGTTCTGACCATCGTGGGCCTTTGAAGAGATAATAGTGCACTCTCTCTTTGTCTCTTGAAATAAAATGAAAATATACTGGTTTTTCAATTATTTTGATTTTTGAGATAATATATTTATGTTGTAGCAAATGCT
Organism: Sylvilagus floridanus; assembly: GCA_949820135.1. Classification (NCBI taxonomy): domain Eukaryota; kingdom Metazoa; phylum Chordata; class Mammalia; order Lagomorpha; family Leporidae; genus Sylvilagus; species Sylvilagus floridanus. Next base: position 119,318,583 of record OX463226.1, read on the forward strand.
AAATGCTTCACTAAATAAAAAAAAAAGATAAAAGGACCATAAGTCAACAGTTTCACAGGCAAAGGCTACATACAATAATCAAATTAAATGATATTTATTTCAGTTGAATACAGTAAATTTTAAAATAGTCACATATCATTAAAACTATGGTAGTATATTATTTTAATAATCTCACAAATATCAAGAACAAAGTTTGACAAAACACAGAAAAGCTCATTTTATTTTTAACGATTTTTTATGTGTATAAGGTAAACATGTTTCCCATATTTCATATATTCAGATTTAGGAGTATAGTGACACTTCCCACCCGATCCTCCCTACCACCCATATGCCCACCCTCTCTCCTTCCTTTCTTATTCTTTCTTTTAGTTTTTACAATAACATATGTTCAGTTTACTGATCTTAATATCTGATTTTATAATGAAATTACTTCTGTAAAAATTACTTTGTTGATATTGCTTAATAATTTGAGTCTTCAGTTAAGACATGTGAGACATTTTTGGTATAGACACACACCCATTAAGGGATAGTCATAACTTTTTCCAAGAACAAAGAAAAAACTTAGGTTTTGAGTTAAAATTCATGGGTCATGGGTTCAAACTCAAATTCTGACCCTTAAATGATCTTGGGTGAATTTTTAAACTACTTTACACCATTGTTCTTATCAGTAAACAATGAGTGACTATAATATTTCCCAAGTCAAAGGATTGTTATATGGTTAAATAGATTAATTTATGTAACAAAACACACCTAGTGGGTATGTGGGACAGTAATTCAGCACTTAGTGAATATTACCAGATATTAACATAGGACTCTCCTTAAAACTTTGTTGTATTTTGACAAAGTTCTGAACCAGAATTTTAAATCTCTAATAAAATGTATAGCTATCAAAATGACATTTAAGAAATTGAATGTAATTAATATGTTGTACATTAGAGCAATTGATTAGCCATAACTAGTGTAACACTGTTGAAAATTCAGGTATTCTTTAATCTTTTTTCACAATTTAATGTGAATTTTACTCTAAAACAGTCAAAATTTTAGAAAAAATATATCAAAGGGGGGTACTTAACAATTTAATCAAGGTAAAAGGAAAATGTAGTACCCACAGTTATCACTGAATATTTTATTGGAAGGATTTCTGCTGTGAACTTTAAAACTCAGGTTCACTCCTTGATGTGGTGAAAGGAATGATTAAGACTGTGAAATAAATTTTACTCTTTATTATGGTATAAACCATTTTAAGTGTATAGCTTCTTTGGGAGAGGGCATGATACAATATAAAGATGCCATTTATTTTAACTCAATCTGAAAGCAAGCTAATGAAATAGTCTTAAAGATATTTACTGAAGTAAATCTTAAGCTCAAGTGCTTTCCTTTAAAGAGTTAAAAGCCTTAAAAGCCTACATTTATCTTTTACATCCATACTTTTTACGAGACCTACCTTCCATACTTAGACTAGGGTTAACTCAGCACTTGGTTACAAAATTAATCTTTACTGTTAATAGGAAAAACGTTGTCTAAAATGTAACTGAGAGAAAAATACACAGTTTATACCTATCATGAGCTACAGAGCACCAGAACTTGCTCCTCCTCCTGAACTGGAACTCGGGACTCAATTAGACAAAAGCAAGAGAAGGATTGTGAATGCTTGCAGCATAAAGAAATGATAAATTCTTGAAAAGCTAGATAGGTTTACTATGATTGGAGGTTGCACACCGCAGACACGTATTAGACATCACATGGTGGCCCTGTGTTGTGGTGTAGCAGGTAAAGTGGCCACCTGCAACACTGGCGTCCCATACGGACGCTGGTTCCAGTGCTTGGGCCCCTGCTACCCATGTGGGAGATCTGGGAAAAGTTCCTGGCTTTCGCCTGTTGCAGTCCTGGAGGTGGAGGCCATCTGGGGAATGAATCAGCGATGGCAGATCTCTGTCTCTCCCTCTCTCTCTATAAGCCTGACTTTCAAAATAAATACATCTTTTCTTACTAAAAAAAAAAAAAATCTCATGGTGCCCATAAGATATGTTTATTTATTTATTTCTTCTGTTTTTCCAGGCACATTAGCAGGGAATTGGATGGGGAGTAGAACAGCCAAGACACAAACTGGCACCCACATGGAATGCTGGTGTCTCAGCCAGCAGTATTACCCACTGCGCCATAGCGCTGCTCTCAAAATATATATAATTTTTATGAGGCAGTAAAAAGTTAATATGCATATATAGTAAGATTTATTTATTTATTTGAAAGACAGATTAACAAAGAGGCAGAGGCAGAGAGAGAGAGAGAGAGAGAAGAAGAGAGAGAGAGAGAGAGAGAAATCTTCCATATGCTAGTTCACTCTACAGATGGCTACAATAGCATTAGTTATGCCAATCCGAAGCGAGGAGCCAGGAGCTTCTTCTGGGTCTCCCACACAGGTGCAGGGACCCAAGGACTTGTCCATCTTTACCGTTTTCCCAGGCCACAGCAGAGAGCTGGATCAGAAGTGGAGCAGTGCCTGTATGGGATGCCGGCAATGGCTTTACTGGCTTTGCCCAATGCCATGCCCCCCAAAATTAAAATATATTTATAAGAAATAAATAAATTCAACACCAAGGAAAAATTTTAACCTGTAAACATAAGAGCATAGCGCATGATTCACAATGGATATAAAGACAGAGCTATTCAGTGGCACGTGAGGACTAGGGCTGTTATTGCCTGGTGGAGTTCTCTCAGCATTGCTGACATACAGGTAGAAACATTGGCCCTTGATTCCGCTGTTTTCAATATTCATCTGCATTGCAGCTGTACATGCTTCCCTTACAGGGCATATCAAAGACAGGTAAATCCACTAACTTCTGCTCTAGCCATGTATGTGCATCCCTGTTTCATAAGGAAGCATCTGAGATGCCAAACTGGAACCTATGCTGCTTACTTTTTAGGCTTTGTTCTTTTTAAAAGTCATTCTAAAATTACAGCATAACTTGAAATACATTCTTAAATATCAAGACTGCAAGTCCATAAAAGAATGAAATCCCCAAATTTTCAGGTAAATGGAAAGAACTAGAGACCATTATGTCAGGTGAAAATACCCAGACGTAGAAACACAGATAACATACATTTCCCAATCATATGTGGCACTTAAAAATAATAGTTAATCTGAATTTAGAATGGCAATCACTGCCAGTTTGGAATGGTAGGGGCAAGGGATAGAAGGAGGTTGGATAATAGGTAGCAAGTTCTCCTGTTCCACACCACAGTTGCCAATCATGTATTATCTATTATTATTTGGAGGAGAGGAGATAGAAGGCTCCAAACACAAAGAAAAGATAAGAAGATGGAGAAGCAGCTTGCTCGGGCCCATCAGTTTATGCTGTGTATATGTGCTGAAATATTGTCCAGTATTCCATTACAATGTACATTTATTACATGCTAACCAAAATTGTAAAATAGCAAAATAATCCACAAATAAGCTAATGGAAAAAAACCTGCACTGCTTCTTTTCAATCTCACATTCCTTCTATGTGCTTAGTAAAATTTAATTCAAGGCTGAGTAGATGGTCTCCTGGTTAAGATGCTAGCTGGAATGCCTGTACTGTACACAGGAGCACTGGGTTCTACACCAGACTCTATTTTCTACTTTTCCAGCTTTCTACTATTGCAGACCCAAGGAGGTCCCTGCCTCCCACATGGAGACCTGAATTGAGTTTACAGCTCCTGGCTTTGTCCCTGGCCACATCCTGGCCATTGTGAACCTTTGAGTACTGAACCAGCAGATTGGAGCTTTCTCCTCTCTCTCTCTGTCTCCTCTCTCTTTCCTTCTCTCTCTCTCTTGCTGAATGTTTCTCTGTCTCTACTGATCTCATCTTAAAAAGTTTAGTTCAATAAAAATAAATCTAAGTATAAAAGAAATTTTAAAACTTGAAAATCCTGTTGATAATGTATTAGTTTCATTGATGTGTAACTATGATGAAATCGATTCACATGCAATTTAAAAATATTAAAATCCACATAATAAAATATTACTAAATTTATGTGAAGTTCCTAGATATTTTCAAAATGTATTCAGAGGTGTAAAAACATAAATTCCTTAATGTTTAACATTTCCATGATCCAATAACATTCTGTACACTTCTGAACAATCAGCCTTCCATAACCAAGGCCTTATTTCAACTGATCTGTTTTACATCATTTTATGTTTGTATTTTCTAGAATTTCATGTAAGTGGAATGATATTTTAAGTCTCCTTTTGTGTCTTCACTCTCTCACTAATGTGAGACTTTCAAAATTCACCCATGTTATGTGTACTAGTGGACATATCCTTTTCACTGCTTAATAATATCCCATTTTATAATCTTTGTTTGCCACATTACTACAAATAAAAATTCTCTAGGAATTTGCACTTAAGTGCCTGGGTAAATATGCCTTCACTTATCTTGGGCAAATATCAAGGAGTGATTTTGCTGGACTGCAATTCTCTTCTGTTCTATTCCAGTCTCTGGTAAATCAACACTTGACCTAGAGCAAATAATTAAATTTAATGATTCAGGAACTCTTGAGCCCATCACATTTGTTCTAAACAGTGATTCCAAAGTCTAAATATGAAAAATGAAGCCACAAACTATAGCATGAATAATGGACTCCTTCTATATAAAAAGGTTCAAACATGTTTGCCAATACCTCTAATATATATATTGCAGTCTGGAGATGGCCAGCATTGCTGATAAGAAATGTCTGATCACAACTTTGTTCTTTTTTTTATTTTTTGACGGGCAGAGTGGACAGTGAGAGAGAGAGAGACAGAGAGGAAGGTCTTCCTTTTGCCGTTGGTTCACCCTCCAAAGGCTGCCCTGGCCTGCACTGCGGCTGGCGCATGGCGCTGATCTGAAGCCAGGAGCCAGGTGCTTCTCCTGGTCTCCCATGCGGATGCAGGGCCCAAGAATGTGGGCCATCCTCCATTGCACTCCTGGGCCATAGCAGAGAGCTGGCCTGGAAGAGTGACAATTGGGACAGAATCCAGTGCCCTGACCAGGACTAGAACCCGATGTGCCAGCGCTGCAGGCAGAGGATCAGTCTATTGAGCTGTGGCACTGGCCTATAGCTTTGTTCTTGAATATGTAGTATATAAGTTTTGCTGCTGTAACAAATTAAATAAAATAAGTTTGGAATTCCCATTCATTACCTCATATTATTCAAGTCAGAAGTCCAGGCACAATGAGCCCGAATCTTTGATTTGGCTTTAAAAAGGGAAAAACCATGGTGCTTATGAATTCACTTTTTCCTGTGCTGTGTCCACTTCTAAATATTAGGTTGGAAGAATTCACCTATATACAACAAAGCGAAAAGTATCTAAAGTTTTAGTTGTTCAAGACAAGTGAGTTCTAGAGTATTCACAGAACACTGTGTCTACAGATAACAATACTGTATTGTGCATTTAAAGATGCGTTTAGAGGGTAGATGTCATGTTAAGCATATTTAATTATAAATTATAAATGCCCCCCCCTTTCTTTTTCTCTACCTTTCCTTTCATCCTTCCTTCTTATTCTTCCAGTCCACAGCCTCAACCAAAAAGAGCACTTTCAATTCACATTACTGGTATTCCTTCTGATTAAATTTGCATCCATTCTGCTTATAATAGAACCTTTTGTATAATCCATTGAAAAATAAATACTGTGGGAATGTAAACTAAAAAAACAGAAAGAACACAGCTTCTGTTATTCACTTTGGTGCATAGATTGCTTTGGCCATTTTAAGACAAACTAAGGGGCCGCCAGCACCGTGGCACAGTGATTAATGACCTGGCCTGAAGCGCCAGCATCCCATATGGGCGCTGGTTTGAGACCCAGCTGCTCCACTTCTGATCCAGCTCTATGCTATCTCCTGAGAAAGCAGTAGAAGATGGCCCAAATTCTTGTGCCCCTGCACCCACATGGGAGACCTGGAAGAAGATCCTGGCTCCTGGCTTCAGATCGGCACAGCTCCAGCCATTGCGGCCAATTGGGGAGTGAACCAGTGGCTGGAAGACCTCTCTCTCTGTCTCTCTCTCTGCCTTTCCTCTCTCTGTGTAACTCTGATATTCAAATTAATAAATCAATCTTTAAAGAAAGACACACTAAGTACAAGTATTATGATATACATACTCTTTATTCACAGACAAATGTTAAAACATAAATGTATGGAAGTGTTCCCAGCATGTAAATAGTGTCACCAAATAGTAGCAGATGGATTTAGAGTATACTATTACATCTGAATGTTGAAAGCTGTGAAGAATTTAATAATGTATATGAAAACCAGTCTTCAGCTTACCAAATTCTGTAACTTGGAAGTGATAAATCTGAAATCATCCCAACTTTGCAAAAGGACATTGACTCATGGCAATGAAACAAAATTTGCCTTTGGTCTCTTACAGTTCGTGGAAAGTCACCACTCTTATGTGGCTGGTGCTGTCGCATAGCAAGAAAAGCTGCCGCCTGCAGTGCCAGCATCTCATATGGCACCAGTTAGAGTCTCAGCACTCTACTTCCGCTCTAACTCCCTGCTGTGGCCTGGGAAAGCAGTAGAAGATGACCCAAGTCCTTGGGCCCCTGCACCCATGTGGGAGACCCAGGGGAAGCTCCTGGCTCCTGGCTTCGGATTGGAGCAGCTTCCGCCCATTGCAGACACCTGGGGAGTGAACCAGAGGATGGAAGACCTCTCTCTCTCTCTCTCTCTCTCTCTCTCTCTCTCTCTCTCTCTGCCTCTCCCTCTCTCTCAGTGAAACTCTACTTTCAAATAAATAAATCAATCTTTTTTTTTTTTTTAAAGTCACCACTCTTTTTCTGTCTGCAATTGCCGTAGTTGAGTAGCCTCAAATCTTCCTAACACTCATGTTCATTCTGATAGTCGCTTTGGTGTAGGCAATATCATATTATACCTCAGATTTTTTTCATTATTAGCTATTTTAACTCTTTTCAAAAACCCAGTTTATTTAGAATCATTATTAGTTTTGTTATCCTATTAGTCAATTTACATACATTTGGATGCTTCATTCTAATATTTTTCCTATCGGCCCTTTATTTTATCATGAAATTCTGTAGCATAAGAAATCTTCCAGCAAAGATGTTGACAATGGCAGAAATAGGAAATTCAGTCATCATTTGGTTCTGAGTTCTCTATGGATTTGACAGTAAACTTTCTTAAAGTAGAAGGGGAAGACTAAGGAGGAGGAGGAGAGGAAACAGGGACAATGCACAGCCATGCTGGACAGTTCTCCACAAACTGGAGGACTGCTTCCTTAGTGCACAGCACAACTGCATTTTTTTTTTTTTTTAGCAAAATTAGTGACTGATAGAGAAATTTTCTTTTATATAAGAAAGTTGAAGTTTAAAAAGAAAAATATTTAAAAAGCCACTAAAGAAATACTTATAATAGCATTGCTGCAAATAAGGTTCTGTCAAACTTTGTTTTATATCTTTGTAAAATGAATCGTTAAGAATGATATGTTATGGGGCCAGAGCTGTGGCTCACTTGGTTAATCCTCCAATTGCAGCTCTGGCATCCCACATGGGCGCCAGGTTCTAGTCCCGGTTGCTCCTCTTCCAGTCCAGCTCTCTGCTGTGGCCCGGGAGGACAGTGGAGGATGGCCCAAGTGCTTGGGTCCTGCACCCACATGGGAGACCAGGGAGAATCACCTGGCTCCTGGCCTCAGATCAGCGCAGTTCTAGCCATAGCGACAATTTGGGGAGTGAACCAATGGAAGGGGGACCTTTCTGTCTCTCTCTCTCTCACTGTCTTTATCTCTACCTGTCAAAAAAAAAAAAAGATATATTACTATAGTTGTAATGATCTGTGATTATTTTAAAATTTATATGTATATGAGTGAAATGATCATCTTTTCATTTGATTATTATTTATAGCCTTTGCCATTAACTGAATGTTTGGTATTCCTTTCTACAAATTTAATGCCAAATACTTAGAAATTGTCACATTAATAATTCTGTGCACAAATATTGAATTATATGTCTTCATTAATTTGCTTAAAATGGCTATCATATCAATAGAGGTATTAATTTTAATCAATTATATGAAGTATACTATCTAGATAATATTGATCCAGTTCATGTTGTCAATTAGTTATTAATATCCTGAACTAATTAATGTTGTTAATTCAAATAATATTAACTTGGAAATATTAATAGATGCCATCTAATATCTTATTAAGATCATTTAGAAAGATTAGAATTTCAGAATAAATATCATTTACTATTTGAGCAAAACTTTTAAGTAATTGCATTTGATTTCATCAGTAGAGAAAAGAACGCTCACCTTCTTTGTGACTGGCTGACGCTCCTCTTTTCCTTTTATTGCAAAACTGTAGTCCTATTCTTCCCATAATAACATGAACAGCAGTGGTGAAAATATCTTTTTGTGTGTTTCTTTAACTGTTTAATGAAGTAATTTTGTTTGTTTTATTCAGCAAGTAATTTTTATCAATTCTAATCGTATTGGTCATATTTTAAAATAAATATTCTAAGAATTTAAAATACTGAAATTTGACTAATATTGTGACAAATCCTGACTCTATACCTCAAAGAAGAATTTTAAGCTTTTGAACACATAAAGCATGATAAGCATTCTTTCCAGGAGACAAACATGAAAAAGAATTTAAATACACTGCAAACAAATTTCTAAATAAGTGGAATTGGAAGATATTTATTGGATGATAGCAATTGGGATGAAGAAAAATAATCTAACAATGGAAACTGAGAGGGAAATGCAGGTAGAAGGAAGTGAAATGAAGAGCAGTCTTGGACAGTGTGTTTATCTCCAGCACCAGAGCTTGTCTTAAAGTCTGTTCATCGTGCTATCAGGGCGGCACTCCAGTTTTTTCCTGATTAGTGTGTTCACAGTGTGTATTTTTTCCTAGCCCTTAAGTTTCAGACTACTTTATGTTTCTACTTGAAGTTGCTGTAGTTTGTGTGCTTTGGTGAGTTGATGGCACGAGTCCAGTGCGTCCTCTGGTTCTCCTGCTCCAATTAGGTTCTGGATTACAGAGGTGAGTGGTCAGATACCAATTGTGCAGAAGTGCTCCGATCCATCCAGTGAGGTTTCTGTCTTTCACATGGATTCACACTTCAGGGACTTATGAATTTGCCCCTTGTTAAGGCAGGGATGAATGAATTTTGAAATACGTCTCTGTTGCCCCCTCAGCACAGGGCACTGGGCTTGATGCCATCTTTATCTCTACCTGGAAGGCTGAGTTTAGTTGTACTCACTTGGAGCATTCTTCCCCGATGTCTCCTAAACTTCCGAGTTGTCTGACAGTGGGCATCACTGCAAGACTACTTTGACCACCCAGGATTTCGGATCACACCCGTGGGGGGACCTTGTTCTACAATCTGATCGAAACGTGGCTCAGCTACTTGGCAGGGATGAAGTAGTGACCATTTGTGATGCCCCTTCCAACTCCTGAATTTCCCTTGTGAAATCTACTGACGGATTTCACCCAGTTCTGGGACGTGTCTTGCTTGTGAGGTCATTTGATCGTTTAGGAACTTGGCTGCATACTCTGTATAACTGGAAGGTTGTGTGGTCTTTGATGCCTCCAAATCCAATATTTTTCTTAACTTTATCATTATCTTGCATTCTTCAACATCACCCATGAGTGTTAATAAGCCAATGACATGGTTGCAATTAAACTCCCTGAGCCAGGTAGAATTTTCACCTTCTGACATTGGACGTACTTGTGGTTGTTGCTGCTGTCACAGTGAAGGGATTTAATGGTTTTTCCACGAGTTCTTCCCGAGAGAGATATCTTGCAGGTTCTCTCTCTTATCTTCCATGAGGCAGCCCTGAAGATGCACACAGGCTGAGATCACAACTAATGGGTGTTATTTTATTAAAAAACCAGATTTTCAGGTATTGCCCTTGACCCAGAGTTGCTGGTGGTTCAGCCACTGTTTTCTTAGAGGTTATGCAGAAGCTGCTAATGCTTCTGGGTTTTTATGACATATCCATGTGTGGCTTGGGAAAAGAGGTCAAGACTTCCCTTTCTCCACTGTAAATGGTCCTGGGTGGGTATAGTATAGTGCCTGCCTTCTGGATCCCAGGAAAGGGCATGGTTCCAGAAGAAATATTTTTGTTTTCATCTTTTGTCTATGTCAAAATTTTTTAAAGATTTGTTTATTTATTTGAAAGGCAAAGTTACAGATAGGCAGAGGCACAGGCAGAGAGAGAGAGAGGTCTTCCATCCACTGGTTACTCCCCTGATGGCCACAGTGGACAGAGATGAACCAATCCAAAGCCAGGAGTCAGAAGCTTCCTCCGGGTCTTCCATGCAGGTGCAGGTGCCCAAGAACTTGGGCCATCTTCCACTGCTTCCCCAGGCCATAGCAGACAGCTGGATTGGAAGTGGAACAGCCACTTGAACCGGCACCCATTTGGGATGCAGGCACTGAGGGCAATGACTTTAGCCACTAGGCCATAGCGTAAATTTATATCATTTCAGATGCCATTATTAACATGTGAAGTTACTATTTTTTTCAATTACAAGCTATGGAGATACTCAATATGAACTTCTCCAAACTTAGTTTTAAATAATGCTACATCAGCACCAGAGCTGAAAACTCTTTCTCCCAGCAGCCATTTTTACCTATGGGCAGTGTGACTGTGTTAAAACAGAAGATGGATGGTGCCATGGCTCAATAGGCTAATCCTCTGCCTGTGACGCCTGCACCCTGAGTTCTAGTCCTGATTGGGGCGCTGGATTCTGTCCCGGTTGCTTCCAGGCCAGCTCTCTGCTGTGGCTCAGGAGTGCACAGTGAAGGATAGCCCAGGTCCTTGGGCCCTGTACCCACATGGGAGACCAGGAGAAGTGTGGTGTGCTGACTGCAGTGGCCATTGGAGGGTGAACCAATGGAAAAGGAAGAACTTTCTCTCTGTCTCTCTCTCACTATCCACTCTGCCTGTCAAAAAAAAAAAAAAAAAAAAAAAACAGAAGAAACACATACCCCATCAACAGAAATAACTGCACCAAAATATATATAGCAAGAATAATCTCTCACTAATAAACTATACCAATATACCAGAGTCATTTATTATACAATCAAGCACGCTACATCAATGAGAATGAACAAACTTCTATTGCAGCACAACATTGATGAATTTTTAATATGTTATAGTGACAGAAGACAGACAAAAATAAAACAAATGCGATAATTCCATAGTTCTTCCAGAAGAAAATGAAGCAGACAGAATAACAATTCACAAAATATGCTCACATCCTGGAGCCAGCATTGTGGAATAGCAGGTATGTATTTTCTAGATTAAGATTGCACAAGTTTTTTTATATATGATTTGTCATTCATCTGCGACTTCTGACATAGACAATTTTCTGTGTATAGATTTTTTTTAAAGAAAAAAGACATAATTGTGTCTCCAAATAGTGGAATGTCTGATGGGAAAGACAGCATAGAGATAATTGCAAGCATTCAAGACATAGGTTTTACAAATGAAAGAGTATGTTATAGAAAGCCTAGGTAATAATGTAATAAGGGAGTGATAATAATTATTATTAATTATAATTATTAATAAATACTATCATATATACTATAATATGCTATATATCATTGTATATAATATATAATATGATGTATTATAATGTATTACTCTATATTATATTATTATTTTATAATATATTATATTATATGTTGGCTTGCAGTGATGCCCACAGACAACTCAGAAACTTAGGAGACATCAGGGAAGCATGTTCAAGTGCAACTAGACTCAGCCTTCCTGATACAGTCACAGATGGCACCATGCCCAATGCCCTGATAATTATTATTATTAGTTAATAATAATTATGTAATAAGACCTAGGTAATAATGTAATAAGGGAAAAAAACGGTGTCACTGAAGGAAAGTTGTGAGCTGAGTACACAAGAACCTGAGGTGTTAGAGAAGACAAAGATAAGTGAAACCAATGGTTCTAGACAGCACTGAGAACGAATCTACAGGGGCCAGCATTTGGCTTTGGAGTAAAGAAGTGTTCAGAAATCTGCACCAAAAGATGGAGCACACAGGCCCTGCCACCAACTTCATGTCAACGCTGACCCTGGAAGGCAAAGGTGATGGCTCCAGTAGTTGGGTTCTTGCCACAACCCTGAGAGACCTGGATTGAGTTCCTGGTTTTTGGCTTTGACCCAGCCCAGTCCCAGCCATTGTGGTCTTTAGGGAGTGAAGTAATGGGAGGAGCTATCTGTCTGTATCTCACTCTCCCTCTTATTTCTCTGTCTCCCAAATACGTAAATATTATTTTAATGTTCAAGTTTTAACATTTCTAATAACTATTTATGCGTTTATGAATATATGCATTTTCTAATAAGTTTTAAGTAAGTATTCATGTAAGAGAATATGCATTTCAAACAGAAGAAAAAATTAAAATGTCCTCAGATATTCCTACTTTGATATTATTGTTGTAAAGAGAATATATATAGAGATTAACACAAGGAAATTTGAGATACCAATATCAATATTAATTTAGGTTGTTACATAAATGTAAAACTTATATTGTGACGTTTACAAACACTGGAAGGGATGGGCATTTGGTTCAGTGGTTAACTTGTGGGTTAAAACAACTATGTCCTATAAAATGAGCTCAGTGTTCAATACCCAGTTCTAGATCCTGACTCTAGTTTCCTGCTAATGAAAGTTCTGGAAAGCAGAGATGATAGCTCAAGGAAGCAGGCCCTACGCCCATGTGGCAGACCTATATTGCGTTCCTGGCTACCAGCTTGGACCTTAGTCTACCCATGGCTGCCACAGTCATTTGCTGAGTGAACCACTGGATGGGAATTCTCTCTCCATGCTCTTCCCCAACCACCCACTGCCTCTCAAATCACAAATAAAATGAACCAAAAACCATAAACTGTGAGTGTACATCATTCTAAGGGAAAAATATACCATCCTATGGAAAAATACAAGCAATAGAACTTTAAAATAGTTATTTTTACTCTGCAACAGTTCAATATAAATGAACACAATACTTTCTTCTTAATGATCTTGTTTATTTGAAAGACAGCATTACAGAGAGAGAGAAAGAGAGAGAGAGAGAGAGAGACAAACATAGACACAGACACAGAGAGTTCTTACATTCACTGGTTACTCCCCAAATGGTCGCAATGGCCAGGGCCAGGTGCGAGACTGAAGCCAGGATCCAGGAGTTTCATCTGGGTCTCCCACATGGGTGCAGGGGCCCAAGCACTTGAACAATCTTCTGCTGCTTTCTCAGGCACGTTAGCAGGAGCTGAATGGGACTTGGAGCAGCTGGAATCACACCTGTGCTGATACGGGATGCAGGTGTTGCAGGCAGTGACTTTACCCACTACACCACACTGCCAGCCCTGGAAATTCCCACTATACGGTTACTAATTTCAACCAGTACAACTCGAGTGCCTAGTGAAATGAATTTGGGCACACAAATTATAGCCTATCTCTGTGCAATAGAAAAACATGTATCTTTTATAGGTATTCTAAAATAATATATAATCATAATGTGAATCCCATTCTAGATACCCACATATTAAGACTTAACCCCTATGTGAAGGATACCTTATAAATGAGTTAATATTTTCTTTTTCAGGTTTAAATATGTTTTATATCATCTCTAATGAATAGATACTATTTTAATATGAAAATGAAACAAACACCTACTTAAAAATACACAAAGATAAATCAAGTATGCTCTGCTAAATACCTTAGACTTAAGAAAAGTTTTAGAAAAGAAACTAATCAAAACTAAGAAAGCTATTTACTTTATTTTCAAGTATTTAAACTTCAAGACAAAGATGTTTTCAAATTTACATATTTTAATTTCCTTGGTGCTGCAATCCATCAACTCGTTTGCCAAAATGTACAGATGCCCTTCCATTACAGTGCATTACTTTAAATTTTATTTTCTCCAATTTGTATTGAATCACAAATCAAAAAGTTTGCTACACAGTTGTGATTAACTTAAGACTCACTAGAAGCTGTTTCCTGGTTTATGTTTGCAGTTTAAACACAATATAATGCAGTGTGGCATTAAACAGCATCCCCCTTCTTGAGCAGAGTTCAGTTCCATTAACAAGCTCCATTAGAGGAACACAGCTAGCTGCAAATCAACAATTTTGTGTCAGTTTTAGTAATTACTGTTTGGGCATAATTGGTGCAATATCATACCTTTTGTTACAGGCTTTGAATTGCTTAGATAGAAGTAAGGCATAATGTCAGACAAAGTGTAACCCAAACACGATGTTAAATTAATTGTATTACAGTTTGCCACTCTAAGAAAAAGATTATTTGTTTTACGAAATTTATGAGTGTTATGAGTGTTATTTTAACCTTGAATGAATGGTCTATTAATTAACGAGTAATTCAAGATGAATTTGTAATTTCAGAAATGTATATGCAATATTTTAAAAGGTTCATTTGTCTTAAGAGATGGACATTTTCAATGTTATTTTGCATTAAGGAAAGGAGACATTGTGCCTTTGCTATACGTTATGATAATTTCTACTCCACCAGATATATACTTTATATATTTGCATATCTACCTACTTACATATATACACATACTGGCAAACATCATTTGTGTGGGCCTGTTTCTGAAAACGTATACTTTATAAATATGACTATAATATATAAATTAACTCAAAGCAATATTGAAGAGTATTTGCATCACAGAGATCAGTCACCTGCCCACTCTCTTATTTATAAAACAGGGTTCTTCTATAGATATAAAGCACTCTACCTAAACAATTTCCCCTAATAAACTTGTTGTTTTCTCCTTATTAAAGTAATTATACAAAATAGAATTATAATTAATAATGAAATTATTAGAAATGTGTATATGATGTTTAAAAATAAAATATCATTCCATTAGATCATTGCTATGGTTTGAATGCTTACCCCTCCAATATTCATGCTGAAACTTAATTCTATTGTAATGGTATTATGGTGGGACTTTAAGAGGTGATTGGATCACAAAGACTCTTACCCTGTGTAAAAGTTTAATGCCTTTCTAAGAGGGATTGTTAGGACAGCATTTGACCTGGCCATTGGGTTGTCTGGGCCCCACCTCCACGTGCCTGGGTTCAGTTCTGTGATCCAGCTTCCTGCTACTGCAGACTCTGGGAGGTAGCAGTGAAGGCTCAACTGATTGGATTCCAGCTACTCACCTGGGAAACATGGACTGAGTTTCTAGTTCCCAGCTCCCAGTTTCTCTATCCTGGCCTGGCCTGAGACATTTGCAGGAATTTGGGGACTGAACCAGTGAATGGATGTATGCAATCTCTCTCTCTCATTAAAAATAACAATAAACACCCATTTTGAAAGGGGTTTGCAGAGTGAGCATGTCTATTCTCACCCTCTCATCTTTTGCTATGTTATAATACAGCAATAAATCTGTTATAGATGCCAACACTTTATTTATTTATTTAATTTATTTTTTTACAGGCAGAGTGGACAGTGAGAGAGAGAGAGAGAGAGAGAGAGAGAGAAAGGTCTTCCTTTGCTGTTGATTCGCCCTCCAATGGCTGCGGCCAGTGCATCGTGCTGATCCGATGGCAGGAGCCAGGTGCTTATCTTGGTCTCCCATGGGGTGCAGGGCCCAAGCACTTGGGCCATCCTCCACTGCACTCCCTGGCCACAGCAGAGAGCTGGCCTGGAAGAGGGGCAACTGGGAGAGAATCTGGTGCCCCTACCGGACTAGAACCCGGTGTGCAGGCGCCGCAAGGCGGAGGATTAGCCTGTTGAGCCACGGCGCCAGCGATGCCAACACTTTCAACTTCCACTTCCCAACCTCCAAAATTGAGAAGATAAATTGTGATCATGATAAACTGGCAGAATGTGGTATTCTGCTATCACAGCTCAAAACAGCCTAAGACAATCATGTCAATAAAAGTAACCGTATCTCCCCCTTAGTCTTTCTTTCTCATTTATTTAATTGCTTTATTTGCAAAACAGAAACAAAACTCCCCCAAATGCCCACATCAGCCAGAGCTGGGAATTCAATCTGGATCTCTCCTGTGGATGGGGGGGTGCAAGTACTAGACCACAGCCTGCTACTGTGGGATGAGAGAATACCTAGGAGTAACTGTTGCTGAGTATCAGTTGCTTCTTCTGCTTCCGTACTGCACTGCTACGTAATAACTTAATGTAGGACTCTCAAGCGTAAGGGAAAGAGGACAACTGTACCTCCATGACAGACTTCACAAGCCCCTAGAGCACAGGAAGGCCCAACTCTCAGAAACCATTCCTGGAATTGACGGCCTCCCACTTTCCTCGCAGGGCGCGTAGTCCTCAAGCTGCTGGGATACACCAACAGAATGGCCAGATTTAGGTAATTGCCACATAGAGAATAAGGAACTAGCCTACGTGTGTAGTGACGTGTGTACTTGTTTACTCGAGTGTATAGGAATGCTGGGGAAGGGGGGACGGGGCTTCTCGCCTGAGCACTACGCTGCAGGTGGGGACCCCAGCTAGCTGGCAATGAAAATCCTCTTGGTGTTGCATCTGTGACTGTCTTTCGTGAGTTATTTGGGAAAAGTCTCGAGGTTTGGAATCCAACACTACCTTTCCTTCCAGAGTGGACCTTAATCAGGAAAGAGGACCCAGGGCTCAGATCCGGGCACCTGCTACTCTGCGCAAGGTGATGGCATCTAACCCTTTGCTGAGCACCTGCCCCTGTTTCTAACTCTTTCAACTGTGAATAAAAGCTTTTGTCATTTCTCACAGGGTCTGTTTAATAAGGTCTATTTAGTCTTGAAGTGGAGGAATAAGACTGTAAATGTTTCATTCTGAACAAATGATCCAGAGTTAGCTGGATTATGATACTGAGTTATTTGTCTCTTTTATGATTGATAGAGCTAACATTTGTGTTTAGAGCCATGTGTGTATATGTGTGTGTGTATGTTACTATATAGAGTTGCAGATTGGTGTCTCCTCACACTGGACACTAAAATGTTAGGAAAAGAGACACAGAATAGAGAGGAGGCAGTGTATGAATTTACAGCCAGACCAAATTTATTCAGAGAAAATAAATATGTAGGGGTGGGTGACCAACTGCCTACATATACATCATGGAATGCGTAGAAGGCCCCGACCCCCAGGGGCCAGATCTTTTTAAAGAGGGATAGGGCTAGGGCTGGGGTTAGAGGTAGGGAGCAGCAGACAGAGGGAATTCCAGGAACTGGGCAAGGCCTTGGGAGCCTAGAAAAGAATGCAGGGTGGGGAATGAGGGAATAGGTGGGAGACCCAACTGAGATTCAAGGGCAAGGAATACATTCCAAAGTTTATCTCTTTGGGGCAATGAGGGAAAATGGCCTATCTCCTTGTTCCATCAATAATAACAATCAAAAAAATCAGAATAATAATGTTAATAAATGAGTCATGTAAATTTAAGGATTTTTAACTTTTTGAAACATTTTGATCTATTCTGATTCAAAATATCTTGTGCTATGGTTTATTTCTGATGTTTGTCAGGGGAAACGTTTCAAATAGTAATATATTGGAAAACATTAAATTACTCCCCAGTTTAAAATTACAATTTATCCCTTTTAATGTTGTACTTTTTGGATAGCTGTATAATGGGATCCTTAACAAAATATTATTATTTCCAGGATCTCCTTTTTACAGGCCACCACAAAACACCCCAAACACTGGAGTAAGGGAAAGGTCTTATTGGGGGAAAATCAACAGACTGGAGGGAAGGGGCAAAAAGAGAGGGAGAAGGAGAGCGTAAGAGAAATCAAGAGAGAGATAGACAGGGAGATCAGGAGACAGAAGGAGAGAGAGAGTGAAAGAGAGGAAAAAGGAGAGGAGAGGGGAGAGAGAGAGAGAGGAGAGAGAGAGAGAGAGAGAGAGCCATGTGTTCAGGAACAGGTCCTTTTAAAACTTTGCTGGAGGGTGGGCAGAGAAGTAGGAACAGGGAATCCCATTAGGATGGGGGTGGAGTTTAACATCGGTGGTTGGGCCATGTAGCTACCTGGCTTCCAGCAATGGTGGGGGGGCTAGAGCCTAGGATGGTGTCCCGTGTCACACCATAGATAAGACCACTGTTCCACAGGATTACAGAAGGATACAAATGACATATCAAATCATAAGATATTGATATCGGAATTTGACCCCTTAAAATATATGAAATGTGGCCCCTTAAACTTCCCCAAAAGTCCCATTTGGGATGCCACATATGTTATTGGAATTTGGGGTGCCATATGATATCTCCATAGGCTTATTAATAAATCCCCAAAATTAATAAGCCTAAGTGTGTTCTTGCTTAGTATTCAAGTAAGAATTCTGAATACCGGCATAAATGAAAGTGGCAGGATGGTACATTCTAAGCTTTTATTCAGTGTGAAAAATACACAGGAGAGTGAGAGATTTATCTAAGGGAGAGAGATAAATCTGGGTTCATACCGAGTACCAGGAAACAGCCACATGGAAGAGCATTTAGGCCAGGAATCATAGGGCAGGTTGGCCTGAAGGCCACATGTCCTAAAGGCACAGGGCTACATCCAGCCCCCTACTAGCAAGAGGCCAGGGCGAAGAGAAAGGAGGAAAAGACAGGACACACCCTGTCCCAGGCTTTTAATCCACTTTCAAAGGGGAGTGGTTAATTAACCTGATTGGCCGGTGGGCATGAGGTCAAACATGGGTGTGGCAAAGGCGTGGTCTTCCAGCTCACAAACCTAATCAATTTTAACCTGTATGCCTGTCTACTTCAATGTCAGTCTCATAATTTTTTTAGTTCTATGTTAATTACCACATACCAATGAAAATATACAATATTTGTCTTTTTGGCACTAGCTTATTTCACTAAGCATAATGGTCTCCAGTTGTGTTTATTCTGGAAAAATAAGAAACAAAGAAAAAGAGAGAGTAGGAGTGAGGGAGGGAAATATTATTATGTTCTTAGAAGTTGAAGTACCAGTGAGCTGTGACCTGACCAGAGTCACTCCATTGTCTCTGGATGACCTCTGGTCACTCTGTCCCTGTGTAGGGGACAAACCAGTTTTTCTAATCAGTCACAACCACTATCTACTAAAAAACCAATCTTGTAAGAATGTTGTCTGTGAGGATTGTTTACATTAAATCTCAGGAAAATGTGTTGATGCCCTTTTCCCCCAAGATATGCATAACTTGCTTGTTCTAGCTTCTGTAATTAACTCCCAACAACATGTGGTTTTTGCCTTTATAAGCTTACCCCAGATCACAACCAGGCTGCATGATTTGGAGAGCACAAACCCCCACGCAGCCACTGGCTTTCAGAAATAGACTCCATAATTTGGTCCTGAGACTTTAGTGTCTTCTGTAACGTGCTGTTCTGAATATAGAAAATTGAATATATGAAACACAGGAAAACTGTTCCCTTTATATAAATAAATTAATTTTAAAAACAATAAAAATAACAGCTATTTAGTATTCAAAAAGAAGTTATCAAAATAATGGAAATCATCATTTAAGTAATAAGTACTTAGAGCTCGGTATAAGTTCAGCTATCACAGCAAGAAAAGTAGAGCTAATTTGTTGTAATAAATTATACAAAAATTAAGCAGGTTTTCCTTTTGTTTTTATTTTCACCCCATTATCTCTCTTTTCTAAATTAGGGTTTGAATTAACCCAAAGTATTATGAGATATATATATACTGCACAGAGTCGTCTATGGAAGTGGACTTTCTGTGGATATTATCAGTTGTGAAATTTCCGCATTCTTCTGCACTGGAAGCAAGCTATATGGACACATGCTTTTACAATCTGTTCATTATCCTAATTTATGATAAAAATTTAATATTACTACCATAAGGGTCTTGAATTCTCCTTTCCAGTTATTTTAGTATTTATTTTTTTAATGTCTATGTTATTTCTTGGAGCAAAATAATACTTCTTTTTTGTGCCATTAAGCAGATTTATGTTCATAAATAGTATAATTGTATCTGAATTTGATAAGGAATTATAGATATCCTGAAACAGGGTTTTATAAAATTATTCTGCTAGATATAATAAACTCTCATTTGTCAGTTTGCTAATTTGCCAAGCATCATATATATGAGCTTTACAACATCAAAGGAAATTTATTTACCTTGAGATCTCAAGGTAAAAATACACAGAATAAAATAATCCTTCAAAATATAGTTATTATAGTTTCTCATAATTATTTTAAATGGCTTTGTTTTACTGAGTATGATGCAAGATGTTTCAGTATAGAGACAGGTGAAATTTGGGCCAACATTGTCAATTTGGTGGTCAGCATTCCTTATTTTAGAAGGTATTGTCTACCAGCATGAAAAATACCAGTCTTTGATATTAGTCATTTGAACATGGACATATGAGACACATAACTGCTTCTGAGGAAGCTCCTGCAAACTGGGCACTGTATGATTGGAGGTACTGCTTCCAAAGGGACACATTCTTTTGAAACTAGAAATTAAGGTTGATGCCAGGACACTTTTGATATCCTGAATCCTGGACCAGCAGGTAAGAAACGCATTTACTATGCTACCTGCACTACTTGTCATAGCAGTGGGAGGTGGGATGGTTTTGAAACAGTAAGAGCAGCGAGGGTTAAACCTAGAACAAAGGTCTTCCATTTCGGTAGTGACATGTGATCTCACAGCCTACTGTGACTGAACAGTCACATACAGCAATACCATTCTGCAAATAGCAGGCTAATTAAACACTCAGATGGCTCATTAATCAAGTGTTTAGTCATATTACAAAAACAAGCGCTACACATGCCGAGCTGATGGCCAAGCAGAAGGGGAACTGGGAGAACAACTGGGTGAGAACCAGTTCCGAGATAATTGGCAGCAATGGTTGTTTAGTTTGGCCTCACTTCTCTCCACTGAGTGCCCCCTTACCAACAAGGAGTTATGGAGACACAGGATCTACACCTGTGTGAAGACATAGCTCTATCTCCAGTAAAGGAAGGCTTCTAGTGGCATTGAGTACTGTCCGAAAGACTTCCAAAAATAAGGGGTATAATTGACCAGAGGCCCCACCTGCTGCTCTGTGAAAAGCACTGACACATTTTCACCACGGCCAGTCATTCCAGGGCTTACTTCTGGCCTGTGATTGAATGTGGCACACATAAAAGAGACCCATTCATGGAAGATGTGCCCATGCCACTCAAGGGTGACTTTTGTTCAAAGCCTTCCTTTTGTCTTTGCTTGCTTTTCCTTAGACTGCATTGTGATCCATGATGTCTCCACACAAACATTCCCCCTTCTCTGCAGCTTTTGGGGTCAGATTTGCGGTGCAGTATGGCACCATTCAGTTGTAAATAAAATCCTCACACATTGTCCTTCATCTTGGTATCTGATTCCTAGGGCAACCAGAACAACTTCCTTATCAACAAACTTGTCCTTCCCCCTCTCTCCTACTGATCCAACTGTCAAAATTCATTCTTATTCATGTTGATTTACTCATAGTGCTTGACTGTATCAGTATGCACATGGATGATCTTTGCAATAACTCAAGTTTTCAGATTCTTGACAATTTCTACATGATATTATTCTACAGTATACCTCAGCTATGAACTCTTTTTGCTATGTACCAGAACTTTTTGTAACTTAGAATGGTGATGCACCTAAACTTTAATATCAAACATCCTAATATTACTCCCTCTGCTACATTTCTGTCATTACGATACTTGGATCACACCAAAATGCATTTTTCATTTGGACAATTTAATCTTCAGTGGCTTCACACATTCTATGTTTTTTTAATTCTTTTTTTTTTAAAGATTTATTTATTTTTACTTGAAAGTCAGAGTTACACAGAGAGAGTAGAGGCAGAGAGAGAGAGAACAGAGAGAGAGAGAGAGAGAGAGAGAGAGAGAGAGAGGTCTTCCATCCAATGGTTCACTCCCCAGTTGGCCACAACGGCCGGAACTGCTCCTTTCCGAAGCCAGGAGCCAGGAGGTTCTTCTGGGTCTCCCACATGGGTGCAGGGGCCCAAGGACCTGGGTTATTCTCTACTGCAATCCCAGGCCACAGCAGATAGTTGGATGGGAAGTGGAGCAGCCAGGACTCAAACCGGCAACCATATGGGATGCCAGCAGTTTAGGCCCAGGGTGTTTGTTAACTCGCTGCACCACAATGCCGGCCCTAGTTTTTTAATTCTTAATAAGAATGTGATCACCCAATATTTTATTCACTCTTTGTTAGGGAATTTCAAATTCCTGGTCTTCTATAATCCAAGTTGGAAAAAACTTTCAACTACTGTTGTTTTACAATTGTACAATTGAGCTATACTAGAAAATGATAAGATGGTGGCTAATCTCATTTTAAATTCATTGTTAAAGTGAAATATGTCTAGAAATTGCATGCGTCTCTTGAGGAACAATTTAAACCTCAGGGAGTCTAGCAAAAATATAAAGTTAGTGTGTGTTAACAGAAAAAAAAGGTAGGAGTGGAAGAATTGAGAGTTATTTCTGTCTTACATAACCTCCTAAATTGATAAATATTTTTCATTTGTAATACCTCCTACAGTTCTCATACAAAGTTTTGGGACAAGGTGAAAGTGACACTAGAAATATGGGCTAGTTCTATGAAGTAGAATGGAGAAGGTGGCTAATATCCTCGAGTTTGAAAGAGAGCACTAGATTTAGTAATGGAACAGATATTGACAGAAAGCAGGAGAAAAAGTAATGATCTATGATAAGAGGCAGAACCTAAATTTCTGTATGACCCCAAATTTAAATTCTTCTTCAAAACTTATTATAAGATTTGAACCCTTGACCCCTTTTCTACTGGAGAAGGAAGTCCCTCATACATTGACATTGATGGTCAATGCTCTATTCACAAGTTTAGTGTCTGGAAGTTGGGAGCAAGATCATGATGGATCATAATCATTAGGAATAAAGGAATCATCATTGATCCATTCAAACAAGAAATCAATTGTCTGTGTACCATGTACTTATTGAAACGTTTACCTGGTTGGTGCTGTGATCACTCTGGTAAGGAGACTTTTATCCTATACCTAAGCAGAAAAGAAGTCTTCAAGCATAAATTTTGTTTCCCATTTAAAACTCTGTGGCAATACAGCCATCTACTTCTTCTCTAAGAACCAATTTTGCATAAGAGTGACACAAAATGGGCTTTGGTACACATGCCATTTATCAACCTATAAACAATGCCTTTAATATAAAACAAAATCCTTTATTTGGATGCACACAATGCCAAAAACCATATAGACTATTATAAGATTTATGATGGCTTTCACAGTATTCTTTTTTTTTTTCCTGGCATCCACTTTAGTGCATTAGCTTTGAAAAGAAACTGGCTTGAATTGTGAATATGACTTCAACAATAAAAGCAAAGAAATCCATAGTGTGCTGCTTTCTTGTATATCAATACACAAGTGCATGCATATTGAACCATGTCCTGTTGCTTTTAGGTAGCCGAAGGTTCATCTTAAGTTCAAACAGAACGTGAAAAATCCTGCCTGGAAAATTTAGGTGTTTGTAAATTGTGGAGTATTGGTTTACACAGTGGAAAAAAATGGGAACAAATAACCTAGTGCTATATTTTTGTTACATTGAAAAAAGAAGTGTGAATTTTAAATATAGTTTAATAATGAAACTTAAATATTAGGCATAGTGTCGGAAACTCAATATTTGAATTTCAAGGAAACCTTTAATGCATGTTTTTAAAAATTAAGACATTATATTACTGTGAGTTAGTAGGAAAATAATACTTGAGAAATGGAGCTGGACTCCCAGAAATATAGTTCATACTTTGCAATATTCTTGCATTAAACATGACACTTAAGCTCTTTGGTTCAGATATAGGTATTTGAAATTATAAAATCAGGGCACTTCATTTGACCATCCCATATTGCTGCTCTGCCATTTATTTAATCGATGAGGAGCCAAAAAACAAACAAACAACAAAAAACCCAAAATCAAAAAACACAGGCTTCTCTTCCTCTACTTGAAATTAATAAATCAATCACCACAGACTGGAGGTATATAGTCAGAAGGCTTAGAAAACATTACCTTATCTAATTATCTTTGAATATCATGATGATCAGTTTCAACATTAAAATGCTATTATTAATCTTCATAGTACTATCTACATAGGCAACACTTTCTTATCCTTTTGCAGTTGTGAATCCAAAATATAAGGGTAAATGAATTAATCCAGGTCAGCACAAATTATAGATTTTAGCATTGAGAATAAAAGTCTGAACCATCTGGTATTTAAAACCATAGTATATTGGAACTCATGAATTAAAATACTAAAATGGCAAAGAAGATTAAGTGTTCATTTTGTACTGGTAGAACAGTAAAATTTGGGCATGTTACATGAAGAACAATAACCAGAAATGTTAGAGACTTGTTTTAGAAATAGCATCATCCCTCAGAGTAAGAATATCTAGTTAATTTTGTATAAAAACCTATGTCACTTAATTTAACAAAATATGCTATTTTATAACTTTTGCTAACCTTTATCCTGGCACTTCAACTTGTGTCCAGGATCTAGCCTAATTTCTACCACATAGTAGTTGCTCAATTAGTGTTAAAAAAAAGCCCTCTGACATCATATTTGAAGAATGATCCATACTTCAATGTAGACATTCATATTTTGGTTTACTACTTATTTGCTTTTAACTGTAAAAACACATTAATTCCTTTAAAATTCATATTTGCAGCAGAATCATACTTTAATATATTTTAGATAATATTGACCACTAAACACCGAATGTGCTAATATTTTGTCAGAAATGCCGCTTTTATTTTGATTTTCCCATAAAACATATTCTTCTATATTTAGAGGTAATAATGTAGTAAAGTCAAAAGTTATGATTAAAGTGTAATTACGACTATGCTGAGATATATATAGGGCAAGCATATAGGTTAAAATGCTGTTTGGGTAGCCTGCATCCCAAATCAGAGTCCCTGTGTTCAGTCTCAGCTCTAATTCTGATTTCAGTTACCTGCCAATGCACACTCAGGGAGGCAGTAGGTGGTGTCCCAAGTAATTGGGTCTCCGCCACTGATGCAGGAGACTTGGGTTGATTCTTGGCTTCTGGCTTTAGCTTGGTTCCTGGTAGCTTTGGGATCCACAAGGAGGGAAGGCCTACACTTCCGGGAATGGAAAGTTCCTACCTGTACTTCCAGGGAAGAAAAGTCCTTTTCAAGGTCCCTGCGGGTTCCTAAAGGTCAACCAATGAGGATCAGACCCGCCTCAACCTTTAACCCCATGCCCTGAATCTATAAAAGGAGCCCTCCCATTCTCTGATGCGTGACTTCCCCGGCCACCCCCTCCCCCTGTTGGGACCAGTGAACCTCGCCAGGGAGCTGAATCCCAATAAAAGCCTGTGAATTAATTGATTCGTCTGCCTGGGAAGATTTGTTACATGCGGGACACCTTGGAGCTCCTTCATAGCTGTTACAGGAGTTTGCAAAGTGAAGTGGCAAATAGAAGATCTCTGTTTTTCAGTCTCTCCGTTTCTTTCTGATTTCAAATAAATTTAAATGAGTATATAAGAATTTTAAACAGAATTATATATGAATTTTGTATGAACACAGAATTCCGGAAATTTAAGTCTTCTATTAACAAGTAAACTCTAGGCTATTATTTTTATAACCTGAACTTTACTTCTATGATTCAATTAAATTAAACTTCGTGAAAAATGAGTCTTAAATAATAATGGATCATTATCAGGAGAAAATGATTTGGGGAAAATAGATGATTTTAATAAATTAAATGGAAATTCATCTTCTAAATTTATAATACTGCATAATAATAAATATGGTGATATGCAGTTATACATCAATACAAGATATTTTTACATGAGGTTTTGGACTAAAAAACATGGAAATAATAATGAAACTCAACAACACGTCACGGCAGGATTGGCACCGTGCTTTTCTCAAATTAAAAACAGTAAAAATCAAATGTATCAAAAATTTGAATGCATTAACCTTTTTTGTGAACAACATAGAGTATGATCCATTTCTTTGTAAATATCTAAATCAATACCTTAATGTCTCAGTCTAAAAGAAGCATGGTACTTAATTTCAATAAATATAATTCATTTTCCAATATACTTTCTCTATTATAATATCCCCTCCTGCTTTTTTTCCCCAACTGCTGAGACGCATTAAGTAGTAACTATTGTGCTGCATTTTGAAATTAAAAGATTCATGCTTTTCTAATTAAAGACATTAATCAATATATAATACAATTTCTCCGTAGAAGGCATCAGGCTCCACACACTGGACAAATTACTGATTATGGGAGTAGTGTAGTAGGCACACAGATGAGCTTGGAACAACTTGAAAGAAGAGAATGTAAGACCACTCTTCTAAATTGGAAAAACAGACCACAGCAAAAAGCAACAAAATATAATGAGGATCTTTCAAAGGGGCACAGGACCCAGTAGAAAAGGTGCCAAATGACCAAGGCTGGGCCTATTTAGAAACAAAATAAATAAAGTAGTCTTGGGCTGTA
Organism: Sylvilagus floridanus; assembly: GCA_949820135.1. Classification (NCBI taxonomy): domain Eukaryota; kingdom Metazoa; phylum Chordata; class Mammalia; order Lagomorpha; family Leporidae; genus Sylvilagus; species Sylvilagus floridanus. Next base: position 119,345,038 of record OX463226.1, read on the forward strand.
TCTCAGGGTAGGACATAAATAGCCATGCCGTCAACTAGTGTAAACAAGTGCTTGAAGAGAATAGATGAGGGAGAGAGAAATTTCCCATGCAAAAGCATCCTTGATAATTGATGTACACACTCCAGCTTCCAGTCGGGGTTTGTCAATGACCAGTCTTGACCTGAACAGTGATTTCCTTTCAAGAGGAGTGTGCAAAGGATAAAGAATGTGCAACTCTAGAGAAAGCGGAAAAGGCACTGTGTGAAGACTCAAGCCAGCAGTGTGCCCTCCAGAAAAAATGGTGGCATCGACCTTATCCAGTGTTGAGAGGATCACCAGGAAAAGTCCAGCTGAAAGAAATTCTAAAGAATACTTCATCACTTCCCGTCAATATTGTTCATCAGAAATAAGCATAATTTGAAAATCTATCACAGCAAGGGGGGGGGGGCATCTGAGGGGACGTCACCAAAGAATTGTAATATGATATCCCAAGTAGAATCAAAAAAGGCAAAAAAGGAAATCAAAAAGGAAAAAAAGGGCATTAAATTAAAAACAAAATTTCTAAAAAAATTTTTTAAAAATTATGGCTCTAAATAAAGCATGGGCCTTTGCTAATGATAATCTATCAACATTGGTTCATTAATCATGACAAATGTACCATACCACTGCAAGATGCTAGTAATAAGGCAAACTGGCTATGAAGTATATGGGACTCTCCATCCTATTTTGCAGTTTTTCTGTAAGCCTAAGAAATTCTCAAACATTGTTTATTTAAAAAATAATTATCCCAATGAGATTTTTTATAGCAATAGCACTATTTTTCTCAAATTCATATGTACTATAAAGACATTAGAACAGATAAAACAATTTTCGAGGTGAGAAAGAATTAAGTGGAGCAATCAATTTACCTGATGTCCAGATTCACCTATAATATAGCCAGAATAACCAAAAGCATTTACAGAGAGGGCAGGCACTTAGATAAATGAAGCAGAAGAGAGAACTCAGAAATAGAACCACAAATATGCACAATTGATTTTTGACAAAGTTTCAAAAGCAATTCAACACGGGAAGGACCAACTTTTCAAAAAATGGTACAGAAGCAATTAGACATTCATTGCCAAAATATTAAATTTCCACCTAAGTCTCATACATCATGCAAAAATTAATGCATAGATTTATATATATAAATTATACATTTAGATTCATGATATAAAACCATAAAATCTTTCAAGAAAAAATCTTGAAAATTAAGACTAAGAAGTGCTCATATTCTTAAAAACAAAAGTAATATCCATAAAAGAAATAATGTATTGGATTTTGTTAAACTGGAAAAAAAATACTCAGCAAAGTCTCTCTTAAAAGGCAGAACATAGGCTGGTGCCATGGCTCACTTGGCCAATCCTCCGCCTGTGGCACCGGCACCCTGGGTTCTTGTCCCGGTTAGGAAGCCAGGTACTAGTCCCGGTTGCTCCTTTTCCAGTCCAGCTCTCTGCTGTGGCCCAGGAGGACAGCGGAGGATGGTCCAAGTGCTTGGGTCCCTGCACCCACATGGGAGACCAGGAGGACGTACCCAGTTCCTAGCTTTGGACAAGCTTAGTGCTGGAGTGAACCAACGGAAGGAAGACCTTTCTCTCTGTCTCTCTCTCTCTCACTGTCTATAACTCTCTCTCTGTCTCTCTCTCTCACTGTCTAACTCTGCCTGGCAAAAAATAAATAAATAAATAAAAATAAAAATAAGGCAGAAAATAGAAACTACAGACTGGGAGAAAATTTTTGAAATAAATCACATAGATGACAAAGGATCAGTATCTAGAAAATATAAAGAACTCCAACAACTCAACCTTAAGGAAAGCCATTGGTCTCATTTGAAAATAAGTCAAAGATATGCTTTACTAAAGAGAATGCACAGGTGACAAATAAATAGATGAAAAGATGTTCAACAATATTAGCCACTATTCCTTTATTATGATATTAATTTTATATGAGAGAAGAATCACTTAATGAAAATGACAGAGATTGGTGTTTCCAAAATGATGACGAGTAACAGTCTTATCAAGTCTAAATCTTAGAGATGTTTAATTACATCAGTAATATTTTAATTTGTTTGTTTACATCATACAAAACAAGGCATCACAATATTATGGATTAATTAATATCAGCACTTTGGTGAGGAAGAAACCAAGAAAATATGTTTTTGAAGAAAACAGGGTTGGATTAGCCAATGTGAACCAATTCAGAGATCTTAGTTTCAAGCTTTAGTACATAAATTCAAGTAGGCAAGCAATCACAGAATGTCATTCTAAAGGTCAAAAATCAAGGGAGAAAACAAATCAAATTATAGATGTAGTTATTGTATGTCTTTTTGTGTGTGCGTGTGTGTGTCTTATACACCTCCATTCTATTAACTTCTCTATCTGGAAAATGAATGAGACAGCTTTTTGCTTTTCTTCCTTGCAAAATTTTGATTTATGACAAGGAATCCAGTCTAAACAATTTGCTTGCCATTTGGGAACTTCAAAATATAGCTTCATTGAAAGCTGTATTATTCTAAATAATTTGAAATAAGATTTTAAAAAGATGAGATGAACTTTTGATATAATACTAGAGTGGGTACCATTTGTCATTTCTATCAAATGCTATCTTAAAATTTATAATTCACATTACATTTATATATTTACTTACTTATTTTAAAGCTAAAGAGGCAGACGGAGAAATCTTTCTACTGGTTCTCTTGCCTAATACCTGCACCAGTTGGCACTGGAGCCACACCAATGAAGTGTCCCACATGGGTGGTAGGACCCCATGTTGTCTCCTCTGGTATTCATTAGATGGAGGTTAGAATAAAAAGCACAGCTGGGACTAGAAATCTGGTGATCTGATATGGGATGCAGGCATCCCAAACAGTGTCTTAACTACTGCATTAAACGCTTACAACTGCACCACATTTATTTGTTTATTTAGTTTCCCCCCAAAGCCATTTATTTAACTAGTACAAATTTCATAAGTACAACTTTACTTCCCCTCATACCTGCCCTCATACCTGCCCTCCCACACCCGATCCCATTCCCAATCCCATTCTCCATTAAGAAAAAAAAAAAAAAGCAATAACAATTACAAAAACAAAAGAAAACAAAAAGAAAACCTGTTCCTTGACAGTCAAGACAAGGGCTGTACAAGTTATTGCTTCTCACAGTGTCAATTACACTTCTAAATACTTCCTTTTAGGTGCTCTATTAGTTATCACAGATCAGGGAGAACATATGGTATTTGTCCCTTTGGGCCTGGCTTATTTCCCTACGTACGATGTTTTCCAGATTCCACCATTGTGTTTTAAATGATCGGATTTCATTTTTTTTTAACCTCTGTTTAGTATTCCATAGAGTACATATTCCATAATTTACCCAGTCTTCAGTTGATGAGCAGTTAGTTTGATTCCATGTTTCAGCTACTGTGAATTGAGCTGCAATAAATATGGAGGTGCAGGTAACTCTTTTATTTGCTGATTTTATTTCTGTTGAGTAAATTCCCAGTAGTGGGTTAGCTGGGTCATATGGTAGATTTATATTCAGATTTTTGAGGTATCTTCAAACTGATTTCTACAGTGGTTTTACCAGTTTACATTCCCACCAGCAGTGGATTAGGGTACCTTTTTCCCCACATCCTCACCAGGATTTGGTGTTCGTTGATTTCTGTACGAAAGCCATTCTATGGCTCACATTCAGAAATCTACCAACAACAGATGCCGGAGAGAGTGTGCGGAAAAAGGGACGCTAACCTACTGTTGGTAAGAATGCAAACTGGTGAAGCCACTATGGAAGTCAGTCTGGAGATTCCTCTAAACCTGAATATAACCCTACCATACAACCCAGCCATACCACTCCTTGGAATTTACCCAAAGGAAATTAAATTGGCAAACAAAAAAGCTGTCTGCACCTTAATGTTTATTGTAGCTCAATTCACAATAGCTAAGACCTGGAACCAACACAAATGACCATCAACAGTAGACTGGATAAAGAAATTATGGGACATGTAATCTATAGAATACTATACAGCAGTAAAAAACAATGAAACCTGGTCATTTGCAACAAAATGGAGGAATCTGGAAAACATTATGCTGAGTGAATTAAGCCAGTCTCAAAGGGACAAATATCATTTGTTTTCCCTGACGACTAACTGAACACCAAAGGGGAAACCTGTTGAAAGGAAATGAACACTATGAGAAAATAAGACTTGATCAGCTCTTGTCTGGACTGTTGATGTACAATGTAATACTTTATCCATTTTAGTATTTTTTCTTTGTTTTGTTCTAGTACTATCAGTTGAGCTCTGTAATTAACACACAATTATACTTAGGTGTTTAAATTTTAATTGAAAAGTGATCCCTGTTAAATATAAGAATGGGAATAAGAGAGGGAGGAGATGTACAATTTGGGACATGCTCAATCAGACTTGCCCCAAATGGTGGAGTTAGAATCATGCCAGGGGATTCCAATACAATCCCATCAAGGTGGCATGTACCTATGCCATCTCAATAGTCCAAGTGATCAATTTCAGTTCACAATTGATCACATTGATAGGTCTAAGAGTCAAAGGGAACACACAAACAAGACTAGTGTCTGCTAATACTAACTGATAGAATCAAAAAGGGAGAGAACAATCCATCATGGGAAGCAGGATACACAGCAGACTCATAGAATGGCAGATGACCTAAATAGCACTCGGGCCTCAGAATCAGCCCTTAAGGCATTTGGATCTTGCTCAAGAGCCCAAGAGACTATATTAGGTATGTAAAGCCAAGACACTCTGGGAAAAAAAAAAAAAAAGACCTGAATGAAAGATCTCTGTAAGTAAGATCCCAGTGGAATGAATGGGGCCATCAAAGAAGGAGGTACCTTTCTCTGAAGGGAGGAGAGAACTTCCACTTTGACTATGACCCTGTCGGAATAAGATTGAAGTCAGTGAACTCAAAAGGCTTCCATAGCCTTGGCAACTCATGACTAGAGCCTAGGGAGATTACTGATGCCATAAACAAGAGTGTCAAATTGTTAAGTCAGCAACAGCAGTCACTGTGTACTTCCTTCTCATGTGGGATCTGTCCTTAATGTGTTGTCCAATGTGAAGTAATGCTATAACTAGTACTGAAACAGTATTTTACACTTTGTATTTCTGTGTGGGTGCAAACTGATGAAATCTTTACTCAATATATACTAAATCGATCTTCTGTATATAAAGATAATTTAAAATGAATCTTGATGTGAATGGAATGGGAGAGGGAGGGTGAGATGGGAGGGGTGTGAGTGGGAGGGAAATTATGGGGGGAGAAGCCATTGTAATCCATAAACTGTACTTCGGAAATTTATATTTACTAAATTAAAAAAAAATGAAAGCCATTCTAATAGGAGTAATGTCAAACTTCATTGTGGTTTTGATTTGCATTTTCCTGACGGCTACTGATACTGGGCATTTTTTTTTTTTTTGACAGGCAGAGTGGACAGTGAGAGAGACAGACAGACAGAAAGGTCTTCCTTTTTGACTTTGGTTCACCTTCTAATGGCCGCCACATCTGGCGCCCTGCGGCCGGCACACCTCACTGATCGGAAGGCAGGAGCCTGGTGCTTATCTTGGTCTCCCATGGGGTGCAGGGCCCAAGCACTTGGGCCATCCTCCACTGCACTCCCAGGCCACAGCAGAGAGCTGGACTGGAAGAGGGGCAACCCGGACAGCATCCGGCGCCCTGACCAGGACTAGAACCTGGTGTGCCGGTGCCGCAAGGCAGAGGATTAGCCTAGTGAGCCACTGTGCCGGCCAATACTGGGCATTTTTTCATGTGTTTGTTGGTCTTTTGGATTTCCTTTTGAAAAATGTCTATTTAAGTCCTTTGCCCATTTCTTAACTGTTTTATTTTTTTGTTTTGTTGTTGTGAAAGTTTTTTTTTTTTAAAGATTTATTTTATTTGTTTGAAAAACAGATTTGCAGAGAGAGATAGAGACAGAGAGAATGGTTTTCCATCCACTGGCTCACTCTCCAGATGGTCAAAACAGCCAGAGCTGTGCTGATCCGAAGTCAGGAGCCAGGAGCTTCTTCCGGGTCTCCCAAGTGGGTGCAGGGGCCCAAGGACTTGGGCCATTTTCTATTGCTTTCCCAGGCCATAGCAGAGAGCTGCATCAGAAGAGGAGCAACCAGGACTAGAACTGGCACCCCTATGGGATGCTGGTGTTTAAGGCCAAGGCTTTAACCTGTGCTGGAGTTTCTTGATCTCTTTGCATATTCTGGTTATTAATGCTTTATCAGTTCCATTGTTTGTAAATAATTTATCCCGTTCTGTCTCTTGCCTCTTCACTCTCCTGATGTTTCTTTTGCAGTACAGAAGCTTCGCAATTTGATGTAATCCCATTTGTTGACTTTGGATTTGATTGCCTGCACCTCTGGGGGTCTTTTCCAGGAACTCTTTGGCTGTGCCAATGTTTTGCAGGCTTTCCACAATGTTCTTCAGTAATTTTTTCTTGGATTACTATGTTTGCTATTTGAGATTTGTGGGGATACTCACTGGTTTCTTTGATTTTTTGCTGTAACAGCTTTTATCTTTGGACTATGTCTGACTGGATTAGTGGACTGTCTGCTTTCAGTGAATAAGTAGAGGTTTGTGGTGGGAGTGGCCAGGGAACTCTTCAGTGCTCCAGGGTGAAGGGCAAGTCTGAGGTGACACACCCAGGTTTGGAATGGTAAATCTCCTATTTTTTTTTTTTTTTTAATCAAAGGGGAGGTTTCTTCTTGTCTGTTAGTGTAGACTCAGCTGAGCTCCTCTCCTCGAAGTTGACCAGTCCCAGGCACTAGCCCGAGTAAGTATATCATTAGTCCACTCTGCCACAAGGACCACACAAAGACTCTGTGTAGTCCTCAGTATAAGCTCAGATTCCCCAGCAATGTCTCTTGCCAGATAACCAGGGAGCCTGGATCATGTGGCATCTCCCGAAGTGACTACCCAGTGTCCTAGTCACACCCTAAGTCCTCCCACACAGCCTCTGTTTTCACAGCCCCAGCACACAAATCTGCCACAGTCACAGACAACCAGCCTCCAGTTTGTTCTCCCTACCAGACTCAGGAGTCTCTACTTGGCTCATCGTATCCATTATGTATGTCCAAAATGGTGCGTGCTCTCTGTCAGCTTGTTACAGGGTGACTTTGTATGATGAGCAGAGAGAGATAAACATGCCCCCCCACCTTTGATTTTTTCTTCTCTAGTTGGTGAATACACTATCCCCCACAGGGCTACAAGTCAAATTCCTTCTAGGCTCTTCCTGGAGCTTTTTCTCCAGTGGCTTGGGCGACTACAGTTTGTTCTCGGTTTGCTCTCCAAAACTGTGCACAGGCTCTCAGCTCGGGGGTTTCTAACTTGTGGGCATCTTCGCCCTCCACGTAGGTCCACTTTGTTCCTCCAATTTACGTAGGGTTTCCTCTGCTGCTTTAACCCAACTCTTTCCACTTTTTAAAAACTCTTATAGTCTTGAGAGCAACCGCCTTCCGCCATCTTAACCCAAGCCCACATTTTTTTTTTTTTAATTTCATTTATTTTGGAAGCAAAGAGAGACAGTGAGGGAAGACTCCCATCAGCTGACTCACTCCCTGAATGCCACAGAAATGAGAACTCAGTTCAGGTCGCCCACATGGATATCAGGATATCGGTCACTTGAGCCATCACCACTGCCACCCAGGAGCAGGAAGCTGGAAACAGCCACAGAGCCAGGACTGGAATCCAGGCACTCCAAAATGGATGTGTCTGCTACACTCCTGGAGCGAGTCCTCACTCCTGTACCACACTTCATCCTCTTCTCTAAGTATCATGACAACATAATGGAAACATCTGTAGGATGGAACATGTTTTCCTAGCAGTATTAATTGTGCTATAGAGCAGAGGAAAATAATTATCTGTGGATTAAAATGTAATCCTAAAAACAGACTTAAAAATATGTCTTTAACAATGAATAGCTTTTAGGGGCTGGCGCTGTGGCTCAGTGGGTTAATGCCCTGGCCTGAAGCGCCGGCATCCCATATGGGCTCTGGTTCAAGTCCTGGTTGCTCCTCTTCCGTCCAGCTCTCTGCTATGGCCTGGGAAAGCAGTACAAGATGGCCCAAATGCTTGGGCCCCTGTACCTGCATGGGAGATTCGGAGGAAGCTCCTAACTTCCGATCGGCGCAGCACCAGCCGTTGAGGCCATCTGGGGAGTGAACCATTGGATGGAAGACCTCTCTGTCTCTACCTGTCTCTGTAACTCTGTCCTTCAAATAAATAAAATAAATCTTTAAAAAAAAACAATTAATAGATTTTACTCAGTATAATAGGACCAAAAACTCATATTAAATATCATGACTACAACTGCATCACAGGGAGGAACCAATGAACCAACTCCCATTGGAGGGTTATTGGTTTTAAACCACGACTGTAGAGGCTAATATGAGTTGCTTCAGAATGAAAGACTACAAAAGACACTAGTATTTTTTTAGGATTCCTTCTTTTGCCTAGCTATTATCTCCAGGTATGTGGATCTAATATGCATGAGGTAAAGTTTCTAATTGCAGGACAAAAGAGAGAGAGAGAGAGAGAGAGAGAGAGAGAGAGAGAGATAAGAGAGAAAAAAGATAAACAATAAATTTTAAACTGAGCATATTTAAAACAAAAATAATTGCTATTAGAGCTGTGGCATACTTGGAAAAAGGAGCTTACAAAATTTCTTAAAATTTTGTCATTTCTTAAAATGATCTTGAAATGTTTCTTGACCAGGCTGATGCAATGCTATATTTGAGAGAGAGACTCTATCAAAAGGAAGATATTCCTAAATAAAAGGTGATTTAGTGTGAGAAGATCAGGGACAATAATGTGCAATGAGCATTTAGGAAGGTAAGCAGGTGTGAAAAAAAATCCTCCAGGGAGCCGAGTGTCAGTGAGTAGAAATAGCTCAGTCTCAGAGGACCTGTCTCCCCTCTGGGCCGACTTGTTTACTTGTCTGCTGCTGGTTGCCTGAACTTTTAAATTAGAATTTTGATGAAAAGAAATTTCCTGCCTTAAAACTGTACTTTGCTATCCTAAAATGGACTCAAGAGAGCAGCTTTAAAATTTTATGAAGATATTTTTAAAAATCAGATTTATTCTATTGCATATTTCATTTTTCTCTTTGCTTTGCATCACTTAGGAGAAAATTAATTTTTGAAAATAAAAGTGGCCTCCAATGTTTTCCAAACGGTTTTCATGTGCTTAATACAAATTAAGACTGGTAAGTTAAACTGCAGTTGAGATTTATTGGTGTTTAAACATTGCTAAGGACTGGAAGAATGCAGTCCATTTATCTCTTTTAAAAAGAGCAGTCTATCAGTTCTTTTTAAGAATATCCTCTATTCATTAAGAAATATTGTTTACATATAGATACATATTTTGAGTACAAGAAAAAGCAGTATTAAAGAGAAAAATAATGTTCCTTATGTGCTTAAGTCATACTGAGATATTAAAAAAAAAACACATTTTTGGACTTTGTATACATTTGAATATGTAAACACAATATGGAAAATAAAATACATTTACATAAAAACAGGAACAGGCACTCCAAAAAATGGAGGAACAGGTGATGGTAGAAGAGTCTTGTAAATCTGGCATTTTTATTTCCAATCTTGTCTGACATTTATTCAATCACTGTTGCTGCAAATATCCATAGTTCTAATATGTGTTTATTGGGATTTTTGCTGTTTGTTTATTTGAGAGGCAGACAGAGAAGTTTCTACCTCTGATTCACTCTACCCATGCCCATGAAGACTGAGGCTGGGCCAGGGTGAAAGTTGGGTTCTGGAAATGCGACCCAGGTCACACATATTGAGTGGCAGGAACTAAATTTGTTGAGTCATCATTGCTTCCTGCCAGGGTCTTCTTTAGCACAAAAGTAAAGTCAGGTGCACAGTGCCTCAGCTGATAGACCTAACACCTCCCTACTTATTGTTATTGACACACATTTCTGGTGCATCATCGAGTGTAGTTGTAATTTAGCTATCAAAACAATAGAGACAATTACATATATTAACTCATTTCCTGGAAACAAACAACAGAAGAAGACATTTCCATAATGTCTTCAAGCTCTAAAACAAAATGGACTGGCTAAACTGAGAGATAAAAATGTTATTAAAATTACAGCATGAGAAAAAGGGACAGTACAGACCTAATAAGATAAAATTGAGTTATAAATGAGAAAATATCAAAAATTAAATAAACATGAAATCATAAAGAGAAAGGAAAGGTTTATCTTAGTCATAGAATGCCAAGGATTCCATGAAGACCCTCCAGGAAAAGCTAGTCCTGGCAATACAATCACCATCAGTAACTGTAAAAACAAATCCCTTATTATTTAAAAAGAACTATGATCAAATTTGAACAAGAATTTCTTCAATTTGAAAAGTACATTTGCCAAGAGGTACTGTGGTTAATATCATATTTAATAATGAAAGTTTGAAGGTATTCCTCTTCAAATAACTGACACACCAAAAGTCTCAGGTCTCCTCATGACAACAATGTTGGGCTGTAAGAAACAGCTGCTTAGACGTGCAAAAGGAATATAAAATACCAAACATGAAAAAGGCATGCATCCTGAAAAGAAAAAATAGCAGCTGTCCTGCTGAGGCAGGTCATGGGTTGATCCTCCCAAGCAGTGCCCAAGTATCTCAAACAAAGCTGAAGGAACTGACCGATGAGGTCAGTAGCCCCTCAGGATATGACACTCACAGTAATATATTTCTACATTTTAATAATGGATACTCAGTGATGAGGTTTAGAGTAGTACTTAACTTGTATTAAAATATGGAACAGGATTTTCTACAATTTATGTGAATGATGTGTACTCTGAAAAAAAGAATAAAACATTAAAATAAATTCAGGAAGGATTGAATTAGTGAAGAGATACACCTTATTGAAGAATTGAAAGATTCAATACTCTTACAAACTCAATGATCTTCTGAATGACGTATAGGTTAAATATTATCTTTCTCAAACTATTTTTACAAATTTTCCAGCACATTCTGCATTTGTAGTGGGAATACAGAATACCTCAATATCTACAACATTAAAAAAAAATCACCAAAATGAAGATCTTGCATTATTTGATTCTGAAAATAAAATGAAGTTTTAATAGTTACTATAGTGTAGTATTTGAGTAAAGATAGCCATATAGATAGGAGATAATGATAATACAGAAAGATATTTTCACAAATAAAGGTCAGTCTATTATCTTAAATCAAGAAAAAACTTTAAATATATCACAGAGCAAAAACTAGACCTTAGATAATATTCTGTAAGAAAACTTAGGGGAAAATTTTGTGACCTTATGATGAGCAAATATTTTGTCAATTCTATGTTTATAAAATCAGGGCATCTGGAAATGGGTGAAGAGTTTCAGAATTGATACTGTTGCTCTTTGAAAGATGCTAAAATTATAATGATGATGATGATAAAATGAGAAGACAAAGTAAACAGTGGGAGGAATTCTTTGCAAACACTTATCAGGTAAAATAATTCTATCTGTGATATATAGAGAATGATAAAAATAAAATATTTTAACAGATTCTTTTTCAAAGAAATGACTTAGTACAAGTATGCACATAGAAAGATGTACTTCTCCATCAATATCTAACAGAAATATGCATATTAACTTCATCATCTAGAATAACTCATATATGAAACTAAACAAATAAAAAAAGACAATGATTATTGAAAGCCTGCAGATAAACTAAAACTCAATTACATTTCTTTCCCCGAGAGAAATGTAAAAGATACATTCCCATAAAGAGGTGTACATCAATGTTTACAACAGCCCACTCATAATAGTCACAAACTAGAAGCATCCCGAGTGTGTATCAACAGGTGAAGAGATAAACAAATTGAAATTATTCCTATAAAGGAATATGAAGCAATAAAATTCAAAGAACATATCAGTATGAAGCAACATAGATTAATCTCAAAGATATTATGTTGTGTTATATTCTAGCAAAAGTAAAACTGCTCATATAGCGATCAGACGTGTAAGTATCATGGCCTGTGCATAGAGGACTGACTGTAAAAGAATGGGAAAAAGAGTTTTTGTAGAGTAATGTTCATATTTTTCCTGATTGTTGTGATGATTTTCAATTATATTTGTCACAATCCATCAAAGTATGCTTCCAATAAGGAAAAATTTTGTACATAAATTTAATCTCATTAAAACAGAGTAAAACTGCACCTATTATTTTAGGAGCATTCAAAAATTATTAGTTTTGTAAGCTAAGAAAAGTATTTGGAAATGTTTCATTAACTTTTTCCTTCTTGTTCTTAGAAAGTTCTCTTTTCCATTATGCTTTCCTAATACGCATTTTGGGTTTGGGTTTGGGTTTTTCCACTGACAACGAAATAAGAATAATCTACTCAATGCCAGGCTTATGTCTCAAAACAAAGTTACTGGGTCTCTGTATCTACAAGAACACAGCCAGTGCCTCCAATCTTCTCCCCACTGGAGGCCACGTTTGATGCTTCAGTCCCAGCCCAGTGGGTGTGAGCTGGAGAGCCTGGCGGTAGACAGCCCACGAGCTCTAACAGTTGGACTTTCCACACTCCTAGCCTTTGAGGTCTGTGGTTGCTATGGCTACTGGCATGACCAAATCTGAGTTTGCTGCTGCTAAAAAAAAGTCGAAGAATTATAAAATAGGGTTGAAATGATTAGATTCAAACATGGATTGTAAGTGGTCTTGCCATAAGAGAAGGTGACAATATTTATTCTGTAACAGATTCTTATATAGGCAGAATAAATAAATATCAAATATACTACACTGTATTTTTGTTTTCTAATTGTTAAAGATCTTTCATTTAATAGAGGAGAAAATTAAGAAATGTGGTTCCAACAGTTAAAAAAAAGTGGTATGCTTAACATGATCAGATAATTGTACCTGGAATTTTATCAAACTGCCTTAATATTGTGTTTAAGATTTGGATTGATTATTTTTATAGAAATGTAATCATTTCATCATTTTAGCAAGCAAGACTCAAAACTAATCATTTGAATAACATTTGATATTCAATATTGATGTGATTCAAAAGTATTCTAGTTGTATGAGTAAAATTTTCTTTTTTTTTATCTTGTCATGATTACATATTTCTATTACTAGGATACACGATGAGTAAAATTTTTAAACAAAGACATCTAAGAACAAAAAAATAAGAATAATTATATTTATAAATATACCAGCTTCTATACTAAGTAATCTATTCCAATCTCATGAATCCTCATGATATAATTGTATATCTATGACATAATTCATTTATTATACATACATATTTTTATGTTGGTGCAAACCTTGTCGAATGTACTCTAGAAACTTAAGAGGGATATTTGTAAGGAAAAGGAGTCCAACACTGAGAGGAGACAGGTTACAAACTCACAGCCAGAAAGAATATATTCAAGTAAAATAAATTCACAGAGGTGAGTGACCAACTGCCAGCACGCACACAGACCTAGGACATGGCAGAGGGCCCAGTGTCTTTGGTGGGGGCTAAGGGTCCACAGAGGGTTGGGGTGGGGCGATAGATGGAGGCGAGTTTCTCCATATGGGTTTGTCAAAGTTTCAGATGGGTTTCCAAACCTGGAAAAGAGTGCAGGGGGTGGGTGGGGAACAACACAAGGTATGAGACTGAACTGGCTTCTTGAAAAAATTCAAGGATAAGCAGTAAAATAGAGTTGTATCTACATTCAGGTAAGGAGCTGGAGTGGCTGAGGCTTATGTCCTTGTTGCATCCGTATTCTACTACACACCTAGGCTGTGTGGTGTAGCCTGCTGCTTGAAGGCTCTACCTATACAACATGTTACTGTATTGAATTTGGAGGCAATTGGCTCAACAGGCTAATCCTCCACCTTGCGGCCGGCACACCAGGTTCTAGTCCCGGTCAGGGCGCCGGATTCTGTCCCGGTTGCCCCTCTTCCAGGCCAGCCCTCTGCTGTGGCCTGGGAGTGCAGCGGAGGATGGCCCAAGTGCTTGGGCCCTGCACCCCATGGGAGACCAGGAAAAGCACCTGGCACCTGGCTGCTGCCATCGGATGAGCGCGGTGCGCCGGCCGCAGCGCGCTGACCGCGGCAGCCATTGGAGGGTGAACCAGTGGCAAAGGAAGACCTTTCTCTCTGTCTCTCTCTCTCTCACTGTCCACTCTGCCTGTCACAAAAAAAAAAAAAGAAATATAATGGTAAGTATTTTGGGGCAGACACTATGAATGGAATTCATAGGACTGAAGGTTGCTCAGGCTGAGGCAGAGACGTGAATGGAAGAGGAGGCCCGGAATATTCCCATGGAGTAGTGTAGGACTTTAGGCACTGTACATTAGACTACACTTATCATCAAAAGTAAATTACTCTTGGTTTACTGTAAATTTTTACTTTATAAACATTTAAATTTTTTTCGATTTTTGATTCCTGCAATAAACGTTAACTGAAAACACAAAACATTGCACAGCAATATGAAAATATTTTCTTTCTTTATGTATTTATTCTATAAGCTTTTTTGTTCTTTTTATATTTTTGTTTTTGTTTTCTAGAAAAACAAAAAAAAACCTAGAAAACAATCTAGTTTTCTCTAGAAAAACTCTTTTATCTGCCCATCATGAATTTGGTGTGCTGTGCTAGTTAAACATTTTATATGCATTCTGTATTCAATTAAAATGCAATTCTGTTTTTATGCTTTATGGTTTTGTGTTGTCTGTGAGACTTTTACAACAGAGCTGGAAATTTTTTTTCTTCAAAGGACCAAAGAGAATAAATATTTTAGGTGCCTATTGTCATGGTCAGGCTTCTACTTCTGGCTCATTTTCTTCTTCATCCTCCTCTTCTACTTCCTCTTCCTTTTTTCTTCCTCTTCCTTCTCTTTCTTTTCATTTTCTCATAACATATTAATATATGTAAAAACAACAAAACAATCAATCATAGCCCTTGGGCAATATAAGAATTGATTCTAAAATGATTTGGTCCACAAGCCATAGTGTAACGTCCTTTTCTTTCAACTACTTGGGTACTCACATGCCTAAGCATGGGATGTCCAGATTAATTATCTCAATCTCTGCCTTCAAGTCCATCTCATTATTTCCTCAGTTTTATTGTCTATAACCATTTTTAGTAACAGTTTTTAAGCTTACAAGGACTCTGATTTGCAAGCACAAAAGCCACGTATGAATGAGTAGCAAAAGTGTTTTATTAAAAAAAACTGATTATATCCATTATCAAGGAAGACTTGAATAAGAAACATAGAAACAATGCAACCAACAGGTGCCAAATGCAGACAATCTTCCATCAGGATATAAGATTTAACACTCTGACAAAGAACCCAAGAGATGGGACAAATTTGCTCTTCTGCATCTTGTAGGACGTTGGAACAAGCAAAGAAAATATTCAGTTAACTGGGTATACATGAGCTCCCTTAAGGAGGCTAGGGGTTGTAGACATACAGGAATGGGCATGGCATTCAGGTTAGAAGTCATCATTAACCGGCCGGCGCCGTGGCTCAACAGGCTAATCCTCGGCCTTGCGGCGCCTGCACACCGGGTTCTAGTCCCAGTTGGGGCGCTGGATTCTGTCCCGGTTGTCCCTCTTCCAGGCCAGCTCTCTGCTGTGGCCAGGGAGTGCAGTGAAGGATGGCCCAAGTGCTTGGGCCCTGCACCCCATGGGAGACCAGGAAAAAGCACCTGGCACCTGGCTCCTGCCATCTGATGAGCGTGATGCACCGGCCGTAGCACACCGACCGCGGCGGCCATTGGAGGGTGAACCAACAGCAAAAGGAAGACCTTTCTGTCTGTCTCTCTCTCTCTCACTGTCCACTCTGCCTGTCAAAAATAAAAAATAATAATAATAAAAAAAAGTCATCATTAGCCAAGAGCAATAATGATTTGCTAGGGAAAGGGGCACCAAAATCCCTAAGTTCAGATCTGGCTCCCTTTACAGGACAAGGGTGGCAGAGGTGATTTTACAGAAATGGGCTTATTGTAACCTATGGATGATGGAGTTCTGGAGCCAGTTGAAGCCAAATGTTAAGATTTAATTACCAAAAGCCAGAGAGCTGAAGCGAGCACAAGGACAGCAAGGTCAAAGAGAAGTCAAGAATGTTACCTGTTATGAATCTGTGACATGCTTAGTAGACAAAATCATGTTTAAGGGCAAAAAACCGATGTCAATAAGCAAGGGTGCTGGTACACAGCTCTAATCATGAAAGGGAGGAGCAGTGTATCAGAGACCAAGGAAAATTACTCTGACAAAATATCATGAAGCCTTACTATGTGTTCAAACACTTACCAATTGCTGCTTTCCATTCTCTGAGGAGCTATCTACCCAAAACACTATGGCTCTGAAGTTGGTTCACTGAGCACTATTTACCGATGCCAGGGAAGGACTGCGATTGCTTTGCTCACTGTACCTTGGGCTGTGACAGCTTCTATCGTTTTCAGGTGTCCAGTGAGATAGAACCCTTGCACACAAGGGTTCTGTATGAGGTAGGCTTATTGTTAACCCATAGGCAGCAAGGGGATGTGGAAGCCTAGGATTCACAGTGATTCAGTGCCCCAGAGTTCTGGAAACCTGCCCAGGGGGATGCATGTGCCCCACTTGCACTCAAGCTGAGGGACCCTAAAAAGCAGCTGGCCTGGGCTTCATACTCAATTGCATATTATATTGGATATTATGATGAATACATTTACTGGACTGAAGTGGTGTAGGACATTCCTTCCTTCTATGAGGGACAGAACAGAGCCTTTGCTATACCATCAAGTTCTTGCATATCTCAAGATATGGAATTCCCATCACATGCAATCATTGTTCTTGAGGTCTACAAGTCAGCAATGGGGAAGAACTGGGTGGTCCAAGGCCTCCTAGAGACAATTTTTCAGCCATGAAAAGACGATTATCCAAGTCCGCACCCAAAAGATCATACAAATATGTACTCCAAGAAATATGCATTGGATAATAGAAAACATTCAGACATCTTTTTTTAAATAATGCTTTTATTTAAAGAATATGAATTTCCAAAATACAGTTTATAGATTACAATGGCTTCCCCCCCATAACTTCCCTCCCACCCACAACCCTCCCCTTTCCCACTCCCTCTCCCCTTGCATTCACATCAAGATTCATTTTCAATTCTCTTTATATACAGAAGATCAGTTTAGTATATATTAAGTAAAGATTTCAACAGTTTGCCCTCACATAGCAACACAAAGTGAAAAATACTGTTGGAGTACTAGTTATAGTATTAATTCACAATGTGTAGCACATTAAGGACAGAGATCCTACATGATATATTTTTTAAATTGATTAATTTTCTATGGAAACTCCAATTTAACACCAATTTTTTTCATCTTTAATTATCTTTATATACAGAAGATTGATTCAGTATGTACTAAGTAAAGATTTCATCAGTTTGCATCCACACAGAAACACAAAGTGTAAAATACTGTTTCAGTACTAGTTATAGCATTACTTTACATTGGACAACACATTAAGGACAGATCCCACATGAGACGTGAGTACACAGTAACTCCTGAAGTTAATTTAACAATTTGACACTCTTGTTTATGGCATCAGTAATCTCCCTAGGGTCTAGTCATGAGTTGCCGAGGCTATGGAAGCCTTTAGGGTTCGCCAACTTCAATCTTATTCCGACAGGGTCATAGTCAAAGTGGAGGTTCTCTCCTCCCTTCAGAGAAAGGTACCTCCTTCTTTGATGGCCCCGTTCTTTCCACTGGGATCTCACTCGCAGAGATCTTTCATTTAGGTCTTCTTTTTTTTCCAGAGTGTCTTGGCTTTACATGCCTAAAATATTCTCATGGGCTCTTGAGCCAGATCCGAATTTCTTAGGGGCTGATTCTGAGGCCAGAGTGCTATTTAGCACATCTGCCATTCTATGAGTCTGCTGTGTATCTCACTTCCCATGTTGGATCATTGTCTCCCTTTTTGATTCTATCAGTTAGTATTAGCAGACACTAGTCTTGTTTGTGTGATCTCTTTGACTCTTAGACCTATCAGTGTGATCAATTGTGAGCTGAAATTGATCACTTGGACTAGTGAGATGGCCTTGGTACATGCCACCTTGATGGGATTGTATTGGAATCCCCTGGCACGTTTCTAACTCCATCATTTGGGGCAGTTCCGATTGAGCATGTCCCAAATTGTACATCTCCTCCCTCTCTTATTCCAACTCTTATATTTCACATGGATCACTTTTCAGTTAAAATTTAAACACCTAAGAATAATTGTTTGTTAATTACAGAGTTCAACCAATAGTACATGCCACCTTGATGGGATTGTATTGGAATCCCCTGGCACGTTTCTAACTCCATCATTTGGGGCAGTTCCGATTGAGCATGTCCCAAATTGTACATCTCCTCCCTCTCTTATTCCCACTCTTATATTTCACATGGATCACTTTTCAGTTAAAATTTAAACACCTAAGAATAATTGTTTGTTAATTACAGAGTTCAACCAATAGTACTAAAATAAAAAAATACTAAAATGGATAAAGTATTACATTGTACAACAACAGTCAGCACAAGAGCTGATCAAGTTACTGTTTCTCATAGTGTCCATTTCACTTCAACAGGTTTCCCCTTTGGTGCTCAATTAGTTGTCACTGATCAGGGAGAACATATGATATTTGTCCCTTGAGATTGGTTTAATTCACTCAGCATAATATTTTCCAGGTTCCTCCATTTTGTTGCAAATGACCGGATTTCATTGTTTTTGATTGCTCTATAGTATTCTATAGAGTACATGTCCCATAATTTCTTTATCCAAATGTATGCTTTGAATTCCCTGTGATCTTTTGCTGTGAGGTTCCCTTCGTTTACCTTCTTTCATGTTGATGGCCGTGTTTCTGTGTTTCTATGTGTAACACATCTTTAAACATCTTTTGCAGGGCTGGACAAGTGGCAACAAATTCTTTCAATTTCTGTTTGCAATCAAAGGTCTTTATTTCTCCTTCATTCACAAATGAGAGCTTTGCAGGATATAATATTCTGGGCTGGCAGTTTTTCTCTCTTAGTACCTGGGCTATGTCTTGCCATTCCCTTCTAGCTTGTAGGGTTTCTGATGAGAAGTCTGCTGTGAGTCTAATTGGAGCTCCTCTGAGAGTAATCTGACTTTTCTCTCTTGCACATTTTAGGATCTTTTCTTTCTGTTTCACTGTGGTGAGTTTAATTACAATGTGTCGTGATGAGGATCTCTTTTGGGCATGTTTACTAGGGGTTCTGTGAACTTCCTGTACTAGGATGTCTCTGTCCTTCTCCAAAACTGGGAAATTTTCTGCTATTATCTCACTAAAAAGGCCTTCTAATCCTTTCTCCCTCTCCATGCCTTCAGGAACTCCTAGAACTCGAATGTTGGGTTTTTTAATAGTATCCTGTAGATTCCCAATGATATTTTTTAGATTTCTAATTTCCTCTTCTTGTCTTTGGTTTGACTGTATATTTTCCTGTGCTCTGTATTCTAAGTCCGATATTCTCTCTTCTGCCTCACCCATTCTGTTTGTAAGGCTCTCTAATGTGTTTTTTATTTGATCTATTGAATTCTTCACTTCCTTATGATTTCTCGTCACTATCACAGTTTCTTATTCTACTAGTTGTTTCATTTCAGCTTGATTCCTCCTTAATATTTCATTTTCACGAGAGAGATTTTCTACCTTGTCCATTAAGGATTTCTGTAGTTCAAGAATTTGTTTTTGAGTACTTCTTAGTGTTCTTATCAATTTTTTGAGATCTGCTTCTTGCATTTCTTCTAACTCATCATCTTTGTAATCTTGAATTGGGGTGTCTTTTTCATTTGGGGATGCCATAGTGTCTTCCTTGTTCTTATTACCTCGGTTTTTGCTTTTGTTGTTTGGCATATTGGTTTCTTCACTGTGGTGTTTTTTCTTGTTATACTATGACTCTAGATAAGTGGACTGTCTGCTTTCAATGGAGCCTTAGAGGCTTGAGATGGGTGTGGCCTGATAGCTCTGTTTGGTTCCTCAGGGTTGAGGGTGTGTCAACGGAGACACTCCCAGGTTAGGCGTGGTAAATCTCTCTCTGTTACTTTTTTTTTTTTTGGTTCAAAAGGGAAGTAATTCCACACAGCTGAATGGAATTGGGGGTGGTTAGCAGGTGAATGATATGCCCACAGGAGCCAGATATCAGATCTTTCCAAAGGACCACAGAGGGAATCTCTGCAGCCTTCAGTGTGGGTTCAAATTCTCCTGCAGTCTCACCACTGGGTTACCAAGGCTACCAAACTGTAGCGTTTGTAGAGAGTACTCACGTGGTGAATTCCGTGAGTTCTCTCCCCACCATCTCTTTTTTCACAGTCTCAGTTCATTAGCACCACACATTCATTAGGTTCTAATCTCCTGTTATTTCACCCCCACGCCCAGAGTAGGTTTTTCTGCTAGGCTCAGGGCCGGTGCAGACCTGAGGTCACCCTGCTTATGACGTATGTCCAAAATGGCGCCTGCTCTTTGTCTTGCTCACCTTTGAGAGGTGGGCAGAGAGAGAGAAATTCGTGTCTGTATCGGTCACTTTTTTCTTTCTCTCTCTCTTCTAGTTAGCATGGTGAACTTTTCCCCACAGGGTTTCAAGCCTTGTTCGCTCTAGTCTCCTCTTTCCTCTTCCCTTCTGGTGTCTCGGGCTATTGATGTTCGGCTCACCTCGCATTCCAGCGCTGGTGGGTTGAGTCTGCCGCTGGTGTCCCAAACTGTGGGCTCCCACGCTCTCCACGCAGGTCCACTGTGAATCTCCAGTTCCGGAAGGGTTTTCTCTGCTGTTTCTTCCCCTACTCTTCCTTGAACCTGCAGTATCTCCACTTTTATTAAACTGTCTCTCCCCAGCCCATCAGTGTGCTGCCTTCCTATTCTGCCATCTTGCCCTAATCCCCAACATTCAGACATCTTAAGGACCATTGGAACAGGCTATACTGAAATTTATTCAGGGATACCCAAAGTATCATTGTCCTCCTTTACCATAGTAGTGGGATAAGGATATCACCTGGGGCCAAGACTACCAAGAGTTCAGGTTTCTCAGCTGATTTCAAAGATTAAGTGAAAACAAATATAAATAAAGTAGTAAAGAATAAGTACCAGTCACAACTCCTAGACAAACTCCAATGATGGAACTGTAATATGTCCCAGTAAGCTCGCAATTTCCGAGCCTATGTGGAGTAGTAGACCTTGGTGTTGTGATGGCTGGGGTGGGGCACTATTGGGTGATCCTTGCTGTCAATGACTTCTGCTGTGCTCATCAATCACCAGAATGATTGGTCTGCCAGTCTCATACTTTAATCTCAAACACTGTGATCTAAGTAAAATATTTCTCTTTATAAAGTTAAGATTTTCAGGTATTATAGTGATGAAAAGCTAAGCAATACATCTTTTCTCTTTCAGAGTCTAGAAGAGCATTGTGATCTGAAAATTATCTCAATATCTTGTTTTCTTCTTTATTCTTTCCAGATGTCTACCACAAAAGAAATTTCTTGCACATCTGATCACATCTTGATGTCTACAACTTGGAGGACATAATGACTTGCAATGATTTTGAACATCAAACATCTATTTTGTTGTAGTTATTTTTATTGTGTTACATGTGAATTATCAGGCTCTATTCTGATGCTAGAGAAAATCTTCAGTCTCTGTTTCATATAAGAACCAACTTTTGCTTCCAACTTTTCACCAATTACCACCACCAAAGACCGAAGAGCTTAACAAAGAAATATAGGCTACAGGCATTTTCAGTTAGGAGAAAAGAACTAAAACACCTACCAGATAAAGCAAGCATCTTCAAAACATTCTTAAGAGTACATTTCAATGCATTTTACAGAAATTTATTCAGGGATACCCAAAGTATCAATTTGTCCTCCTTTACCATAGTAGTGGGATAAGGATATCACCTGGGGCAAGATGACATTGTTTACCACTGAGAACCCAGTTGAGTTTGCAGAATAACACATCAATATTCCCTTGGAAACAGACATTCAAGAAGATTTTTCATGGGTAATGTTTCCTGAGGCTCACATAACTCTCAGCAATTTGGGGGACACTTTTGGCGTCATCATCAAATTAAAAATTAAAACATAATACACACATCTGTATTTTCTGTCTTTCTACCTCTTCAATTCTGTTGTATTATTATATTTTGAGCCTCTAAATGAAAACACTTAATGTAATTAACAATACAAATTAATTATCCTTATAAACAGAGGATTGTGTTATCATTATGGATCTTAAAACAAGCAAATATTTTCCTCAATTCATTTTAACTATATCACTTGCATTGCGAATGTTTAGACACTTGAATATTATATTCCAATAGTCAGGCTCCTCTCTCTCTCTCTCTATCTCGCTCTCTCTCTCCATCTCTGTGTATGCCTTTCACAAGAGGTACAAATAAACCAGAAAATGTACCAAAGCAAAAACTACTGGGTGATAATGTCTTTAACATATTGTATTTCTCCTTTCTGTCTCCAATCATTTTCTGTGTTTGCTGAGCCAGGGCACTAATGAGAATGCACAGAAGCTGTGTTGATAGGCCTGTACCGAGGATCCTCCTATTTGTTTTCTTCTCTGGCTTTAAGCTGCTAACTTTAATGTTGTTGTGATAGTTATACTATTGTTGCCTTTAGAAGTTAAGCTCATCCACCTACATCCCTTCAGAGAAGAAACTGTTGTGAGCACAGAGTGACTGAGGTCTCCAGACAGGATCTTTATTATCTTGAATCCAAAGATCATTTACTTACTTGTAGAGAAAATTTGAGATAAAAAATATTTAGAAGAATGTCTATCTTATAATATTATTAATTTTAGAAGCACTAGTAATTCTAGCTTTAAATAATCCCAATGTAAAGGAAAAAATGCATGAACACTTTTTTTCATGATTTATTTACTGGGGCTGACGATGTACCATGGTAAGCTAAGTGTCTTCCTGCAGTGCCAACATCCCCATATGAGTGCCAGTTCAAGTCCTGCCAGCTCCATTTCCAATCCAGCTCTCTGCTAATGGACTGGGAAAGCAGTGGAAGATGGCTCAAGACCTTGGGCCCATGTACCCGTATGGGAGTCCTGGAAGAAGCTCTTGGTTTCCGATTGATCTGTCCAGTTTTGGCCATTATGGCTATTTGGGGAGTGAACCAGTGCATGGAAGACCTTTCTTTCCTTCTCTCCCTCTCTCTGTGACTCTGCCTCTCAAATAAATATATAAAATCTCCAAAAATAATAAAAAGGATTTATTTATTTGAAAGGTGGAGTTATAGGAGTGAGAGACAGAGGCAGAGAGAGAGAGAGAGAGAGAGAGAGAGAGATCTTCCATTTGCTGATTCACCTGCCGGATGGCTGCAACAAGCCAGGGCTGGGCCAGGCTGACGCCAGGATCCAGGATCTTCCTCGGAGTCTCCCACATGGGTGCAGGGGCCCATGCACTTGGGTCATCTTCCACTGCTCTCCTAGGCCATTAGCAGGGAGCTGGATCAGAAATCGAGGAGCTAGGACTTGAACCAGTGCCCATATGGAATGCTGGCATTGCAGGTGGCGGCTTAATCTGCTATACCACAATACTAGTCCCTATAAACACAATTTTTAACAGCTCTACTTTTCATAGCAATTCAAATTATATTGCGTTTTCAACATTGTTCAGTGTCTCAGATAGATTCTGTGTTTTAATTAAAAACACACATAGCAAAGTATAGGGAAAAAACAGACTAGGCAAATTTAATAAGAATAAAGTTAGCAAATTACATTTTAGCCTAATGATATCACATATTCCAAATCTGCTTTAAGAACTGTTTGATGCTTCTAATTAACTGGCCATTAGTGACATCAATTCCCTGCCGGCTTTAATCATGACTCAAACTCACAGAACCTGGAACACTGACTACTCTCCAGGGCACATAAAGTACCTCAACATTCTCCTCTTCAGGTAAAGGCTGTGAAAGCTGTTCAACAGTCCATTTTCTTGCCACCCTCAAGAGAACAAATAAAGGAAGTTTCTAAAATCCAAAATGGGATTTCAGGAGCCAGACATTACCAAAGGATTTTTGTATCTGCTAAGTTAAGTCAATTAAATTTAATGCAGACTTTCAAATTTTTTATGTTTAGAAATTACACTATGGCCAAATAGGGAAAATGCTGGTGAAAAATTCACAGCACATCATAGACAAAAAGAAAATATTGGTTCAAAATGCCTCAACCCATGAGAAGGAAAAGGACACACCTATCATCAGAGATTTAGATGGCTATGTCAACGGAAATATAGAAGGGCTTTTTCCAACATACCCTTCTCATCACATATTTTTAAAACTTTTTTTATAATTTTGAGGCTTTTATTGTTTATTCATACTCACTAAGACAGTTTATATTACTTGAGAAGATTGAAATTAATTTTATATACCAGTACTAAAGTTGTGAACTTTTCATTCTTCCTTCCTCTGAAAGAGTTTGCATTATCTCTGGTTTCCCAGGTGAAAATACTGGCAGCCTTCCTTATCTCTGATCCATGTCTCACTAACTGATCATTAGCGAAAAATTCACTCCACTGATTGGTACTGTTTACACTGACTTCTACTTGCCATCAGATATTACTCTACTGTAAGCTAGCAAATTACCTATCAACAGTTTTATGAATACTGGGACAAGACACATGATGACAAGAGATAAAGGACTGTATTAACCACAGCAAAAGCAGTTGCCCAAGTATTGGAGGGGTCACACTAGTTCACCCAAACCCATTTACCACCTGGGCAGCACAAGGTAGCAAAGGACAAAAGCCACCGCCTGCACTGGCAGGATTTCAGAGGAATGCTGGAGCCTTGTTAGCTGCCCATGAGATAAGCATGCCCGGGTGGAGGTGGGTAGAGATACTTCCATCCAACCAGTTTGCTCAGTGAAATTATGGCTTTCAAGAATGGCACACAGGGAAAGAGGGGATACCCAAGAAAGCTTGGAGAAGCGCTTACAAGTCCAGGAAGGATTATTTCCCAATCCTGGTTCTAAAATTCATATGGAATCAAAAAAGATCCCAAATAGCCAAATTAATCTTGAACAAAAATAAAGTTAGAGGCATCCCAACACCTGACTTCAAAGATATTACAAGCTATAGTAATTAAAATAGCATTGCACTGGCATACAAACTGACACACAGATCAACAGAATAAATAGAGAGCTCAGAAATTAATCCATGTACACACATTTAACTGATTTTTTTATAAAATTGCCCAGACAATACATTGGAGAAAGGACAATCAATTCAATTAATGGTGTTGGAAAAACTGGATATGTATTTATATATCTGATTGGAAAAACACATATATGATTAGATCATCATCTTTCACCATACACAAAAACCAAGACATGATGGATCAAAGACATAAATTTGAAACCTGAGACTGTGAAGTAGCTGAAAGAAAATGTAGGGGACAAACTTCAAGACACTGGTGTTGGTGATAACTCATTGGATAAGAACATCAAAGCACCTAGCACCTGGCTCCTGCCATCGGATCAGCGCGGTGTACCGGCCGCAGCGCGCCGGCCGCGGGGGCCATTGGAGGGTGAACCAACGGCAACGGAAGACCTTTCTCTCTGTCTCTCTCTCTCACTGTCCACTCTGCCTGTCAAAAAAAAAAAAAAAAAAAGAACATCAAAGCACATGCAACTAAAGGAACACCAGACAAATGGGATCATTTCAAACTCAGAAGTTTCTGCACATCAAGGGAAACAATCAATATAGTGAAGAGATAACTGACAGAATGGGAAAAATATTTGCAAGCTATCTGACAAAGGTTTAATATCCAGAATAGATCAGCAACTCAGAAAACTCAGCAACAACAAAGCCAATCCAGTTAAGAAATGGGCAAATAGGGCTGGAGCTGTGGTATGGTAAGTAAAGCCTACAGTGCTGGCATCCCATATGGACATCGGTTCAAGTACCAGCTGCCCCACTTCCAATCCAGCTTTCTGCTATGGCCTGGGAAACCAGTAGAAGATGGCCCAAGTCCATGGGCCCCTGTACCCACGTAGGAGACCTGGAAGAAGCTCCTGGCTCCTGCCTTCAGATAGGTGCAACTTAGGCTGTTGCAGCCAGCTGGGGAGCGAACTAGTGGATGGCCTCTCTCTCTATCTATCTATCTCTCTCTTTCTCTCTTCCTTCTCTCTTTGTGTAACTCTGATTTTCAAATAAATAAATGAATCTTAAAAAATGAGTAAAGGACTTCAATAGACAGTTATAAAAGACTATCAATAGATGTGAAAATGCTGAACATCAACGCCATCCTCCAGGGAAATGCCCATCAAAACTACAAGATATCACTGCACCCCTATCAGAATGACTGTGATCCAAAGACAGAGAGTAACAAATGCTGACAAGGATGTGGAGACGGGAACTCTTATACACTGATTTAATTAACACAGCCACTGTGTAAAACAGCATGGAAATTTCTTTAAAAAAAAGAAAACTAGAAAACAGATTTGCCATATGATCCAGCAATCCTACTCTGTCTATCTTCAAAAGACATGAACAGGCAGCGCTGTGGCTCACTAGGCTAATCCTTCGCCTGTGGCACTGGCACCCCAGGTTCTAGTCTCAGTCGGGGCACCAGATGCTGTCCCGGTTGCCCCTCTTCCAGTCCAGCACTCTGCTGTGGCCTGGGAGTGCAGTGGAGGATGGCTCAAGTGCTTGGGCCCTGTACCCGCATGGGAGACCAGGAGAAGCACCTGGCTCCTGGCTTCAGATCAGCACAGTACACCGCTGGCCACAGGGTGCCGGCTGCAGCGGCCATTGGAGGGTGAACCAACGGTAAAGGAAGACCTTTCTGTCTGTCTCTCTCTCTCACTGTCCACTCTGCCTGTCAAAAAAAAATAATAAAAGAAGAAAAAAAAGACATGAACACATTTTGTCAAAGAGATACCTACAAAGCCATATTTATAGCAATATTGTTCAAAATATGAAATCAAGCAAGATGTGGCTCAGCGGGTTAAAGCCCTGGCCTGAAGCACCGACATCCCATATGGACACCGGTCAAGTACTGGCTGCTCCACTTCCAATCCAGCTCTCTGGTATGGCCTGGGAAAGCAGTAGAAGGTGGCCCAGGTCATTGGGCCCCTGCACCCATGTGGAAGACCCAGAAGAGTCTCGTGGCTCCTGGCTCCTGGCTCCTGGCTTTGGATTGGCACAGCTCCAGCTGTTGCAGCCATCTGGGGAGTGAACCAGCAGATGGAAGACCTCTCTCTCTGTCTCTACCTCTCTCTGTAACTCTGTCTTTCAAATAAATAAAATAAAATCTTTAAAAAAGAATATTATTCAGCTAAAAAATTATATCATTTGCATCAAAGTGATTGCAACTGGAGGACATCATGCTGAGTGAAATAAGTTGGACACCTAAAGATAAATACCACATGTTCTCACTTACATGTGGGAGCTAAATGTGAAACAAAATAAAAAACGGAAACAAAGTAATGCCTACATATATCAATATTGCTGCAAATATAGTTTTATCAAACTGTGCTTTATATTGTTGTTAGATACACGGTTAATAGTTAATAGACAATGTTTTGTGATTATTTTAAAACTTATTGTATAGAATTGGTCATGTTTTCATTTGATTACTATATTTAGTCATACCTATGGTTGTGCTGAACTGGGGCCTTTCTGTTTTTTTATTTGTTGAACTCTTTATTTAGTGAGGCATTAAAGATTTGGCTACAATGTTGAATCAAAGATGCTATCTCAAAAAGGAAGAAAAACAAGACAGAGAGAGCGAAGGAAAGATGGAAGGAAGAAAGGAAAAAAAAGTAAGAGAGCAGGGGATGGAGGAAGGGGAGTACCATAGTTTGGAGTTGAATCTATGAACTACGTTAAATCTACTATGTTTACGTTATTATCACAACAGCTAAAAGGCAAAGTCCATGCAGACCCTTGGTTTACCTGTGGCTGTTTTAAATGTGGTAGATGCTTGCATCTCTGGTGACTTGCCACACTCCTGGTCTTAGTAATGTGACTCCTGCACTTCTCAGTTCTTTCTGAAGTGCACTTTACATAACTTTTCCATTATAACCCTAAACTTTGGGAGGCTTAGTCACTCTCATGAAATGGATAAATCTTCCAGAGTGCCCTGCCTTGTCCTGGTCTCCTCAAGCCCAGCACACCCCTCCACACTTCCTTGGAGAATCAGCCTTTACATGGTGTGAAGCCTGTGGCCACAGAGATCTATTAGGAGACAAATGGAGGAGACTAATCTGTTAAATTGGGCAGCCCCAGACTGCATGCCAACATTACAGGATGGATTTTTTTCTTTTTGACAGGCAGAGTGGACAGTGAGAGAGAGAGACAGAGAGAAAGGTCTTCCGTTGCCGTTGGTTCACCCTCCAATGGCCCCCCACGGCCGGTGCGCTGCGGCTGGCACACCGCGCTGATCCGATGGCAGGAGCCAGGTGCTAGGTGCTTATCCTGGTCTCCCATGGGGTGCAGGGCCCAAGCACTTGGGCCACCCTCCACTGCACTCCTGGGCCACAGCAGAGAGCTGGCCTGGAAGAGGGGCAACCGGGACAGAATCTGGCGCCCCAACCGGGACTAGAACCCGGTGTGCAGGCGCCGCAAGGCGGAGGATTAGCCTGTTGAGCCACGGCACAGGCCAATACAGGATAGATTTTACAGGATGAGAGCAGAAATTAGGTAAAGACAATATGTGATGTTTACTTTTTATAGGAAAGCGTTTATTGAATGACTATAAATTTCATAGGTACAGCTTTAGGAATATAGTGGCTCTTCCCCTGCTACCCGCCTTCCCACTGCCACTCCCGTCCCACTTCCTAAAGTGGATGTAGCTTTTATTGGATCATTCTAGTGGACAAAGGTTGCCAGGTGGTTTCTGAATCGTCAAGTTTATGTTTTGTTTGACTGCTTTCGTGGAGTTAGTTTGTTTAGCTAGGAATCTGGTACTGGAGCCACCTTTGTCTGATGGCCTCTCGGTTACTTTAGGAGACACAGGAGAATGCTTGTTCACTTTATATTGAATACTTCAACAATATTCTGCTGTCTCATTTAGAAGATGTCACCAGTCCATAAATGCCAAATCTATGTGTTCTATACGTCTAAGCTAGAGAGCAGTATTTTCCCATGAAAATAAAACCTTGCAGATCATTTATAAAACTATTTGTTTAAGGCACGTTTCTGTATTTGTCAGGCAATATAGGAAAATGAAGATTTAGGACCTTATTTAGAGCAGACTTATAAGACTTCTGGGATCCATTGAAACATTGAGAGCCAGCCAGAAGTCAGCCTGCACTGCACACACCAGTAGCACCCTGGGCTGTATGGAGAGAAGGATACTGCTTCAGGGGCTGTGAATGAGGACACACCACAAACCCATAATTCACCTGTGCTGGTGGACTCAGCACAGCTGAAAATAAATTATCTTATAAATAAAAACAGTGTTTTAATGAATAAAGTCTTGTATTATTCTACCTGAAAAGTGAAATGTTATTACTATTAAAACTATTATTGGAAATTATTTTTAAAAATAAAATATCAAATTGATTTTGTTAAGTAATATATTGAACCAACTGCTTAAATGATAAGCATCATTAAATAATTATTTTGTATTATTAATTTATTTCAGTATAAAGTATGTAGTAAGAAAATGTTAAAAAGGTAAAATTATATTAAATATTACAAATCAAAATATTTCATGCCACTGAACTTTAAACACCTTCATTATTGTTTACCATTCACAATAATTCTAAAAGTTTACATTTTAATTTCCTTTATTTCTGCAATAATAAAAAGTACATAAATACACATCATGCTGGTGTGATTTGTAGCCCCCACTGCCACCTGATGCCTCAGCATCCACATCCCCATATACTGTACCTGGATTTTATGACCACTCTTTGCTGACACAAGCTGTAGCATTTGGCCTTCTTTTAAGTTAGATCTTGGACTATCACTAATTTTGTTCACTGGGATATGACAAGAAACATTGTCCCAGGTTTTCCTTTTCCACTTCCTTTGGTTGTTGAACTGGAGCAGAAATATGAACCCAGTGATGGGAGAACAGTGTGGGTAGCCCCAGTGATGCCAGTCATCTTGATGAAGCTGATGTCTTATGCAGCAACACACAGATGGTTACAGGGGCAGAAATTTGTGTTTTGTATGAGGCACTGCATTTTGTGTTAGCTTTGTCACAAGAACTTTTTCTATACCACAATTCATTAGCACAAAGCCCAATATCATAATTGGTTTGGGTTAGTCTTCTCATGTTTTATCAGCTGATAACAATTATGATCATCTTTAATATCTGCTAATTGTTGTGCTATTACACAATCTATTATCAGTAACTTTTTGCATTTTTCTTTCTAAGATTGATGTCATTGTTACATGCATTCCCCTGAGGTCACACAAGTTTACTCTATTCCCTGTAAATATTCTTTTTTTTTTTTTTTTTTTACAGGCAGAGTGGACAGTGAGAGAGAGAGACAGAGAGAAAGGTCTTCCTTTGCCACTGGTTCACCCTCCAATGGCCGCCGCGGTCGGCGCGCTGCGGCCGGCGCACCGCGCTCATCCGATGGCAGGAGCCAGGAGCCAGGTGCTTTTCCTGGTCTCCCCATGGGGTGCAGGGCCCAAGCACCTGGGCCATCCTCCACTGCACTCCTGGGCCACAGCAGAGGGCTGGCCTGGAAGAGGGGCAACCGGGACAGAATCCGGTGCCCCGACCGGGACTAGAACCCGGTGTGCCGGCGCCGCAAGGTGGAGGATTAGCCTGTTGAGCCACGGCGCCGGCCATGTAAATATTCTTACGATATAACATTCCTCTAAGTATTTCCACTAATTTGAACTTGGCATCTCTCTGATACTATGTTACTTCTTAGAGCTCTCTTGGATCAAAAGTATTATCCTTAATGAAACAATCGTTCAGAATTCTCTCTTCCTGAAGGCAAATTTGAGGTTCAGAACAGTCGAAAAAGTTATGATATTACTGCAGCAACAGTTATGCCAATGTGTGAAATGCAATACAGGAAAAGCACAATGTATGCATTAATGGGGGGGGGGGGGATTTGTGCTGATTTCTTTTTGATTCAAAATACTCATTAGCATAGTGTAGGAGTTGGGTATAGCCATTAGAGACTCTTTTTGGGATGGCCACTGCCCATGACAGAGTGCCAATTCCAGCTTTTTCTAAAATGCATACTTGTAGGAGCAGGTGATGGCTCAAGTAGTTAGTTCCTTGCCACCCACATGGGAAGCCCAGCCCTAGTTGTTGTGGGCACTGGGGAGTGATGAGCCAACACGATTATTTCTCTGTCTATCTCTGTCTCTATCTCTCTATCTCCCTTTAAATATATGAAAAAACATGAATATTTAAAAAATAGTCATTAAGTAAACCCGGTTTAGAATAATCAAACCATAATAAAATACTACATCTAAACATGGCACACAAAAAATGAGCTAATAAGTCAATTTCAAGTCCATTTTGAAACATGCAAACTATGAGCGAGAGCTGTATGTTTCATGTCATTTAATCTCTAGGTTACATGAATGGCTTTCACATAGAATTCCACAGTACTTTTGAACTGAACTAAATTGAACTGAATGGAATGGGACACCTGTTGCGTACTGAGATGCTTGGTACACAAACATTGTACCGTTGGATTTTAATACTATACAATCATCTATCAATTTTTATCTACCAAATTCTGCTTTATGTGATGTGAAAAGTAAGCATTTATTGCCTTAGTATAAGTATTAGATGGTAGCATGCCAGAAGTACAAATTGAAAAAATAAAACTGGGAAAATTGAATAAAGGCTAGAGTCATTGAAGGCAACAGTCAACCAGGGTTGACATCATTGCCAGTTTAAGGGAAAATGGGATTCTTTTCCTGATGAATCATTGATGGAAGTGTAGAAGTTGGAAGTTGAAGGATGAAGGAGGATGTGGCAAATGTCCAGAAACAATGTGTGTGAAGAAAAGCTTAGCTGATGAGAGTCTATTTTGTGGAAGTCTATTTATCCTGAAATCAGATTCTTTTGAGTGTAAAAATCTGACCCATGAAACACAAGGTTATAAATGATGTGAGCTGCATAACACATCACTTCCCAGTGCAGCAGAATGTGAACTTCTCTGAGGGCCACCAAGAGACCTCACTGAGCAAAGAAAATTGACTTAGTTGCTTAGTTCTCCAGTCTTCAGTTTAAGAAGAAAAATTACGTGGTTTATAGATAGAGGCTGAATAGAACAGTAAGACAAGAGAGGCAGCAAACATTCCATCTTTAACCCCTATGTCCATAGGAAGTTTGTTTTGTGGTTAAGCCTAATGCATTTTTAATCTGGCAATTTATTTTAACAGCTTTATTGAAGTATAATTGAAGAAATATACAAATTTACTGTGTACAGATGGATGCTTTGGTAAAATCATACCTTGTGAAGTGGTCACCACAATGTTGACTAGTACATCCAGTGCCTCACATAGGTGTCACTGTCTTCTATTAAAATTCTCATTTACTTATTTTACTGGAGGAGAGAGAGAGAAAGGAAAAGAGAGACCTCTTCTATTCTGGGTCATTCCACAAATACTTG
Source organism: Sylvilagus floridanus (assembly GCA_949820135.1). NCBI lineage: Eukaryota > Metazoa > Chordata > Mammalia > Lagomorpha > Leporidae > Sylvilagus > Sylvilagus floridanus. Next base: position 119,377,625 of record OX463226.1, read on the forward strand.
TGAAGATTATGAATGCTCCAGGGCTAGGCTGAAGTCAAAGTCAGGATCCTGGAACACAGCTCAGGTTTCTGGGGAAGATAGGAGGAATCTAGTTATCTGATCCATCATTGCTGCCTCCCAGGATCTGCCCCATCAGGAATCTGGTGTCAGGAGTGGGAATTATCAAGCCCAGACATCCACTATGGGACTCATAACTTACCGGCCAGCAAAATACCCACCTCATTGTTTTCCTTTCCTGTGTGTGATGAGATCATTTAAAATCTTTTCTCTTAAAAATTTTCAAGTACACAACAGAGTGTTGGTAATCACACAGATGGCGACAACACTGAGAATGGAAGGGTAGGGAAGTTATCTACTTAGAACTGTGCCTATGGAATACATTAAATATATTCTGTTTATATTAATCAAAATTTAAAAACTTCAACAACAAAAAAAGGAAAAATTATGCATGACCGGAACAAGCCCAAGAAATCAAAGCATAAGGTCTCATGGAGTTTTTCTATTTCTAAATTTTTTTCCTTTATATTTAATATTTAAAACCTGATGCAGGGTCTGAGTTGATTGCTGTGAAACAGGATGTGACTTTTTAAAAAAGATTTATTTATTTTTCTGAAAGTCAAAGTTATATATAGATATAGACAGAGATCTTCCATCTACTGGTTCATTACGCAAATGGCACTAGGCCAGGCTGAAGCAGAGTCAGGAGCTTCATCCAGCTCTCCTGACATGGGCTCTGGGAGCCAACTTCTGCTGTTTTTCCCAGGCCATCAACAGGGAGCAGGATGGGAAGTGGAGCAGGATGCGAAGTGGAGCAGCTGGGACACGACACAGTGGCCACATGGGATCCAGCATCACAGGCAGTGGCTTTAACTGTTAACCACAATGCCAGCTCCAGGATATGATTTTAATTAATGGTTTTAAATATTATTTTATTTTTGACAGTTCCCTTTGATATTTGTGTTCTACATTTCTGAAATCTCAGTAATATGTAGATTTATTATTATATTAAATGTTTGTTTAGTGTCATTGTGCTTAGTTCACTCACACTCCCTTTTAACCTCTTCTGTACATGCCTATTTCTTTTCATTTTGATTGCTTTTTCATATTCATTAAACAAGATTTCTGGTTAAAGTGGGACATAGATATGCAAAGTTGCATAATTTCTAAGTGGGTATCTCAGGGGTGTTTGCATAGCAAACATCCCTGTGGAAAATGTACCAGAAAGATGAGGCAAGAAACCATTACCAGTATCCCAGCAACTTCCACATGTCCTTTCGTAGGGTTTATCACCACCTCAACGATTACCATCTGTCTTTATCCACATAGGTTAGCTTTGCAGTGTATGAATGAGATGCATATAAGTGGAAATGCACCATATCTGTGCTTTGTGTCAAGCCTTTTAAAGTAAAATTAGGCTTGTGTGATTGATATTGTTATAGATAACACTATTTTGTACTTAACAGTAGTTTGTGCATGGCTGTACTGTATTTCTTTGCGAAAGATCAGCATTTTTTTTATTGTATATTTGATGACAATTTAATAAATTTTACATTTATTAGCATATAAAATCTTTAAAAATTTTAAGAACAAATTTTAATTATGTTTTTAACTTGGTCATTTGGGACAAATTTCCAGAAGATATTTTTTTACTCTAACACTGTAAAACAAGAAAGTTTATAATGTGTTGAAACTTATTGCACATCTCCATGAATTCCATAGTGCAGGATTTCAATATAAAGTTCAAGATTAGCAAAACCAGTCCTAGCTTCTTGGTGTAGAGATAGAAGGGGAGTTTCGTGATCCTATAATTTTCTTGTGTCTTTGAGTTTTGATGACAGAAAAGTGTACATATTATGAAAATATATTATGATTCATGCATGTCTGCTTGTATATCTCACGCTTAATATAAGATCGATGAAACAGCTATTTTGAGTGGATCAGAGACCTTGTTTTGCTTCACTGAAAAATCATGGATAGGCATCTAATGAGAGCGCACCACATTAGCTTAGCATTTATGTGCTTGCATACATAAGGTAATGGTGAAAACATAGTTTGGTTATTCTGCAGCCCAGTCACAGGTAATTTGATTTGCTGACCTTACTAACAAGCTATCACACACATTCATTCATGAAGACATGCACACATAGCAAGGACACACATGTATGATCACATGCACACCCAAAAACAAATACATGCATATTGTTTTTTCTGTAGTAAAAGCAACTTTTTAACCAAGTGAAAAAAACACTACTAGGAGAAAAAGCAAAGGTAAAAATTACCAGAATCAAATTAACTTCTCATTATGTTGCAAAGGAAGATAATCAACTTGACTTGAAATGGAATCTCTGAACTACTGAAAATAACAGAGAGAATTATAGGATTGAACATGACTAAAACATTTATCATGTTGCTAATAAAACCACTAGTGCAGAACACTATTTATAATAGCATCTAACCATGACAATTTATAGGCCTTCATTGTTCAATATAAATTATTTATAAGTAAAATGTTATTAGTTGGTTATTTATTTTTGTCCCTGACTCTCTTGAGGAGTATGATGCTATGTGAGTTTGCTCATTAGAATCTGTACTGCCTATTTCCTGAGGCCCCTGAGGACAGCTGATTTACTCTTTCAGTCAAAGTTAGTGCACTGGGTCCTCTACATGAATGTGTGTGCACAGATCCGATCTGTATGTCTGTCTGATCACCAGTACAGTGCTGTTAGCGAGTGGGAACCTGGGGAGGCAGGCAAGTTTAGAGGAGATCTTGGGGGTGGGGCCCCAATGACGGGCTTGATGTCCATGTAAGAAGGGGCCAGAGCTCTTCTTCAACACACACACACAGATAAAACATCAGTACAGGTTTACCCACACTTTGTTTTCCAGATTTTAGTTACTCACAGCCAATTATGGACTGAAAATATTAAATGAAAGAATCCCAGCTAAAAGTAATTCATAAATTTTAAAGTGCACACTTGAGATGTGTGATGAAGTCTTGTGATGCCTTTTGACATCCCACCCAAAAATGCGAATCATCCCTTTGTTAAATGTATCTACAGAATTTTAATGAGGCACATGTTGGACATTTGGTGGTCATCTCAGTGAACAAATGCCCTTTCATAGTATCACTGGGCTTGTACTCTTAGGTAGTAGCCTGACCTGGTCAAAATGCCGGGGCCACTCACCTGTTTTCATCTCTTGAAGAAGAGATTTTGCATCATCACACACCATCACAAAAAGAGGAAGTAAGGACAAGATTGACAAGGTAAGATGAGAGAGAAAGAGATCACTTTCAGAAGCCTGTTACAAAAATATATTATTGTAATTGTTCTATTATTATTATAGAGCTTTTACTGTGTCATATATAAATACAATTTTATCATAGATAATATATAGGAAAACAGTGTGTGTATATATTATAAATATTATGTAATATATTTTATGTAATGTAATATTATATATATGTGTATATATATATATATATATAGAGAGAGAGAGAGAGAGAGAGAGAGAGAGAGAGAGAGAGGTTGCTACAAATCACACTTTCAGGCATCCAGTAGGGGTCTTGGGGTAGATAACCTCTGGATAAAAGCAGAGAGGTAGTTGTAGGAGCATGGAATGTATGCAAGTATGAAAGAGTCTTCACCAGAAATTGAATCTGTTAGCACCTTGAATTTTTTTATTCCTGAGTCTTTCAACATTTGAAAAATAAACACCTGTTGTTAAGACACTCAGTCTATATTTTGTTATAGTAGCCTGACCTAAGGTAGATCGATCTTTCAAAAAATCAAAAAAGGAGTGTTTGAGCAGCAGGACATGGTTTTAAATGACAAAAAAAAAGGATTGATAAAGATTATGCTATTTTAATTTTGGAAATTAGACTATGTATCTTATAATGAAATATGTCTTTTATAATCAAAATGATTTTTTAAAGTATGGGTTTAACAGGTATTTGAGGAAAAAAAGAATAAAGGTTTTTAAGTCAAATAAATGCTATAACTAGTACTCAAACAGTATTTTTCACTTTGTGTTTCTATGTGGGTACAAACTGTTGAAATCTTTATTTAATATATACTAAATTGATCTTCTGTTTATAAAGAGAAATGAAAATGAATCTTGATGTGAATGGGAGGGAAGAGGGAATGGGAAAGGGGAGGGTTGCGGGTGGGAGGGAAGTTATGCAGGGGGAAAGCCATTGTAATCCATAAGCTGTACTTTGGAAATTTATATTCATTAAATAAAAGTTAAAAAAAGAGCAAAGAGGACTAAAGAACAGTATTTGGGCTTCCAGTTCTGAGCTCAGGAATGTAGAGACTGAAAAATACCACTCAAGAGGGAGGGGGAGATAATGACCTTCTCAGACAAGCATGGAAATGAGGGGGCTCCTATCTGGCAGGCACATTTTATACGAAATGTTTGAGAAATTTCTCCAGACAGAACACTGACTCAGACATATCAGTTGGCGCAAACCAGAAAGAGTGTTGGAAATGGAGAAATCAAAAGAAAAATAAAATCCATTTATTATAAGTTGCTTTAAAATATTATGATTTGAAGCAAAAAGACATAGAACAAACCATTACAATTATATAATATGTAATATAGACCATGTGAGAATAAAGATACAAAATACAGAAAATTGGAAATAGATTTGTCTAAGGTATAATTGCATTTAAGATATCAGAATAATTAACTGTGTAGTAAACCACAGGAAAATCTCTAATATATTTTTGTGTCAAATAAACAATATACAATAGTGGAGAGATGGTGGAGTCATTAGAACTGCTAAGTTAAGTCTTGAGAAGACGGAAAAAAAGTGTAATGAAGAGAAGACTGAAAATAAGAAATTTTATTTCAAACAGGTCAGTAATCTATAAACCCATACAAATTCTCAAGATCATTTTAATAGGAAGTTATTTTTATTTGCATAAACTGTAAGAACCAGGGAACTTACATTAAAAATAAATACATAGATAGAATAACAATGTAAGGATAGCAAAGGTGAAGTATCCAACTTCTAAAAGAAAATTAGAAAATATACATATACATTTCAGACAAATAAACTTCATTATGAGGAATGTGTTTGGGGACAAAAGCACCATTATTTAATAATAAGGAACTAAGTTTCATAAAAACAGTAAATATACATACCCCTAAAGAAGTTTCAAGAATACATGCTACAAAAGAGTGGCAATTCTGAAAAAGTGAACTAGAAAGATACCCATTTGCAGTTCGGGATTTCAACATTTTTCTGCTTCACAGAAGAAAGAAGGTCACTGCTCATTTTGCAGTTTTTTTTTTCTTTTTTTAAATTTTATTTAAGTTATACAAGTTTCATGTATTTCATATACACAGATTTAAGAACATAATGAAACTTCCCACCCTACCCTCCCTCCTGCCCACACTCCAACCCTACTTCCTCCTCCCTCTCCCACTGTTACGCTTACATTTTACAAAGATCTTTTAGTTTACTTAATGAAAGTGAAGTTAACTCTACACTAAGTAAATGAGTTCAACAAATAGTATGAACAAAAACAAAACAAAACAAAATACAAACAAAAACCCTACAGTTCCTCAATGGAAGAGACAACGGCTATAAATAATTATCAGATCTCAAGATGTCCATTTCATTCCATTTTACCTACTCTACTGGTTACCTTGGTCAGCGAAAATATATAGTATCTGTCTTTTTGGAACTGGCTTATATTACTAAGTATAATGGTTTCCAGTTATGTCTGTTTTTTTGGAAAAGACAAGATTTCATTTTTTTAAAACCTGAGTAGTACATTATAGTGTATATATACCATAATTTCTTTATCTAGTCAATAGTTGACAAACCTCTGGGTTAATTCCATATCTTAGCTATTGTGAATTATGCTGCAATAAAGAGAGGGGTATAAATAAACTCACTCATATACTGATTTCTTTTGGTTTGGGTAAATTCCTAGAAGTGGAATGGCTGGATCATATGGTAGATCTATATTCAGATTTCTGATGTTTCTCCATATTTTCTTCCATAGTGGCTACACCAGTTTGCATCCCCACCGTCAGTGGACCTATGTACCTTTTCTCCCACTTCCTCGTCAGCATTTATCTTTTGCTGATTTCTGTATGAGAGCCATTCTAACTGGAGTGAGGTAATACCTCACTATAGTTTTGATTTATAGTTCTCTGATCCTGAAGTTAGTGATCCTAAGAATTTTCTCATGCAAATGCTGACCATTTGAATCTTCTCTTGGAAAATGACTGTATAAAGTCCTTTGCCCATTTATTAACTGGATTATTTTGTTTTTAAATTCCTTGAGCTTTTTATAGATTTTTGATGTTACCCATTTATAAGTGGTGTAGTTTGCAAATATTTTCTCCCATTCGGTCAGTTGCCTGTTAACTTTGTTGAGTGTTTCTTTTGCAGTACAGAAGCTTCTAAGCTTGATGTAATCCCATCTGTAAATTTTGGCTTTGACTGCACATTCTTCTGGGTACTTTTCGAAGTCTTTGCCTATGCTAATGAGTTTCCCCAGCGTTCTTGTATTGTTTGGTTCTGGGTTCTTGAGTTCAGTGTTCTTGTGCAGCAAGTGTCCTTGCTCTACGGATTGGTTTTAGCTCCTTTGTAAAAGATAAGTTGGTTGTAGATGCATGGATTAATTTCTGGAGCTTCTACCCTGTTCCATTGTTTTACATGTCACTTTTTGTGCCACTGCTAGGATGTTTTGATTATAAATGCCCTGTAGTATGTCTTGAAACCAGGTATTGTGATGCCTTCAACTTTGTTTCTGTTGTAAAAGATTGCTTTAGCTATTTGGGGCATCTTGTGTTTCCATATGAATTTCAGCATCATATTTTCTAGATATGCAGAGAATGTCATTGGTATTTTGACTGGGATTGCATTGAATCTATCAATTTCTTTTTGTAGCCTGGACATTATATTGATATTGATTCTTCCAAAGCATTAATATGGAAGGTTTTTGCATTTCTAATATCTTCTTCTATTTCTTTCATTAATATTTTGTAAATTACATTGTAGAGATCTTTGACATCCCCAGTTAAATTTATTCCAAGGTATATAATTCTTTTTGTGGCTATTGTGTATGGGGTTGATTTTAAAAGTTCTTTTTCAGACATGGTATTGTCTATGTATACAAAGGCTGCTGATTTTCCTGTGTTGAATTAATATCTTGCACTTTCCAAAACTCTTTTAGAGTTCCAATAGTCTCTTAGTCGGTGTTTTGGATCTCCTATATATAGAATCATGTCATTGGCAAATAGGGTTAGTTTGACTCCCTCATTTCCAATTTATATTCCTTTGATTTCTTTTTCTTGCCTAACAGCTCTGGCTAAAACTTTCAGGAATATATTAAATATTAATGGTGAGAGTGGGCATCCTTTTTTTGTTCTGGGTCTTAGATCTAATGCTTCCAACTTTTTCCCTTTCAATAAGATACCAGTTGTGGGTTTGACATAAATTGCCTTGATTTTGTTGAGGAGTGTTCTTTCTATATCCAATGTGCCTAAGGTTTTTATCATTAAAGGAGTTATATTTTATCAAATGCATTCTCTGCATCTATTGATATAACCATATAATTTTTGATCTTCAGTTTGTTAATGTGATGTGTCACATTGATTGATTTGTGAATGTTGAAACATCCCTGCATATCACAGATAAATCCCACTTGAACCTTGTGAATTACCTTTCTGATGTGTTGGATTTGATTAGCTAGCATTTTGTTGAGGAATTTTGTATCTCTATTCATTGGGGATATTGGTCTATAGTTTCTTTTATTGTATCTTTTTCTGTTTTAGGAATTAAGGTGATGCAAGCTTCAAAGAAGGAGTTTGGGAGGATTCTTTCCCTTTCAGTTGTGTTAAATTGCTTGAGAAGAATTTGAATCAGTTATTTAAATATCTGATATGACTCAGCAGTGATGCCTTCCAGGCCTACGATATTCTTATTGTGAGGATATTCATTACTGATTCAATCTCCGTGTTGGTTATTCACCTATTTAGGTTTACTATGTCTTCATGACTCAATTTACATAGGTTCGACGTGTCCAGGAATCTATCCATTTCTTCTAGGTTTCCCAATTTGTTGTCATACCACTCTTTGTAGTAATTTCAGATGATTCGTTTTATTTCTGTGGATTCTGTTTCATCTGTGATTTTATTTTTTTTTTCTTTTCCTTCTTCTTTTTTTTTTTTTGACAGGCAGACTGGACAGTGAGAGAGAGAGACAGAGAGGAAGGTCTTCCTCTTTCCATTGGTTCACCCTCCTATGACCGCTGCAGGCAGTGTGCTGTGGCCAGCGCACTGTGCTGATTCGAAGCCAGGAACCAGGTGCTCCTCCTGGTCTCCCATGCGATGTGGGGCCCAAGGACGTGGGCCATCTTCCACTGCACTCCCGGGCCACAGCAGAGACCTGGACAGGAAGAGGAGCAACCAGGACAGAATCTGGTGCCCTAACCTGGACTAGAACCTGGGGTGCCAGCAATGGAGGCAGAGGATTAGCCTATTGAGCCGTGGCACCAGCTCATCTGTGATTTTATTGATTTGGGTCTCCCTTCCCTTTTATTGGTTAAATGGGCCAACAGTGTATATACATATGTTTTTTTTATTTTTTCAGAAAAACAGCTATTCTTTTCATTGATCTTTTGTATTTTTTTGTTTCAGTTTTGTTTATTTCTTCTCCAAATTTAATTATTTATTTCCTCCTACTAATTTGATGTTTGGCTTCTTGTTGTTTCTCTAGGTCCTTGAGGTGCATTGATAACTCATTTATTTGGTGTTTTTCCAATTTCTTCATGTAAACACAATTGCTATAAACTTTTGATATGATATATTGTCATCTTCATTTGTTTGCAGACTTTTTTGATTTCTATTTTTATTTCTTCTATGACCCACTGTTCACTCAGGAGCATTTTATTGTCTCCATGTATTTGTGTATGATAGAGATTCTTGAGTTGTTGATTTAGAGCTTGAATCCATTGTGATCAGAAAAGATGCAAAGTATGATTTTCATTGTTTTGAATTTGCTGAGACTTGCTTTAAGGCTTAACATATGGTCTTTTCTAGAGAAAGTTTCATGTACTGCTGAGAAGAATGTGTATTCTGCAACTGTGACGTGAAATGTTCCATAGATATCAGTTGAGTTCATTTGGTTCATAGTGTTGATCAGCTTTATTTTTTCTTTGTTAACTTTCTGTTTACTTGATCTGTCCTTTTATAAAAGTCGGGTGATGAAGTTCCCCATTACTATTATATTGGAGTCTATCTCTCTCTTTAGATCCCTTAACTTCTCTTTTAAATAGTCAGATTCCCTGTAACTGGGTGTGTATACATTTATTATAGTCACATATTTCTGTTGAATTGTTCCCTTAATCATTACATAGTGCCCTTCTTCTTCTGTTTTAACAGTTCTTATGCTAGTGTCTATTTTGTCTGATATTAGGATGGCAACATCTATTCTTTTTGCTTTTGTTAGCATGGAATAACTTTTTCCATCCTTTCACTTTCAGTCTGTGTGTATCTTTGTTGGTGAGATGTGTTCCTTGTAAGCAGCAAATAGATGGCTCTTGTTTTTCACTATATTTGGCCAGGCTGTATCTTTTAACTGGTGAGTAGACACCATTTACATTCAAAGTGATTATTGATACTATTGATAAGCACGGACTTGACCCTGCAATTTTTCTGCAAACATTCCTATTGTTTATTTGGATTTCTTTTATAAATTTCACTGCAAGATTTTATGCCTTCACATTCTTGCATAATGATGGCTCTTTGTGTGTTTCTCTGTGTAGTACATCCTTAAGCAATTTTTATAAGGCTGGAAAAGTGGTAAGAAATTATTTCAATTATAATTTGTTATGGGAAGTCTTTATCTTATCTTCTTTCATAAATTAGAGCTTTGCACAGTACAGTATTCTTGGTTGACAGCTTTTTTCTCTTAAGCCTTGGACTATGTCTCCCCATTCTCCTGTATCCTATAGGATTTCTGATGAGAAGTCAGCTGTGAGTCTAATTGGAGATCCTCTGAAAGTTATGTGGCATTTTTCTTATGCACATTTTAGATTCTTTCCTTTATGTTTTACTGTGGAAAGTTTGACTACAATGTATCGTGATGAAGATCTCTTCTGGTCATAAGGTCAGGAGTTCTAAGTTTTCTTTACTTGAATATCCCTTTCTTTTCCCAAATTGGGGAATTTTTCTGTAATTATTTCACTAAATATTCTAGTCCATTCTTTTTACACAGTTTCAGGAACGCCTCAGATTTGTATGTTGGGTTATGTGATAGTATCCAAGAAATCTCCAAGACTGTCTTTAAATTTTCTATTTTTTTCTTTTTTGCTATTTTTTAAAGATTCTTTTTTGATTTTTTCTACTTTTATTGAATAAATAAATTTCCAAAGTACAGCTTTTGGATTATAGCAGCTTTTCCCCTCATAACCTCCCTCCCACTTGAAACCACCCCATCCTCCACTAACTCTCCCATCCCATTCTTCATCAAGATACATTTTCAACTATCTTTATATACAGAAGATCAGCTTAGCATATACTTAGTAAAGATTTCAACAGTTTGCACCCACACAGATACACAAAGTATAAAGTACTGTTAGAATAGTAGTTTTACAGTTTATTCACATAGTACAACACATTAAGGACAGAGATCCTACATAGGCAGTAGGTGCTCAGTGACTACTGTTGTTGATTTAACAATTTTATGACATCAGAAATCACCCTAGGCTCTTGTCGTGTGTTGCTAAGGCTATGGAAGCCTCTTGAGTTCACAAACCCAATTTTATTCAGACAAGGCCATAGTCAATGTGAAATTCATTTTTTTGCCACAGTATCTTGGCTTTCCATGCCTGAGAAACTCTCATGGGCTTTTTTAGACGAATCCGAATGCCTCAAGTGCTGATTCTGAGGCCAGAGTGCTGTCTAGGACATCTGCCATTCTATGAATCTGCAGTGTATCCTGCTTCCAATTTTGGATCATTCTCTTCTTTTTAATTCTATCAGTTAGCATTAGCAGACACTAGTCTTATTTATGTGATCCCTTTGAGTCTTAATCCTATCACTATCATCAATTATGAACTGAAAGTTATCACTTTGTGTGTGGACCCATGGATAGGCTTGCCATGGGACCCTCCATGCTGGGCTTGGCTTATAGCAGTAATGCGGATGTAGCAGCTGATTGAACTTTCCATCTAGCTGAGGATCATGGTAAACAAGATGGCGTTAATGCCCTGCTCACTGCAGGACTCCACAGCTGAGCGTGATCAAGTGCCGGATTGGAGAGTTCTGTGCATGGACTGTGATTGAATGACTGTGATTGGTTGAATTCGGTATATAAGCAGACCACGGGAGAAGGAGCGGGCACGCCAGCTTTCCCCCTTAAGGAATGTGCGCACCATCTCTCCCCCTTCTCCCGGTCCCCCACTCTTTTTCCTACTCCTTCTAAGTAAAAGTCTTTTGAAGACCGATTAACTGCGAGCAGCGTCATTCCTTTGTGGTCGAAGGAGCTGACAGCTTTGACTAGCAGGATGTTACTGGTACATGCCATATTGATGGGATTGAATTGGAATCCCCTGGCATGTTTCTAGCTCTACCATTAACGGTAAGTCCGAGTGAGCATGTGTTGAACTGTACATCTCCTCCCTCTCTTATTCTCACTCTTATATTTAACAGGGATCGATTTTCAGTTAAATTTAAACACCTAAGAATAATTGGTGTTAATTAAGAGCTCAACCAATGGTATTAAGTAGAACAAAAAGTACTAAAAGGAATAAAAAAATAAGTTGTTCCTTGACAGTCAGGACATGGGCTGATCAAGTCACTGTTTCTCATAGTGTCAATTTCATTTCAACAGGTTTCCTTTTTGGTGCTCAGTTAGTTGTCACCAATCAGGGAGAAGATATGATATTTGTCCCTTTGGGACTGGCTTATTTCACTCAGCATAATGTTCTCCAGCACATCATGTTCCTTCACTTTGTTGGAAATTAACAGATTTCATTTTTTCTTACTGCTGTATAATAATCTATAGAGTACATATCTCATAATTTCTTTATCCAGTTTTCTGCTGATGGACATTTAGGTGGATTCCAGGTCTTAGATATTGTGAATTGAGCTGCAATAAACATTGAGGTGCAGGCAGCTCTTTTATTTGCCAATTTAATTTCCTTTGCGTAAATTCCAAGGAGTGGGAGGGCTGGGTCATGTGGTAGCGTTATATTCAGGTTTCTGAGGAATCTCCAAACTGTCTTCCATAGTGGCTTAATCCTCCAACAGTGGATTTTTGTGCATTGATTTTATATGCTGCTACTTCTTCAAGGAGATTCAGTAGTCTCTTAGTAGAGTTCTTTGCATCCCTTAAAAAAAGAATCATATCATCTGCAAAAAGGAATATTTTAAATTCTTCCTTCCCAATTTGTATCCCTTTAATTTCTTTTTCTTGCCTAATAGCTCTGGCTAAGACTTCCAGCACTATATTGAATAGCAGTGGTGAGAGTGGGCATCCCTGTCTGTTACTGGATCTCAGTGGAAATGCTTCCAACTTTTCCCCATTCAATAGGATGCTGGTCATGGGTTTGTCATAAATTGCTTTGTATTGAGGAATGTTCCTTCTATACCCAATTTGCTTAGAGTTTTCATCATGAAAGGGTGTTGTATTTTATCAAATGCTTTATCGGCACCTATTGAGATAAGTATATGGTTTTTCTTCAGCAGTTTGTTAATGTGCTCTATCACATTGATTGATTTGCGAATGTTGAACCATCCCTGCATAACACTTGGTCTGGGTGGATGATCTTTCTGATGTGTTGTTGCATTCTATTGGCCAGAATTTTATTGAGGATTTTTGCGTCTATGTTAATCAGAGAAATTTTCTGTAATACTTTTTCAATGCTGCATCTTTTTCAGGTTTAGGAATTAAGGTGATGCTGGCTTCATAGAAAAAATTTTGGAGGGTTCCCCCTCTTTCAATCATTCTGAATAGTTTGAAAAGAATTGGAGTTATTTCTTCTTGAAATATCTGGTAGAATTCAACAGTGAATCCATTGGGTCCTGGGCCTTTGTTTCTTGGGAGGGCCTTTATTACTGATTCAGTTTCTGACATGGTTATGGGTCTGTTTAGGTTTTCTATGTCTTCCTGGTTCAATTTAGGTAGGTTGTATATGTCCAGGATTCTATCTATTTCTGATAGATTTCCCTGTTTGCTGGCATACAACTCTTTGTACTAATTTCTGATGACTCCTTTTATTTCTGTGGTGTCTGTCATTATATTCCCTTTTTCATTTCTGATTTTATTGATTTGGGTCTTTTCTTTTTTTTTAGTTATTTTTGCCAGTGGGGTGGGGTGTCATTTTTGTTTATTTTTTCAAAAAACCAGCTCTTCCTTTGGCTGATCTTTTGTAATGTTTTTTTTGATTCAATTCTGTTAATTTCTTCTCTATTTGTAATTATTTCTCTTCTCCTACTAGATTTGGGTCTGGTTTGCTACAGTTTTTCTAGATCCTTGAAATGCATTGATAGCTAATTTGTTTGGTGCCTTTCCAATTTCTTGATGTAGGCACCTATTGCTATAAACTTGCCTCTTAACACTGCTTTTACTGTATCCCATATGTTTTGATATGTTGTGTTGTTATCATTATTTATTTCCAGAAAGTTTCTGATTTCTCTTTTGATTTCTTCTATGACCCAGTGTTCATTCAGGAGCACGTAGTTCAGTCTAAATGTGTTTGCATATGCTCTAGGGATTCCTGAGTTGCTAATTTCCAGCTTCATTCCATTGTGTTCTGAGAAGTTGCATGGTATGATCTCGATGCTTTTAACTTTGCTGAGACTTGCTTTATGGCTTAGTATGTGGTCAATCCTAGAGTAAATTCCATGTACTTCTGAGAAGAATGTGTATTCTTTAAGTTTAGGAAGAAAAGTTCTGTAGATATCTGTTAGATCCATTTGGTCTATAGTGTTGATTAAATCTGATGTTTCCTTGTTGATCTTTTTTCTGGGTGATCTGTCTGTTGCTGAAAGTGGAGTATGAAGTCCCCCAATAACAGTGTGCATATAGGTTTATAATAGTTACATCTTCCTGTTAAATTAATCCCTTAATCATTCTATAGTGCCCCACTTTTTCTCTCAACAGTTTTTGTGTTAAAGTTTATTTTGTCTGATATTAAGATGGCTACACCAGTTCTTTTTTGCTTTCTGTTGCCATGTAATATCTTTTTCCGACCTTTCGCTTTCAGGCTGCATGCACCTTTGTTGATAAGATGTGTTTCTTTTAAGCAGCAAATCAATGGGTTTTGTTTTTTAATCCATTGAGCCAGTCTTTTGGTCATGTTTATTCGGGGTTCTATGTGCTTCCTGTACTTGGATGTCTCTTTCTTTCTCCAAACCGAGAAGTTTTCTGCTAGTTTCTCACTAAAAAGGCCTTCTAATCCTTTCTCTCCATGCCTTAAGGAACTCCTAGAATTCGAATGTTGGGTTTTTTAGTAGTATCGTGTAGATTGCCGACAATATTTTTAGATATCTAATTTCCTCTTCTTTTCTTTGGTTTGACTGTATACTTTCCTTTGCTCTGTCTTCAAGTCTGATATCCTCTCCTCTGTTTCACTGATTCTGTTTTTAAGGCTCTCCACTGTGTTTTCATTTTTTCTATTGAATTCTTCATTTCCTTTTGATTTCTCTTCAATATCTCAATTTCATGTTCTATTAAATTCCTCATTTCATTTTGATTGCTTCATAAGATTTAATTTTCATGAGAGAGATTTTTCTGTCATGTCCTGCATGGATTTCAGTAGTTCATGCATTTGTTTTTGATTACTTCTAAATGTTCTTATCTTCAGAATCTTGTATTGGAGTGTCATGTTCTTTTGTGTGCATCATATTGTCTTCATTGTTCTTGTTCCTCTGTTTTTTGGGTTTGTTGTTTGGCATTGTGGAGATATTCTTTGGTTTCCTTCTTCTTCTTTTTTCCCACTGTGGTGGCTTTTCTTGTTAAATTCTGACTCTAGCTTAAGTGTGCTGTCTAGTTTAGTGAATCTTTGGAGGCTGGTGGTAGGTGTGACCAGAGAGCTCTGTTCAATTCTTCAGGGTTAAGGGTGTTCCTAAGGTGTCACACCCAGGTTTGGAAATGGTAAATCTTCTCTCTCTCTCTCTCTTTCTCTCTCTCTCTCTCTATTTAATCAGAGGGGAAGCAATTACACTCATTTGAGCTCTTCTCCTAGATGGCGATCAGTGCATGACTGCTAGTCCCCATGGGTATAATATTTGTCTGCTGTGTCCCAAGGACCACACAAAGGATCTGTGCAGTCCTCAGTGTAAGCTCAGGTTCCCCTGCAATGTCTCTCACTGGGTAGCCAGGGCCTCCCGAGCTTGTGGCATCTCCCACCAAGACTATTCATGTCTCAGCTACACCTTGAGTTCTTCCACACACCCTCAGTTTTTGTTTTTGTTTTTGTTTTCACAGACCTGGTTCATAAGCTCTACACACTCACTAGGCCTTAGTCTCCTGTTATTACTCTCCACCAGAGTCAGGTTTTTCTGCTTGGCTGAGGGCAGGCACAGTCCAAGCTGGCACAGCTGTTACATATGTCCAAGATGGCATCTGCTCTGTTGGCTCGTACATGTTTGTAAGGTGAGTGGATAGACAGAATCGTGTACACACTGTGCCTTTTATTTTTTCTCTCCTCTAGTGAGGCTGTGTACTTTCCCCCATGGGGCTTCAAGCCTTGTTCTCTCTAGGCTTTTTCTGCCACTTTTCCACCAATGTCTCGGGCTACTGCGGTTTTGTCTCACCTCTCTTTCGAGTGCTGGTGTGGAGACTCTTGCCAGCTGGGGTCCTGAGCCATGAGTGTCCATGCCCTCCACATAGATCCACCGTATCCTTATAATTCCGGAAGTGTTTCCTTCATCGTTTTTTCCCTAACTCTTCCCTGAGACTACACTATCTCCACTTTTATTACACTATCTTTTCCTGGACTAACAGTGAATTCCCTCCCTATTCCACCATCTTGGAACCTCCTGTTTTGTTTTGTATGACTGAAATATTTCCAAATATTTGTCTTGTAGTTTAGGTATACTTTGTTCTGCTTCACCAAATCTGTTGTTAATTGTTTTCACCACATTTTTTATTTTATCTATTGAATTTTTCATTTTAATATTTCATTTTGATTTCTGTTTAAAATTTCAATTTCCTAGGAAAAGTTTTCATTCATGCCATGTACAGTTTTCTTTAGTTTGTGGATTTGCTTCTGACTGTTTTAAGTAAATCTACAATTAATCTTTTGAAGTCTTTTCCTAGCATTCCATCAATCTGTTCATCTTCACATCCTAATATTGAATTGTTGTTGTGCCTTTAGGGTGTGGGGTTCATGTTTTCTTCTTTATTCTTGTATCTTGTATTTCTACATTTACGTTTAGGCATTTGTGGTGATAATTTTTGTTTGTCTTTTTCTCCTCTGATGGCTTTTATCTTTGAAGTACACAAAAATTTAAAAATTTGTGCAAGAAAAATTGGACACCCATATGTGCAATTATAATAATAAATTAAAATAAAATAACTTAGAATTATACCTCTGACCCTAATGAAAATTAGACTCAAATCATAACATAGGTATAAATAGAAGCCACAAATTTGTAAAATTTTCAAAACAAAAATACAAACAAAGAACCATGTCTTTGGAAACTTACAATGGTTGGTGATATTTTAGATTTAACACCAAATGTAAATTCTAACAAAATTGATTAATTTACCTTTAAAAATTCAATATTTGTGAATTATGAAAAATACTACTTATACAATTTAAAAAAACAGCATAATTAGAGAATTGTTTGGAAATAATTTACTTTATAAATAATTTGTGTTCAGAATATTGACAATATCCTACTATACTCAATAAGTAAAAATATGCAAGAAAATACAAAAATTTTGAACACTTTATTTGAGCAGATACACATATGTCATTTAAGCATCTAAATTATGCTGCATCTCATGATGCATTATGTGAATGCAAATAAAATCACAAGCAGTATTAGAAGACATTTTTTCAAAAGCACAAATTGATAAGATAATACAAAGTAGTAACAATATTATATAGCAATAAAAACACATAAATTGCGGACAGGTATGAAAAAATTCTATAGAAATGTTACAATTGCATTTTGCAATCTCTTAAAATGGTAAAAATATACTTTTTTATGCCTCATTTCTATGTATTGACCCAAATGTACTAGAAACACATTTTTCAAAGTACTATTTATGACAACTCTATGAGGGTACTTCAAAAAGTTCTTGGAAAAAGGAAGTAGACAATAACTTCATTTTGGTCTAAGAATTTTGGAATTCACACATAATGCTTTCATAATATGCATTTTCAATGAACTTTTTGAAGACCTCTCGAACTTATACTCACCAAAAATTTGACAGAACCCAAATACCATTAAAGAGGCAAATGGATAACCAAACAATAGTATAGCAGTACAGTGAAACTCTGCTCACCAGTGAAAAGTATGGGCCATTGAGTCACATAACATGGAAGAACTATAAGTGCATCTGTTTCTCAAGAGAAAGAAACAATACATGGGGTGGGCATATGGTACAGCAGTTAAGATGCAACTTGGGACTCTCCCATCCCATAATGAAAAGCATAGGTTTAATTTTTTCTCCACTTTTGATTCCAGCTTCCTGCCAATGTGCAGTCTGTGAGGCAGCAGAGAGGACTCAAATACTTGGGTCTCTGCCACACCTGTGAGTGGTCTGGTTGAGTTCTGGGCTCTTGGGTTCAGTCTCATCCAGTTCCAGAGGTGGGCTTTTGGGGAGGGAACCAGAAATTTAAAAAAAAAGTCTCTCTGTTGTGTCTCTGTTTTTCAAACCAAATGAAAATTAACAGGTAAATAAAAATTGAAAAAAACAAACTACAACCTAACTTAGACATACCATTGTAGTTCTATTTCTTTTTTTAAATTCATTTTTTAATTTATTGATATAAAGAGAACAGACTCATGTATTTCCTAAATGCAGTTCTAAGAAGATAATCATACTTCTCTCCCTCAAACTTCCCTCCCTCAACCCCCCTCCTTTCTTCCTTTGTTTTTTTTCTTTAATTTTTGCAAATACATACTATCAATACACTCTATAATCATGGTATAATTCACCACTAACCTTAATACTCAATAAGTCAAAAGGAGGAAGACCACAGTTCCACAGAAGTATAAACAAGGGCTAAAAGCTAACATTTTACTAGGCTTTCTCTTTTTTAAGTAAAGGATGTTTGCGTGGGATGAAAAACAGAGCACTGATGGCCATGTATTTATTTATTTCAACCAATGTATACCATTTAGAGATTTTGGTGGAATATAATGTCATATGTCAACTGTCAACACACGCATACAACATGTACTGATCAAAGAAGGTAATCAGCATTTCTACTTCTTTATCATTTTCTTTTTAAAAAGATTTATCTATTCATTTGTAAAAGTATCAGAGACACAGAGAAGTCATATGGCAGGGGGAAGAGAGAGAAAGTCTTTCATCTGCTGGCTCCTCTCTAATTGGCCACCAACAGTCAAGTCTGGGCAAAGCCAAAGTTAGGAGAACCTGAGACAACATTTGGGTCTCCTAATTGGGTGATAGGGACCCAGGCACTTGGTCCATCATCTGCTGCCTTCCCAGGTGTGTTAGTAGGAAGCTGGATGAGAAGTACAGCAGCTGGGACTGGAACCAGCACTCTCATATGTTATGTGGTCATCAGGTTCACCTGTGGCTGCCTAACATGTCAGATTGGGTTCTATCATTTTCTTAAAGCTTGAAGCATTCAAGCTCCTCTGATGTAAAATGTGAAATCTGGAGACGTATATCTCTTGAAAAACACAGAATGGTATGTGGTATAATTGTAGGCATTGGACAGATATTTTGGCCATTGGGAAAAGAGAGAAAAGAAGGAAAGGAGAGAAAAAAGGAATGGCGGAAGAGGGAGAGGGAGCGATGAGAGGAGAATAGGAGGAGGAACAGATTCTCCAGGGTCTTCAATCACTTTATCACTGAGTTTGCTTTTCCACTGGCCTTCTGGATTGCTATGAATAGGATCTTAGTATGTAAAGCATTGTTTCCCAGTCAACTTAAAAGCGTAAAAACATATGATAGTCATAGTTTTCG
This sequence comes from Sylvilagus floridanus, assembly GCA_949820135.1. Lineage (NCBI taxonomy): Eukaryota > Metazoa > Chordata > Mammalia > Lagomorpha > Leporidae > Sylvilagus > Sylvilagus floridanus. The sequence goes on from OX463226.1 coordinate 119,396,769, forward strand.
GTTTCTTCAGGTTCTTTTGTCAATTTATTGCCCCCTATAGTCAGACCATTGAAGAAGAAAACATTAATTGGGAAGGAAGTATTAGAGGCTGCAGTATCTCATCCTTTCTGCGTCGCTGTCCATCTCCTTTCAGTTTACGTTGCACACGTTTGTGATGCTGAGAAGGGCACAGGGTAGGTTGTAAGCTCTGAAAACTGTAGAGATGTGCGTTTGCTTTCATTCTCTTCCTGGTACTCATGCTTTGTTTCCCATTCCTGCACAAATGCATTAACACTACATTTACTTTATTTGAATAATGGAAGGATGTAGTTGTCACATAGGATTGCTAATGGATGATATTGAATCACCTGCTTAACTAAGCAAAACTAAGTTTAACCCCACTGTTGTCTTTGTTTCTAATAATTTCACTGTACTCAGATTTTTCATTCATGTAATAATATATCTTGGGTAATGATTTACTCATTGTCATTATAATGGTTAACAATATTTATGACGTGCCCCAATCATCATAATGTTTTCCAATGAATAAAGTCTAAGCAGACCTTTTGGGATGAGTTATTTTGGTCCTCATAAATTAGGTCTGCTAAAGTACAATATTTCAACCCAAAGTGGATATTTTTCTGTCAGTGAAATAAAAAAAAGAATAGATGAGCTCACCTAATGGCAGGTGTGTTATTAATGCTCTAATATCTGTCAACACTGAGGAATGAGATAGCAGGAGTCTGTTTAAACTCACAACTCTCTTGGGTCTAAAAGTATTCAATAACTTACTCAGCTCAAACAATTTATTATTTTGAAACCTACTCCATACGATGACAAGATTAAATTATTCAGTCAATATTGTAGTGTTGGCTTTTGTCATGGATATATTTAATTTAATAAAAACATTGAACCACCCATTTATCAAATAGTTGCCATTTTATATGTTGCAATTGTTGACACCATCTGGTTTTTTCCTGGTGTTAAGAACACTAATTAATTCATGACTATAATATATTATCCACAATAAATGTCCCTAGAGCTCTGGCAGGTTAAAAAAAATGGTCAAATATACATCTACTAATAACATTCATCTTTGTACTTAAGGACAATGCATGTGATAATATAGGGATTCTCCAATAGACATTGTCTGTAGAACAATTTTGTCACTGTTTATGCTTCACGATAGGCTCATAGCTGCTATGCATTTAATTCAACGTCTCCTATATGAACAACCCTGGGTCCCGGGGGTAATTCTCTCCAATATTTAAGCTATTATGTATAGTATAGAAATACATAAATTTAGAAAAACAGTATTTTATTTTGGGGCGCTCTCTGGAATTTAAAATAATTAAAATTGATTTTGTAGAAATATCTTTTATAATTTAAGTCTGTGTGTAATACAGACTCTTCCTTGTACTTTTTTCATGCATCCCTGTACTATTTGGTCCCAGTGTTCTTAAAACAATTATCTTTGAAATTCTCCAAATTTTTTGAAATTTATGTATGATAGTAGCCATTTAATTTGCAGAGAATAGCTGCCTCGTCAAGTATTCCATTAAAACATATGTTTGCAAATCTATTTCCTCTAAAATTTTAAATAGTCAAGGATTTCCATAAGTTCACTAGCAACAACTTTCCACTACACAAAAAGAAGTAGCTTTCATATAGGTTCTGATAGACATATTCAAATTAATTTAGGTGAAAACATAAAATTGCAAGTTATTTGGACATTTTGCATTGCATTCCAGAAGAATCTGAAGTACTTTAAATGAAGTTAAAGTCTTTGAGTTTGCAAGTGGATATTTTCAATATCTCATCTTTCAGAGTAGCTTTATTTCACTTTTTCATAGACAGTGAGTAGGCTCCTTATTGCTATTCTTACTGTTGTTTTAAATAAATGTTTGCTGAGCCTGATTTTTTAGCATAGCTCAAGATCCCCATCCCAGGATGACTTAATGCAGAGGTCAATAAACAGCCACATACATTCCCATGTGTGTGGTTTACACACACTGTGAGAAATTTCTCTGAATCAACATGTCACCTTAGGCATATTTATATTTTCATCGTATTTTTACCAGTCATTCAAAATGTTAGCTGTTGAATTTTCCTCATGAATGATCTTTTCATAGAAATATTAGCCTATGTCCACAGCCAAGTCCACCTCCTCACACGCACGCTAATTGCCTTAGAAATATTTTCCCAGTGAATCATCTGTGCATCCAGTGATAAAAAGTAGAGCATTCACCCATACGTTTTCCTCATACTCACTGAGTATAACTTTTCTCTAGTTTGATGTGTAAATGTCATTAAACAAGTAAAAATATACAAATAGTGGGAAACAACAAGAAAACAGTACAACTAAAAAAAGGAAGAAATATATACTGTGATTAGAGAATGGCAGACATCAAACCCGCGGCAAGTTCCTGCTCTTGGTGGAGACGTGGGCAGAACTGCCACCAAGGTTATGATGACTGATCACAAGGTAAGACCTTTGGGGTACTTAGGCTGTGGCCACTTAATAGGCTGGGTAATAGCAAATAAGACTAGCTGAGTTTCTGGAAAATTCTGAAAGACAGGCTGTGGTGGACAACATATTGAAGGTTACAGAAATAATTTTTGAGTAAAGTTTACCATATTTTGATTTTTTCATATTTTTCAATGTTTGTTTTGAGTTAGGATATTGCCTGTTTAGTGTAATAAAATGGAGTGATCTGAGCACTATAAAGATTGCTAATGATTTTCTCAGGTGGACTTCTCATTTAAAGTCATGTTACCATTATCTCTTATTGACTACATAAAAGCAAGAATATTCCTCCCTTGTTACCAAATGCATGCAAACATCTAGGCCTAATCCTTTTTGGATTTTGCAGAAGGAAATCAATAAAAAGATAGATAAAGAGTCAAACTGTCCCGTCATCAAATGAAGCATTGACCTGTTTTAGTGAATATTTAAATTGTGGCATAAAATGGATCATAAAGGATTTGGTGTATTATTTATATGGAGACAGCTTTCTTGTTTCATAAACTCTTACTCTGCTGAGTGTATTGGGAAGCAAAGAGGCATGGAAGAAGCACTAAGAGATATTAAGAGTGATTATTGATTCAAACAAACTTTCTGAAGTCCATTCTCAGTCCTGCTGTAGGGTTGTGCCTTTCTGATCGGATTGGTGTGGGGGTGACTCTCAAGGCTCTGATCTGGCCCGCCAATCTTGGACTTGTCAGTGAGATTCAGTATCACCTAACACATCTCTGTGTATTGATCACGTCACATAGAAACAGCTCCAGCAATGTGCGGCTAAATAGCATTGAGTTTTATCCATCCTGTGTCTGCTCAATGCCTTTGCCATTCAGTTGACTGCTCTTACAAAAATCATTTCAAAACTCATCCTTGTCAATACAAGTTAGCATGTCAGAAACTAGAAACACTCTCAATGAAGTTGAAAATGGTGATGTCTGTAGATATACAACTTTTGCCCGATAATTTATACTCTTAAGTGCATGTTATGTCAGAGTGGATAAACCATACCCACCCTTTTTCATGTTTTCTTCATACCACAGAGTTTCTGGATTTAAAAAAAGTGTTTTACTGGAAAGTTTGAGCAAAAACGGAACAAAAAATTCTCCAAAATCCATTATACTTTCTTCTTTGAATCAGATATTCCTGATTAAAGGCCATTTTAGAAAGTTAAGTCAAACTTTTCAGTGTCACACCACGAAAGTTGGCAAAAATGTCAGATATTTTTAATGATGTTTAATTTAATTAATTATACATCTTAATGCAACAATGAGAGTTCTGCTGTATGCCCTGCAAAACCAATATTAAACTGCTCCTAGTTTAGATAGATACATGATAGACACACAGACAGACAATGTAGGTATCTAGTTCCCATTGAATTATGAAGGGTTTACTACTCATAATTACATAGTAATTGGGCAAGTGTTTGGCACGGGAGTTAGGATGCCACTTTGGATACCTGCATTAGATATTGGGGTGCCTGGATTTAGTGTCAACTGTACCTCTAATCCAGCTTCCTGCTATTCATACCCTGTTAAAGCAGCAGATGACAGAGTCAAGTACTTCAGTCCCTGGCACCCACATGGGAGACTCCAAATGAGATTGTGTGTTTATTGAGTTGGGCCTAGCCCAGTCCTGGCTGTTGCAGGCATTTGAAGAATGAACCGATGCATGGAAGCTATCTGTCTGTGTGTCTGTCTCTCTTCCTTTACTTTTTATATAAATGAACAAACAAAAATACATAAATAAATATTTTTGAAAGAATATATAAATTTATGTTTGTATTCACTCATGTAAGTTTAGGGCTTTCCCCCAAAGTTGAAGGTAAACTATAGAACTTCTTATGACAACTAAAAACCTAACAGATTGTTGCCAAATTACATTCTTGAGCCACTTAATAAGTGTTAACTAGTTAACATGCTTGGTGAAGGGATAAATCATGTGTCATTCATAGCACTTACTACTTCCTATTTGCCATGCAGAGGGACCAAAGCTAGTGTTGGGGGGTGTGGAGAACAATTACACTTTAGTTTCTTTCATGTCCATGTATGGATGAGCATGGTAGAAAATTCAGAAAGAATTACATAAATTTTCTAGTAAGAATGTTTTAATAGTAACACAATTTTAAATAACATCTTCAAAGGCACCCAGTAAATTTTCAGTTAAGTAAAACTGATGATACTGTTAAGAGGTACCCAAACATTTATCTTGACTTTATTCTTCTTCAGTTCTTTCTTTTCTCAGTTTTGATTATTGGTTTGTCTGAGGCAGGGCTGATGTGTTTAAAAAATCAAGCTAAAAGAATTGTATTATTGCTGAAAAAAGAGCAATGACTATGAGGTTTAAGAAGAAATTATATATAGGTCACAATTTTGAGCTTTTTAACCTGATGACTTGTTAAAAAGTCATAGAGTGTTTTTTAATGAACACTTTGGAATATTTTGAGGAGTGTGTAGGAAAAAAAAGTAGAAGGAAGAGGAGGACCTAGACAAGGAGGGAGGAGAGAGAAGAATAAGGAAAAGGAGAAAGATGAGGAGGAGGAGGAAAAGAAGAAAGAGGTGGAGAAGGAGAAGGAATGAGGAAGAGGAGGTGGAAGAGGAAGAGGAGGAGGACGAGGAGGAGGAGGAAGAAGAAGAGAAGAGGAGGGAAAGGAAGTCAGAATGGATGAAGTCCTAAAGAAATGCATTTTTGATTTTTCTCAGGGGTTCATCAATTTGACCACCTGGTAAACACCTGTTGAATTCCACCATATGTCCAGCTTTGAGCTAACTGTGGGTATAGGGAGAAGAATACACTGATACATTCCTAAAGAAGGTGGCAAAATAGTCCATGGTTAACTATGGCCTGCAATTAGAGGCTGACATGGCAGACAATAGAATAAAGAATATAAGTTTTGTTGGCCTTTGACAACAAAATTTTACCACAGAAAATATTACAACCTTTTTTTTTTTAAAATGTGCTTTCCTCTCAATAAAATAAGATTTAAACTATAATATATGAGTTCTTGAAAATCTCCTTCCTGCCCTTTTTTTCACCAACGTAGTCCTTAGAACTAGTCTTGAACATTTTAAGAAAGTAAAAAAAAGGACCAATTGTTTTTAATTCAATGTAATTTTCTCATATTCTCTTTCTTTAATCAATTATTCTTAAATTGATGTGTGATCAAAGAAGCTTCCCATAGTCCTATAATATAGTCATTTGTGGTTAACATTTGCATATTTTAAAAAACTGATCCGATAAATATTTAACACCCTGTTTCCCTAAAATAATGTTCAGTATTTTGGGAAAGTGTAGAGAAATGTATAATAATTTAATATGTAGCTTATGAGAGAGGATATGGGCAAACTTATTTTCATAGCAAGAATCAGAGGCAGTTCAAGTTGGAAATTGATTATATACATTATGTATGCCCAACCAAAGGAATCATATGCAGATTTTATGGAGATAGCTTATAAAAACATGGAGAGTTATGAAAAAATATTATCCTGTTATTGGGAAAAGTGTTTATAAAACAATATGTATGCTGTTTGCAGTTTTGTTAAAACATATCTAAGTATAGCATGTAATCAGATATAAACTGTGAAACTGAATATCTAAAGGAGAAGTGCTAGATCAAAGGCAATAATAGCTATTAGATACCTAATAATAATAATAATAGATATCGACATCTGACACACAACCTACACAGCAATCACACTAGAAAGGTCAAGATTTGGCCAATTTATTAGACTATTTTCTGTTTATGCAGCAAAATAGGTAAATCTTGGTACTTTATATTAAAAAAAAAAGAGCTATAATTCAGCTCTGGAGCCCCAGGAACGTGGCGATGGCTTCTTTATTTATTTATTTATTTATTTATTTATTTATTTCTGACAGGCAGGAGTGAATAGAGAGAGAGAAAGAGAGAAGGGTCTTCCTTTGCCGTTGGTTCACCCTCCAATGGCCACCGCACTCATCCGATGGCAGGAGCCAGGTGCCAGGTGCTTTTCTGGTCTCCCATAGGGTGCAGGGCGCAGCACTTGGGGCATCCTCCACTGCACTCCCAGGCCACAGCAGAGAGCTGGCCTGGAAGAGGGGCAACCGGGACAGAATCCGGTGCCTCGACCGGGACTAGAACCCAGTGTGCCGGCGCCACAGGCAGAGGATTAACCTAATGAGCCGTGGCACCGGCGCGATGGCTTCTTCTTGGCCACCGTAATGAGGCCTCCTTCTCATTCCTGATGGCAGATGTCCTCATGCTGTGAGCAGGTGCAAGAAACAGTAACCACATCGAGAGATTGGAAGCCGGGGAGAGCCTGTGCTCAGGCGTGCTATTTTCCAAGAACTTATGCTTTTGAGAACTAATTCTGTGAGAGTAGCATTGGTTCTAAGGGCAGCAACTCCGAATAGCTAACAATTGCCTCCGTGCCCCAACTTTTCAAGGTTCCACCATTTCTCACTTTTCATCTTACTACCTTAGAGACCCACCAAGCTTCCAGCCTAAGAGGTTCTGGTGTCAAAACACATCCAAATCACAGAGGTTTCCCTTAATTTTGCCCATTGCCAATTCACCAAATAGAGAAGCCCAATGTGCTCCTACAAACTCACCACATGTGCCTCCAGCTTCAGGACTCTATGCCACTCCCTCCAACCAGAGTCCACCTGAACCCTCTGTTTTTACAATATGCTTTTTCACTTTCTGCTTGCCTTTCAGTCTCTGTCAAAATACAAGTGTCTGGTTAACTCCTTTAACCATACTTTCAATGACTAATTTAATGTTTTTAGCTCTCTGTAAGATTTACGCAGGAATCCATTAAAATGTTTGTAATATATTTAATATATGAAATATTTAAAACAGCATATTCTAAAGTCTATGCATTTTAACAGTATAATACAACCTGCTGTAGCGAAATCTTGCTATTTTCATATAAACAGAACTAATAATGTATTGGCCAGTCACATAACAGCTTAAATTTACTAAGTTTCTAAGAAGTAACAGAAATTGTTTTTATGGGAAAATTCCAGGTAATAATGAAATTTCCAAGTTGTATTACAGCTATGATAAAATTCTATTTTCCTTTGTTATATTATTTTAGGTACTCTTCAGTAGATAAAATACTAATGATTGAATCAATAATACTATGTAAATTAGAATGTCAATATAATTCATATATATTATAAGCATGATCTTTACTTCAGATTATATGTGTAAAAGGGATATTATAAATATATAACTCTCTAAAACTTATCCTTTATGCTTTAATAATTTTAAAGGGCACTCAAATTTTTCTGTCAAATTTGAAATCCTTCTATCTATCAAAGCTCATCCCCAGTCAATAGTCTCACTTTGATATGTGAGCTAGGATGGACCTCATTTGTGTCTATATTTTTCACAGCTGTATTGTATCTTTACTGATATCTAATGAGCTAGAGAATAATATTTGTAGATTTATGTTGGTAATGCTGCATTGATTCCATATTGTTAATAAATTTGCTGTGTTCTTATTGTCCTAGCAAGAATTCCACCCAGTGTCAAGGTTAGTATTATGGCCCAAAGACAAGCTCCTAATTGTCTTCTTTAATGATATGTTTTGTCTTCAATTTAAGAAATCTAGTGATGTGACTAGTATTTCCTTCTATAATGTAGACTTGTAGAAAGTGGTTACCCAGCCAGGAACTAGATCTACAATTTGTAAATGCATGTAGCTAAGTATAAGATATTTAATTCTAGTTAATGAAATTCAAGTGGAAAAGAAGCATGCTTCTTCAGGGCTTGCTGACATTGGGTCAGTTGTTTCTTCCACTTCTGTAGACAGAAGGCATCTGTAGTGATCTCAGAAGCCACTTGTCAATAACAGGAAATCCTCTGCTATCCTATATGCGTAGAGATGGAGCAAACATCTTCCATCCACTGTCCCCATCAATAACTGAATTACATGTGTGGATGGAAAAAAATTAAAAGTGACTGATATTTCAGAAATTGACTTTTATTTAATCTGTTATTTAACTTAATTGATAAAAGGGTTCTTGTTTTCTTCAAAGGCATATGATGGAGGCAGCCATTTGGAAAAGAAAATAAGATTCTGCTTGGAATGTCTGCCTTCCATACTGGAGTGCTCATGTTCTAATCCAGATTCCTGCTAATGTGTACCCTGGGAAGCAGCGGGTGATCATGCAGGTGCTTGACTCCCCGTCATCCCTACGAGAGATCCACATCACATTCCAGGTCCCTGAATTCAGCCTGGCACAGACCTGGCTTTTGCAGCATTTGAGGAGTGAATCAGTGGATGGAAGATCTCTCTATGTATTCCCTTGTGTCTCTGTCTGTCTCTATATATCTGTCTTTCAAATAAAATTTAAATAAGTAAATATATTTAAAGGCATATAGTAAAATACTAGTTCAAGGAGTTACTAGGTGAGTCTCGGAAAATAATCTAAACATGTATTTGATTCATATGTATAGTAAATATAATTTACATAAATATAGATATGATCAGGAAATAATATAATGTATTTTTATTCTCATTCCAATAACTTGAAGTTTTTATTTTCTCTTTAATATAAATATAGAAAAAATGAGAAAAGGAGGCACGTCTTTCTACTGGTTTCCTAAGGAATAATGGAGTTTGTCACCACCACATATTTTGGCGGAGACTTGGGCATGCAAAGGAGGAGCAGAGGTGCAATGTACATAAAGACCTGACCCCAGGCATGAAGACAAGAAGTCTTCAGGTGACCTTCGCTGGTTGGTCCTGAGACACGGTCAGGGACAGAAAATGAGGAAGCCTGCAGTCCTTGACCCACTCCTGAGTATTCTGGAAAGTTAGAAGTTTGCATATACTTGAGAGCTTCTGAAGAATTTAACATTCTGTAGTCATGAATTATATGTTAATGATTTAAAGATTTCTTGAGGTTCCAGGGGCCTCCTCTACTCATAGTCAGATTGTTCTATCCTAGACATATTTGACTTCTTCCTTATTTGATGCCTATCTCTGGTAAAGGCCTTGACATCATGCTGACACTCTATGCACCAAAAATTCTGCTACACAGAAAAAAGTAGGTGAAGAGGAATCTACTAAAATGTAGCTAAATCTACCAAGCTATCACCCAAACTTATCCAGTCTTCATTGGCAGCAGGAAATGAGAGAAGGGTTCAGATCCACATTTGAAGGATTTATGCCCAAATTTATCCTCCAACTTTCCCAGTAAAGATATCAAATGAATGATGATACTATTGTTTTTCAGGAGTTTAGGATTATCGAAAATTGTTTTTAGTAGTACCCAGTTGTAATGGCATTTTGTTAGTAAAACCAAGGGTTCATTGTAATGGTTCATTGTAATGATCCTTGCTCTGATTTTCAATGTGCCTCTGGATCTAAAAGACAATAAATACCCTTTGGCCATCATCTGTGAAAACTATATGCCTGGGGCATTAAGAACCCATCTTCAACAATGTCCCTTCTGTGGGGAATCCCACAGGAATCTCAAAAAGAGTCATGGATCACCGCTTACCTGGAAAGGAGATGAACTGTGGAAGCACAGTAAAACATTGAGTTAAGAAGTTACCACTAGCCACAAAATAAAAGTAAAGTGGAGTTATAAGTCAGGAGCTGAGGCAATGCCTAACGGCTGTTAGGGAGACACTCCGAATCATACCAAACAGACATCTCTGGTCAGTCAGATAACAGTGTGCTATGGACAATACCCTCTTACCCACGCTGACTGGACAGTTCAAACATAAGCAAGGAGGAAACAGCATTGATTGGACAAGTTGGAGGATGGCAAGCTGGAGAACTGCCGGAAATGAGGATAAAAGGGAGCCCCTGCACCACTCTCCATCCTCTCGGGGATCATGGCCCAGTGTGTGTGACCTCTGGATCTCCACACATCTGGAGCTGAAGAGACAGCCCGCTACTCTGCATGGAGCAGATAGCAGCACAAGCCGACCACGGACAAAGGGCCCGGTGTGTGTGAACCTCTGGATCTCCACACATCTGGAGCTGAAGTGGCAGCCTGCTACTCTGCATGGAGCAGATAGCAGCACAAGCAGACAATGGACAAAGGGCCCGGTGTGTGTGAACCCTTGGATCTCCACACATCCGGAGCTGAAGGGGCAGCCTGCTACTCTGCATGGAGCAGGTAGTGGCACAAGCCGACCTGCAGAGCTGTCCCTGAGCTGTAACCCCACTGTCTGTGTGAGTGTGTGTGTGTGTGTGTGTGGCCCAGTGCATGGGAACCTCTGGATCTCCTCTCATGTGGAGTCAAAGAGCCAGCCTGCTAGTTTTTGCTACGCGGCACAAGGCGACAATGAGATCAAGAGGCCACTGGAGCTGACCAGCCAAGATGCCGTCTCACCACCTTGCCTGGAGTCTTTATCAGCCCGCTGCCAGACCTGACCCCAAAGTCGGACCAGGCCTCTCAGCAGAGGACCTCTCCAACTTCTCGCCTGGCCGTCCGCCTGGGAACTTTGAGCCTACTGCCCAGTGTGACAGCCTTCCCACAACTTCCTGCCTGTAAGTGACTGATCCGAGATCCGTCTCTGCTGAGACATGGAGCTCTGGACCTTGAACACTGACACTCTTTTTCGTGACCATGATACTAGCCTTGAAAACACAGCTTTTACAAATAGTGTTAGTCATGTGTAATATAATGTAACTATGCTTTGACCCTATGTTTTGACCCTATGTGAGGTATCTGTAAATAATGCTGAAGACCTTGATGTACATATACTATGATAATTGGATAGCCCGTAAAATTACTTTAACACTGTATACTGTGATCTATGGATTAATGCATAAGTTCAAGTAGTATTGAGTCCTCTAGTCATTAAGGAAATAGTGTTACTCTGATAGTTAAGTATTATAATAAGTAAGTTAAGTAGATGATAAGTACTTATGTGAAGCTAAGTGATTCGGTAAGTGTGTTAAGTTAGCTATAAGTTATGATAAGTGATATTATTGACATTATTGATTGTGATATTGGTGATATTGATAAGTGTGTTAAGTAATTATGTTAAGTTATGTGATTAAGCTAAGTAGTTAAGCTAAGTAGTTACATTAAGCTAAGTAGCTAAGCTAAGTAGTTAAGTCATGATTAAGTAGTGATTTTAAGTTTATTAAGTGTATTAAATAGTATAGATTGATAAGTATATTGGTATTGATAAGTGTATTGACCTCAATGAGCATGCTGATGAGTAGTATGATAAAAAACCCCTGGTGTGTTAGCAATAAAATCTCTTATTGGAAAGACAGTATTGTGTCCTGGTGTTCCTTTCTTCCCGTGACTGACAAGTCGTACGTCGCACTTGCTACTGTTGAGCTGCGTGACAGTAGGCGCTCGCGACACCTTCTTATATTTTTCAGCTGCTTGATCAAGATTTAATACATCTAAGCTTTCCCTTTAATTCAATTCTATTACAAAATATAGATGACCTCCTATTTTGCTCATCGATCAGTGAAACCAATAAAAATGATTTGCTTTGACTCCATCTTGGCTCAAATAATAATTCCAAAGAAAATTAGAATTTTGCCAAAATGCAGTCCATTATTTAGGCATGCCCTATACAAGGGAGAAATACTCTTTCCTAATACAGACCAACCAAACTGACTTTTCAGAAAGACAATTCATAGAGTTGATATTGGGAATGTCACCCTAAAATCTATACAAAAATAATGGCCCCTTAAAGTTCCTCAGAAGCGCCATCTGGGGTACCACATATGCTACCGGAATTTAGGTGTCATATGATATCACCATATGCTTACTAATAAATCCCCAATATTAATAGCCCAAGAGGGTTCTTGCCAAGTATCTAGAGAAGAATTCTAAATACTGGCATCAATAAACGAGGCAGCATGGTACATTTTAGGCATTTATTTAATGCAAAATATGAATAGGAGAGTGAGAGCTTTATTAAGGGAGAGAGGTAAATCTGGGTTCATACCAGCACCAGGAACCAGCCACAGAGGAGCGTCTAGGCCAGGAAGCCTTGGGGCCACCCGCCCTGGAGGCGCAGGACTACAGCAAGCCCCCTCCTGGCCACAGGCCAGGGAAGTAGAGATGAGCCAGGACACACTGTGTCCCAGGCTTTTAACCCACTTCCAAAGGGGTGTGGTTAATTAACCTGATTGGCTGGTGGGCACCCAGGTGTGGCCAGGTAGGGGCAGGAGGTCACACAGGGATGTGGTGAAGGTTTGGTCTTCCAGCTCACAAACCTAATCGAGTTTGACCTGTATGCCCTTCTACTTCAGAGTTTTCTTTTTTCTTTTTTTGCATTTACATTTTATGTCAATTCATACACAAATATACAGCCTGCTGGATGAGTATATGCATTTTGCCAGAAATTTGACAGCTGCTCTCAGTTGTACAATGAGTGCCTTTAAGAAAGAAACCAACCCCCTAACACTTGAAGGAAAAAAAAAGTTATATTTACATTAAGCCAACAGTTTGGATACATTTATATTTCTTATTTATATTTATATTTATTTATATTTCTTAATGTTAACTGCATGGTCTGAAACTAGACTTCTTAAAACTTTTTGCATAGTTGAGTGCAAACTTGATAGCCTATATTTGTTATAACTTTCCAGGGTCAAATGGTGAAAATATAGTTTGTTCACAATCGATTTTAAATTCTGCTAAAGGCAAATAAGTATTTTGGCATAATGAAAGTTGCTAAAAAACTGCTTAACTTAAACCTTTTTGCACTTGTTTCTGTCCATTCTGGCTACCCTCAACTAAGAAGCAAACAACTGAAAGAGTGCATTTCCTTTCTTTTTATTCAAAAATGCTCTGTCTTTCCTCATAGGTTTAGGTTTGGTAGGGGTGGGGGACAGACAGCCTCTACTTTCCCTCTCAGCCTTGAGCTTACTTTTTGGGGCTATTTTCCTAAGTCTTTTGTAAAGCACACACTCACCTTCAGAGGAACTAAAGAAAGAAGAGATTTCCATATGCACATCTGGCAAAAATCAAGTCTAACTAAAACCCTCTGTGAGGTGGCTAAGATCCAGCTAATGCATCGTCAACAAAGGCCATCAAAGCACACTTAGTATCTCGGTAATGGAGCGTGTTTAGTGGGGCCTGTTCATGGTTGTTCCACAGTAAGTCCTCTGTTGTCTATAACATGAATTCTCTCATGTTCAGGGTACATCTCTGAACAAATAATCCACGCGCTATGAGCACCTGTGTTGTGACGGATATGACCAGCAATGAGTGTCAACATGTTCTGGAATGCAACGCATCAGTATGAATGGATTAAGTGCATAAGAAACCCTCTGCTACAGATGGAAGAATGCTCAGGTTCAGTAGCCATACGAGAAATGCAAATCAAAACCACAGAGAGGTTTCATCTCACCTGTTAGAATGGCTCCCATACAGAAATCAACAAATAACAAATACTGAGGAGGATGAGGGGAAAAGGTACCCTAATCAAATGTGGGTGGGAACGTAAACTAGTGCAGCTGCTAGGGAAGGCAGTGTGGAGATACCTCAGATTTCTGAATTTTGTCTACTGTATGGCCCAGCAATTGTAATCCTGGTAATTTACCCAAAGGAAATGAAATCAGCATATGAAAGAGTTACCCATACCCCAGGGTTTACTGCAGCCCAATTCGCAATAGCTAAGACATGGAATCAACCCAGATGTCTATCAACTGATAACTGGATAAAAAATTTTATATATATATATGTGTGTGTGTGTGTGTGTGTGTGTGTCTTACATTTTGAGGGAGAGTGAGAGAAAAAGGAATACTCAATCGTAAAAAAATTATGAAATTCTGTCTTGGCAACAAAAAGGTTGCAACTGTAAACCATTATGCTTAGTGAAATAAGCCAGTCCAAAAAAGACAAAAAACATGTTTTCCCTGATCTGTGTTGACTAACATAGTACTAAAATGTAATATGGAGTAGTGAAATTGACATTTTGAGATTCGATGATTGTTTACAGCCCTTGTCTCTATTATTGAGGAACAGTGTTTTTTTTCTTCTTACTCTTTGTGGAACTCTTTACTTAGCATAGGGTTAACATAATGAGTATAAAGTAAACTGAAAATAGATCATTGTAAAAATTGAGAGTGAATAAGGGAGGAAGGAGGATGAAGGATGGGAACGTGGGCGGGAGCGAGGGTCAGTGGGAAGTTTCGGTATGTTCCTAAATCTGTACATATGAAACACATGAATTTTGTTTACGTTAAAAAAATAAATATAAGCCTTCTGTTAAAGGAGCTTAACTTTGAGGCCTTTCTGTAACTGGAAATGTGTTTTTCAACAACTCTAAGAGTGCTTGACAACCAGAAATTTAGCTATCTGTTTATGCATAAGCAACATGAACAATCCTCCAGGTTTTAACTCATCTTTTTGAGAAATATCAAAGAACAAATAAAGCTTTCTCTTCCTGAAGATTCAAAATACTTATACCTGTATTTTGAGGATGATAATAAAAAAGAAAAAGAAAAAGTTCTGAAAAACCTGATTGTGTTTCTGCTGAACTAAGTCAGGTCACCCAAGTTGATCCCTTGCTTCTTCCCTTAGTTCAGATATTGCTACAAGCTGGAAAAACACAGCACTTGACAGCCAACCTATCAACCCCTATAAGATGCTGTAATTCTATCCCTCTTCATCTCTCTATCTCACTGCAAAACCTGACTCTTGTCATTCGTTTGCCCCTGTTAGTAGGGAAAATTCACATCTCTTTTACTTCAGTTGTGAAGCCTTTTACCAAACTCAGATTTACTAGCTACATTCATCAATAACCCTACCTAATATTTTAAAGTCCATTCCCATGAACTTTTTGAAATAGTCTCACAGTACTCCTGCCTGCAGCTTTACTTCATCACCAGACTCCTTGAAATAATATTCCAATCCCATCAGATGCAGCCATGGAGAACTGTAGCTGATATTACTGCTGTTTCCACCTGAGTATCTTTAACAAATCAACTGTGACTTTTTATTGTCCCTTTCTCCCAGAAAATTAACTAACACTTGCAATCTATAGGCCATGACTTGGGCAACTCTAATTTTGAATTCAACATCCATTTTAGGGCAAGGCACCATACATGGTTGGCCACATGACAAATACTAATAAAGATGCTAATATGCAACTTAGCTAACGTAAGTCTTCCATTCTGACCTCCATGTGCTCCCCACTAAGTTATATTTTGTTTGTCATAGGACATCTGGTCCTGTTTGCCTGACTAACATACTGTGTGCTCTAGGAATAGCACTGAGAGTTGTCTGTACATAGCAAACATAACAGTCGAAGGACCAAGATCAGAAATTCTGAGATGAGAGCTCTCAAATGAGGTCACCTTGATTATTCAGATGCTCTACCTGGGAGGATGACTGATCCATTATTTATGTGAACAATGAGAAGAGTGTTCCCAACAGGGGATCACACTTATGGAAAATAGAATAAGGAAGTTATCACATTACTGATGGCACCCCCTCTGCCTACTGGAATTCAGATCAATCTCAAAACAGCATGAACAGTAAAACATCATACAAAGCTCTAGATGTCTCAATGGCTGGTCTTGGGAACATTTGTTCCAAGTAAATGCTTCTTCCTGTATTTGAATCAATAAAGCAGATATAGTGGTTAAGGTTACATATTTCCCCAGGAAAAGCTACTTGACTATTTAAGATATATCTTTATAGTCTTTTGAGTTTATCTCTTAGTCTAAGTTGCACAATTGAAGTTCTTGGTTCTGAAGTGTCTTATCTCTATTTTAATAAATCTTGTTTTTGTCACAGCCATCCTGATGTTGACCTATTATATTCTAACCTGAGTTTAATGCAATCACCTTCTCATCATTTAACATGATGGTCAGATCTTGTGATACAATTAGCTATAGAAATAATTGATCAGTCCCTGTGAGGTGAAGATCTGTATCTTTAGCTTTCCTTGAATTGTCAATCTCTTGCAAATGAGAAGCTGACCAATGAGAGAACTGAGAGAAAACACACTGATACCCAATGGTTAGAATCTATGTGACAACAGAACATCGATCTGGGATCTCTGTAGCACTCAGTAGAGAACAGTCAGGACATGACACAGCAACAGCCAGATTTTCTGATGTTATCCACACTTTCAGCTCAGGACTAAACAGAAACAGATTTTCCCCAAGCAAATCATTTGAACGCTTCTCCTACTTACCTTCCTCATGCCAATGACCCCCTTTCAGTAGGAGCCTGGGACTTCCCATTCTCCCACTATGAAGGTTTCCAGTCTCCTGGTGGCCTGTAAGTCTCTGCTATATGCGAGTAAGAGTGACTACAGCAAATTCCAAACAAGTATGCTCTGTCCCCTTTGGAGAGTCTTCTGAAGCCACAAACAAAAAAATCAGTTTCACATTCTAAAATTCAAAGGAGGTATTTGCTTTTTTTTATTTTCCCATTTTATATATTAAATGTAGGTACATAGTGATACAATTAGAAAATTATTTTAAATGAGTATACATCTGAAGTATACAACATTTAAGTTTTCTTTTGGGGCTGGCGCTGTGGTATAGTGAGTAAAGCTGCCGCCTGCAGAGCCGGTATCCTATATGGGTGCCGATTTGAGTCCCAGCTGCTCCACCTCCAATCCAGCTCTTTGCTATGGCCTAGGAAAACAGGAGAAGATGGCCCAAGTCCTTGGGTGCCTGCACCTGCGTAGGAGACCTGGAAGAAGACACTGGCTGCTGTCTTTGGATAAGCCCAGCTCCAGCCATCATGGTCATCTGGGGAGTGAACCAACAGATGGAAGACCTCCCTCCTCTCTCTCTGCCTCTGCTTCTCGGTAACTCTGCTTCTCAAATAAATAAATAATTTTTTTAAAAAAGTTTTATTTTGTTGGGAACAAAACTAGTTCATGTTTACCATATCCTTGTAGGCAGGATAAGACAGAAACTCTTTTCTGTACTCCCATTCCCGTGTAACTTTCGAGACTGGTTTCAAACAGAACAAGGAAACTGCTACGCAGGAATCAAGAAGGGGGACTCACGGTAAGAAAGGAAGTCTTCGTCAGCAGCAAAATAACAGAATGCAAGAGCAGAAATTTGGTCCAGAATCCACAGTGTGGAATGTGAAACACAGGAAAGCGTCTCAAACACATATTTCTCTCCACTTTTGCTTAATTTCGATCATGTTACCTGTATTCCTGAGTAGCTTGTTGAAACGTAGTTGTAGTGTCTCAAGGCTAAATAAATAACCCAGCCAGATACTAGCAAAAACTCCACCCTATCAAAACTTCTAGACTTCAGATATGAAAGAATGTTTCTTTTAACAGAAGTATTTTATACCAATAATGTGTTTTCTGGAGTCTCTTAATATACATTATATTCACATATGTTCATATATATCATATTTATCTCTACTTATATTTTATTTCTAAATGTATAAATCCCCAACTATATTGTTTATTCTGTTAGTGAGCTTCAAAAATCTTTTTTTTTCAAAAATATATAACTCCAGTTCAAATTCTGTATCTCTAGAACCAATTTTGTCTTTGTCATTGATTAATAAACCCATGACAATTATGTGAATTTGTGACAGCATCTGGAAACAAAGTGGTAATAGAAACAGAGATGAATTGGTCTTCGGTAAGGATTGGATAGTGTATAAGACAGAATAATTGAAGAAAATCAAGTTTATTGAAAGCCACCACTTTCTAAACCATGAGTAAATGACAAGAATTATGAAAATAGTTTATTAATTGTGTGAAATTTGCTGTCAACTGATAATATACTCTGTCTAATTTCATTTCATAACACATGACATAAAATGTTGAGTATCCAGTCAGCAGGTGAGAATTGTTCTCTGAGAACAAATTTTACCTTTCCCACCAGTGTAACAATTCTCACTTCCTTTATTGCTAAGTGATAATTAATATTTTCAATCCAGATGAATTCATAAAAATATGACCTTCATTATCTTTTCTTTTGGAAGTCATAAGATACAAATGCCTAGAGAAACAACACTGATCCTTAGCAAAAAATTCTTGGAGTTACTTTTTTAAAAAAAACTTTTATTTAGTAAATATAATTTTCCAAACTATAGTTTATGGATTACAATGGATTTTTCCCCCCACAACTTCCCTCCTACCCGCACCCCTCCCATATCCTGCTCCCTCTCCCATTCCATTCACATCAAGATTCATTTTCAATTCTCTTTATATACAGAAGATCAATTTAGTATACATTAAGTAAAGATTTCATCAGTTTGCACCCACCCAGAAACATAAAGTGTAAAATACTGTTTCAGTACTAGTTATAGCATTACTTCACATTGGACAACACATTAAGGACAGATCCCACATGAGGAGTAAGTGCACGGTGACTCCTGTTGTTGACTTAACAATTTGACACTCTTGTTTATGGCATCAGAAATCTCCCTAGGCTCTAGTCATGAGTTTCCAAGGCTATGGAAGCCTCTTGAGTTCACTGACTTCGATCTTATTTAGACAAGGTTGTAGTCAAAGTGGAAGTTCTCTCCTCCCTTCAGAGAGCTCCTTTGATGGCCCGTTCTTTCTACTGGGATCTTACTCGCAGAGATCTTTCTTTTAGGTTTTTTTGTTTTTTGTTTTTTTGGTTTTTGGTTTTTGGTTTTTTTGCCAGTGTGTCTTGGCTTTCCATGCCTAAAATACTCTCATGGGCTCTTCAGCCAGATGTGAGTGCTTTAAGGGCTGATTCTGAGGTCAGAGTGCTGTTTAGGACATCTGCCATTCTATACTTTTAAAAATTATATTGTTCTTTATAATTCTCCAAATATAACTGATTCATGTAATTGTCTTATTTTCTTTTTTTTTGACAGGCAGAGTGGACAGTGAGAGAGAGAGACAGAGAGAAAGGTCTTCCTTTTGCCGTTGGTTCACCCTCCAATGGCCGCCGCAGACGGCGCACTGCGGCCAGCGCACCGCGCTCGTCCGATGGCAGGAGCCAGGAGCCAACTGCTTTTCCTGGTCTCCCCATGGGGTGCAGGGCCCAAGCACTTGGGCCATCCTCCACTGCACTCCCGGGCCACAGCAGAGGGCTGGCCTGGAAGAGGGGCAACCGGGACAGAATCCGGCGCCCCGGCCAGGACTAGAACCCGGTGTGCCGGCGCCGCAAGGTGGAGGATTAGCCTGTTGAGCCACGGCGCCGGCCGTAATTGTCTTGTTTTCAAAACACATAAGTGAATAGGAGACTACACTTGAGTAGAATTAAAATGTGTGTTCACTTTGGTGAATGAAGGAGAGTGAACAAATAATTCAGTTATTCTGCTTTCCAAAAACATAACTGCCATGCATCCCAAAGCTACTATTTTTATTATATACATCACTGGAGAGTGCAGTCTTGAACTTTATAATTTTATTTAAATATATATATATATGTATGTATGTAAATAGATAGATAGACATGTATATGTGAAATGACCACTGTGCAGGTTGAGGATAGGCCTCAACTTCTGAAGTGTTTATCTGATCACAACAATAAGACATTCTACACAATAATGTCATCACACGTAATGTCATCACACAAATGGGACAGGGCACTACACTGTTCTTAAGGTCAACTGGACCATACTGGGAATGGCATGATGATGGCCCAAGTGATTGGGTTCTTTCCACCCATTTGGAAACCAGGATTGAGTTCCTTGCTCCTGACTTAGGCTTTGCACAGCCCAGATCATTGCAGACATTTGAGAACTGAATGAGTGGATGGGAGTGCACTCTGTCTTTATCTCAAACAGGTCTATAATAAAGTGACTTATTAACATAATCTTGATTTTGATTATAGTGTGTACACACACCCATATATATATATATATATATATATATATATATGTTTGTGTTTATATGTATACATTTATGAAAAAGAATGAGACTCTGTACCATTGATGGTAGGTTTTTGCTACTACTTCAAAACCAGACATTTATTTTCCTAGGCAATGTAACCCCAGGAGTGTACACAGTAATAGTGACCCTCATTTCTTAGGGAGTGTTCAAGAATTACCATCTACCCTAGAATGTCACTTGACGTAGATATCAGGTTGCTTTTACAGCACCCTGGTGGCTGGCTCTTCATTTATTTGAATGTAAAGCAGTGTTCATGTCGCCCCAGGGATGCATCCTGTATTGTACAATATTTCTCAGACTTCAATGAGCACACAAATCAACTGGAGACCTTGTTAAAATGCAGATGCTGATTCAGTGGGTCTGGAATGGGGCAGGAAATTATACATTTTTAAACAAACTACTCGGCGATGCCCAGGCTGCTTGTTGATTCTTGAATCACCATTTCAGCAGCAGCAAATTAGGCAAGGATATACAAAGGAAATGCTTGGTTGTCACCACAGCGACTGGGAGTTAGCATGGCTCTGCGTCCATGAGAACTCACCATGCTCTGCACCCCTTTACCAGTCACAGGGAGGCTGCAGCTATCTGGTCACTCTACAGTGAAACAGTTGCTCCCATGTTTCCTTTACCCTGCTTCAGGCTGGGATCAGAGACAAAGAAACCAGTCTTCTCAGCAGCCATTTGCTCCTCTCCAACTCTTTTTTAAAAGATTTATTTATTTATTTGTTTATTTGAAAGGCAGAGTTGGGGCGGGAGGGAGAGACAGAAAGAGAGATCTTCCATCTGCTTGGTTCAATTCCCAAATGGTCTCAATGGTCAGAGCTGGGAGTTTTATCTGGGTCTCTCACATGTGTGTCAGGGGTGCAAAGACTTGGACTATCTTCTATTGCTTTCCCAGGCACATTAGCAGGCAGCTGGATTGGAAGTGGAGCAGCTGAACTCTAACCTTACCCGCTACGCCATGGTGCCGGCCCTTCTCTGACTGTTCTTCAGTCCTCTACTCCACTGCTTCCACCAGCTGCCTCCTACTATCTGGTTCTGCTTTCTTTCATTTCTTCCATTGCCTTTTGCTTACTATAGGTCTCCAATCACTTGTTGACATTTTCTCTTTGGTTTCCTTCAGTTTTTCCCTTCCCTTTTTTCTTTTTTCTTTTTCTTCCCGCTTGTAGACAACTATCACCTCCTGGAAATAAATGATTGGGCTCAAAATACTCTTCAGTGGTTTGCATATGCTGATTTGGGGTTTTTTGAAGCACATTTACTCATGTACACACAGGCACTCTCACTTCCTTGATTTTTAAATACTTTGTTTATAAAAGGAAACAAAGCTCATGGATTTAATATATATAATTTTAAAAGCAAAAAATACTTCCCACCCTCCTTCCCTCACTTACTCTTCCTTCTCTTCCCTTTCTTATCTTTCTTTTAATTTTAATGATGATATACTTTAAAATTTCTTTATAATTACAAGCTTAACTTTCCACTAAATAAAGAATTCAACAAGTAGTAAGTAGAGAAATCACTGTTCCTCAAAAGCATAGACAAGGGCTATAACCAATAATCCAAATCAAATATCTGTACTCCATTCGGCAGCACATATAAAAATCAAACGTCAATTTGGAAGAATCACCTGGGGAGAGACCAAGATGGCAAAATAGGGAGGGAGCTTACTCCTCTAGTCTAGGGGAAGATTGTTTAAAAAGTGGAAAGTGTCCCATCTCAGGGAAGAGTTAGGGAGAAAATGGCAGAGGAAACTCCATGCAAATTAGAGGGACACTGGATCTATGTGGAAGGTGTGGATACACACAACTCAGGACCCCAGAAGCCGAGAGCCTCAGCACCAGCTTTGGAGAGTGAGGTGAGACCAGACTATTGGTGCCGGAGCCACTGGTGATAAAGCTAAGGGAAGAGCCTGTCATGAGTCTGGCTTGGAGCCCTGTGGGGGACCATGTACCTGCCAGCCTAGAGGGGAAAAAGCGGGTGGCACATTTCTCTCTCCCTGACCACCCGGCACTGGTGTCCTGTAACTAGCCAAGAGAGGGCATGTGCCATTCTGGACACATGTGTCAGCTGTGTCAGTTGGTGTTCATGTGCCCAGCCACCAGCATAGTGGAGATGCCTGAGTCTGGCTGGGAGAACTGACAGAGGTCTGGGTATTTATGACTGTGGAAGGTTCATGTGACAGGATTGTGAAAACACTGCGACTGCATGGGAGAGCTCAGGGTGGCACTGGGTCTTTGGGCAGTCACTGTGGGTGGCTCCACATGCTTAGGGCTCCCTGATTGCCTGGTGAGGGTCAGTGCTGTGGATCCACGCTCACACCAAGGACTACACAGATCATTTTTGTGGTTCTTGTGGCAGTGCAAATGAATGTTATACCTACTGGGGCTACAGCCCTGGCATTGGTCTCCTTGGAGGAGAGTGGGTGAGTGTGAGAACACACCAACGGAGCACATTAATCCTCCCCTCTGATTTAAGAAATGAAAAAGGAGAGATTTACCACACCTAATTTGGGTATCACCTTGGACACTCCCCTCACCCTGGAGCACTGAATAGAGCTCCCTGTCCACATCCAGCACACACCTCAGGCATTGATTATATTGGACCATCTTCTCTCTCTGTTTTTTTTTCCCTTCTCTTATATAGCATTTATGTGATTAGAGTGTTAAGTCTTAGTTCTTATACCTTTGGACAGAAGAATGTATCAGTTATTTTAAATGAATTTTCCTTGTCTATTTAGCTCAGTCCATAAGTGTGTCGTAGCCACAAAAGAAAATACTTGGGTTTGCATTACTTAAATAGTTGAAAACTGAGATTGATAAGATGCATTATGTAATGAATTAGGTTTTTATTTCTAGAGAAAATTAGAAATGAAATACAGATTTGAACTACTTAAAGGGTAAAGATAACAATAGTGTTTATAAGCACTGTGAGCCCTTTTGTGTTTGAGGCATCCAAAATTCAAGTGTTTACTAGAATTTCCTCCCGGAATCCTGCTTCATGCATTTACTGTTATTATTGATGTTGCGAAACAGTCAAGTTAAAGTGTTACTATATCTGTGTTCATTATTAATCCCATAGTTTTCCTAGTTAGGAAAAAAATAGTCCCCAAATTACTGTTAGTGTCTTTTTTGGTTAATATTTTACCTGCTAATGATATTTTAGATACCTTTAACCATTTTCATGAGGTGTCTATAAAACTTAAAACATTACATACTGCATTTGAACTAGTTAGTGAAGAGTAAGAAACACAAAGCTAGCTTATTGGGACAATAGATGTTCCATTAGTTAACTTTCAAAATTTTTAATACAGAAACTTTCAGAGATAGTTGAGATCTGGTGGTATTTATTACATGAGCTCCTGTGACATGGAGAGGAACCCCAGAAGCAGTGGAGGACATGTGAGGGCATTTAGGTGCCTTGGTTGTGGTTGTGGTTGTACTTAAATACAGGTAGAGACACACTGACATTTTTGTTGTCCAATAATCTGGAGTAGTGCCCTGCACTTATCTGTACTAAAATATCTATAAATTATGGAATCTTCAAAGAAGCAGCTTAATGAATGTACTGTATTTGTGAGCCTTTGTACATCTTTGTACATTTCCATGATACAAAGTATTTGGATTTTAAATTTTCTATTATAAAGAAGATGTCATGGCATTATTCCATGTACTTAAATGATAACTTGAGTATTGAGTTTCAGGAAAAAATATATGAAATGAGTAATTGTTTCTGCAATAGCTATAATATTAAATTGGCAAGTTGTAACATAAAGCATAAATCTGCATTTCTCAAATGTGAACCATAGTAGTCTAAAGCTCTTTGTATAAACTGTAAGTCCTACAAATAGTCTCAACCCTGAACATGTATTGATCTCTCAAATGAATGCAACTTTTGATATAGATGTTTTGATATGCCCCAGAAAGTATCTGACTATGAATTTTTTATAATCAGTTTGTTAATGAAGATAATTCCTGTTTTTGTTATTGCTGTTCCATAATTTCATGTTTAAATTTGAATTTTTACATTTTTACTACTTTTAATTTTACAATTTGTTCAATGGTTAAAACGAGGTTGTCAGTGAAGAAACTTAAGAACAGCCTCATTCATGTAACTGCTTAAGTAAAAACTACATTTTGTGTTCTAAAATAATGTCAATTTGGCTGTATACATTACTTTTTTTTGTACTCTGTACATTAGTTACCACAAATCATGGAAAACATGATATTTGTCTTTTTGGGAAATGCTTATTTCACTAAGCATAATATGACCCTTTTTGAAAAGTTTGCAAATACCCACAAAAGATAATGTATAATTTGATTTGCCCGTCAAAGAATACTCATCGACAGATTTTATTTTTCATTGCCTTCTTTAAATTCCTTTTTATATTAGGATCTGCTCATCATGCCTATCATTCCCAGATCCTGCAGGGCTATTTTAATCTAGCCCATTAAATTCTTTTTAATTTTCTCAAAATAAACACAGCCAGGTGCCAACAGTTTTCAAAATATTTTGCATTTAAGTAATTTGATGTTAAGCAGAAACATTTTCCAGTTTTACTTAAGTCTTGGGGCTAACATATTTGGTCATAAATTCTTCTTGGCTTCTTTTGTCTTAGGGTGTTGCCTGGTAAAATTTCATGATTCAACTTTCGATAACTTCTCTCACTTTTCTGTTAGTTTGTATCATTTCTTTGCCACTGCTCTTCCTTCCATAGTTTTGCTTTGAAGTAAGCCATAGCAATTACTAATACAAAGAGAAGTTTAAACTCAGCTCCTTTATATATTTTTGTAGTAACAACAGCAGCTCCAGGCTTCTAGTGCCATTAGAAGGCAGTGAGGGTTACAAAGTGGCTGGCCATGTTTGCTTTACATGTTGTTGATGTTTACACACAGTGCTGTTCCTATTTTGTTGTTTTGTTTCCAGCTGACTCTTTGTTAATGATAGCAACCCTGGAAACTCTGCGACTTAATTATCAAGGTTGGTTTAAGTAGCCAGTTTTTAAAACAATTTTCCTGCATAAAGAGTAAGCTCACCTTTATGTCGAAACTATATACTTGCATGTATTCTAAATGAGGTTTTCATTAACCTGCTTTAAAATCAAAATTTTAACTAGAATGAATCATTATGATTATGACATCATAATAAGAATACAGTAATTCTTTTTTTTATAACGCTTTTATTTAAAGAATATAAATTTCCAAAATACAGCTTATAGATTACAATGGCTTCCCCCCCATAACTTCCCCCCCACCCGCAACCCTCCCCTTTCCCACTCCCTCTCCCCTTGCTTCACATCAAGATTCATTTACAATTCTCTTTATATACAGAAAATCAGTTTACTATATATTAAGTAAAGATTTCAACAGTTTGCCCTCACATAGCAACACAAAGTGAAAAATACTGTTGGAGTACTTGTTATAGTATTAATTCACAATGTATAGCACATTAAGGACAGAGATCCTACATGATATATTTTTTTAAAAAATTGATTAATTTTCTAGGCAATTTCCAATTTAACACCAAGATTTTTTTTTCATTTTTAATTATCTATATACAGAAGATTGATTCAGTATATACTAAGTAAAGATTTCATCAGTTTGCACCCACACAGAAACACAAAGTTTAAAATACTGTTTCAGTGCTAGTTATAGCATTACTTCACATTGGACAACACATTAAGGACAGATCCCACATGAGAATACAGTAATTCTGATCACTCTCATAAATGGTAAATAGGAACTTGCAGAAATCAGCTTAGTCCAAATCACTTATAATTAATTGAAGAATGTGACATATTGGATCATAAATAAGGTACATAAGTTTCAATCATATTGGGGCCTGGGTTGTGGTGTAGCGGTAAAGCTGCTGTTTGCAATGCCAGTGTCCTTTACAGGTGTTGGTTTGAATCCTGGCTGCTCCACTTCTGACCCAGCTCCCCTCTAATGAGCCTGGGAAAACAGTAGAAGATGGTCCAAGTACTTGGGATTCTGCACCCACGTGGGAGACCTGAAGGAAGCTCCTGGCTCCTGGCTTCAGCCTGGCCACTTGACCATTTTGGCCACTTGAGGAGTGAACCAGCAGATGGAGGATCTCTCTCTCTCTCCTCTCTCTCTCTCTCTCTCTCTCTCTCTCTCTCTCTCTCTCTCTCTTTCTGTAACTGTGCCTTTCAAATGAATACAAGTAAATCTTTAAAACATGAGAAGCAGATCATCCCTGAGATGGTGAATAATGTCATATTACACAAGGAAAGATGAAGATGCTCTGCCATGAGCCGGGGAGGGAACTTTGCTTCTCGGAGCACTCCTACATTGTGCCCACACAAAAATATAAGTCCTGAGGAACAAAATTTCCAAGACACACCCTGCTCTTTCTTGTACATTTTTCCTCAATGGAAACACATTTTCTTACAGCTCAAGTCAATGAAAATCTTTAAATGCTGTTCAGATTTAATTGTATTGAGAAGAAATTGTAACAGCTGTGCAGTTGGGCCTAAGGTGCACATATTTAAAAACAACAGTCTGCTTCTTCAGGATGCTTGCAGGAGAGACGTTTTTATCATAGGTCATACTATAGCTCAGATGGATTGCTCAGTTCTTCAATATCATTGGTTCAACAAGCTTTCTCCATATTGCACTGTGTACAAAGCTTCTCTCTCTTTGCCCCTCCCCTTCTCTTTTTAAACAACAACAGCAACAAAAGAACTTAAAGTGTATACAAATGAGAATCAAACCTAATTTACACAAAGAAAACAATTTGACACTATTACCACCTTTGTTTTACAACCTGCTTCCCTGTTTTAGTGAAACAATGAATAAGCAAGATTGAATATATTATAGAGAACACACACTATGATGTATTCTTTAATATAGGATCATTAGCTTGCATTTTTAACCACTGGAATGTTATAAAGACAGGGATGTTCACTCTTCTGATTAAATGGTGTTTTTTTTTTTATCACAGAAGTGATGGGATATTTATCACTTTATTGGATGAAATTATATGGTAAATGTAATGGTCTCCTACTATTGTGATCATGATACACGAGACAAGAAACTGGGAGTTGACTGCAGGAACTACAAACAATACTCAACTCATCACCAGCAGGAGAAACAGGACTCTGGTCTAGATTGGCAAGGAATAGAATGTTCCTTGTTGAATCAGTTCAACATCTTGCTCACAAGCTTGTTAGTCTGAACATAGGACCCAGCTTCAGTCGCAGCCTATGAGATAATAAACGCATAGTTTCAAACCACTAAATTTGTGATAAATCATTACATTGCAATGTTAAAGTAATATAATAACATTGAAATCTATCTTATAATATAAATTTAAATCTATAGAACATGGGACACAGGAACAAGAGATGTCAAAGAATAAAATCATGATTGTAAAACTATTGATCAGAACTGTTAAGGCCTCCATAGAATCACTTGAAAAGCAGCACTAGGAAAAGAAATAAGATTTTTCTCTTCTCTGATGGATGAAAAATTAGATCATAGCATAGCTAGAGGCACTTGTGCAAATTCACAGCCACTACGTATTTGAAGGAGTTTGCGTTTCTCTATGTATGGATGGAAGTTTCATTGGGATCAGACCAGGTCAAAGGATGGGTAAGGTGTTCTTTTCTCAAAGATAATGTACTTGTTATTTCTTTTGAAAGGATGAAAATAAAATCTGACAAAACTTTCAAACAGCCATGCTGTAATTTTAGACATCTAAATCGCTCTTCTGCTTCAGACAATGACAACCAAGCTAAACTAGAGAGTTTGGAGAATAGGACTTTTGAATTTTACCCTTTCTGAAATTAATCTTGAAAACCTTTAATGACAACAGTGCAGCTGAACTATTTGTAGGCATCCACACATTGAAATGGTGTGATTTGCTGCAATGTGGGAGCTGGTTTCTACCATAGTATGGTCTTCAGTTTTCTCAGAACTTTTCTTTTGTGAATCAACATTTACAACCCGTGATCTGATAGATATTAGTATATAATAATATAAATGCTATTGTGTCTATGTGACATAAAGAGCTTTGCACATCCTATACTTACATGGACACAATGGGAGACTTTTAAAATTAAAAATATCAATTCATAGTGTTATTAAAACATTGAAATGAGGTAAGAACTCCATAATGATCTTTTAAATCCAGTCTCAAGATAATTATTGCAAATGAAAATGTGTAACTTGAACTTCATGACAGTTCAGGTAATAAAATGAAAATAATGAGTTGCCTAGGTTTAATTTTAAGTAAATGGAGGCATTTCATTTATTTTATTTGGTATAAAGCTCATAGAGTTTTTTTTTAAAGAGGTAAATGCAATTATAAATAAGAACTTTTAAAAAACAAAAGATGATTTTAGCTTTCTTATGATATTTCCTTTTATTTCTGAAAGTACATAACAACAAGTGTAGAAACATTGGAGTATGTCTAATTTCATGTATTTATCAGTCAATTCTTTCAATAACATATGTGATGCTTTCTCTATGGACAACTTTAGATCGGGGTTATTGCTGAAGGAAATATTGTTCTGCATAGAGTCATAATTGCAATTAGAGAGACTGAAAAATCACACAAACAGTAGAAAGTGATAAAATTTTGGATAATAGTAAATAAAAAAGTCCCATGATATATGACAAAGAGTGGCTGGAGTAATATGAGGAAACTGTGTGTCTAAGAAATCATTTAGCTGTGAGTGCCCTAATAAAGAAAAAAGCAGCATGTACTACATAAGAAAACAGAAAGGTCTTCCTCTCTGAGCCTAGAACAGGGATGGAGAGCCATAGGATATGCGGGTTCAGAGGTCATTGGCGCCCACATCACCTCTTCCCCAGGAATCACTTGGATGGTCACAAGCAGAAATGTAGAATATCTGATGTATATGCAGTGAAGGCAACTGCCTTCCATTCTTAAGTTTTTAAATTTATTTGTAATTTATTCTATTTGAATGGTAAGGTTGTAGATAGATCTTCCATCTGCTGGTTCCCTCCCCAGATATTCACAACAGCCTGGCTGGAGCAGCAGCCTGGAATTCCATCTGGACCTCCCACAGGAGTGGCAGAAACCGAAGAGTTGGGCCATCACCTGTTCCCTCCCAGGGAGCACATAGCAGACAACTCCATCAGAACTGGAGGAGTGGGAGCTCAAATCAGGCTCTCCTCTACGGGATGCAGGCATCCCAGCTGGTGCCTTAGCTGCCTTGCCAAGTAGCCATCCCTGCCTTCGGTCTATAAGTAGTCTCTGTAAAGAATGCCCGGGTGGCAGCCAGGTGGTCTGCATCCATCTGTGCAGAAGACAACATTTACTGGTAGTAGAAGATTTGGGCTGTTGCCACACTTAAGGTGCATTTTAAAAACAAAACCAACCCACAGTTAACCTATTGTATATTTTATGGAGAGCCAGATGAGGGGAGTTGGAAGGTTCCAAACATAAATAAATGATATGGAGATAGAAATTCTAATCATTGTGGCATGATGAATACACAATGTAGAACTATCTTAAAATGACACATTATGTTCCATTGATACATACAATCATTGCATACAAATAACATTATATATTAAACAACAAATAAATCCTTATGTAATAAAATTAAAACATATTATATATATATATATATATATATATATATATATATATATAGAGAGAGAGAGAGAGAGAGAGAGAAAGAGAGAGAGAGAGATTGTTTGTAAAGTGGAAGTGTGAAGAAGAAATAAATAAGAATACTTCCCAGGGAGGGTGATAAGTAGGTCAAATAACATTGCTATTAAATAAAGTTGTAAATATTATGGGAATTGCAAGAATTATATTAGTTGCCAATGAATTTGAAATGTCCATGGATCAATTTTGCTTTCATTTACTGATGGAGGAAGGTTGAAGTCACCAGTTATATTTGTGGAAGTATATTTTTCTCCTTTGTCTTAAAATCATTTTTGTTTTATACATTGATGCTCTGGAGTTAATCACAAATAATTTTGACTTGCTTTGTCTTCCTGAGAAATTGATCCTTTGTCGTTGTGGACTAACTCTCAATATCACTGCTAATATTAATTGTTCTGCAATCTATCTTGCCTTATTGACAGATACAGTGATATTCTCTTTGGATTAGTGAATATATAGTATATCGTTTTCACACTGCCACTTTGGATATTTCTGATTTTCTTTTTCTTTTTTAAAAGATTTATTTATTTATTTGAAAGTCGGAGTTACACAGAGAGAGAAGGAGAGGCAGAGAGAGAGAGAGACGGAGAGAGAGAGGTCTTCCATCCTCTGGTTCACTCCCCAGATGGCCACAGTGGTCAGTGCTGTGCTGATCCAAAGCCAGGAACCAGGATATTCTTCCGGATCACATTGGTGCAGGGGCCCAAGGACTTGGGCCATCTTCTACTGCTGTCCCAGGCCATAGCAGAGAGCTGGATCAGAAGTGGAGCAGCCAGGATTTGAACTGGCGCCCATGTGGGATGCTGGCCCTGGAGGTGGCAGCTTTAACTGCTATGCCACAGTGCTGGCCTCAAACATTTCTTTTTTAAATATAAACTCTGACGGCCAGTGTCATGGCATAGCAGCTAAAGCTGCCGCTTGTAACATTGGCATCTCCTCTGTGTGTTGGTTCAAGTTCTGGCTGCTCTTCTGCTGAGCTAGCTTCCTGGTGATGGCCTGAGACAGTAGTTGAAAATGGCTCAAGTGTTTGGGCCCCCGCCACCCACATGGGAGACTTGGGAAAAACCTATGGCTCCTGGCTTCGGACCAGCCCAGCCTCAGCAGTTTTGAACGTTTGGGGAGTGCAGCAGCGGATGGATGACCTCTCTCTGTCTCTCCCTCCTCTTTCTCTCTCTCTTTTGAATAAATATTTAAAATATATAAAATTTGGCTTATTATAAAGAATATGAGTCTTATTTTTCATCAAATCTAAAATCTTTATCTGTAAAAGAACATGTTCAATAGGTTTTGATGATATTCTTGAGACGGCTGATTATGAATCTACCATCTATCTCATAACTTTCTAGATACTCAATTTGTTCTTTTTCCACTTTTCCTGTCTCCATGTGGGATAATTCAGTTCTTCTATTATTCTACTTTATCTATTCTATTTTCTTATTAGTTATGTCTATTAAAAACCATGGTTGCCTTAGGCTTTATAGCATACATCTTTAATTTATGACTGTCAGCCTTCAAGTGTCTATATTTAGGCCAAATCTTTGAGTGATATACTCCCAATTTTTGCCCTCATTTTTTTCTTTGTGTTGTTTCACTTTTACATAAACTATGAAGCCTCCACACACTGTTCCTGCTTCAGTCAATTATCTCCTAGAAACTAAAAAATAAGCTGGCTCTCTAAATTTACTTCCACTTGAAACACTTTTCAGTTTCTTTATTAGTGAATATAGATCTGAATTTCTTCCCAGCCTCCTATTCTTCTGTATGAAGGCCTTCTTTGAAATCTCAGGTAATGCAGACACAGTTTTGTGTGGGAGTAAAAACCTTTGTCCTTCATTTTGAAACACATTCTGAGTATATAATTCCAACTTGTTATCACCCTTCCCCCAGGATTTTAAACATATTCCTCCATTATTTTGGAGCTTGTATATTTTCTGATGAGAATTGGGCTATAATGTGTCATTTTTCTGGCTATTTATAAGATTTTTCTCTTTATGAGTCTAGGTTTTCAGACATTAAGTAGGGTGAATACTGGTGATTTTTAGTTAATATTTGTGCTGCTTGCTCTACTTTTAGTTTCTTGAATCTGCAGTTTGATCTTGAATTTATTCTGTATTATTTTAATTTACTTTCTCTTTTCATGTTGGTCCAGTTATACAGATATTAAATTTATTTTATTTGCTTGAAAAGAGAGATACAGATTCATAGAAAGAGACAGAATAACCAGAGATCCTAAAGCAGATATGAAGATAGATTTCCTACCCACTGCTTCAGTACTTAAAAGAGCAAGTGCTTGGTCTGGCTGAAGCCAGAAGCCAGAAACTCTACAGAGGTCTCCCTGTGAGTGACAGGGATCCAAGTACTAGAACCATAATCTGCTGCTACCCAGCATGTACATTGGCAGGAAGCTGGAATCAGGAGCAGATCTGGGATTCCAACCCAAGCATTCCCATCTGGGGTGTGGGCATCCCAAGTGCAGTGTCATAACTGCTGTGCCAAATGCCCACCTCCAAATTGGTTTTTTAGTGTACCAGGTTTTATGCATGCTCTTTATGGCTTGTTGACCCACTCTTTTTTTCCTTTCTTTTATTTATTTATATTTTTAGTGTCTCAAAAATCAGTAAAACTTTATTCACTTCCATTCTTTTACCATTAACAGAATATTGGAGAAAGCAAAAAATGTTTTGTGTTTACAAAGATAAACGGCCTCGTTACCCAGAGATCGAAACCTCAGATGACAATGGGGAAGATCAAAGTGCCCTCCCCTGCATCCCCTGAGCTGACCCTTGTCATCCTAGACAAAGCCTTCAGTCCACTGGCCAGGGACCCTGTATTTGGCCAATTTAAGACGAGGTCCAAGAAATCAGACCAATCCATCCCCGTGATAGAAAGTGGAACAGAAGCTACACCAAGGGTCAAGTGCCTTTATTCTACAAGACACAGGAACCAGGTGGCTACTTATAAAAAAACAAGATTCATTTCAGGCACAACTTTTTTATTTTTTATTTTTTCTGTTTTGTTTTTAAATCAGTAAAAGAAACTGGGTCCTAGAAGCTGCAGTGGTCTAAGCAGCATCTAGTTTGTGCATTCTTCTTCTGTTTGTTTAAATATGTTTAAATTATCTCACTGCTGGCACACCTCATTTGCATGAAATTCTGCACCATACATACTAAGTGTAGTAAAGTTATTTACCCCCCATCCCAGGGGAAAAAAAAAAAAAAAACTTCTCTAGAAGATAATTTTCATTGAAATCTAACCAAACTTCGTTAAGTGGATTGTGACAAGATTATAAATGATATGAAAAATAACATTTTTAACATTTGGCCATCAACTTAAGAAAATGGTTTGGCTATACGAGTTTTTGTACTTTTTGAAAAGGTAATATAATCTACCCTCATATGGTCCTCAGAATTAAAGCATAATGAACAGGAAGGGAAGGGAAAGAATGCAACTGAAAGCTAAGGCATTACATCTTGCCAGAAGTAATGAAGGTAGAGTATACACTAAATATCAAGTGCAGAATTTCATAGGGCCAACAAGATAACAGTCTTTCTTTTAACTTCTATTGACTAAATAAACTTGGAATTGAATACTGGTTTGCATGTCCAAGGAAGTTTACAAGATTTTTTGCTTATTACTGTTTTCTATAATTTACATCAGTTACTGGAATATTTCATCTCTCCAAATACAAGATGTTTAAACATATCCGTCATGGTATTTTATATTCTTATGTTCTAGCCTACAATTTTTTTTCTGCCAAGTGTGTGGTACTTTGTCATCAAGTCATAGAATAGTCTACTTCCATCGATTATTTTGTCTCTTGAGAGTGAATTTTTGTTTCTTGCTTTTTAATTTCTGATGGATTGCTGGGCTTTGTGTAGAGAGCAGTGCTGGCTAGGGTTATAGTGAAAACGAACTTGTCTTTTCTTCCATTTAGTTGGTGGGTAGAAAGTAGTTAGACTGCATTTGGTTTGTTGTTATGGTTATGCTCAGCATTGACTTCAAATACCTCTAGGTATATCTTACATTGGATATGGTTTGAAAATGTGAGTTTTAAAAGTGTTTCTACTCCAGTTTCCTTTGTACTGTAGTGTCGTGGTGTTTTTTTTTGCACTCGTTTATCTTCCTTACATGTCAAACACAATTGCTCAATGCCTAATCTTTGCACACTTGGTGAGAAAGGCAAAATTGCTTTAGATTGTTTAATTTAGAATCTATATTTTTCTGTCTCATGTATCTGGTTATCATCGCAACTTTCCTAGCAGTTCTGTTCTATCTCCACAGACTAGCCAAGCTATTTCTTGCATATGTGGTGGTGCTGGTCTGGGAGAGCATGACTTACACCTCCCCTGGGGTCGGAACCTCTTGCTTTGGTGGTAAGTGGTGTTTTTCTTCTCCTTTTCTCTGACCATAATGGTCTTGTGCTGTGTGAATAATATAGTCACCACCCCTTACTCAGTGGCTTAAGCCTTTTGTTCTTAGGGGAGAAGCTGAGTGGAGTGTTGTGCTCCTACAGTGGCAGCTATGCTTCATCACCTGGTCTGCTCCATCTCAGAAAGTGTTTTCTTCTCTGGCAATGCCAATCTTCCCCAGTCTTCCTTACTGACACTCACTGACAGCCAGAGGAAAACGATCTGAGAATCAATGTTACTCCTTCTTGTATCAGGTCCCCGTGATTCTATACTGTTGTGCTAATCTCACCTAGACAGTTATTAATTCATTTAAACCTTTTTAAATTTTTATACATATGTTTTCATTTTATTTGAAAGGCTGAGAGATATTCTAACTACTGAGTCGTGCAAAAGCTTGCAACAGGCAGGGCTGTTGACACTCCCTCTGGGATTCCCACATGGGTGGCTGGGACCCAAGTTCTTTTTTTAAAAATATTTATTTATTTATTTGAAAGTCAAAGTTACACAGAGAAAGGAGAGGCAGAGAGAGAGAGAGAGAGAGAGAGAGAAGAGAGGTCTTCCACCAGATGGTTCACTCTCCAGATAGCCACAATGGCTGGAGCAGCACCGATCCAAAGTCAGGAGCCAGGAGCTTCTAATGTGTCTCCCACTTTGATGCGGGGGCACAAGGACTTGGGCCATCTTCTATTGCATTCCCAGGCCATAGCAGAGAGCTGGACAGGAAGTGGAGCAGCCCATATGGGATGCTGGTGCTTCAAGCCAGGATGTTAACACACTGTCTCACTGCGCTGGCCCTGGGACCCAAGTTCTTCATCCATCAGCTGCTGCCTCCTAGGATGAGCATTACAGCAAGCTGAATTGCAACTGAAGGAGCTGGAATTCAAACCAGGAACTCCAACATGGAATGTGAATGTCCCGCTTGGTGATCTAACCCCTGCACCAAATGCTTACTCCTTTACTATTTTAATCAAATTGTTTTTACCTTTTAAGGACACCTGTGGTATGTTCCTTCCCAGTTCTGCCACAGGTGACCCAGTGCTCAGGCTATAATTCTTGAACTGGCCCCATCCTTCTCTGAATTTCAAACTAAATGATTGCCTGGCAACCTCGGTGATCTAATGGGTCCATGAACACTTATTTTGTGGGTTATCTTACTTTTATGGGGTTATGGTAAGACAAATGCATTTCCAGCCTCGTCCTAGGTGTGAGGAAGTGTCCAGTAGGCAGCAGAAGACATTATCTGGATGTCAACAGATTTTCAGCACTTGAGAAGTCGGTACACTAGGTATCACAATGAGCTGGGGCTGATTCAACATCGGAATATGTTCTCATAATCACCACATAAAGCACCACACTTTTCCTATCAGAGAGTTCAAGACAGTCTAAGCAGACTAAGAAGCACAATGCTTCTCTCCTTTTTTGTCATGAGATGGTAAGAGGATGGAAACAGATTTCCTGGCTGAAGCTCTCAGTTAACCACCAAGTTGAATCTATGATGAGGTGGAAACTCAAAGGCAGTGCTGGCTCCTGGACTATGTGTGATGTCTCAGTAATTCTGGTTTCTATATTAAGACATATAGCACTGAGAAATCCAACTGTTGTTTTGTAATTAAATTAGGAAATGTAGGATTAATGCTTTCTGATACAAGAGTTTGTGTCCACTGCCTAACGGAAAGCAAAGCATTTTCTAGCAATATTTGTTCACTATAATAGTCTGGCAATAGTACATTGAAAAGAGAGAGGTTAATGAATGTAATGAAAAGGACTGAATTAGTACGACTGAAAGCTAAATTAAGAAGCAGATCAGCTACTTGTTAGAAAATAGCTATATTAAACCAATTTGAGAAAGTTTGAAGGAGATATCTATTTCAGAAGTTTGATGTGAATTGATATGTCATTGAACAATGATAAAAAGCACCTGATATTAACATATCTATAGTATGCAATATATCAAGATATCTATATGTTACATAAAAGTAAGCAAAAACTGTCATTTCCAAACATAAATATGTCTTAGAAACTCTTCAAATATTAGACCAATATATGTTGATGGTACACCACTAGCCATAAAAAGTCAGGAGGATAGGTTAAGTGGGTTTGAAAACAGCAAAGGACTAGCCTTTTGCTAGAGTTAAGATTTCCAATGGGGCTGGCGCTGTGGTGTAGTGGATAAGGCTACCACCTGAAGTGCTGGCATCCCATATGGGTGCTGGTTCGAGTCCCAGCAGTTCCATTTCCAATCCAGCAGTAGAAGATGGCCCAAGTCCTTGGGCCCCTGCATCTGTGTGGGAGACCAAGAAGAAGCTCCTGATTCCTGGCTTTGAATCAGCACAGCTACGGCCACTGCGGAAGTGAACCAGCAGATGAAAGACCTCTCTCTCTCTCTCCAACTCTGGTTCTCTGTAACTATGCCTTTCAAATGAATAAATAAAAAATAAGAAGACTCCCAAACCCTATAACTGGATTCCAAAAATGCCTTCAGCTCTTCATTCCAGCTTCTTGCTAGACCCTGTGAGGTAGCAGGTAAATGGCTCCAGTGATTGGATCTCTGCCACCACATGACAGACCTGAGTTGGGTTGCTGGCTCCCAGCTTTGGCCTCAGCTATCACGGGCATTTAAGGAGTGAACCAGTGGATGGGAGTGGTCTGTGTCTGTCTCTCTATTTCTCTTTGTCTCCTGCCTTCCCCCACCTCTCAAAAATAAATTAACCATTGAAGAGAGAATCTAATTATGCGGTTTAAGCACGTTATTGTAAATGCTTGAGAAATTGTAGCTGCCATTGTAGTACAGCAAATAAGCTGCCACTTGTGAGGGCAGCATCCCATATGCGAATGGTGCTTGAGTCCCAGCTTCTCTGCTTCAGGCCCATTTCCTACTAACACCCCTGGGAAGGCAGCAAATGATGGCCCAGCACGTGGGCCCATGCCATGCATATGAGAGACCAGGATGAAGTTCCCGGCTTTGGCCTGGCCAAATGGCATTTGTAGCCATTTGGGGAATCAACCAGCAGGTTGAAGACCTCTCTCTTTCTTCTTCTTCTTCTTCTTCTCTCTCTCTGTCTCTCCCTCTCTCTCTCTCTCTGCTTTTCAAGTAAGTAGGTAAATAAATAAATAAATAAATATACCTTTTGAAAGCATGGTAATTTAGAAGATAAAGATAATCAAAGCGTCAGTAGATGCTATTTGATGCTTTTCAGCTCAAATTAAAATGCAGAATAATTCACTTGAGATATATATATTACTAGATATTTGGCACCTTTTTAATACTGAGTGGCAATTTTCCATAGGTGGGAGATAAAATACTCATGTGAAAATATTTTCACAAGACAAATAGACATATTTTCCTAATTCAGTTATAAAATGTTTAAGAGCAGCATTTTGACACATTCACTCATTATGCAAATATTAATCACGTGCACAACATGAATCATTTTACCTGGTGCTGTAATAATAAAGATACATAAAATTTGACCAGTCACATTACAAATATAGAACACTTATATTTAACTGTTATTATTAGTTATTAACTATTAATATTAACTGCACTACAGGGACATATAAAATTGTGTTTTTTTCTTAGAATTCGAGAATGGATGAGAGCGGCAAGATGGCGGAATAGGAAGGGAGCACACCAATAGTCTGGGGAGAGACAGTTTAATAAAAGTGGAGATACTGCAGGTTCAAGGAAGAGTAGGGGAAGAAACAGCAGAGAAAACCCTTCCGGAACTGGAGATTCACAGTGGACCTGCGTGGAGAGCGTGGGAGCCCGCAGTTTGGGACACCAGCAGCAGATTCAACACACCAGCGCTGGAACGCGAGGTGAGCAGAATCTCAATAGCCCGAAATACCAGGAGGGAAGCGGAAAAGGGAGCCTAGAGCGAACAAGGCTTGAAACCCTGCAGGGAAAAGTTCACCAGGCTAACTAGAAGAGAGAGAGAGGGAAAAAAAAAAAAAGTGACCCGTACGGACAAGAGCTTCTCTCTCTCCGCTCACCTCTCAAAGGTGAGCAAGACAAAGAGCAGGCGCCATTTTGGAATACGTCATAAGCAGGGCGACCTCGGGTCGGCACCGGCCCCGAGCCTAGCAGAAAAACCTGACTCTGGGTGGGAGGGGTGAAATAACAGGAGATTAGAACCTAATGAATGTGTGGTGCTAATGAACTGAGACTGTGAAAAAAGAGACGGTGGGGGAGAGAACTCACAGAAGTCACGAATTCATGTAAGTACTCTCCAGAGACGCTACAGTTCAGTAGCCTTGGCAGCCCAGTGGGAGACTACAGGAGAATCTGAGCCCACACAAAGGGCCGCAAAATTTCCTTCTCTGGTCCTTGGGAAAGAGCTTCTGAACTCTGGCTCCTGTGGGTATATCATTCGCCTGCTAACCACCCCCAATTCCATTCAGCTGTGTGGTATTACTTCCCTTTTGAACCAAAAAAAAAAAAAAAAAAACTAACAGAGAGAGATTTACCACGCCTAACCTGGGAGTGTCTCCTTTGACACACCCTCAACCCTGAGGAACCAAACAGAGCTCTCAGGCCACACCCATCTCAAGCCTCTAAGGCTCCATCAAAAGCAGACAGTCCACTTAATCTAGAGTCATAGTATAACAAGAAAAAAACACCACAGTGAAGAAACCAATATGCCAAACAACAAACGCAAAAACCGAGGTAATAAGAACAAGGAAGACACTATGGCATCCCCAAATGAAAAAGACACCCCAATTCAAGATTACGAAAATGATGAGATAGAAGAGATGCAAGAAGCAGATCTCAAAAAATTGATAAGCACACTAAGAAGTACTCAAAAACAAATTCTTGAACTACAGAAATCCTTAATGGACAAGGTAGAAAATCTCTCTCGTGAAAATGAAATATTAAGGAGAAATCAAGCTGAAATGAAACAACTAGTAGAACATGAAACTGTGATAGTGACGAGAAATCATAATGAAGTGAAGAATTCAATAGATCAAATGAAAAACACATTAGAGAGCCTTACAAACAGAATGGGTGAGGCAGAAGAGACTATCGAACTTAGAAGACAGAGCACAGGAAACTATACAGTCAAACCAAAGAAAAGAAGAGGAAATTAGAAATCTAAAAAATATTGTTGGGAATCTACAGGATACTATTAAAAAACCCAACATTCGAGTTCTAGGAGTTCCTGAAGGCATGGAGAGGGAGAAAGGATTAGAATGCCTTTTTAGTGAGATAATAGCAGAAAATTTCCCAGTTTTGGAGAAGGACAGAGACATCCTAGTACAGGAAGCTCATAGAACCCCTAGTAAACATGACCAAAAGAGGTCCTCACCACGACACGTTGTAATTAAACTCACCACAGTGAAACAGAAAGAAAAGATCCTAAAATGTGCAAGAGAGAAACGTCAAATTACACTCAGAGGATCTCCAATTAGACTCACGGCAGACTTCTCATCAGAAACCGTACAAGCTAGAAGGGAATGGCGAGACATAGCCCAGGTGCTTAGAGAGAAAAACTGCCAGCCCAGAATATTATATCCTGCCAAGCTCTCATTTGTGAATGAAGGTGAAATAAAGACCTTTCATAACAAACAAAAATTGAAAGAATTTGTTGCCACTCGTCCAGCCCTGCAAAAGATACTTAAAGATGTGTTACACACAGAAACACAGAAACACGGCCATCAACATGAAAGAAGATAAACGAAGGGAACCTCACAGCAAAAGATCACAGGGAATTCAAAGCATACATTTGGATAAAGAAATTATGGGACATGTACTCTATAGAATACTATACAGCAGTCAAAAACAATGAAATCCGGTCATTTGCAATAAGTTGGAGGAATCTGGAAAACATCATTCTGCGTGAATTAAGCCAGTCCCAAAGGGACAAATATCATATGTTCTCCCTGATCGGTGACAACTAATTGAGCACCAAAGCGGAAACCTATTGAAGTGAAATGGACACTATGAGAAACAGTAACTTGATCAGCTCTTGTGCTTACTGTTGTTGTACAATGTAATACTTTATCCATTTTAGTAATTTTTTTATTCTAGTACTATTGGTTGAACTCTGTAATTAACAAACAATTATTCTTAGGTGTTTAAATTTTAACTGAAAAGTGATCCCTGTGAAATATAAGAGTAGGAATAAGAGAGGGAGGAGATGTACAATTTGGGACATGCTCAATCGGAACTGCCCCAAATGATGGAGTTAGAAACGTGCCAGGGGATTCCAATACAATCCCATCAAGGTGGCCATGTACCAAGGCCATCTCACTAGTCCAAGTGATCAATTTCAGTTCACAATTGATCACACTGATAGGTCTAAGAGTCAAAGGGATGACACAAACAAGACTAGTGTCTGCTAATACTAACTGATAGAATCAAAAAGGGAGAGAATGATCCAACATGGGAAGCGAGATACACAGCAGACTCATAGAATGGCAGATGTCCTAAATAGCACTCTGGCCTCAGAATCAGCCCTTAAGGCATTCAGATCTGGCTCAAGAGCCCATGAGAATATTCTAGGCATGGAAAGCCAAGACACTCTGGAAAAAAAAGAAGACCTAAATGAAAGATCTCTGTGAGTGAGATCCCAGTGGAACGAATGGGGCCATCAAAGAAGGAGGTACCTTTCTCTGAAGGGAGGAGAGAACCTCCACTTTGACTATGACCCTGTCAGAATAAGATTGAAGTCAGCAAACCCTAAAGGCTTCCATAGCCTTGGCAACTCATGACTAGAGCCTAGGGAGATTACTGAGGCCATAAACAAGAGTGTCAAATTGTTAAATCAACTTCAGGAGTCACTGTGTACTTACGTCTCATGTGGGATCTGTCCTTAATGTGTTGTCCAATGTGAATAATGCTATAACTAGCACTGAAACAGTATTTTACACTTTGTGTTTCTGTGTGGGTGCAAACTGATGAAATCTTTACTTAGTATATACTGAATCAATCTTCTGTATATAGATAATTAAAAATGAAAAAAAAATCTTGGTGTTAAATTGGAAATTGCATAGAAAATTAATCAATTTTTAAAAAAATATGTATCATGTAGGATCTCTGTCCTTAATGTGCTATACATTGTGAATTAATACTATAACTAGTACTCCAACAGTATTTTTCACTTTGTGTTGCTATGTGAGGGCAAACTGTTGAAATCTTTACTTAATATATAGTAAACTGATCTTCTGTATATAAAGAGAGTTGAAAATGAATCTTGATGTGAAGCAAGGGGAGAGGGAGTGGGAAAGGGGAGGGTTGTGGTTGGGGGGGAAGTTATGGGGGGGGAAGCCATTGTAATCTATAAGCTGTATTTTGGAAATTTATATTCTTTAAATAAAAGCGTTATTAAAAAAAAAGAATTCGAGAATGACTTCTGTGTATTTTATCAGGAAGATAAGATGCAGAGAACATATTTTGATGAGTCAATTATGCAATGTTTATGGTCTTTTTTTATTAAGTGGTCATTTGAGAGCATTATCAGAAAAGGGCTTACCTGTAAACTTATGTGACTCCCAGTTCTTACGTAGTGGCAAGCTGTCCTAAGGATGAGAAAAGATGCATACCAGTTCCAGACTCAGGCACATTTTTCTCTGAAGGAGCCTTCTGTCCAACAGACTCAGTTTCCTAATGCTCTTCCCGCATGGCCACTCTCATGCAACCTTCAGGTTTCATAGCAACAGATGAGCACTGACACTGGGCCACACAACTCAGCTCACAGGAAGCTGTTTAAGTTTGGCGCTTGGATTTTATACTTAGGGACAGACTGAGAAAACCAAGTGACTTCCTGTGTTGTTCTTCTTTATAACTTTATTTACAAACCATCTAAATAGATCAAGTACATCTTGCTAAATTATTTGTAGCTTAGGAACTTATATCTTCCCTTTGTTAAAGATGAGAGCTATTACTGAGCGTTTTTAATACATCACAATTATGATGTAAGTATTTTTCTTTAATTTGTTTTTTATTTGTCCAAAATGCACAGAGACAGAACAGAGACATACTGAGAGAGATATCGTCCACCTACTGCTTCATTCCCCAGACGCCCACAACAGCTGGGACTGGGACAGGCCAAAGCCAGGATCCTGGAACATGATTCAGGTCTCCCATGTGAGTGGCAAGGACCCAACTCTGAACTGTCACTTCTGAGTCCCTGGGTGTACATTAGCAGGAAGCTGGAATAAGAAAAATTTGTTTTGATAAGAAAATCACTTACTTAAATTTGAGTTTGGGAACTAACACTCCTTATTAGTAAACCATCTGAATCAAAACTGGACACATTTGGAAACATTTGGAAGTTGTGTTTCTCTGGGCACAACGTGTAGGTAAACTGACTCTAATGGTGGTGGTGGAAATGGTGAGAGAAATGCATTTTGGAAACATTCAGAAGTGAATAGTGACATTATTTGCTGTTAATTTGAATAATATATATATATATGTATATATATGTATAGCTGAAAGGTGTTAATGAAATGAAAGCTTCAAAGATGACACTAAAACTTTATATACATGTGTGTGTGTGTGTGTGTGTGTGTGTGTGTGTGTAATGGAGGGAGGGAGAGTAGGGAAGAGAGAAAGAGAGAGAGAGAGAGAGAGAGAGAGAGAGAGATTCCATTTTCTGGTTTACTCCCCAAATGTCCTCAGTAGTTGGGGCTAAGGCCAAAGCCAGCAGCTGGGTATGCGACCCGGTTTTCCCATGTGGGTGGCAGGAACCCAATTACTTGAGCCATCTCACATTGACTCCCAGGATCTGCACTGGCAGGAAACTGGAGTCGGGGCCAGAGCTTGGGATGGAATGCAGGTGATCCCATGTGGGGCATGAACATCTTATCCACCAGGCTAACCACCTACTCTACACTAAACTTTTAAATAGGATACTGGTTTGGATGGCAGTACTAATCTCTTAGCAACAGAGAATACTAGTTTTATGGAGAAAAATTTTGAGATATAAGTTCTTTTTTAAACGTTTCATTTCAGAATCATTTTAAATTTACAAAATATGAATTCTGGAGTTTTACAAAGTGTTCCCATACATCATTTTATCAACAAATTACATTCGTCACACTCTATAAGCCACACCCAATTTTGCCTATTGTGTTTAAATACAAATTCATTTTATCTCTCCCACTACTACCAGCCTCTTGTAATACATGTTCTGTGTTTATATTGATGGGTTTATTTTAGTACCCATATATGAGAGGGAACAAGCAACATTTGTCTTTCTGTGTCTGCCTTATTTCACTTAATCTGATGTCTTCTGGTTCCATCCATTTTGCTGCAACTGATGGTACTTCTCTATTGTGTATATATACTACATTTTCTCTCTATTCATCTGATAGTAGACTCCTTGGTTCCATATTTGGATATATATGTGAGATTTATT
This sequence comes from Sylvilagus floridanus, assembly GCA_949820135.1. Classification (NCBI taxonomy): domain Eukaryota; kingdom Metazoa; phylum Chordata; class Mammalia; order Lagomorpha; family Leporidae; genus Sylvilagus; species Sylvilagus floridanus. The sequence goes on from OX463226.1 coordinate 119,440,482, forward strand.
GTGGGGAAGTTGAATGAAAAATCAGAAATTGCAGGTAGGCAACTGGCTATATATGCATGGACCCTTTTATGCCATTGTTATTAAAGAGACATATAATATATATACTGTACATAAGTCTAACAGAAGCCAGATCCCAGTGTTTACATGGATGGGTGAGCTAAAATAATGAAGCTTGATTTAAGTGATAGAACGCAACAGCTAAAGATGATGAATGATATAAAGGTCGCATCATTAACTAAAATCTTCTGCCATAGCATTTAAGATCAGATCAATAAAATAACAAGTTATTTTAACAAAAGATCCCATTAAATTTTATTTAAATAATACAAATAAAATAACATAGGAGAAATATTTCCAAGATTGTACAAAGATTTATGAGATGGGTTTGTTTTGCAATGTTTGTGAAATGGGAAAATATATCACTAATTTTCTAAAGGAAATACAAATAATCATAGGTTTTGAACAATTAAATGTGAAGGAATTGTTAAAATTGTATGGGCTTATTTATGTAATAAGTATATTCCTAGTAATATATAGTTTAAAAACAACATGGAAACTTTTTTTCTTTTTTATTTGACAGATAAAGTTAGACAGTGAGAGAGAGAGAGACAGAGAGAAAGGTCTTCCTTCCATTGGTTCACCCCCCAAATGGCTGATACGGCTGGAGCTACACCGATCTGAAGCCAGGAGCCAGGTGCTTCCTCCTGGTCTCCCACATGGGTGCAGGCGCCCAAGCACTTGGGCCATCATCCACTGCCTTCCAGGGCCACAGAGAGTTGGACTGGAAGAGCAGCAACCGGGACTAGAACCCGGCACCCATATGGGATGCCGGCGCTGCAAGTGGAGGATTAACTGAACCTGGAAATTTTTCATAATTTCTCTTTTACTGACATTTCTAAACGTTACTCAAATGTTCTTTCTATTCCAAACATATGCTCATGGGGTGGGTGTTTGGCCTAGCTGTTTAGATGCCATTTGGGATGCCCATATCCCATATCAGGCTGCCTGGGTTTGAGCACTGACTCTGCTCTTGAATCCAACTTCGTGTTAGTGTGTACCCTGAGAGGGAGAACTTGGGAGTCAGATAGCTGGGCTCCTGCTGCCTCGCTGCAGGACCAGATTGAGTTCCCAGCTCACGGTTTAGGCCTGAGAGAGGCCTGGCCTTTGCAAACATTGCAGGCAGCGACTCAGCAGATGGCAGCACTCTCAGTCTTTCTTTGGCCTTTTCTGTGTCTCTGCCTCTCTAATTGGTAAAAACATTAAAAATGAAAAAAGAATCATAAAGTCTAAAATGAAGCTATACATTATTGCTGAAAGTGTCTTTTGATTAAGTTTTATGGAACGTTGTAAAATTAGAAAAGCAAGTGAGAAAGGAGTTAAATAGTTGTCACGAGTCTCCAAAATATTAACATGCACTTTATGTGTTATAGATTTCCTAATAAAAATCTGCATGTGTAGTTTGATGATAATATCTGTTTATTTTTCTTTTGAGTATCTTTAGTGCAGACTCTCAGGAATCAGCCTCACTAGAACCAGCATGAAAACAAATGCATAGACAGATGAAAACAAAAGTGCAATAACAACACAAGTGCAAAAAATAAAAACAAGTGATAGTTCCCTTCTGAGTATTTGTTAACCACGTTTGTAACAGTATGAAAACCATTAATTTCAGTAAGCCTTGTTCTCATTCCACATAAGATGAAGGTTGGAAAAAACCACTAACATATCCCTTCCAACCCTTGATGAAAATTAGAAGCAGTTGGGTTTTTTGCACACATGGGACGGGTTCACTGAAATAAATGCAGAGGTCAAGGATGTTTGAAGTCTTACTAGCCTAGGCAGATGGATTTTTGACTGGTAATCAAGAAAAGTTGATGAACAGAAGGGCTGATGTGTAATAAAAACATTTATTTTAAATCCATTGAATTGAAGGTCCTTGGAAAACATTAGTAGAGATGTGCAAAGATCAGTCACAAGTATTTTATCTCACAGGAATGAAATACACACACACACACACGCACACAGACTCTCACACACATACATACAGTTCCTTGGTGCAAAAATGATTTGATAACTAAAAGAAAGAAAACTAATAAACAAATAAAATCCAAGTGTGATAGAAAAAACACAGTACATATATTTGAGGAAATAGATGAAAAAAAGTGGCAGAACGGATTTAAGATGTAAGCAAAGATAAGCATTAGTCTGTGCTGATACACTGGAATAAATAGAAAATTTGGAACTGTTCTGATCGCAGTCATTCGCTGATAATCTTCCCCATGACTGATTCTACCAAGTCATGAGAACAAATGATGCGGAAATGTGGTAGGTAAACTTGGGGCAGTAGATGAGGAGCAGTCAAGACAGCTTGACCTTTGCTATAGGACCTACTGCTCTGCTTAGGAAATAAATTTATACCTCTCATTTATTACTTTTTAAAGATTTATTTATTTATTTGAGAGGCAGAGTTACAGACAGAGAGAGGGAGAAACACAGACAGAGGTCTTCCATTTGCTCTTTCACTCCCCAAATGGACACAATGGCCAGAGCTGGGCCAGGTTTCCCACGTGTGTACAGGTGCCTGAGGATTTGGGCCATCTTTTACTGCTTTCCTCGACCATCACAGAGAGCTGGATAGGAAGAGGAGCAGCCGGAACTCAAACTGTCACCCATATGGGATGTGGTGCCACAGGCAGAGGCTTAAACTATTGTGCCACAGTGCCAGCCCCTAAACCTCTCATTAAATCAGAGGTTTTGAGACCTGAGGGTCCTAAGTAGTCTACTAGATATTACAAAGATGCAATGATCAAGAAAATAGTTTTAAATACTAATAGGCTTGTGGTACATACCAGAGTCGGTAAGTAGAAAGAAACCTGCTAATCAATACAAGTGTAAGACACATGGAAAACCGATGTGAAAAATGATTCCTTCAATCGATGGTGATTGGCACCACTAATAAAGACCCAGATTTCACGATGTATAAAAGCAACTCCCACACACGAGTCAGACCTTTCAATGGAAACTGAAAGCTTGAAAGAGCTAGAAAGCAATATAGTAGAGGTTTATCTATGTTTGAAGACTTTACCAAATTGTTGCTATTTTGTGTATCAGAGATCAGAAAAAAAGCATTTCTGGTGCATACAAAAGCACCAAAGGCATAGACCAAATAAAAAGAAAATACTGAGAAATATTTCAAATTAATATTAAATTATGTTTAAGTAACACTTCAACAATATTGATAAAGACCTAAAATAAGTCAGAAAACCACAAATTTTAATGGAGCACATTAAAAGTTCAGAAACTAAAGCCCTGGATATCCCCGTTTCTC